>CAJVGC010000592.1:14037083-14084897 GCA_910822075.1 Senecio squalidus
AATCATCATCCTTATCAGAAAACATTTCTTGATCAATATAGATACGGGATGAGCTGGAATTAGATACTTGTTTACCTTTATCATTATATTCTAACGGCGGTGAAGAAACTCCGTCATCGTTTTCCACCCTTCTCCGATCGGGTGACCAGTTAAGATCCAACATTATGTTAACGAAATAAAAATTCTAGTATCTCTCTCTCTACATTTGATTATTTTGGTTTCCTGGAGAAATATATATATATAGAGATACAAGGTGTGTGTATGTATATATTTATATTGTTGTGTGAGAGAAGAGAAGAGTAGGTAGATGATGGGGTGGATTTTTTCAACATAAATGACTGACTGTGATTTTTTTATTTTATGGTTGTGTGTGTTTGAGAGAGATTGATTTTTGTATGTACTTGTGGGCCCTATCATAAAGAAATGACATACATACCCCCATGTGAGGGGCACATGAGCCTTCATTTCGTTAAAAATTAACGGACGTTTGAAAAATAACCACCAGCGTAACGGATTTACAACAATGGGGACTAATGGCATAATTATTTCAAAAAAAGCCTCGAACTAGTGATTTGGGTACAAATATAGGGACCAACGGTGTAATTTACTCATAATATAAATTGCACAATTTCATAGGCATATAACAAGAATTAAATTAGGAAGTAAAGAAATTGAAATAGGGGTGAAATAGGGGGAGGGAGTCACAGGTTTAAATGACAACACAATGTTACTATCGGGAAGGAGGAAAGGTTTTGATTTGAAAGGGTAGGCTGGTAGAGCATTAATGTTATATGGGGCAGGTGGAAAATTTATCGGTTTTGGCGTCCGGTTTTCTTTTTAGTTCGAGTTTATCCAAAATCGATATATTTCAAAAAACTAAAATTAAAATAAGTCATCTAAAATCTAAATCTAAAATTTAAATAAACTTGTAGGGACTCGTGCTTTGCACGAGTTCGGGGGTTTATGTTCCAGCCTGCACTTTGACCATTAAATAATGTAAATTTACATTTGCAAGCCGAAAAAAGAAGGCATCGTCTTCGTGAGATTATTTGATTCGCAAACTATATTTTTTATTTGATACTAATCTAAAAAAAAAAAAAAATGAAAGCCCAACAGTCCAACAGCAACCAAAGCGCATACGCCTTACATTCGCAAGCCAACGAAGAAGGCATCATCTTCGTGAGATTATTTTATTCGCAAACTATATTTTTTATTTGATATTAATCTAAAAAATAAAAAAAAAATTGAAAGCCCAACAGTCCAACACCAACCAAAGCCCATAAGCCCATTCGTCTTCGTGAGATTATTTGATTCGCAAACTATATTTTTTATTTGATATTAATCTAAAAAAAAAATGGGATTCAAACCGCGGTCTCCTCGCATCGGAGGCCGCGCGCTAACCAATCCGGCAACAACCTCTTTTGTAATAGAAACGATAACAATTGTATTTAAACACAAAAATTTCATTATAATAATATAAATTGCAAAATTTCATAGGCATCTAACAAGAATTAAATTACGAAGTAATGAGTGTCCCAATAAAAAGTTTAATAGTTCATCTAAAATTTTAATATGAAAGGATTATTGTCTATAATATTTAACTATATGTCTATATTTAAGTTATTTCAAATATGATGTCATTTTTAATAATAAAAAAACACAATATTATTATTATATTTTTTTATTTACTTTAAAAAAATATACCTTTTAAACCATCGCCACTTATAATTATACTTGGTTAAAGTATTATACCTTATGACAAATTATGTTCAAATATGTTATATAAATTCAATTGTATAGATATGTCTAAGAGAACCGGTCTAACTTTAGGGTTGAAGTTCAAATTTTTGCAATTGATACTAAAAAGAACTATTATCATTGGTCTTAGTTCTGAAAATGACCTTTTAAACCACCGTCACGTATAATTATATTTGGTTAAAGTATTATACCTTATGAAGAATTATGTTCAAATATGTTATATAAATTCAATTGTATAGATATGTCTAAGAGAACCGGTCTAACTTTAGGGTTGAACTTCAAATTTTTGCAATTGATACTAAAAAGAACTATGACCATTGGTCTTAGTTCTGAAAATGACCTTTTAAACCATGGCCACTTATAATTATGTTTTGTTAAAGTATTATACCTTATGAAGAATTATGTTCAAATATGTTATATAAATTCAATTGTATAGATATGTCTAAGAGAATCGGTCTTATTTTGGGGTTGAACTTCAAATTTTTGCGATTGATAGTAAAAAGAACTATGTTCAAATATGTTATATAAATTCAATTGTATAGATATGTCTAAGAGAATCGGTCTTATTTCATCGAATTGGTGATTTGGACTTCGATGAAATTGAAGACGTCGAAAAATATCTATGTCAATGCAAAACCGGTCTGCACACTTTTATGGGAGGAACTAAGGAGTATAGGGTGTCCGTGGTTCGCAAGTATAGGAATTCCGTGTTTCGCAAGCATATGGGGAAGGATTATCAAGAAACCGAAATCGAAGAAACCCAAATGGTAGACACCATGCAGCTAGGGGTGACAAAAAAAACCGAGAACCGGCTAGAACCGGAAAAACGGCCCGCATTTGGACCGGAACCGAACTGGACCGACTATGATGGTCCGGTTCTCGGTTCTCAAAAATACTCAAAAAATAAATCCGGTCCGGTCCGGCCCATGGTTAAACCGGCGGTTCACCGGTTCGAACCGAAAAGTTAACTTTTTATATATGTGTATATAGAATCTGACGTGAAAAATGAGTTATTTAATAAACATATTAGTTTCATTCTTTACGAACTCATCAAAGGTAATTAAAAAATCATTTATCTTTTAATTGAAAATATTTGATTAAAATGTTTATCATAGTAACTGCTTTATTTTAATAAAATAGATAGTTTGATAATCTTAATAATTAAAATTTGATTTTTATTTGTTTAATCAATTATTGTTGTTAAAATAAAATAAATATCTAATCATAGTTGTTAATCTATATGTTTACGTGAGATCGCCGATAAAAAAATTATTACAACTTAGCATGATAGGAAGACATAACATTAAGTTTCAAAACGAGATCTAAATGAACCGAAATGAACCGAAAAACAGAAGAACCAACTAGGAACCGAACCGGAAATGACACGGAAAAGGCGGTCCGGTCCTCGGTCCACCGTTTCTTGATT
This sequence comes from Senecio squalidus, assembly GCA_910822075.1. Classification (NCBI taxonomy): domain Eukaryota; kingdom Viridiplantae; phylum Streptophyta; class Magnoliopsida; order Asterales; family Asteraceae; genus Senecio; species Senecio squalidus. Next base: position 14,040,268 of record CAJVGC010000592.1, read on the forward strand.
TTTTTTGTAAGGGTAGAAGATTTTCTAAGATTCATCCTTATCCAGCTCACTATTATTGTGTATAAATAGTGAGCTTGAACTTTGTAAACCTTGCACCTTTCTAAGAAATATAATTGTGTGTTATTTTCATTGTTTCGTTATTATATTTCCGCTATAATAATACTTGAAACTGAGTAATCAATCGATTAATAATAATTAACGTCTAAATACTTATTTGTGATTGATTAGCCATTGTTTGAGATCTTATTGAGACCTAACAACTGGTATCAGAGCAAATAAGATTTAAATTTTAATAAATTTATAAATCTTAAACGATCAATACTTAAAATCTCAAAACAATGTCATCATCTTCAAACTCACCTGCAATGGCTGGTAAAGGAATTCCTGTTTTCAATGGTCATAATTTTGCCCATTGGAAGCTTAAAGTTGAGTGGCATCTCTCAGGAATTCATGAAGAAATGCTAAGAATAATAACTGAAGGACCCATAATCCCTGGAAAGCACATTGATGAAGTCAAGGAAGGTGATAAAGCAGTTCAACGTGCTAGATGGGTTCAAACCACCAAATCTCAATGGACAGATCAAGACAAGTTGTTGTACAATCTTGATCCTAAAGCCAGAAGCATTTTAGGAAATGCAATGTCTGAACAAATATTTTCAAAGATAGCTGGATGCAAAACTGCAAAAGAACTATGGGACACGTTAATTGTGTCTTATGAAGGTGTTCCAGTGGTGAAAGAGCAACGATTAAACAGTCTCATTAGAAATTATGAAAATTTCTATATGAAAGAAAATGAGACTTTGGCTGACGTTCACACACGATTTCAAATTATGCTGAATGATATGTCAGCTCTGGGAGTGACAAAGGAAGATAATGAAATCTGTAAGAAATTTGTTGACATCTTACCTAACAAATTTGAATTTGTTATTACATCTCTTGTAGTTAGCGAGAAACTATCCACCTACAAGCTTCCAGGACTCTTTGGTTTATTGTTAAATTTTGAGGAATCTCAAGAAAGGAAAAAGATTAACAATAGACGAACTGCAAGAGATCCTGAAGCTGCATTAGTTGCAACCAGTAGAAGAAATAAATAAATTTATTCTAAAGCTAACTCATCTGAATCTGAGTCCCACTCAGACTCAGAATCAGATGATGAAACTGAGGTCAAGAAATTGAAAAGTCAGCTTGCTCTACTAACTATGAAGCTTGAACAGAAGACATGCTACAAAGGAAAGAAACCTTTTGATCTGAAAAAGGTGAAATGCTTTAAATGCAATGAATATGGTCACATGGTTGCTGACTGTAAAGTAAAGAATGCTCAGACTGAACACATGGACGAAGTTGCTGAGAGGGCCCAAAGATATCGACAGAAGTATCTTAAATACAAGAAAGGAAACAGTTCAAACACACAGAAGCCTCAAACTGAGCAAAAGGCATTCTTTGCTGAAGAATGGCTAGATGGGGAACTATCATCTGATGAAGATGAAGAAGTGGTGGATAAATGTTTAATGGCACTTACAGAAGAAGTGACTGAAGCTGAGAAATCTGCATCTCAGTTTGAAAAGGATCTGAAGGAAGCTGAGAGACTGAGTTGTAACTCATACTGGAACAAGTCAAAGCTTTATAAGGTACACAATTTCAACTCTTACACAAATGAACAAAAACTTCAAATGTTTTAGTATATTTTTGTTGACTTGACCACCACTTTAGAAGAACAAGCTGAATTCAAACAAAAATTCAAAGATCTTGAAAAAAATTTGAAAATTAAAGATGATAAAATAGTTGAACTAGAAAGCTATAAAGTACTTTTAAATGCTCAGACTGAAGCTTATAGTGATCTTGCAAAAGAAAAATATAAACTTAGAGAAGAAACTGAGCATTATAAAAGAATTTGTAAATCATGGTGCATATCATCCTTAAAAAATAAAGATTGTTTGGGCAGACAGGTACCCAAACAAGTTCAAGCAGTGCTGGGGGAGGGATTCAGTTTGAAGAAGTATATGACTGAAGAAGCTGAAAAAGCTGAAAGAGAAAAAATTATTTTCAAACCAGAAATTCTTCCAAATACTTTCACTTACTTGAAAGGAGAAAAAATAATGATGTCAAATGCTTTTGTAAAACCTGTAATTTCTAAAGTTTCTAATAAAAATGTCTCTTCATCTTCTTCTCAGTCTGATTGTGTTAATTTGTCTGAAACTGAACAAATTGTGCATGCTGAAAAAGCTTCTGTGCATCTAACTAATAGATTGCCCAAGGCTGTGAGTAAATCCAAGATTCAACACCCAGTCAGTCCCAAGAATCTGAATAAAAGTCATGAAACAAAAACTATTGATAAACTGGGAAATCAATTGTTGGAACTGACCAATATAGTCAAAACTCTAGTCAGGAACAAATCACCAAATCAAGTCACGCCCAAAACTCCTCCTAATAGAATTTGCTACAATTGTGGTGAAAAAGGGCATGAAGTTGTGTTTTGTTAACAACTGACTCAGTCTAGACCACAGAAAAATATTTTTCAAAAGTCAGTCTCACCGAAACATTGGCCAGCCTCACATAAGTTAGTTCCATCAAAGTCCAGGTCAGTTTCATCAAAGTCGGTTTCTCCTCAAAAGCAAAGAAACAGTTCCTCATTAAAGACAACATCTGTGCAACCCATTAAAACTAAGTAAGTCCCATCTCGAGTCAGTCTCAAAGATACCCCATGTAAATACTGTGGTGTCATAGGTCACTATTCTGTTAACTGCATGAAGGAAATAAACAAATGGAACTATACCAGTCCCAAAACTGACTGCAAGATTGAACCTCAACTTAATTCTGCTCCAGTTCATGGATCCACTCTAAAGTGGGTACCCAAAAGGAACTAACATCTTCTATCTCATGTGCAGGACTCTACAAAATGGTATCTAGATAGTGGAGCGTCAAGACACATGACTGGAATGAAGTCTTTTCTACAAGACTATAAAGAAGAAGATGGGCCTCAAGTGAGATATGGAGACAACGGGGTATCAATGACACGTGGATATGGAAAGATTCATGTTGGAGTTGTCACTTTCAAAAGAGTAGCATATGTGGAAGGATTACAACATAACCTACTCAGTGTGAGTCAAATAACTGATGAGGATCATGAAGTCAGATTTAGGAAACAAGCTGGAATAATCTACAGTGACAAAGGCAAACCACTACTACTCGCCAAGAGGGAAAGAGATGTATTCTGTCTGGATCTGAGCACGGCAAATGATGAAGCTGAGACATGTTTGTTTACAGAAACCAAATAAGAACTAAATTGGTTGTGGCATAGACGGTTATCTCATCTAAACTTCAAAAATATAAATGCTTTGTCAAAGAATAAATTGGTTAGAGGTCTCCCTGAACTGACCTACACCAAAGACAAAGTTTGCTCAGCCTGTGTGCTTGGAAAGCAAACAAAGACTCAATTTCCATCCAAGATGCTGCACTCAATTGATGAACCATTATTTATGCTACATATGGATCTATTTGGTCCAATTGGAATTGAGAGTAAAGGAGGAAAGAAATACACCCTTGTAATTGTTGATGAATTTACTCGATTTACTTGGGTTATATTTCTAAGGGCTAAAAGTGATGCAGCTGAAGAGATGATCAGTCTGATCAAAAGAGACCAGCGCCAGAAAAACACTCTTGTTCGTTAAATGAGAAGTGATCATGGAACTGAGTTCAAAAATTCAGTTTTAATAGACTTCTATGATCAATTAGGCATAGTTCAAAACTTTGCATCAGTTTGAACCCCTCAACAGAATGGAGTTGCAGAGAGAAGAAACAGAACTTTAATTGAGGCTGCTAGAACAATGTTGTGCTATGGAAACATGAAGATCAAATTCTGGGCTGCAGCTGTGAACACTGCTTGCTTCACTCAAAATAGGTCCATCATAGTAAAGAGACATGGAAAGACAGCTTATGAATTGTATCATAACAAGGTCCCTTCTATTCATTACTTCCATATCTTTGGAAGTAAATGCTATATCCTAAATCAAAGGGACTTGTTATGCAAGATGTCTCCTAAAGCTGATGAAGGACTGTTCGTTGGATACTCAAGCATAGCCAAAGCATTCAGAGTCTACAATGAAAGAATAAAAGTGGTAGATGTAAGCATTAATGTCACGTTTGATGACACCACTCAGTCTGACAAAGATGAATCATCATCACAGACTGACATTGCTACAATCAATCAACTTTGTGATGAATTACTTGTAACTTCATTTGAAGCTGACTCTCAGACTGAAGATCAGATTGCTGAGAACACTCATCTAAACCAAGGATCTGAGAGTGAACCAGATGAATTATCTCTTCATAGTGTTCCAGAAATAGAAAATACAGAGTCAAATGAAACTGGCTACACTCAGCCTGACATCCCTCAGTCTGACCAAACTCAGCTCCAAGTTACTCAGACTGACAATACTCAGACTCAAGTAGAAGAAGTCACTGAGAATGTTTCTGGCAACATTAAGACTGTCAGAGGGCATCCTATCTTGTCTGTTATTGGTTCATTAACTGAAGGTGTCACAACAAGACGAAAGAATGCCACAGCAAATTTTTGTTTCTACACAAATTTCTTGAGTCTGATGGAACCAAAGAAGGTTGAGGAAGCCTTATTAGATGAAGACTGGGTTGATGGTATGCAAGAGGAGCTTGGAGAATTCATCAGAAACAATGTATGGACAAAGGTCCCACGTCCCCTGTACAAGACCATCATTGGACTTAAATGGATCTTTCGAAATAAATTTGACAAAGATGGGGTGGTGATCAGAAATAAAGCACGACTAGTTGCTCAAGGCTACAAACAAGAAGAGGGAATTGATTACGATGAAACATTTGCTCCAGTGGCCAGAATAGAAGCAATTCGTCTATTCTTAGCATATGCAGCGTTTAAAGATTTCTTGGTGTATCAAATGGATGTGAAAAGTGCATTTCTGAATGGAGACCTGCAGGAGGAAGTCTATGTCAAGCAGCCTCCAGGTTTTGTTGATCCTAACTTTCCTGATCATGTTTATAAATTAAAAAAATCTTTATACGGTCTCAAACAAGCTCCTAGAGCTTGGTATGATACCTTGTTTGACTTTCTTCTTAAAAATCATTTTAAAAGAGGTTCCATTGATAAAACATTGTTCATCAAAAAGGAAAATGGTCATGTGATTTTGGTTCAAATATATGTTGATGACATCATATTTGGTTCCACAACTGAAAAGTTGTGTACTTGGTTTTCAAAACTCATGTGTAGTGAATATCGAATGAGCATGATGGGAGAACTTACATTTTTCCTTGGTCTACAAGTGGAACAAAAGAAACATGGTATTTTCATAAACCAAAGCAAATATGTTCATGATTTAGTAAAGAAATTTGGTTTTGAAACAAGTTCTGAAATGAAAACACCAATGAGCATATCTGATAAATTGCATAAAGATTCCTCTGGCAAGTCAGTTTGTCAAGCTACTTATAGAGTAATGATTGGTTCTTTACTCTATTTGACTGCCAGCAGACCTGATATCATGTTTTCTACATGTCTTTGTGCACGTTATCAAGCTGACCCCAAGGAGTCTCACCTTAAAGCTGTCAAAAGAATTTTTCGATATCTTAAGGGTACACCAAATCTTGGTCTGTGGTACCCTAAAGATTCTGGTTTTGAACTAATTGGCTACACAGATGCAGATTATGCAGGATGTAAACTTGACCGGAAAAGCACTTCTAGAGGATGTCAGCTTCTGGGAGGAAAGCTAGTCAGCTGGTCCAGTAAGAAGCAAAACTCAGTTGCAACTTCCACCGTTGAAGCTGAGTATGTGGCTGCAGGGAGCTGTTGTGCACAATTACTATGGATGCAGCACCAACTGGCTAATCTTGAAATAAAGATTCAAAACACTCCCATCATGTGTGACAACAAGAGTGCTATTCAAATCACTGAGAATCCTGTCTTCCACTCCAGGACCAAACACATCGAAATTCGACATCACTTCATTCGAGACTGTGTGGAGAAAGGAAAGGTCACACTGGAGTTCGTAGCTACAAATGATCAATTGGCAGACATATTCACGAAACCTCTGAGTGAGGACAGGTTTTTCTATCTGTTAGGAGAACTAGGAATGTTAAATCCTTAATCTGTCACAAACATAAATCTCAAGCTGACCTGTTAGTCAGCTTGTGAATTTTCAGTCTGACTCAATAGTCAGCTCCAGATATTTCAGTCTGACCAAGTGCACAGACTGAATGTTATTTTAGTAAATATCTTTTGAAATCTTTTATTTTTTTTTAAACTTTCGTAAATATCTTTTGCATTTTTTTATTTTTTTCATATCTTTTTACATTTTTTTGTTTTTTTAAAAGGGGTCAATGTCCAGTCAAGGGTCAGAAGTGTCAATCGGATAAACATAAAAGGACTAAATTGAAAGTTTCCTAACTTAGTTTCTTAATTTTCGCTCTCTTAGTTTATATTCAACTTAATTTCAAATTGTAACCTAATTGCTCTCATCTCTAATCTTCTGCTTGATCTTCTTTTTTAATGGCGAATGCAAATATGATCCTTCATGTTACATCGCGTATGATTCCTGGTGCAGATTTTCAGCACATAGTTCAAATCAAAGATAACAACAGGGTGACTACTGCTGACATTCCCGCCAATCGACGAAACAGGGGTTTTGAGCAACTCATTCAATATATGAAGGCCCATCCCCTCTACGGCGCTTTCTTCTGTGCAAACACAATGTGTCCCCCAGTACTCTGTGAATGGTGGTATACATAGACTGCCAACGCTGACAAGACAGCCCTTACTGGCACATATAATGATGGCCGCACGACAATCACCATCACTGAAGAAATCATTCGTACTGCTTTATTGCTTCCCACACTTGCTGAAGCTGGAGAAGGTGGTTTTCAGGCCAGACGGACCAAACAGCAAGCTCGAGCCGAGGCATTCCCTCTTATTGGTCAGCCTGAAATCCAAGGGGTCATTCAATACAAATTTTTTAAAGGAAAATGGAAGTTCTTATTTTCAATGATTACGAGGTGTTTGGGGGGTAAATCAGGCAGTCTGGATCAGATGAATGAGTTTGAAACTCATTTGTTCCATTCGATGGTAACGGGTCGAAGAATCTCCTTTTCCCAATTATATTTCGATGAGATTCTCTCCCTTGCCCTAAAATCAAAACGACCGAATGATGTTCCTTTCATTCGTGTTCTGTCACTTTGCTTTGAGGAAGCCCTGGGAAAAGAAATTTATGATCTGCTTGAGCAAACGTTTTATACTTGTGACCTCCCCAGGCTGACTTCCAAAATTTTTACATATATTCACATCACCGAGGATGAGGCAGAATTAACACCTATCATGCTTCAATGGATTGAAAATCCATTCATCGATCAGGAACTCACTGAGTCTGACTCCTTAGACTCAGAAGTCCAAGCTGAACGAATTGACGGGGAGATAGAGGGAAATATCCCTGCAGCAGATGATGAGGTGGAACTGGGTGGGGCTGGGCCAGATGAGGCTGACCCAGGTATGGATATTACTCTTTCTTTACCTCAGTCTGAGAGTATCCCCTCTCAGCCTGAGCAGTCCACTCCACTTCTTGATGTAATAGCTACTCAAGCGACCAAACTGATGAACTCACCAAGTTCATTTCAAAAAGCTCTAACATCAAGCCCCACAACAAATCAAGCACTAATGGACTCACTTTTCCATGAGGCTGAGAGTTCTGAACTCCCCTCCAGTGCTGTAGATCAGTACACTTTTCCTGTGCTAGAGCAGGAGGTGCATCTGACTACCATGTCTACCCAAAGCCCCCTTAAGGTAGTAAACTTGGAGCAACACGCTGCTGCTACCACACAGACACATGTGGCAAGCATTGAAGAAGATATCCCTCTCCTGGATATCCCTGTACTCAGTATGGGACCACCCCCCTTCAGTCTCAAAGCAAATTCCAAAGGCAATTTTCACTAGCTCTGTGCTAGTTCACGATATACCACCATAAAATCTCTTACACTCTCTTACACAAAGTCGTCAATGCCTCACTCCCCAAACTGAGTGAGGTACAGACTTCACTTTCTATGGCTCATGATCATTCTCCTAAAACACAGGGAGGGAGTGAAGCTGTGACATCTGTTTCAACATCTATTGTTACTACTCAACCCCAGTATGAGGTTGCCTTGACTGTCCCCGTGCTGTTACAAGCTCTTAAGGACGTGTCCGCTCAGTTTGATGACAGACTGAGGGTAATGCAGACTGAGGTTCATGCTCTAAAAACTCAAAATGAAGAGGAGATGCAGGAACTAAAGGAGATGGTATTAAAACTGACTTCCGAAGTCAGTCTGATGAGAAAGGGGAAGCAAGTTGCAGAGGCTGCTCAGATTCAGGGGGAGAAAATAGTTGTCCCAACTGATGAATCTGAGATCCCTAAGCAAGGTATGAAAAGGAAGAAAGAAGAGGGAGAGAAAAGGTACTATAAGACTACCAGATTCAACACTAAAACTGGTTTGTCTGAAGTATTTTATGAAACTGATTGGAGCGACATATCAAGTGATGAATCTGAGAAGGAAGATAAACAGGGAAAAGGCAAAGTGGGGTATGCCAGTGATCCAGATCAGACTGAAGATCAAATGGATGTACAGACTGAGCTTGAGACTGAAATTAAGAAGAAACAGGATGAAGCTGAGAAACAGGCCAAACTTCAAAGATTTGCTCACAACTCTGTAAATGACTGTTGATCAATACAAAGAGTATGTCAAAAGGCTATACATGGAGAAGTTTGATGAAAATCTATATGATCAGTCAAATAAAGCAGCTGAAGATCTTGAAGCTGAGATGAAGGCAGAGGAAGATTTGGCCATTGAAGAAAAACAAATGAGGGTCGAAGCTGACAGATTAATAGCCAAACAAGTCCTCAGAGAACAAGCCAGGCTAGACTACATTGAAACAAATTTTACACTAAGGAAGCACAAGAACAAAATTCAAAACTTAGAGTGCATAAGTCCTGGTAGATCTGACCTTCTACTCACATGCTATCACAAAGGCGGATCCTACAAAGTTGGGTTAACCATGTTAAGCACACTGGGTCTGGAGGAATGGAAAGAGATAGCCAGTCTGAGCTCAGGAATAACTAACATAGCTCACAGAATGTCTGTAAAAAGAGAAGCTGTTGCTAATGTCAATGTAGCCCGTATGCTAAAGCTGATGCCTGATGAAGATTATAGAGCATTCTGCACTATGCATAAGGTGAGAGCTGGGGCTAAATCTATGGGTCTGGAAACAAGTAATATGCATCCTGTTCCCAAAGATGTTATATTTGAAGACAAGACATATGTGAAGACTGAGAAGCATGAGGGCTTATGTTATGTGGACTGTGGGGGAGAGGAAAGCTTTCAAGCCAAAGACAGACTAAATATGGCTTCAATTTACCATTGCATTGCTCTTCTCAGTGAATGTGAGTCTGCTCAGTGCCTGCCATTTCGAATGAAACTGATCAGTTGGCTATTCAATAATCTCAGGAGAATTGAAGAACTTGGAACCTTGGCAGAGAAAGTGGAGCTGATCAAGAAAGAATATCAAGTATTCTTTATTAAATCTGATGTAGAGATGGAGAAACTTCTAAAATGGAAGACAGAAAGGTTGAAATGGTTAGAAGAAGTGAATCAGCCTGTGCCATGGGAGACTTCCTTGAAAAAGAAGAAGAGAACCTTCAAGAAGAGAAAGTAGTTTGTGTTATGTATCTTTTCTCACAAACACTGTTTAGTTAACAACTTATGTTTGTGTTTATTTTTGGTGCATAGTTTGTAAAAGACTTTAATTGAAACAGATAGGGGGAGATTGTTGGGAAAATCAACGATTTAACCCAAGTTAATAAATCTGTTTATTAAAGTCTTAGTCTGAGTGATCTGAGTCTGAGTAACTCTGAGTCTGAGTGATTGAGTCTGAGTGGCTAGAATAAGCTAAGGCATTGTGGAGTTGACTAGTCAGCTCCATAATGAAAAACGTAAGGCGTAACTTAAGGTAATTCAGTTAGATAAAATCTTCTATCTTTGTAGAAGATTTTCTAAGATTCATCCTTATCAAGCTCACTATTATTGTGTATAAATAGTGAGCTTGAACTTTGTAAACCTTGCACCTTTCTAAGAAATATAACTGTGTGTTATTTTCATTTTTTCGTTATTATATTTCCGCGATAATAATACTTGAAACTGAGTAATCAATCGATTAATAATAATTAACGTCTAAATACTTATTTGTGATTGATTAGCCATTGTTTGAGATCTTATTGAGACCTAACACTTTATCTATCATTTACCGTTTTTATCTCATGGAGACTAGCCAAGAAATCTAAATTAAGAGATTAAATATTTATGGGAGATATTTAATTACCAACTAAATTAAGTTGACAAATTTGAAAGGAAGATTGTAGAAGGGTTTTGGGAGAATTTAATGTGAAAATTTTAATTTAGCTTAATTAATCAATTTGGTTAATTTGTATCAATGGTTTCGATCACAAATAATTAAATCATATATGGCTTAGATTAGTTCCTACGTTTCAAATTTATGTGATTGATACTAAAAACTATGACCATTGGTCTTAGTTCTGCAAATGACCTTTTAAACCACCGCCACTTATAATTATGTTTGGTTAAAGTATTATACTAAAAAGAACTCTGATTATGCCACTTTTATTTGTGTGATTAAATTTCGGACCAAATGCAATTAACTTATGTTTCTAACCAACAAGACCCTAAGGGCAAAACTGGTTAAAGCATTCAAGTGTTAACATGATGGTCTCGGGTTCGAATCCATTCGTCACCTGACTTTTTGCATATTATTTTTCCCAATTAAACCCCTGAAAGGTTAAATACATTTAGTTCCCAATTTATTTCGGAGTGTGTTGTGTTTGAGGCGTCACGAGTTCGAACCCTAGCAGCGACAACTCTTTTTGGTGTTATTTTGGGTTGAATTTCAAATTTATGCATAGATACTAAAAATATCTATGACAATTGGTCTTAGTTCTGAAAATGACCTTTTAATATTAATTTTTGGATCGGGTTTTTTTTATTTTATTTCGGATCTGTTTTCATAAAAACGGGTTTCGGATCGGTTGTAATTTCAAAAATTTTATTCCATCAATTAGGTTAGTAAGACCCCCAGTTTTAGTTGGAAAGAATCGATCAATCGTCTTTTTTTTTTATTCCATCAATTAGGTTAGTAATATCCCCAGTTTTAGTTGGAAAGAATATACAAATTTCGATCAATCGTCTTTATCTCCAGTTTTCTCTATCTCAGGTACCATTTCGATTGTTTATGAAAATGTCTATGAAAAAAAAGTTTATTTTGATTGTTTATGAAAATGTGTGTGAAAAAAATGTTTATTTTGACTTGCAGGATTTGTTATTTAGTTTGAAAGAATATACAAGTTTATTTTGATTGTTTATGAAAATGTGTGTGAAAAAAATGTTTATCCGGTATATTGGTTACAATTCTTAAAAGACTTGTCTCCTTCAAAGTTGAATGATGTTGCATGGGGAGCTGCTGCCCATGCCATGTTGCATACTTCCCTCGGATCGGTTACGAGAAAGAATGTGAAGGGACCAATGTGGATTCTTGAGGTATTCGTTAAATTTGTAAATGACTTTTTTTATAAACTATTTCTATGATTATTCCGACTTACAATTTAAGCTATATTTGCTATTTGTAGTTCTTTTTTATGGAAAGATTTCTTAAAATTTCCAATCTTTATGTGGGGTCAAACGCGGTTGATTCATTGGAATCGAGCCCAAAAGCAATCCCTCTTTTTCAATATTGGTCTTCACTCATGGTATATCCGGGTAAGGTATAAACAAGGCCACAACCACAAGATTTTGTGCTTATTCGTGACCGGATGACGAGTAAGGTATGTTTTTCTTAAAATTTCCGATCTTTATTGGCCTCCCTCAAGCACCATATTTCTTTTACTATTTAAATACCTCTATTTCAGGACGTAAACTGGACTCCGTATCTTGATTATCCAGGATATATTCGTCAGAATATATTCTTTTCTCGAACTCCATTGTTCAATTTTGATCAAATTGTATATCATCAGCCAGAAAAGGGTGCCCACCAACTAGAAATTGTTGATCTACAACCTGTGGAAAGATTGGAGGTTCTAAATACTAATTCATCCAAGGGGTGTAGACAGATAAATCTGATGAATCGCTATAGTCCCTACATCCAAATGTGGGAAAATCGGCATCTTTCCCGTGGCACCAGCTTGTAAATATGATCGTGGGTTTGAGGAGTATAGATACAAGTATTATATGGACCTAAGAGACGGGTTTTTCAAAGTTAGATATTCAGACAAGATTTTCATATGCCCTTTTTGTCCTGATAGCCGAAATTACAATAATAGGGACCTCCTTAGACATGCATCTCGAATTGCACGTCAATCTAGAAGTGCTGGATTTAAAGATAAGGCCAGACATATGGCATTGGAGGAGTACCTCGAAAGGGACTATTTTGCTGAACGTAAGAGTCCCAAATTAGTTAATGAAAACAGAGAGTCAAGAAATGACGAATTCAAAGATAAGGCAGAACGTATGTTGGATCAGTCACTTAAGAGGGAACCTGACTCAAATCAGATGAATATGGGCGCTTCTCAACGGCTAAATGGGGTGAATGGGGTATCTCATCGTCCATTGAACTATTGATCAAAGCTAAGCTTAAATTATTACACTTCCTTTTTCTACTTTGCCTGGTTTGCATATGTGGAGGAATAAAGAGGGAGACGGAGAATATAATCGGGAATCAATGAAATTGAAATAGGGGTGAAATAGGGGGAGGGAGTCACAGTCACCGGGTGAAATGACAACACGAGCTAAGCAGTAGTGTTATTATCGGGAAGGAGTGACCATTAACCCAAACACATTTCGACTTGTTAGTTGAGCCACCCTCGCGAGCTCTAGAGTTGAGTAATAATGTAATATAAGTTTTATATAATATAGAGAGGGAGAGATATATACATAACCTGACCTAAAAGACACTTTTTTAACTAACTCCCACTCTTCAGGCTTGAGGTCTAAGAATTCTTCCAGACCATCTTCATACAATACCTACAAACGATATAGCAACAAATATCAGTCAACATACAACGTGAAGGTGAAAATATGGTTGGTTTGGTAAGGGGTCAAAATGGGTAATTTTAAAATACAATTATAACAAATATTATGACATTCTAGAAATGATTTACGAAGTTCTATGCACTCAAAATAAACTCTGGAATACTTTCTTCCAGTTTGACTCGTTTTCTTTTAGCTATTTTTTTGGGATAATGTATATAGAGACTACCAAAGTATTGAAACCACCTCATATGCCACCAAATTATGTAGACGTTTCAAATAATACCTAATCCAACCAAAATTCTGTTGGATGATGAATTTATTAAGGTAACCTAAGTACTGAAACCACTTTACTGGTCACCTAGTTATATTATGTTTAAACCAAATTGACCAAAGTCATGTTTAAACCAAATTCACCAAAGTCATGTTGGCTGAGAATGATAACCTTAAAGTTTATGCAAAACAAAAATACCGTAAAGTAAAAAAATGTTGGGGAATTCCGTCAAACACATTTTTTGCTCGATTTGGTTCAAATGAAACTAAATACATATGTCTCTAGCAAATAAAATAGTTCAATAGTAGGCTGGTGTCCTTATATATTTCCCATGCGTCTAGTTTACCTTTTGACTCAACATAGATGAAACGCAACCCTAATCAACCCAGTTATCAAAACTGCCACTTCTGGTACAAAGTTCAAAGCAAAAGCAAATCGAAAACTTGGAGAAAATGTTGTTCCACATCATACCTTGTGCCTCCTTTGAAGACAATCAAACAATTTCACAACTCCTTCGTAATACGTGCAACAAAAGATTTTCACCTTAAAAGAGCCAAAAAGATTCATAAATCTCGCTCATTTGCTATGATCAGGAATCAACGAAATTGAAATAGGGGTGAAATAAGGGGGAAATAGGGGGAGGGAGTCACAGTCACGGGTGAAATTACAACACAATGATACTATCGGGAAGGAGGAAAGGTTTTGATTTGAAAGGGTAGGCTGGTAGAGCAGTAATGTTATACGGGGAAGGTGGAAAATTTATAGGTTTTGGCGCCCGATTTTCTTTTTAGCTCGAGTTTATCCAAAATCGATATATTTCAAAAAACTAAAATTAAAATAAGTCATCTAAAATTTAAATAAACTAGTAGGGACTCGTGCTTTGCACGAGTTCGGGGGTTTATGTTCCAGCCTGCACTTTGACCATTAAATAATGTAAATTTACATTCGCAAGCCAACAAAGAAGGCATCGTCTTCGTGAGATTATTTGATTCGCAAACTATATTTTTTATTTGATACAAAAAAAAAAAAAAAAAAAAAAAAAAATGAAAGTCCAAAAGTCCAACAGCAACCAAAGCCCATAAGCCTTACATTCGCAAGCCAACAAAGAAGGCATCGTCTTCGTGAGATTATTTGATTCGTAAACTATATTTTTTATTTGATATTAATCTAAAAAAAAAAAAAAAAAAAAAAATCCCAACAGTCCAACACCAACCTAAGCCCATTCGTCTACGTGAGATTATTTGATTCGCAAACTATATTTTCTATATGATATTAATCTAAAATAAATGGGATTCAAACAGCGGTCTCCTCGCATCGGAGGCCGCACGCTAACCACTCCGGCAACAACCTCTTTTGTAATAGAAACGATAACAATTGTATTTAAACACAAAAATTTCATTATAATAATATAAATTACACAATTTCATAGGCATCGAACAAGAATTAAATTAGGAAGTAATGAGTGTCCCAATAAAAAGTTTAATAGTTCATCTAAAATTTTTAATATGAAAGGATTATTATAATATTTAACTATATGTCTATATTTAAGTTATTTCAAATATGATGTCATTTTTAATTAAAAAAAAACACAATATTATCATTATATATTTTTATTTACTTTAAAAAAAAATATAAGTTTGGCCGTTAATACCTCTAAAACTGTCCTCAAACGTATATTTTAATAGGCCCGATCGGGTACTTAGCCCGATGAAAGTTTTATAACTTTCAATGACATTGTGGGATACTAAGATCTGACCACGTTATATCATTTTTTGTGGCTGGCCAACGTCAATGGTTGCCTATGATCTTTCCTTTAAGTATGGCTATGCTTGAGTAAAGATTTTAAGTTTGTCAGGCATGATAAGTGATACAAGGATCTGACCACGTTTTCTATATTAATTTTTTTTTTTTTTTTTTTTTTTTTAGTATCAATTGCATAAATTTGAAGTTTAACCCTAAAATAAGACCGGTTCTCTTAGACATATCTATACAATTGAATTTATATAACATATTTGAACATAATTCGTCATAAGGTATAATACTTTAACCAAACATAATTATAAGTGGCGGTAGTTTAAAAGGTCATTTTCAGAACGAAAACCAATGGTCATAGTTCTTTTTAGTATCAATTGCATAAATTTAAAGTTCAAACCCTAACCAGTTCTCTTAGACATATCTATACAATTGAATTTCAAATTTATGCAATATTAATTTTTGGATCGGGTTTTTTATTTTATTTCGGATCTGTTTAAATAAAACGGGTTTCGGATCGGTTTTAATTTCAAAAATTTTATTCCATCAATTAGGTTAGTAAGACCCCCAGTTTTTGTTGGAAAAGAATCGATCAATCGTCTTTTTTTATTCTGTAACTGCTAGTACATAGGGCAGTAAAACCCGATCAATCGTCTTTATCTCCAGTTTTCTCTATCTCAGGTACCATTTCGATTGTTTATGAAAATGTCTGTGAAAATGTCTATGAAAAAAAAGTTTATTTTGATTGTTTATGAAAATGTAGGTTTATGTTGATTTAGGGGAAAATGTTGTGTTTGTGTTTTCCATTTGTGTTTGCTTTTAAGGTGTTAGACAAGATGTTTGCATTTAAGGTGTTTGTGAAAATGTCTATGTGATTGGGATATGTATTGTGGGATGGTACTATGTTAGACAAGATGTGAAAATGTCTATGTGAAAATGTCTACTGTATGTTGTTGGCCTGATTAATGTCTTTGAATGCCAAAGAATGTTAGGTTATAGTTATAGATAAATAAAGCCCGTTTTACTTTGGTTTGGGTCGTAGGTCAACAAACCAGCAAAGTAGGAAACGTTGGCAGTTAGGAAGCAAGGGTCATGCTGGTTCATTGAAACCGGTTTAATGAAACAGTATGTCCATTCATACGTGTCTTTTAGTTATATATATATATATATATATATATATATATATATATATATATATATATATATATATATATATATATATATATATATATATATATGTGTGTGTGTGTGTGTGTGTGTGTATTTGTAAATAGATTATGTAACCCTATCCGTAATGATAATTCGTGAATGATGATTGATACACATGAAGTTTGTTTGATATGTATTAGAGATCCTGGAAATTTCAAGTTTGCAACCTGCGAAACATATACTACCTTTAAAGTTTCAGTTTTTATTGTTTTTGCTTTTTATGATATGGTCCTTACAGTTGGGTGTTGTCAAAATTGTGTTTGTGTTTCCGTTTATGAGATAGCCTTGTGATTGGGATGTGGATTGTGGGATTGCTATTGCCTTGGGATGTGGATTATGGGATTGCTATTGCCTTGAAAATGTCGTGCGAGTCACACTTGTTAGCATATATTTCTTTTTGTATTTATCTTTCGAAGGTCATTTGCCTTGAATGTTATGAGATGCTACTATATGGAAGTCATATTTGTGCTCTTTGTGATTTTGATTTGGTCTTGCACGATAGTTTATCAGATTGTTTATGCTATTGCCTTGGGATGTGGATTGTGGGATTGCTATTGCCTTGAAAATGTCTTGCGAGTCACACTTGTTAGCATATATTTCTTTTTGTATTTATCTTTCGAAGGTTATTTGCCTTGAATGTTATGAGATGCTACTATATGGAAGTCATATTTGTGCTCTTTATGATTTAACAAACATTGTTTATGCTAGGCCTAGTGTTGATTAATCCTTTGTATCTTAATCATTAGACTAAGAATGCTCATAAGCTAAAGATGATTTGTTTTGCAGAATTTGAAATGGGCAAGACATGTGCTAATGGGTGGGTGAATTTCACGTAAGTGGCTTTAAGCTTATAAGTATACATACGTGAAAATGTTGATCCTGTTGGAAAATGTCAAATGAGTTTGAATACATAAAACTTATGTTCTGTTGTTTATGAACAAATGTCATGAAGGAAAAAACCTCAGAGGGATTCACATCCAATCAACGGAAAGAGATGTGGATCAAAATGACAGATGATGAAAAGAAAAAGTATGGTGGACCAGATAAAGATGGGAAGCCGGTTAAAGATGGGAAGTCGGTTAAGATAATGTGCTCCCTTTCACAATTCACTCAGTTAGTGAAAAACTTTAAGCTCGATTCATCTGTAGAATTATTGGATAGTCCGTTTGTATTTTTATTGAAATTAACAAGATATGAGCTCGATGATGATCTGATACTTAAAGTCGTGTCAGAATTTAACCCAACAGAAAAGTCATTGAAGATAGGTGATAAAAGCCCGAAAATTGTTTTAAGAGATTTTGATCATATTCTTAAAATTGGCAAAGAGGATGCAGTAACAAATGAACCATACAACCCGACCGATGATATGGCCAGACGGTTTCTCTCAGGAGGAAATGTGTGCAAGAAAAAAAATTAAGGAAATACTTTTAAAACAGAAGGATGTGGATGATTTAAAGCGAGCTTTTGCTCTAGCCTCTTTGAGATATGTAGTTTGTCCTCCCTCTAATGGGAGGTTGGGACAGAGGTACTTGAAGTACGTGGAAAATGTTGACGGTCTTAAAAAACAACCCTGGGCAGGATTAGCCATGCGTTCTCTAATGAAAGGAATTTCGGCATTCCAGAATCCGAGAGGGGATGCAACGGATAATTTAGGGGGCTCAATGGAATTTTTACAGGTAAGTTTTAATTTTTGTTTATGCTTTGACTTAAATAGCATATATTAATAGTTAATTTTCTATTTTTGTAGTTATATTATCTCAACCAAGTGACGAATAAGAGCCCCGAGGAATTAATCTTGGTGAAGTCTAATGAGGTTAATGAAATGTTATCTTGTCTATATTGAGTTTAATAATCTTGCTATTATTATCATCACTGGTACATTCTAGCAATTAATAAAGTTAGTATTTTAGATGTTGTATCGTTTTATGACTTATGGGACTGTTGTCTAAAACTAAACTTTTTGTAATATTTTTTTGTTTTTTACCAAAAAGGGGGTCATGATTGAGAAACAGAATAAGGAGGAGGACACAACCTCAAATACTAAGAATTTTAGAATAAGTGAGGTCAGCAGATTTGTAAGAGAATTATCTCATGACTACTTCAATTGTGCTGCTAATTATACGAAAGCTATAGATGATATTGGAGCAATACCACTTTTAAAAGTTGGGATTGAGGAAATGCATAACAAAGTCCGAACTACACGGATCCTACTGTTGGTGCAGAGGGGGAGTATGATACGGACACAACACGTGTTGGTCCTTTCAAAGTCCGAACTACACAAGCTCCTATTGTTGATGACTGCAAATTGCTGGAGTTGTGTTTTGAAAAGGTTTCGCATAATACGGTTGTAGCTGGTGTTGTAGATAATGAAGCCTTTCGAATTACAAAGAAACATTTGGACGGGCTTATGCCTGGATGCTGGATCTCTAACAAGATTATAAACTGTGTTGTAGACATTTTATGTGTACGAGAATGTATTAAGGGGAAGTATCAAAGATGGTTTTTTCCTTTGGCTATGCGAAAATATAGAATAAATTCCAAAAAAAGATAGAGAGCAACGCATTGTGTCACTAAACTACAGCTACAATTTGTGAAGCAGGTATGATTATTTTGTGAACTTAACATTGTCATTTTTTTTTTATGTAAATACATATAGAAAACCCTTGGCTGTATATTGGAACAAACTAGCTGATTTTTTTGTATAGATATTTTTTCCTGTGTACGATGCAGAGAGCTTGCACTTCTGCTTGATCGTATTCAACACTGTAGAAGATCAGGTGGAAGTTTGGGATACATTAAAGAGGGATATACAAATATATATGGATACGATAAAACTTTTGGTAACGAACAACATCCTTTGATCATATTCGACACTAAAGAAAACAATTTGGTACTTATCATACTTTGATTGGTAGAGTCAATTCCTGGATGATGAGATCAAAGATGAACTACTATCATTCAAGAAGTATACCCCGATTCTGATTGACGTGCCACAACATGGTAATACATTCGATTGCGGGATCTTTGTCTGCCGCTCTATGGAATTTCCCGATGATGTGATGAAATTCCATACAGATAAGGTAAAAAATGCAAACATAAAATTCCATAAGTTTGTTCCACAGATTTATTATATGAAATTTAACACACTGAAAATTGGCATTGCAGTGGATCACTGAAGAGGAAAGATGCAATTTGGTTGTCAGAATATTAAAAGCAAATGAAAATGTTTACTCTGAATTTTTGGTCGAGGAAAACTTCAAGTCTTATTCTAAGTCTTATTCTAGAAGGAGATCATGAGTGATATTGAGGTCAATTGTTATACTTTGAAAGCACATTTGAACCACTAACAGTTAATATTTATTAAATATGTATGTATGTACTTATATATATACAATTTGTGTGTATATTCAATATATTTATATATACCTTGTTGTAATATCAAGTCAAAGTTTCATGCTGTTAGTATTACTAGCAGTTATAACTGTTAGTAATAGTTTTACCTGCTATCCGAAACCCGTTTTATGTAAACAGATCCGAAATAAAATAAAAAACCCGATCCAAAAATTAATATTAAAAGGTCATTTTCAGAACTAAGACCAGTTTTGGGTCTTCCTCGGACACAACGTGGTAACGATTCCATTTTCGTGGTGGTTGATCGGTTTTCCAAGATGGTCCGTTTTATCCCATGTAAGAAGACTTCGGATGCCGTTTGTGTGGCTCAACTTTATTTCCATGACGTCTATCGCCTTCATGGACTTCCGACTTCTATTGTCTCTGATCGCGATACCCGTTTTGTCAGCCTCTTTTGGCGTAGCTTACGGGGAATGGTTAACACTCAGTTAAGCTTTAGTAGTGCTTATCATCCTCAAACGGATGGTCAAACCGAGGTAGTCAATCGCTCCTTGGGTAATTTGTTGCGTAGTTTGTGGGTGATCACCCGAAAGCTTGGGATCTACGGTTATCGCAGGCTGAATTCGCTCATAATCATGCAGTTAATCGGTCTACGGGTTTTAGTCCGTTCTATGTTGTGACAACCGTCTTATTTCAGGTGAAAACCACATCCTCTATCTTTGAGTTAACTTTGAATTGATCTTATCGTTACTTGTCTCGTAAACTTATGTGTGTCGGAATCGAAATCAGAATCACAAAATGAATCCTAATACCAAGAAAACACCTACTGAACTTGTCTAAGTTCCTATTTTAAATAACCGGAAACTTTCAACTAAGGAAAACGCTTAACAATGGAACGAACGAAAAACGAAAAAGGCAGAAATCTGCCCTCCATCCGCGCCGCAGTGAGCTCAGTGCGCCGCGGTGGAGGGCGCAGACAACCATTTTTGTTAACTTTTAAAAACTTAACCAAACGAACCCAAACCAGAGCCCAACACTTTGGCTCCGGGTTGGACATGTTAGAAGCTTTTTAGAAGTCCAGTAAAGCCTGTTTTAACACCTCTCAAACTTCTTTCTTTCAAACACAAACACTCTTGCTCTCTCTCTCTCACTTGAAGTTTTTCAACAAACACCCTCTCCACTCCTCTTCATTTACAGAGGTTTTATACCAAAAACACATATTTTAACCACAATAATCACACACTAAATCGTTCATCAATCAAGGAGGAAGAAAGGGGTTGCATCTATTTGGGTTAAAAATCATTTCTAAGCAATTTTGGGTCAAAATCACCAAGGGTTTACTCCGATCATCTTCAAATCACTTTATTCTCGGTATATGTTGGGTTATAACTTAGTCAAATTAGTTTAACCATAAACAATACGTCTAACAAACAAGAATAGTAACTTAAACTATCAATGCGGAAGACATTAAGAGTTACTACGGAAGAACAAGTTAGTGCGGCTGTCCAACAAGTTACTACGGCTGGTCAAGTTACTACGGAAGTAATCAAGTTACTACGGGCAAAGTCAAACTGCTACGGAAGAAGTCAGTTTGATACGGAAGACCAACTTGCCGTGCAAGTATAATCTAAGTTATAGAATTATAATTAGATTATGTTTCCTTTTTGTTATTAGATAGAGTTTCCTTATTTCTAGATAACGATATATTTAGATAAGGATAGTTGATGTTTCCTAGTTTATCTAGGTCGGCCTCAAGGTCTATATATAGATAGATCCTTGTATGATAGAAAACACGTTGTATTGATAATCTTACATTAATACGATTGAGGCTTATAATTCGGCAATATCTTTTGTTTATTCTTATTCATAGTTTATTGTTCGATAACTCGTAATATTGAAGTGTTCATCCGCTGCTGAACTTCTTCAATAGATCTCGATCTTAACGAAGGCAAACCTATTAGTTTACATTGACTAATACGATCCTGACAAGTGGTATCAGAGCACAGGAGGTGCTTTAGATCCATTGATCAACGAGTTCATAATCCTCATAAGCAAGATTCAAGACAACCATCATGACGGAAGTTGCAATCGGCAAGGTTCCTGTTCTTAACAGCAACGAATTCGACCTATGGAAGCTACGCATCAAGCAACACATCCTACTGTCTGATTATACAGTCTGGGATGTAATCATTAATGGTAACAAACGTCTTACCACCAATGGAGCTGATGGAGAACCAGGAATGGCTGCTCGTGCACCAGTGACTGATCTTGAACGAAGGGAAAAACAAACTGAAATCAAGGCCCTCAGTATTCTTCTAATTGCAATCCCCAACGAATATCAATCGCAATTTGAAGAATATCAAGACGCAAAATCACTATGGGAAGCTCTGGAGAAAAGATTCAGCGGAACAAAGAATACAAAGAAGAACAAGAAAGCTCTTCTTAAACAGGAGTATGAAAACTTCAACTCCCTGAATGGCGAACGAATGACACAGACCTTTGATCGCTACAAAAAGCTCACCGGAGAGATGATCAGCGCAGGCATCAAGTATGATAAAGATGATCTCAATAGAAAGTTCATAAGAGCTCTAGGCAAGGAATGGAAAGTATACACAGTTTCCTACAGACAAGGAGACACCCTAGAGGAACTGGAATTGGATGACCTTTACAATGACTTACGAGTCTTTGAGGCTGAAGTGGAAGCAGAAAAAGTTGGTAATAGCAGTCCCAGTACTACTAATGTCAATACTGCACTTGCTACAACATCTGGAGGACCAAAACATGAAATCAGTGAAGAAATTTCATTCGAAGCCTTTATTTGTAAGTGTTCAAATCTCACAGGTGAAGACGTAAAACAGATGCATCAGGATGACTGTGATGAAATTGATCTCAAGTGGCAATCTGCTATGCTGGCACTTCGAGCACGAAGATTCTTGAATAGGACAGGACGAAGATTCAATCCACGAAACAACGAACGAATCACTTTCGACAAAAGCAAGGTAAAGTGCTATGAATGCAACGAATTAGGTCACTTTGCTAGGGAATGTCCAAACAAGTCAAGAACCAACAATCCACGATCCACTCAAGACACAAATCAGAGTGCACTTATGTCGCAAGACATCTTTGGATATGATTGGAGTGACTTAGCTGAAGAAACAAGTCAAAATAGGGCACTAATCTCTGAAGAACAAAATCACGTAGAAAACATTCCTACTGTTCACCATGCATGCATCGCCGTAGTAATGGATGATACGGACATTATTTGTATGGATGAATTAGTTTCTACGGATGACCTAGTTTCTACGGAGCTCACTTATACTGATGTTGGAATTACCGAAATTGGCAACAACATACTTGGATATGACTGGAACGATGACGATCAAGGAGCAACACAAGAGGATGCTCTTATGGCTATTGAATCACCAACTCCAGAAACTCCATCTCTTATGGCCGAGGTAAATTCTAAACTTTGTACTTCTGAGTGTAAAGCTATAATTGTCAAATACAAAAATCATAATCAATTGATGAGTGATTCAATTAAGACCTTAGAAGAACAAAGACAATCAGCTCATAGGGTAATTGATAACTTAGAAAGTCAGATAAAATCACACAAAATTAATGAACAAAGTTATCAAGAAAAGATAAATTTAATTGAATGGCAAAAAGAGGACTTACTCCTTAAACTCAAGGTGGCTAGGGACAAAATCAAACTACTAGAACAAGAACATGATAAAGTTGAGTTAGATGTAGGGAAATTAGAATTTGCTTCAAAATCAGTAAATGACCTATGTCAAAAACAAATTCATGGCAAGGTAAAGGCTGGTTTAGGTTACAAAGAAGTTGCCCCTCCATTTAACCAAAACTATATCTCTCCATCCTTAGATGAGCCTAGGATTCCCATCTCTCAGACACCTCCAAAAGAATCATTCAATGTTGATCCAATCAACTATGATGAAGTTCTAATTGAGGACTTAGTTGAAGAAAGTAAAGTCCATATTGTGAAAAACAAGGATATTCCATTGGAAAATCACTTACTCACAATAGAAGGAATAACTCTACCTTCTACACAAAGTCTAGTGTCTATGCCACCTTCTGAACCCATTAAAATTGTCAAAACACTCCCTAAAGGTAAGAACAAGACAGTTCCTAAAGAAAAAGAAAAGACTTGGAATCACATAGGTAAAAGAGGAAACCAACGAAACATGAATCAAGTCAAAACTCAAAAGGGACAAATTGTTAAAAGCTCAAGAAAGGGTTGTTTTATTTGTGGTAAATTGAATCACTATGCAAAAATCTGTTATCACAATCCTCAAAACCAAGTACAAGTGATTCAAAAACCACATAATGGGGTGGGATACACAGGAAGGGTTGCCCATAAAAATAAATTTGTCAAACAAGTCTCTTCAGGAAATCAGAGTGTTAACAAAAGAAACGCAATTTCTAACAAGAAGAATAGAGTTCCTACTGTTAGACAAAAATTTGTTTCTACGGCTAAGGTTAATACGGACAAAACCAAGGGTGTTAATACTGCTCGTATTAATACTGTGAAAAATAACCGTATTAATCCTGCTCGTGTCAATACTGCCAAAAGTAACTTTGTTACTAAGGCTACTATTAACAATAAGAAGCAAAGGCATGTCAAATCAGTACCTATTCCTATTGTTAAATCACAAGTTGTTAACACTAAAGTTGTTCAAAAAGCAAAATCTTTCAAACAAGTGTGGCAACCAAAAGTTCAAGTAACTCAACCACCTATCCCCACTGATTTTTCAAAACTAGTACAAAGGAAGGTGAGTTACTTTGATGAAATGGGCAAACCCAAGTCAACTTTGGCTTGGGTTCCCACCAGAAACTAATCTCTATCGTTTATGTGCAGGTTCAGCCAACAAAAGAAAGTGAGAACAGTTGGCATGTAGATAGTGGCTGTTCCAGGCACATGACGGGCAACATGTCATGCCTTCAGGACTTTGAAAAGTTCAACGGAGGATATGTTGCCTTTGGAGGCAATCCAAAAGGAGGAAAGATTACTGGGAAAGGAACAATAAGCAATGGTACACTACACTTCAAAGACGTGTACTATGTGCAACAGCTTCAATATAATTTGTTGAGTGTCTCTCAAGTCTGTGATGAGAAACACACACCGATCTTCACTGCTACAGAATGCATTATAATGAAGCCTGGGTATGTCATAGATGAAAGCATGATCTTACTCAGAACACCAAGGAGAGACAATGTCTATTGTCTAGACATGTCAAAGGTTCAAATCAATTCATCTGAAGCATGCTTTCTCTCCAAAGCTACTTTAGATGAATCTACTCTATGGCATAGGAGGATGTGCCACATGAACCTGAAGAACATCAACAAACTAGTTAAATCTAGTTTGGTTAGAGGTCTCCCAAACAAGCAATTCAACCTTGAAGACAACTGCTTAGCATGCTTGAAGGGGAAGCAACACAAGACATCTCACAAGACAAAGGAGATTAACTCTAACACCACTCCTTTACATTTACTTCACATGGATCTCTTTGGTCCTACCAATGTAAAGAGTATAGCAAAGAAGTCATACTGCCTTGTCATCACTGATGACTTTTCAAGATATACATGGGTATACTTTCTTGGTACCAAGGATGAAACAAGTCAACTTCTCATCACTTTTATCACCAAGATTGAACTTCAACTCAATCTGAAGGTCAAGAAAATCCGTTGTGACAATGGTACAGAATTCAAGAACCAAGTAATGAATGACTTATGTGACAAGAAAGGAATAGAGAGACAATTTAGTGCTGCAAGGACACCCCAACAAAATGGAGTTGCTGAAAGACGAAATAGGACATTGATTGAAGCAGCTAGAAGCATGTTGGCTGATTCCAATCTTCCCATCTTTTTCTGGGCAGAAGCAGTTAACACTGCCTGCTATGTTCAGAATAGAGTCCTCTTAGTCAAGGCCCATAACAAGACTCCATATGAGCTCCTCCACAAGAAACAACCTTTGATCAGTTTTCTACGCGCCTTTGGATGCCCATGCACAGTCTTAAACTCCAAAGACTACCTTGGTAAATTTGAAAGTAAAGCTGATGAAGGTACATTTGTTGGTTACTCATCCCAAAGCAAGGCATATCGTGTTTATAATCTCAAATCTAAGATTATTGAGGAAAGCTCAAATGTGACATTCAATGAACACACGTATACCAAGAAGGGACATGGACCAGACTGGGTATTTGATTTGGATGCCTTGACCAAATCGTTGAACTCTAACTTTGAGTTTCAATCAAATCCAGTTAATACGGATCAAGTTAATGCGGCTAGCTCTATTCCTACTGATCCACTTACTACGGAGCCAGTTGCTACGGCTCCCATCACAGGTACTGCTCGCTTAGATGTGATGGAATACATCAATCTTCCAGTATCTTTGGAAGATCCAATTCCCATAATTGATCCCATCACCCCAGAGGAACCAGATTCTCCTCACAACGAAGAAGCATCCACAAAGGAGGACGAAGCAGTATCACCCCACTCACCAATTGCTAAGGATAATTCAACACGTCCTAATGGTGTTCCACGCCTCATTGAAGAGGATGAAAATGGAGTTGAACAAATAGTCTATGAAGATTTTGAGCCCTATCCTACTGATATACCAACTTCGGTTACTACTCCTTCATATACCACCTCTCCATTCACTACTCCTCCATTCAATGCACATTATCCAAACAATGCAATGCCGGATATGAATGATACAAACTTGGGCGTTGAACTACGTCTTGAGAAGATCCCATCATCTCGTGTTTCCAAGAATCATCCACCTTCTCAAATAATTGGAGAACTTGACTATTCTATGACAACTAGAAGTCAAACCAAGTCCAAAAAGGATCCTACAACTGCTCTTATCAACACATGTCTCTTTGCATGCTTCCTCTCTCAAATGGAACCCAAGAAAATTCAAGAAGCACTACTAGATCCACATTGGATCGAGGCATGTCAAGCTGAGCTCCTCCAATTCAAGATTCAAGGAGTATGGGAACTTATGGAAGTCCCATATGGTAAGAAGGTGATAGGTACACGATGGATCTTCAGAAACAAGAAGGATGAACGTGGAATTGTGGTCAAGAATAAGGCACGACTGGTTGCACAGGGCTATACACAAGAAGAAGGAATTGACTACGAAGAGGTTTTTGCTCCAGTGGCTAGGATTGAAGCAATTCGCTTATTTCTTGCTTTTGCTTCATTCATGGGATTCAAGGTCTATCAAATGGACGTCAAGAGTGCTTTTCTATACGGTGTCATTGAAGAAGAAGTTTATGTCAAACAGCCTCCTGGATTTGAGGACCCTCAACATCCTCACAAGGTGTACAAATTGATCAAAGCTCTCTATGGGCTTCATCAAGCACCACGAGCTTGGTATGACACTCTTTCAGATTATCTTCTTCAAAACAACTTCCAACGAGGCACAATTGACAAGACCTTGTTCTTCAAGAAATCCCACTCCGACATTCTTCTTGTCCAAATCTACGTTGATGACATCATCTTTGGTTCTACCAAAGATTCCTTATGCAAAGAGTTTGAAGATCTCATGCACACTAAGTTTCAGATGAGTTCCATGGGTGAACTCACTTTCTTCTTGGGCTTACAAGTCAAGCAAAAACCGGATGGACTCCTCATAAGCCAAACCAAGTATGTCAAAAACATCCTCACCAAATTTGGCCTCATGGATGCCAAGGTTGCAAGCACTCCGGTGGAAACTCACAAACAATTGACGCCTGATCTTGAGGGGGAGGATGTGGATATACATAACTATCGATCAATGATTGGATCTCTCATGTATCTCACAGCTTCAAGACCAGACATCATGTTTGGAGTTTGTGTATGCGCAAGATATCAAACAAGGCCCAAGATGTCACACCTAATAGCAGTCAAGAGAATCTTTCGTTACCTAAAGGGCAAGCCTAACTTAGGCTTATGGTATCCTAAAGACTCTCCTTTTGATTTAATTGCTTATACTGACAGTGATTATGGTGGTGAAAACTTAGACAGGAAATCAACGACTGGAGGGTGCCAATTTATTGGTTCAAGACTGGTGTCATGGCAATGCAAGAAGCAAACAACGGTATCAACCTCTTCCACAGAAGCTGAGTACATTTCCGCTGCTAGTTGTTGTGCTCAAGTACTTTGGATACAAAATCAAATGATGGACTATGGCTATTCCTTCATGAACACGCCAATCTATATTGACAATCAAAGCACTATAAGCATCATCAACAATCCAGTCAAACACTCCAAAACAAAGCATATAGAGATACGCTATCACTTCATAAGAGATTGCAACGAGAAGAAATTAATCCATGTTGAGAAAATCCACACTGACAATCAGCTTGCTGACCTTCTCACCAAAGCATTTGATGTGGGGAGATTCACATTCCTGATTACAAGCATTGGAATGATCAATACGGATGAATAACTTATATACTTTTCTCTTAGTATTTCTATTTGTTTAAAGCAAGTCCCTTCGAGAAGCAGTAGTAACCTTATGATGAAAATCAAGTACCTTACTCTCTAGCATTGTACTATGTTACTACTGCAACATTAATTGTAGAAACAAATTGTGACCAAAGTATGATTAGTACGCTCAAAATAATAGTTCTAAGGGAAGGTTTAACTACTACTGCCCTAAAACTGTTTAATTGAACGGAATGGTTAATGCGGACAAACAATGAGTTGCTACGGACCTCTGGATTAATACTGCCAGTAAATCACATTACTACGGACAGTCCAGTTAATACGGCCCATGAACCATTACTACGGACGCATAACCAACTTACTACGGACTTATTTGTTGATACGGCAGATTATTATATTAAAAAGGTTTCTTAATCAATAAGAATACCCTAATTAATGGTGATTTGACAAGTCAAAACACAACTTGTAACCCAACTTTACACGTGTCAAGCATTGATAACACATCTATAACATGTGGCAAGTACCGATTGGACCTAATTTTTAAAATTCAGGCGCGAGGCACAGCTACTCGTGACACGTGGCGATGTCTAATTGGACCGTCACTTTTAAATCATTACCCGCGTCTAATCAGGGTCATCAAGTTGTTACAAAAGTTCAGTATAATTGGACCGTCACTTTTAAATCATTACCCGCGTCTAATCAGGGTCATCAAGTTGTTACAAAAGTTCAGTATAAATAGGGGATAATTTTAACCGTTTGAAACTTACCTTTTCTAAAAACCCCTAAATCTTCCTAAAAAGTTACCGTTAGATACAAATTTCCTAATTTTCTTTATCGTTGTGACTGATTGTTTGCATTCTTGTTCATCATTCTCCTAATCATTCAACAGAATACAACAATGGCGGAACTACAACTGTTCAAGACTCACAACATGGTAGCTTTCCTGGAAAAGAATGACGAAAACGCCGATTTCCATCAAATCATTGATTTCTTTAATCAATCAAAGATAAAGACGGCGCTAACCATCAATCCAGAGATTGATGAATCCCACATTAGGGATTTCTGGACATCTGCCACAGTGGATGAAACAGAGGCCACCATTAATGCGGTGGTGAGGGGCAAAGCGATCAAAGTTACAGAGTCCTCTCTACGCGAACATCTGAACTTACAAGACTCATCAGGTATATTAAAAGTTCCTTATGACATCCTGATCGACTCTTTTCAAAATATGGGATATGAGGGGGATTTAAATCTTTCAACATTTTTAAAAGCAAAACTCTCCCCTCAGTGGAAATTTATGTTGCATACTTTGCAACAATGTATGTCCCAAAAACGAACAGGGTGGCATTGATGTGTAAAAATCGAGTTATATTATTTTATAAAAATAGGATTATTACTTTATTTATGATTATCACACAATACAGGCAAGAATACCCGATCATATAATAATATAGCTTTAGTAAGTCCGGAATCGAACACAGGGAACGGTGTATTAATATTTATTTAATCTAAACTATTTAATTAACCTAAAGAAAGCAGTAAAAGGGGGGCGTTTTAGTTCTGAGAGAACGTATTTCGATCAAGTAATTACCTAAAGCAAAATAATAATTAATTAACTAAAGTGGTTTTTGAATGAAAATATGTTTGAAAAAGTTTTCAAGATGTAATCAGATATTTTAAAAGCAGTGTTCACTTGGATTTAATGTTTCACTTGAATTATGAATTATAAGTTTATGTATGAATTGGTTTAACTGTGATTTCTTCATTAACTAGACTTCCTATTAGAGTCGTCTAATCCTACAAATTAAGGAAAGATTGTACGAACATCGTCGTCGTACATCAAGAGCTATCTTAGATTTATCCACCCTAATTTGTGCATTTAATTCACTATTGTTAACAATTTAATCTGATGACTACGAATTAACAAAAGTCTCAACTATTCAGTTACGATATAATTGTCATGTTCGTTTAACTTATTAGGTTACTATTATTCTTAGCCTATCTCAATTAAGTCTCAAGCTATAATTATTCAACAAGTTAAACAATTATAAATAACTAATAAACCTATATGAACGCTAGTTATGATATAAGTTTATTAATCACGCTAAGTAGCTAACCTAATAACTTCAAATAAACAAGGATTACGATTAAACGATAACAATAATGGAAAAACCAATTACTTCAAACATAAAACTTAGTAATTCATAATAACAAGCTAAACAATCCAAGCAAACACTTAATGGAATTAGTTCATGATAGATTGAATAAATTCAGCAAAAGAAGTCATAAACAAAGATATGTTTTAGTACGAATTAAGCCAAAAAGACAAACCAACGTAAACAATCTTCAAACACGATTAATTTGTGTTAATCGTGGCTTCCAACGTGATTCGAGGCCTCAAAAACCCTCCTAGCAGCTCTCCTGGTCGACCTTTGGTGGTGGAAAAGTGGGAAAAGGGATCCCTAATTCGTAACCCCAAAGTTTGCTTAAATATGGGCCTGGCCGACCTTCCAGCCGTCGGCTAAAATAACTCAGCCGTCGGCTGGATTGGTCTGATGAAGTTTCTTCCAAAATATAAATTGTAGCTCTCTCTTTCCTCTTTCTTCTCCAATTTGAATCACCTAAATCGGACATCGTATGAAGAAGTTATGATCAAAACAGTGAAGGTGTATAAAACACTTTTCTCGCATGATCTTCAACTTTGATTCTTGATAGTTTTTTCTTCATTTAAGCTCCGTTTTCTACCGATTTTAACTCCTTTTTGTTCCATGATCCAAGTTTAACTCTTATCTACATATATGTACGAAAACACTACCCAAATCATAACAAAATGCGAAAAACAAGAGTATTAAAGAGAAATATGATTAAGAAAATGTCAATTATTTTAAGCATATCAAATTCCCCACACTTGAATCCTACTTGTCCTCAAGTAGACTATTAGATTTAGAACAAAACAATCATCTTCAATAAAAATAAAATACTCAATGAATCAAGTAAATTACAAAAAAATTGATTTACGAAGATGAATTTAACAATTACCAAGCCAATATTTAAATGCATAACTAAACATCTCACGATTTGGGAAGTATAACACTCAATCACTCAAAAAGCTAATCTAAGTGTAATATATATGTGAAATCGCTCAAAGCTCAGTCATGACAAGTATTCTATCATAGGCTTGATAACGATACGCTTCTCCACCAATAGATTCTAAGTAACTAGTTCAGAGGACTTATGGTCATATCAATGGGTGATGGGTAAAATAATGGAAAAATGGGATGAAAGTGAATTATAATGAATGATATGAAACAAATAAATTTCAATTAGTCTACAAATCCAAATATTTTAGTCAAAAACCATATTACTTTCAAAATTCGATTGATTATCCCTAATGGCTCATTCTGATGAAACTCCCAAGACCAAACTTCGCCTTAATTCTTCAACGGTTCGATTGAGAATTTTATTTCTCCCAAATTTCGTTAAACCACTTCAACAATTATTGGTTACCTAGTACGGGCTTTAATAAATATTTTTTTTTTCTGTATTTTTTTTATTTTATTAAAGACACCGCTCAAAAGGTACATCAAAATCATGAATAACTCTTAAACTTATATCCACATGTAACTTCTTTTGTGAACTCAAGTAAATTAAACAACTTCATGCCATCATATATAATAATCCGTCTAATAATCAACCAAGTTAAGAAAGAGGAAAATTTTCAACAAAAATATCTGGATTAAACGACTTAGACATTTAGGCTCAATTTATGTAATATATATCTGGAAAGGTGATAAAAGAAAAAGGTTTGGCGCAAATATGGTATCTAAACGTCAAAAACACTAAAAACGAGTGTTCGATAGGTAGTGTGAGTCAAATAACCAGTGTAGCTACCGACTATAAGAAACGAATAGGCCAATCAACGGTTTAACAATCCTAATTCTTTTGCCTCTTTCCTAGTTACTAATAAGTAAAACTTATGCTCATTCATAGCCTCGAAGCGTATACAGTGTCAAGTTCTAAAGTCTACAAGTCACCGGCACACTCATAAAAATTGAAGATAAAAGCATATAAAATGTATGCTATAATGGCTCAAATCCTCACAATTATGTAACATGGTTGGTGCGCTCAGTTATGCAACTAGTTAAACTAATTACGAAATTTTCAAAAATTTGCACCTAAAGACAAGTAGACTTCTTTTCTACCCCTTCCCCACACTTGAATTGTACAATGCCCTCATTGCACTAAAACTTGTACAAATTGTGAGAAAAGAAAATAGAAAAGAAGAAAATAAACTCCCCCTTGTCGACCAAAACTCGTACCACGTTCAAAATATTCTGTCCACTTCGTTGGCTTGCATATCAAATACCTACTAAAACAAAACATAAATTGAAAATAAAAATAAAATAGAAAATAAAACAAACAGCGGGTTGCCTCCCGCAAGCGCTTCTTTATTAACGAGTCTTTAGCTCGACTCTCCCCACACTTAAGTGTTGCCAATGTGAAGGTCGAGGTTTCCTCGCCTTTCTTCTTCATGTAAACTCCAACATGCAACAATTCCTCTTTCAAAAATTGTCCAAAATCATCATCAAAAAGTAATGTCTTGTCTCCAACATCGAGGGCTTCGTTATGTTTCACCCAAGCATCGTGCCACTCCTTCGTCGCCCTAAGTAGCACAACTTTAATTCCAACGCCTATGATTTTTATATCATGCTTCCTCATAACATCATCCATGTAATTTTGACCTCCTTGATATATTTCACGAAATGTATCCTGCAAATACTTATTTCTATCCCAGATTGTTAGTAAAAATGGATCGATAAAATTAGAAAATGTACCTCTAGTATAACAATCCTCCAAGGATGGTGTTTCTTCCATTAAGTACATATCAGAGGGTCCTTTGATCAACGTCTCAAACTCAAGTACCTTATGTAAAGAACGAGAAGTCTTAAAAACCGAAAACATAGAACATGTATTCTCAGCCGCCGACTGAAATGGTTTAACCATCGGCTGGAAGTTCAACCGTCGGCTGGTTAAATCCAGCCGCCGGTTGGAACTCACTGTTCCAGTTTCTAGCGTTCCGTTGTTTTGTTGTACTTGCTTCCTTTCATGTTCTTCCTCCAGCTGTAAAATCTCATCCGTTGCTTCCAACAACAACGAATATAAAGCATCATTATCCCATTTTTCCGGTTTGTTTATTTCATCCAATGCCTTATTCACACTTAACTCCTGCATGTTAGTCTCAACAAAACTATCCAAAGAAAAACACAAAACTTAACTTCCAGAAAATAAATCTTCCCGAAAGGATCGATTAACTAAAAGTTCAAAAATAACAAATAAAAATCGCAACCGTTCCCCGGCAGCGGCGCCAAAAACTTGATGTGTAAAAATCGAGTAATATTATTTTATAAAAATAGGATTATTACTTTATTTATGATTATCACACAATACAGGCAAGAATACCCGATCATATAATAATATAGCTTTAGTAAGTCCGGAATCGAACACAGGGAACGGTGTATTAATATTTATTTAATCTAAACTATTTAATTAACCTAAAGAAAGCAGTAAAAGGGGGGCGTTTTAGTTCTGAGAGAACGTATTTCGATCAAGTAATTACCTAAAGCAAAATAATAATTAATTAACTAAAGTGGTTTTTGAATGAAAATATGTTTGAAAAAGTTTTCAAGATGTAATCAGATATTTTAAAAGCAGTGTTCACTTGGATTTAATGTTTCACTTGAATTATGAATTATAAATTTATGTATGAATTGGTTTAACTGTGATTTCTTCATTAACTAGACTTCCTATTAGAGTCGTCTAATCCTACAAATTAAGGAAAGATTGTACGAACATCGTCGTCGTACATCAAGAGCTATCTTAGATTTATCCACCCTAATTTGTGCATTTAATTCACTATTGTTAACAATTTAATCTGATGACTACGAATTAACAAAAGTCTCAACTATTCAGTTACGATATAATTGTCATGTTCGTTTAACTTATTAGGTTACTATTATTCTTAGCCTATCTCAATTAAGTCTCAAGCTATAATTATTCAACAAGTTAAACAATTATAAATAACTAATAAACCTATATGAACGCTAGTTATGATATAAGTTTATTAATCACGCTAAGTAGCTAACCTAATAACTTCAAATAAACAAGGATTACGATTAAACGATAACAATAATGGAAAAACCAATTACTTCAAACATAGAACTTAGTAATTCATAATAACAAGCTAAACAATCCAAGCAAACACTTAATGGAATTAGTTCATGATAGATTGAATAAATTCAGCAAAAGAAGTCATAAACAAAGATATGTTTTAGTACGAATTAAGCCAAAAAGACAAACCAACGTAAACAATCTTCAAACACGATTAATTTGTGTTAATCGTGGCTTCCAACGTGATCCGAGGCCTCAAAAACCCTCCTAGCAGCTCTCCTGGTCGACCTTTGGTGGTGGAAAAGTGGGAAAAGGGATCCCTAATTCGTAACCCCAAAGTTTGCTTAAATATGGGCCTGGCCGACCTTCCAGCCGTCGGCTAAAATAACTCAGCCGTCGGCTGGATTGGTCTGATGAAGTTTCTTCCAAAATATAAATTGTAGCTCTCTCTTTCCTCTTTCTTCTCCAATTTGAATCACCTAAATCGGACATCGTATGAAGAAGTTATGATCAAAACAGTGAAGGTGTATAAAACACTTTTCTCGCATGATCTTCAACTTTGATTCTTGATAGTTTTTTCTTCATTTAAGCTCCGTTTTCTACCGATTTTAACTCCTTTTTGTTCCATGATCCAAGTTTAACTCTTATCTACATATATGTACGAAAACACTACCCAAATCATAACAAAATGCGAAAAACAAGAGTATTAAAGAGAAATATGATTAAGAAAATGTCAATTATTTTAAGCATATCAGACATGAAGGAAGTTTTACTTTAGCCAATGATATGGTGTGTTTGGCTACAGGGGGAACTTTTAACTTTTCTTACATGATCTTTGATGCAATGAGAATAAATCTTGAGAACCCAAAACTTAATTTTTAATGTATCCAAGATTTATTCAACATCTTATTAACTGTGAGCACAAAGATCTTACTAGATCAGAAAAACGTTTTCATTCTCATGCTCACTCAAAGAAAGTTTTTACTAACATGAGACAAGTCAATAAAGGATTTTCAGCAAATGTGACACCACTATTCTCTTCAATGTTGGTAGTCACCATTCCTACAGCTGCAGGACAAGTAACTCTACCTCTGTCCCAACCCCCAGCTGCCACCATCAGTACTACAACAATATCTGTGGGCACTAGTGCCATATCTGAAACTGGTATTGTAGGTGGAATCCCTGAGGTTACTACGGCAGTTCCTACTGCTCATGTTCCTCCAGTTGCTACTGTGAGTTCTACTCCAGTTGCTACTGCCCCAGTCACTACTGCTAAAGTGACTAAACCCACTGTTTCATCACCTCACAAACCACCCAAGGCTGTTTCAAAGAGACTCAAGAGGGTTACTCAGCCTCTTGTGTCTAAAACCATCCCTCAATCTCTCACTGCAAAAACATTCCCTGAAACATCTTCAGGAATGCCACAAACAATAGGGGAAAACATTGAACACACCCCCTTGTTCACTGAGGTGGTCCATAAGGAGGGGGGAGACCATGTAGGGAGGGCTGATACTACTGCAGCTTTCACTTCTCATAGTGAAACTCATGACAGTATCAACATCACTAAGACCCAAACTACGGCAACACCATCCATTGCTGAGGACTTGTTCTCAACTTTGGAAGGTGGACCCTGGCGCCAAGAAACCATGGGGGAGTTACATGCTTCTGCCAGGCAGGAGAGTTTCTCTTTTCCCTATGATCTTCCACCTGTTGGTACCCAACAGGAAAGGGGTGAGGGTAGTGGTGGTCAGTTTAAGGAATTGATGGACATGTACCAATCTCTAATGGTGAGGGTGGAACAACAGGGGGAAATGATGTCTTCTCTTACATCTTTGGTGCAACAGGTACTGGCACAACAAGCACTCTTATCAGCCCAGTTACTGCCCAAAAGAATCACCACACTAAATGCTGGAACCTCTCCAAGACCTTCCAGTTCATCATCTTCAGATGACTCTCCTGCAGATGAAAACAAGGGGGAGAAAGAAGCAATCAATGTGTTCTCATCTGAAGAGAGCAAGGGTGAAGACAAGGGAAGCACAGATACTGTCATTACTGCCACTTCAAATCAAGATGAACAAATGGAGACAGGCAGTACATTTGAGGGGGAGACAGAATTAGAAATTGTTGATATAGTGATAGATGAAGAAGGGGATAAGATGATAATAGATGATCAACTTGAGGGGGAGCAGCAGAAATAAGTGAAGCAAATGGTTGAAGAAACAGTAGACGAGATGGAAGTTGAAGCTGAAATAACTTCTGAAGTTGCTACCGACACACTTGTTGCGGATCAAGTTGATGCGGATGATGATCCAATGGTTGCTGCGGATCAAGTTACTACTGATCCAATGGTTATTAGTCCAGTTGCTACGGATCCAGTTACTACGGATCCAGTTGATGCGGACACAGTTACTATTGACCCCATGGTGACCAGTCCCAGTCCAAGGGCAGATGATGCGGATCACACACATCTTTTCACAAGGGCAGATGATGCGGATCACACACATCTTTTCACAACCACTCCTCCCACATTGTATCAAGCTTCATATACTTTGACTACAATACATTCTGAAGCTACAATACTCTCTACCACAACAAGTGAAGCTCCTGCTCCTTCAATTGATCAACAAGAAGCTGCAAATGTTCTTATACATGAAGAAATGACAAGAACAAGTGTGATGGCTGATGAAGACACTATAGCATTACAACTGCTTAAGATCAAAGAAGAAAAGTTGAAGCAAGAAAAGGAGAAAGCAGAGGAAGTGACGAAGAAGATGATTGCTGAGCTAGTTGCAAAACAGAGAGCAGCAGCTGCATTGGTTGCTAAACCACCAGCAGCCTCCATAACCTTACCTGAACAACTTGCTGGTATTTCTGTTTCTACAGGTAGACATGGATACATTACTGTGGATGAAAAGAAGAAGAAAGTTCAGAGGGTTGACCTTGATGCTCCAGAACATAAAGATAAAGGCAAAGCTAAAGTTGTGGAGAAATCAAAGGAGGAAAAGATGGAGGAAGAAAGGCTTGCTGAAGAAAGAATCAATTTTCAGAACATGACTAAAGAAGAGATTGAATTGCTCAGACAAGAGCATGAGGAAGCTGAACTGTTCAACAGAATAGCTGCTGAGCAAGAAGAGGAAGAAAGAGCAAGAAAGAGGAAGATAGCTGAAGAAGATGAACTTCATGCTAAGCTAAACAAGTCTCCAACTCCAGCTGAAAGAGAAAAATTGGCTAGAATTGCTGAGGAGGATGCAATTCATGCACAAGAGATGCTTAATGTTGAGAAAGAAGAAATGGCCAGAATTGTTGAGGAGGATGCAATTCATGCACATGAGATGCTTAATGAGGAGATTTTGAATGATTTAGCTTATCAAGGCTTGGTGAAAGCAGATGAGAGATATGCTTTGAAGCCAGTTGAAGAGGATGAAATTGCTCTTCAGCGAGCAAAAGCCAAAACCAAGTCTGAGAAGAAGAAAGTGTCCAAGTCCACACAAGCAAAGTTAGCTCAAGACAGGGAGAAATACACCACATACCTCAAAAGCAAAGGTCACAATGGTAGATCATTAGGCCCCATGAAGTTAACTAATATGTTGGATCTTGTGAAGGAAGAAAGACAGAAGGAAACACAAAGGGAAGCTGCTCTTGCAAAGATTCAAGAGAAAAGAAAGAAAGATGCTGACAAAGCAATACAAGCAGCCCTGAAAACTGGAAGGAAAGTGTTCATTCAATCAGAACCTGTTCCTGAAGTAAAGAAGCCAGAAGAGAAGCCCAAAAGACACAAGCGTCCATCAAAGAGGATTCCAAGCCCTCTAGCTAAAAGACAAAAGATAAATGAAGATGTTGCTGCTGCTTCTCAACAAGAAAGTCCAGACATTCCATTTATGGATGTTAAACCAGAGCCTGAAAGTATGGAACAAGATCCTCCTAGCACTACTCAAGGGGGAGATTATTCTGCATACATAAATCATGTTGAAGTTTTGAGGTTTACTCCATTGAATGTGAAACCTCCAATGATCATAGACTGGAAGTTTATTGGTGGAGCATTGGGAACTGAATATGAAGTCATTAGAGCAGACAAGTCAAAGAAAGTTCTTCAAGCCTTCCATTGGATAATTAGAGAGTTTGACAGAGATGATCCGGAGAGGATGTACAAGATTGGAAAAATTAAATACTCTCATGAAAGAAGAGGAGTATGTTCTGGTACGGATCTGGCGATGGATATTCTCTGTGGACTATTTGAACCAGGATACAAGAAGAAGAGTTCAGTCTTCAAGAAAGGAGGACCAAACAATCCTATCATTAATTGGTTCGTCTATGAAAGAAGTGGTGTATACTCAATTATAAGAAGACATGGAGCAAGAGAATTCTACTTGGTGGATGTTAAGTACCCACATACATTGAAGACACTGGATGAGATGATTGAGATAAAGCTGAATGGACCACAAGACTCAAGAATTGCTCATGAACTCATTTGGAGAATTTTGTGTCAACGCATAGAAGAAAAGTCCAAGGGAGAATCTGACTGGCAAAACAAATAGTTGTAATTAACATAAAATAGTTAAAACTGTTTTGTTAATGAAAAGAAGTTAGTATTGTTGGAGCATAAAACTTGTACTTTTGATGTGTCATAAAAGTTCAAGGTTAGGGGGAGATTGTTGGGTTATAACTTAGTCAAATTAGTTTAACCATAAACAATACGTCTAACAAACAAGAATAGTAACTTAAACTATCAATGCGGAAGACATTAAGAGTTACTACGGAAGAACAAGTTAGTGCGGCTGTCCAACAAGTTACTACGGCTGGTCAAGTTACTACGGAAGTAATCAAGTTACTACGGGCAAAGTCAAACTGCTACGGAAGAAGTCAAGTTGCTGTGGAAGACCAACTTGCCGTGCAAGTATAATCTAAGTTATAGAATTATAATTAGATTATGTTTCCTTTTGTTATTAGATAGAGTTTCCTTATTCTAGATAACGATATGTTTAGATAAGGATAGTTGATGTTTCCTAGTTTATCTAGGTCGGCCTCAAGGTCTATATATAGATAGATCCTTGTATGATAGAAAACACGTTGTATTGATAATCTTACATTAATACGATTGAGGCTTATAATTCGGCAATATCTTTTGTTTATTCTTATTCATAGTTTATTGTTCGATAACTCATATATATTGAAGTGGTCATCCGCTGCTGAACTTCTTCAATAGATCTCGATCTTAACGAAGGCAAACCTATTAGTTTACATTGACTAATACGATCCTGACAGTATAAGTCCTTCAAATCTTCTGTCTTTATAATATATACTCATTGCATGTATCATCTAACAA
The DNA here is from genome assembly GCA_910822075.1 of Senecio squalidus. Lineage (NCBI taxonomy): Eukaryota > Viridiplantae > Streptophyta > Magnoliopsida > Asterales > Asteraceae > Senecio > Senecio squalidus. The sequence goes on from CAJVGC010000592.1 coordinate 14,079,885, forward strand.
CTAAAAATGAGTTTTTATGAAGATTTGTGACCATTTATGAACAAAATCGGATTTTTATAAGATGGATGGATATATCCATGAATTTGTGGTTAAAACACTAAATAAACTATCAAACATCAATTATTTAGGTGTATCTCTGGTTGCATGTCGAAATCTAACTTTAAAACATCAAATTTCTTCAAAAACGATTTTTGGCCGAAAATCTGTCACACGACCACGACGCAGTCCCCCCCACCGCGAGGCGGTCGAGGTAAACCCTCTTACCGCGGCGCAGTCCTCCCACCGCGAGGCGGTCGTGATGCAGACAGGTTACAAAATCTGATTTAAACCGTGTTGAATCGTAACTCTAAACTTGTCATTTAAACTCATGTTCGAAACTGAAGTTCACAAACTATAATATGTAATAAGCTAAACTTATAATCATTCTTCTCATTCAATCTTGGTTTTACTATAGGATTCCCGTGATTCCGATCCGCCTCGATTACTCTTCGCACTCCTAGCTTATCCTTGCAAACCGTGAGTTACAACCCCACTTTATTTACTGTTTTCAAATAATTTTTGGGGGAAACATGAGATCTAAATGAACTTTGGAACTGTTATGAACTTTTGGTGCTATTATGAACTATTATTGAACGTTTTTGTGAAACTTATGCCTAAATAGTTTTATTTGCCCGTTTGGCATACTATAAACTAATGGTTTGCCACCCTTATTCGGATTAATGGCTTGCCACCTCTAATCGGCTTGTTGGTTCAAAACTATTGTTGGGTTATAACTTAGTTAAAATAGTTTAACCATGAACAACAAGCCTAACAAACAAGAAAAGTAACTTGAACTATTAATACGGAAGTTATTATAAGTTACTGCGGAAGATCAAGTTAGTGCGGTTGTTCAACAAGTTACTACGGTTCATCAAGTTACTACGGTTCAAGTCAAAGTCAAATTGCTTCGGTTGAAGTCAAGATATAGAAGACTAACTTGCCGTGCAAGTATAATCTAAGTTATAGAATTATAACTAGATTACGTTTCCTTTTGTAATTAGATAAAGTTTCCTTAATCTAGATAACGATAGTTTTAGATAAGGATAGAAGTAGTTTCCTAGTTTATCTAGGTTTGCCTCAAGGTCTATAAATATAGATCCTTGTAGAGAAATAGAAACACGTTGTATTAGCATTCATTGATTAATACAATTGAGGCGTATAATTCGACAATACTTTTGTTTATTTCTTATTCATTATTCATTGTTCAATAACTCGTAATATTGAAGTGTTCATCCGCTGCTGAACTTCTTCAATAGATCACGATCTAACGAAGGCGAACTTATTAGTTTACATAGACTAATACGATCCTGACAAGTGGTATCAGAGCACAGGAGGTGCTTTAGATCCATTGATCAACGAGTTCATAATCCTCATAATCAAGAATCACAACAACCATCATGACTGAAGTTGCAATTGGCAAAGTTCCTATTCTGAACAGCAACGAATTCGACTTATGGAAGCTACGCATCAAGCAACACATCCTCCTATCTGACTATACAGTCTGGGATGTGATCATTAATGGTAACAAACTTCCTGCCACCAATGGAGCTGATGGACAACCAGGAATGGCTGCTCGTGCACCGGTGTCTGATCTTGAACGAAGGGAAAAACAAACTGAGATCAAGGCCCTTAGTATTCTTCTAATTGCAATCCCCAACGAATATCAATCGCAATTCGAAGAATATGAAGATGCAAAATCGCTATGGGAAGCTTTGGAGAAGAGATTCAGCGGAACAAAGAATACAAAGAAGAACAAGAAAGCTCTTCTCAAACAGGAGTATGAAAACTTCAACTCCATGCCTGGCGAACGAATGACTCAGACGTTTGATCGTTACAAAAAGCTCACTGGAGAGATGATCAGTGCAGGAATCAAGTATGATAAAGATGATCTAAACAGAAAGTTCATCCGCGCTCTAGGGAAGGAATGGATCGTTTACACTGTTTCCTACAGACAAGGAGACACCCTAGAAGCACTTGAATTGGATGATCTTTACAACGATTTAAGAGTCTTTGAATCAGAAGTCGAAGCAGAAAAGGTTGTAAATACCAACCCTAGTATTACCAATAGTAATATTGCACTTGCCACAACATCTGGAGGACCAAAACATGAAATCAGCGAAGAGATTTCATTCGAAGCTTTTATTTGTAAGTGTTCAAATCTCACAGGTGAAGAGGTAAAACAGATGCATCAGGATGATTGTGATGAAATCGACCTAAAGTGGCAATCTGCTATGCTGGCACTACGAGCAAGAAGATTCTTGAATAGGACAGGAAGGCGATTTAATCCACGGAACAACGAACGAATTACCTTCGACAAAAGCAAGGTGAAGTGCTATAAATGCAGTGACTTAGGTCACTTTGCTAGAGACTGTCCAAATAAGTCAAGAACCAACAATCCACAAACCACTCAAGACACAAATCAGAGTGCACTTATGTCCCAGGACATCTTTGGATATGATTGGAGTGACTTGGCTGAAGAAACAAGTCAAAATAGAGCACTAATCTCTGAAGAACAAAATCACGTAAAAACCACTACTACTGTTCACCATGCATGCATAGCCGTAGTAATGGATGATACGGACATTCTGGGAAATTTAGTTGCTACGGATGACTTATTTTCTACTGAGCTATCCTACACTGATATTGGAATTCCTGAAATCGGCAACAACATACTGGGATACGACTGGAATGATGATGATCAAGGAGCACCACACGAGGATGCTCTCATGGAAATTGACTCACCAACTCGAGCATCTCCATCTCTTATGGCCGAGGTAACTTCTAAATTATGTACTCCTGAGTGTAAAGCTATAATTGTTAAGTACAAAGATCATAATCAATTAATGAGTGACTCAATTAAAACATTAGAAGAACAAAGACGGTCAGCTCATAGAGTAATAGATAATTTAGAAAACCAAATCAAGTCCCACAAAATTAATGAACAAAGCTATCAAGAAAAGATTAATTTACTTGACTGGCAAAAAGAGGACTTACTCCTTAAACTCAAGGTGGCTAGGGATAAGATCAAACTACTAGAACAAGAACATGATAAAGTTGAATTGGATGTAGGGAAGTTAGAATTTGCTTCAAAATCTGTAAATGACCTATGTCAAAAACAAATTCATGGTAAAGTTAAAGTTGGCCTAGGTTACAAAGAAGTTGCCCCTCCATTCAATCAAAACTACATCCCACCATCTTTAGAGGAACCAAGAATTCCTATATCCCAGACACCACCAAAAGAATCATTCAATGTTGATCCTATCGACTATGATGAAGTTCTAATTGAGGACTTATTGAAGAGAGTCAACTTAATATTGTGAAAAATAAAGACATTCCTCTTGAAAATCATCTTATCACAATAGAAGGTTGCACTCAACAATCTTCACAAAGTCTAGTGTCTATGCCATGCCATAACCCCATCAACAAAATCAAAACACCTATTCAAAGAAAGCCCAAAACAGTTCCCAAAGAAACCGTTAAGACTTGGAATCACATAGGTAAAAGAGGAAACCAACGAAACATGAATCAAGTCAAAACTCAAAAGGGACAAATTGTTAAAAGCTCAAGGAAAGGTTGTTTTATTTGTGGTAAATTGAATCACTATGCAAAAATATGTTATCACAATCCTCAAAATCAAACACAAGTGATTCAAAGACCACATAATGGGGTGGGATACAAAGGAAGGGCTGTCTCTAAAAACAACTTTGTCAAACATGTCTCTTCAGAACATCAAGGTGTTAACAAAAGAAACACAATTTCCAACAAGAAGAATAGAGTTAATGCTGCTAGACAAACAGTTGTTTCTACAGCTACGGCTAAGGTTAATACGGTCAAAAGTAAAGGTGTTAGTACTGCCCGTATTAATACTGTGAAAAGTACCCGTATGAATCCTGCTCGTGTTAATACTGCTAAACGTAACTTTGTTACTAAGGCTCCTATTAACAAAACGAAACAACGGAATGTCAAACCAGTATCTATTCCAATTGTTAAATCAAAAGTTGTTAACACCAAAATTGTTCAAAAAGAAAAATCTTTCAAACGAGTGTGGCAACCAAAAGTTCAAGTAACTCAACCACCTATCCCCACTGATTTTTCAAAACTAGTACAAAGGAAGGTGAGTTACTTTGATGAAATGGGCAAACCCAAGTCAACTTTGGCTTGGGTTCCCCTCAGAAACTAATCTCTATCGTTTATGTGCAGGTTCAGCCAACAAAAGAGAGTGAGAACAGTTTGCATGTAGATAGTGGTTGTTCCAGGCACATGACGGGCAACATGTCATGCCTTCAGGACTTTGAAAAGTTCAATGGTGGATACGTTGCCTTTGGAGGCAATCCAAAAGGAGGAAAGATTACTGGGAAAGGGACAATCAACAATGGTACACTACACTTCAAGGATGTGTACTATGTGCAACAGCTTCAATATAATCTTTTGAGTGTCTCTCAAGTTTGTGATGAGAAACACACATAAATCTTCACTGCTACAGAATGCATTATAATGAAGCCTGGGTATGTCATTGATGAAAGTATGATTCTACTCAGAACACCAAGGAGAGACAATGTCTACTGCTTAGACATGTCAAAGGTTCAACTAAACTCACCTGAAGCATGCTTTCTCTCAAAAGCTACTTTAGATGAATCTACTATCTGGCATAGGAGGATGTGCCACATGAACCTGAAAAACATCAATAAACTAGTTAAATCTAGTTTGGTTAGAGGTCTCCCAAACAAGCAGTTCAACCTTGAAGATAACTGCTTAGCATGTTTGAAGGGAAAGCAACACAAAACTTCCCACAAAACAAAGGAGATCAATTCTAACACCACACCTTTACATTTAATTCACATGGATCTCCTTGTTCCTACCAATGTAAAGAGTATTGCAAAGAAGTCATACTGTCTTGTCATCACTGATGATTTTTCAAGATATGCATGGGTATACTTTCTTGGAACCAAAGATGAAACAAGCCAGCTACTCATC
>CAJVGC010000592.1:14084997-14164640 GCA_910822075.1 Senecio squalidus
ATCCATTACCTAACATTTCTTTTTCATTTTCTTAATTCTTTTCACACAAAAACTAAAAACACACACAACTTATTTCTCTCTATCTCAGAACACTCAATCTCCAGAAACCTTTCACCATCATAAACCATTTCTATCCATACAAATCGTCCCTTTCTTCAATAGAAGCAAGTGGGTATCGTTTTTATCAAAAAAGGACCACGGTTGTAAAGACTTTTGGAGCAAGATCCGGCCAAAAACTTATCATCCAAGCTTTTGCTCCGGTAGATTACTTCCTTTTTACTATTATTACACTAATATTCATTTGATGTAAGATCTAACGGTTAAAATACGATTTTTCATAAATCTATGACTTTTACGGTCAAAAAACGTTCTAATCGAAATACTCTTTAGATCCACGAATCTGTGGATAAAAACAATTATGAAACTGTTAAAATGTTGTTATAAATGATATTTACTGATTGCATGTTCAATCTAAACACAAAGAAAGGTTTTATGAGGCTTTTATGTCACTTTTCTCACAAAAACGATTTTTAACTAAAAAGTGATTAGATCTACATTTTTGTAGTTTAAAGTTGTTTAGAACCTTATTTTATATGATATATACTGGTTGCATGTTGAAATCTATAAGTCACAAAACGTTTAAGCAAGAAAAACACAAAACGGGATTGTGACAGCAGCCAGGTGCGCCGCACCTGTGCCCAGGTGCGCAGCACCGGGCTGCTGTCCTCCCGAAAATCGTCGTTTTACTCGATTAAAAGTTGTGTATACGTTCTGGACTTTTACCAAAATCATAAAGGGACTGAGATAAACAAAACCTATAATAAAAGTGACTTGTGTGGACTATTTGGACCATTAATAAGCTATAATAATGTATTATTGTATTTTAGGTGATTTGGTGAGCGGAATTGGTTTATAATTTTTGGATGTGAAATTTGGGCTCGGAAGCGCTGCCCAAATTCCTCAGAAATTGTAAATCACTTCAGCGAGCAAAAGCACTTAAGATATAATAATCTAAAACGTTAAATCAAACTTTCGGACATAATCGTGACAATTACCTTTTTGGACCATTTTGACGATATTCCTTACACTTTAATGACAGTTTACCTATATTATTATATAAGAACCTAATAATTAAACTCATTAAATTACCTTGGTATTAATAGGCAATCCGTGATTCCCGGCTTACACTTTTCGACCGAATTTCCAAGTTTCCGATCTCTTCGCAATCCGTGAGTTACAACCCCTCATTTATATGTTTTACATTTTGGGGGAAACATAAGATTAATTGCATGTTATACTTTATAAAACAACTTGCAATACTTAAACTTTGATTTATCAAACTTTGACTTATTAATCTTTGACTTTGACTTTATCAAAACTTTGACACTGAAACGTCTACTTAATCTCTTATGCGTAAAACATTTCTTTCTTTATTTATACTATTGTTTCATCTCTTTAATTCAACTATTTATTGATACTTGTATGCGTAACCGACCCTTGATGGAACTATGACATGTTTCTAAGTGATGTGATTCTCTCTCTTTTTAAATAATAAGCTTTCATAGTGCCCACTCATGTTTTTCCCTTACACACTATTAACTACTTAAGCCGTATAGTATTATGGGTATCGATACTTAGGAAATAACCGTTCCTTGCTTAGATGGCAGTCTAAGTACATATTACTGAATTTCTCTCTTTTAACTTTCCGTTTTAGAGGCGGGAAGTTGGGGCCGCTCGGTTGATAATCGGATTAGTGTGAACACTTAGTTATAGATGCCAAGTGGTTGATACAAGAAATCTATTTAGTTACTTACGCATAAACTTATACATTTTTAGCGATTGTTATCCGCTTCTCCTACTTGACTAAATTAAATTCTATTTAGTCTTCATAAACTTATAAACTTTTAGCGATTGTTATCCGCTTTTACTATATGACTAATTTGATTCTATTTAGTCTTTTCAAGTTAGGGCACAATTCGCCCGTTACTTAAACTTTACAAGTATATAAACTTTTTAAGCGACTTTTCTCCGCTAATCTTCCTTATGGGAAAACTCTTACTTTATATACTTTACTCATACTTTTTATGCCAACTATCCAAACTGTAACTCACTCACTGCGTTTTCGTAGTTGACACTTTATCTTATGTTTCAGGAAATTAGTGTAAGCTCATGATGCATGGCGTGGACGGGTCAAAGCGGTCGTGTGAGGGCGATGTTGGGAAAAGACTTGGCCAGTTGTTTTGGGAAATATTTTATGAAACAAGTTAATCATGTGTCGATGTACTAAACTATTTGTCTTTCGATTGTTCGATGGGATTTAAACACTTTTTATTTTGAATGAATGACTCTTTTACCGTTATGTTTTGTATGACCTGTGACATGATTTTCCAGCTCTTCACACTTCCGTGTTTCCGCTTTAGCGGGGTGTGACATAATCTATATATATATATATATATATATATATATATATATATATATATATATATATATATATATATATATATATATATATATATATATATATATATTATAAAGTATTTGGATATAAAGTGTTGAAATTTAAACATGTTAAAATTACTACACTATCTTTTTAACTAAACATTTATTAAATAATTACAAATATAACTCAAAAACACACATACCATATATACTTTAAATTTTGAAATAATAAAATTTCTTTTTGTATAAACTTAAAACAATTAATTTTTAGTGTATAGAATTTCAAATAAATAGAGTAATCTTTAGAATTTCTAACTAATTGAATGTTAATAAACTGAAAATCTTCATTATTCGTAAAATTATTTGTAACAAAATATATACAATCATTTTATATATTGATTATCGCCGCTGTAACAATTAAAAGAAAAAATGAAGAAAAAAAGAGATAGGATAGAGAAAAGTCCATTATTGATGGGATGGAGACGATATAGCAGTTAGTAAGAGGAAGATCTAATAGAAATAGAAATAGAAAAGTATGAGATAGTAATAAGAATGGTGTTCAAAGGTAGATTCTTCTCTTCAAAGAAATCATCATCATCAGGAGGTACTTCAAGTCCTGAAGGATCTAATAGTCCTCGATCCAATTCAAATTCACCAATCAGATCCTCCTCCTCCGATAATAACAATAAGAAGAATAAGAATCATCCACCTATAGCTCGTCAAACTCTACTCAAAGATGCCTCTACTTCAAACCTTAAACATTCTTCTACTAAATCGGTTTCCCCTATTTTAGCATCTTCACTTGGTTTGAATCGGATCAAGACCAGATCAGGACCGCTTCCTCAAGAAAGCTTTTTAGCATTTAATAGAGATACTAATAATGTTAATACTAGTAAAGTCTCTTCCATTGGGGCTAGTAATCTTTCTAAACCCAAAACCGCCTCGCCGCCTACTGGTGGTTTTGCTTCGGATAATGCTGTTGATCGTTGGGCTGACAATGTAACCGCTCCCCCAAGAGTAGAAAATACACCAAATGCACCAGCTGGTACTTTTCCAATTTCGATACATTTTGTTTTTACTTATGGTTATTCCTAATTAGTATACCCAAAGTATCAGCTATGTTAGCAAGCAGTTACCTTTTTTAAAAGATACTTTCTGACTAGTTTTATTAGACGTTGAGAATCTTGCATGCTTTTTATAATGACCTGACATCCATTTGGAGGCATCCATGGGGATCTTGAGGATCCGTTATTATTCAATCAACTTGCATTTGGTTTCGTCGGATGTCTGACCTTAACGTAGGGAGGAAATGCACGATGATTCGAAGTGCTAGACGAACTTCAAAAGAATTATTCATGGGGGTTTATGCATTCCGGCAATTAGATTGATGAAACTACCCTCTAAGTTCCAAATTGGTTTCATTATGAAGCATTATCCATTTGCTTTCTTTATCATATGGAAGCTCATCTCCCTACTTAGAGGCCGTTCTCATGCTTATCAGATTGATTATTAGGACTTTCTTGTTTGACCGGGTGGCCTTTATTTGGTTCTTTATATTGTTTTTAATAACTTTCTCGAGGGGTTTATGCATTCCGGCAATTAGGCTTGATGATTCTTAGACCCTGGTGCATATGGTTTATATAATTTCCTAGTGAATATTGTCTAATAATATAAAGTATAACCATTTAGATGATGCAACTATATGAAGCATATGATTTTAAGACGAAATTATGTTGACACAAGAGAAATCTCCATGCTCCGTTGTTCAGAAATATCAATTTTTAACTTCTTATTTTTTAATTTTATGCCTGTTTAAGTTCAGAATAGCAAAGTTAGTCGACTTATGTTGGGATATAACTATGCCCTAGTGTTTTGAATCAAAAGGACAAAAAATCAGTATCTGATTTCGATTTTGGGGAGTATATTCTCTGAATTAGGTTGAGTTATATATGGTAATTGCATTAGTATGGTATATTGGGTGAACCCTATTAATACATTACAGATACCCCAATCTATAGTGCTCAACTGCCTAGTGGGGATTGAACTCAATTGACAGTTAAGCTCATGACGGAAAAATCTCCACCAAATAACCAGTGTTCAAATGAATTCCGAAGAACGTTATGGAAGTAAGGGGAGAATGCCATGCAAGGGACGTAGAGGGTGTTGATTGTGTTTTGAAAATGACTTTAGGTTAGTGCGTTTAGAAAACGCAAATAATTTTTTAATATGTTTGGCAAAAATATTTAAAGACGTGATTATCTGTGTTGCGGAACCTTGAAAACGCATTTTGAGGCAGCAATTCCCCACATACTGCTTTAAAAAGCAAATTTGCTTCTATTCAAATCTACCGAAATACCCTTTAAATACTTAAATACCCTTAAAGCCTTAACCTTGTAATAGCGTTGATCGTAGATGTCACTACACAAAATATATAAAATAAACTGATTTATGGCTGGTGAAGCTGTGATAGTGCAAGGAATATATATAAGTTTGGCCGGCAATGGGTTATAGGGCCCAGGGGAAATAATTTGTTGCTGGAGATACTTGTTTTTTCATTTATTTGCTTTTTTTTAGTTAATGTCCATTATTATACTGATTTATTTGTTTTGTTTATAATTTTTTTTTTCTTTCAAAAAATAGAATTTGATTAAAAGAATACTAACTTAATTGTTACATATTTAAATAATAATTTCAATATTTATTAACATTGCAAATTAATATACACTATAATATACAATGTCCGTTTTAGTCATTTTAAGGGCAAAGTCTATAAATTATCCGATTTGTCAGACTTAAAAAAATGATTTATTTAATTATTGCGTTATTGGACAGTATAATTAAATCCAGCTCTATCTTCATGCGACACATCTTGTTTCAGCTGATTATCCGATTCTGATTATTTAAATGGCATAATCTATTTTCAAAATGTAAACACAAACCCGTCCTTAAGAGGCAGTACAGAAGCCTTGTAAGAGCCATGTGTATCTCTAATAACCACAACTTAGCCTGACCTCTTGCTAGCTGAGACACTTCGTGTTTGTTTGGAATTCAAACAAACCATCAACGCTAACCCCCAAAAGAACCAGTTTCCATAAGCAGTATAGAGGAAGAATGAAGGGGATATTTTCTCGAAGTAATTCTATCTGTTTTTGTAATTACTCCTTTCAGGCACTTGAACTTGCTTGAATCCCCGTTTAGAGTGAAGGGTGATATTGCACTTTTAGTGTCTAGTTAAAAGTTAATGTTCATTATTATAGGATAAATTAGAGACTAGTGGGTTGTAGGCCCAATGTGAAATGTAAAATCAGTTTAGTGTGCTGAAATGTTGATACATATGGCCTTACAATGATTACTGGAAGCTCGATTATTCAGTCTTAAAATATAGAAAACAGTAGCCAAGAATATATTATTCAGATACGGCCAAAGCTCATTGCTGTAGTACATCCACAAGATTTGTAACTTTTATTAGTTTAGAGAACAAAGTGATTTGAGATTCTATCCATATATTAATATTTTGGGTTGCACAATTACCTTGATAGGGCGTCTGAAGTCAAGGGGATACTCTGGCAACTTGAGGAGTTCAGAACTTTGTACAGCGGAGATGAAGGTAATTTTTTTATTATCTCTAACCAGGCAGTTGAATTTATTTATGTTGTTTGCTTTAGCAGGTTTTAATTCTTCATTGGGTGTAACTGAAACATTAACTTCCGTTTTACAGACATCATATGATTGTGAGAACCCTAAGGAATCCGAATCACCCCGGTTTCAAGCTATACTTCGTGTCACAAGTGCTCCTAGAAAGAGATATCCTGCAGACATCAAAAGTTTCTCTCATGAGTTGAACTCGAAAGGCGTGCGCCCTTTCCCACTTTGGAAGCCTCGTGGTTTAAATAACGTAGAGGTACACATCTTTTTCTATTATTACATGAGGCATAATGGGCTGTATCGGGTATGGGTAACTGGTTAAATGGGTACTTATTTGGTTCACACCAAAACAGGCTGGACCAAGCACCAAAACACATCTTTGTCCAAGCAATATCTTTTTTCTATAAATATTTTGTGTGTCCAATATGATATAAAGTATTATATGATTTGGAGAACTTCTATGATTTCATTGAAATTATAAAATTGCTAGTTAAATGATTTTGGAGGTTTTATTATTAAATAACTCATTTTCAGTTTCTTTCGACTCATTTGACCAATTTTCTTCTGGGATTTGATAACCACAGTGTTAAGAGGTTGTTACGTGCATTACAATTTGTACGTAACCATCTGAAAGTTATTTATCTTTAAATTACAAGTTTGCATGTAATCACTTCTTAACCACTACCCTAATGGCTGTGGTTACCAAAACCCTTTTCATTTTGGCTAATCGTTTTGTATATGTTTAACAAAAGTTCTAACAAATTGGCCCATGAATAAATAAATGGTAGTGTAATTTATTTATGAGAAATGTTACAGTTACAGATAAGTACAAACACTTTCTTGCAAACATATCTTTCATGTGAGGTGGACCACTTATATTTTTTTTCTCTATTTATTGTATCGTGACACATGTGTTTGTAAACTTGTTAATGTAATATGTTTTTAAGTTTAGCATTTCTTATTTCCGGGCAGGAGGTTTTGTCAATGATCCGGGGTAAATTTGACAAAGCAAAAGAAGAAGTAGATGCTGATCTTCATATATTTGCGGGAGATTTGCTCGGTATTCTGGAGAAGAATGCAGAAGGTAAAAGTCAACCACAATGGCAGGAAAATTTGGAGGATTTGCTGGTATTGGCTCAGAGGTGTGCAATGACATCACCCGGAGAGTTTTGGTTACAGTGTGAAGGCATTGTTCAAGAACTAGACGATAAACGGCAGGAGCTTCCTATGGGTATCTTAAAGCAACTACATACACGTATGCTATTTATACTCACCAGATGTACACGACTGCTACAGTTCCACAAAGAGAGCGGGTTAGCTGAAGACGAACTCGTTCTTCACCTTCGACAATCACTACATTCTGCAGATAAACATATACCTAGTGCTTCCAAAGCTTCTAGAGGACCATCATCAACAAGGAAATTCTTCAGTGAGGAACAACACGGGTTACATAACTCAGATTTGAAGAAAGAAAAAACTATTAAACCTGCAAATATATTAACTCCGCCTCCTTTGGAAACAACAAAAAATTTAGACTCGCCATTGGGAAGAGATCGAATGGCATCTTGGAAGAAATTCCCGTCTCCTGGAGGAAAAAGCCCAATAGAAGAAACTCCGGTGAAAGAGCCTAGTGAAAATAAGCTCAAGGAAGCTCGTGAAGTGGATATGACTATTATAAAGCCTCCTGAACTGACAAAAGATTTACATGCACAATCTAGCACTCCATTTAAGCATCAACATCGGGTTTCTTGGGGCTGGGGGGACCAGCCGAATATTGCTGATGAAAGTTCGATAATTTGTCGGATATGTGAGGAGGAGGTTCCAACATTACATGTGGAAGATCATTCTAGAATTTGTGCAATTGCTGATCGTTGTGATCAAACGGGTTTCCGTGTAGATGAACGGCTTGTGAGAGTTGCTGAAACCCTGGAGAAGTTAATGGAATCCATTTCACAAAAGGATTTTCCAGATGGTGCTAAAGTATCAAATTCAAGTGTCACTGAAGAGTGTGATATTTTGTCACCTAAGCTTAGTGATTTGTCGCGAAGAGGTTCAGAGGATATGCTTGACTGTTTACCAGAAGCTGATAATTCTGTTTCAATGGAGGATCTTAAAGGTATACCATCAATGTCTTGTAGGACTCGTTTTGGTCCGAAGTCTGATCAAGGAATGACCACGTCATCTGCTGGTAGTATGACTCCTAGGTCACCATTGATGACTCCTAGGTCTAGCCAGATAGACTTGCTGTTGGCCGGAAAGGGTACTTATTCGGAACAGGATGACCTTCCCCAGGTATTCTAAACGTTATCCAATATATAGCTGGCAGTTTTGACCCATTTACCTATGGTGTGGTTGAGTCAGGCTATGATTCATCACTGTACAGGTCAAATGGGTGAATTATTAAAAGTCGCCCAAATTAAATTTTAATGCAAAACTCCTCGTAAATAGTTATTATTGAAACAGTATTACTTTTATAATCATGTTCGACACACTTACTAATTACTATCTATAATATGTTTAAACTTTTGGAACGAATGTTTTGGGTCAGCTCATCTCTTTCTAAAATTACCCGTTTGGCCCTTACGAAACCTGCTGTCTTCATAGTTCACCTATCGTACCACATTTACAGTATATTATTATTTATCTACTTACTTGCAATACACATCTTGGTGAGGTTCAGTGATGCATTAGCAAACATGTATCTTTTATTCTTAAAGGTTTTAATTCTGTCAATCCGTTTTTCGGTACAATGTTAACCTACTCATTTTTAAGGCTGTTTGGATGTGCGTTTTAAAATTAATGTGCCAATCAAAGATAGAGTTAGGTAATTAGCTGCACGAAGTAAATCGGTAATTAATGTTTGGGATAGCTAGTTAATTTACTAATTTACATTCACTGTAAATACGCAAAAATGTGATTGTGTGTGGATGAGTTTCTTCCCTGGTGTTATTTCGTTCATGTACAACTTACTTTAGCTGCTGTTGCTTATATGTGCTTTTGATGTGCCAAGCCGTAAAGGATATCTGTGTGCTTTCTTTTGCTGATGAGCAATTGATATTTCCATGCTGGAACTTTCGTTAAATGTTTTGTAGATAACTGAACTGGCTGATATTGCTCGATGTGCTGGAAATACACCCTTAGATGATGACCGTTCTTTGTCATATTTGTTGACTTGCCTTGATGACCTGAGGGTTGTCATTGACCGTCGAAAATTCGATGCTCTCACCGTTGAGACATTTGGAGCACGGATAGAGAAGCTTATTCGGTGAGTTCCTTGCCACTGCATTGATTGGAGCAAATTTACATAGAATTAAAGGTGGCAAATGGGTAATTGTTTGGTGTGGGTCTTGTTGGTTTGACCCAAAACACATTTATCGATTTTATTTATTAACTTTTGAATAAATATGTAGTATGTCAGTTCCGAATACAAAATTCTGTTCTTTTTATAATAATATAATATTTTGAATAAAATGATTTAGGAGGTTTTATGCAGTAAAAGTGCTCTTTAGGCAACATACGACCCGTTTACTTTGTACCCGATTTGACTCCTTTATTAGTAAATGGTTTGAAAATCCACCTCTATCTTTATGTAAGCATACATGAACAATAGTCATCTAGCTTTTCTGAAACTCCTGCAAAAGAATTTGGAAGCTATGCTCATGTTTGTTAAATTATTTTGTTCCTTGTTTACCAGACCAATAATCTTGCATCTATATATCGTTCATAACATGAAGCTCTTTATTACCAGGGAGAAGTATTTGCAGCTTTGTGAAATGGTTGATGATGATAAAGTGGACATCACAAGTACTGTTATTGATGAAGATGCTCCATTGGAGGATGATGTTGTACGTAGCCTAAGGACCAGCCCTGTGCATTCAGGGAAGGACCGAACTTCAATAGATGATTTCGAGATTATAAAACCAATTAGTCGTGGAGCATTTGGTCGGGTCTTTTTGGCCAAAAAGAGAACAACAGGGGATCTTTTTGCTATAAAGGTGAGTTAAAATATTGATTTTGCTTCCACGTTTCTCGACTTCTCTACCTGTGCATGATGCATTGAGTCTGTTTTCTTGGCTGTGAGTTGTTCTGGTTTGTTAAAAAGTTGTCATGTCTTGCACATTTGCATGATGTCTCGAGTTTATTGTTTGTTAAAGGTGGCAGAATGGAGTCAGACGGTTTGACTAACTATTAAAATAGGTTCTGGTCAAATGAGTAACTTTTATTGTGAGTCAAAACGTGTTGGGTTAGGTTGGCCCGTTTATGTCCACAAAGTGTAGGTGTTTAAGATATTTAGTGTGTCAAATATGATTACAGAAATTATATTAATGATTTTGGATTTTTTGAGGTTAAAAAAGTACACTTTGGGAGACTTTTGATTTACCCTTTGACATGTTCCTTTTAGCCAACTTTTCTTTAACCTGTTACACATAAAACATAACGCTAATTGATATCTTCGTACCTAAATGGGTAAATAAGTTGCCATCTCTACTGTTTTTGTTTGCTTCATTGCATTTTTTAATCTGTATATCTTTGCAGGTCCTTAAGAAGGCCGACATGATCCGCAAGAATGCTGTTGAAAGTATATTGGCAGAGCGCGATATTTTAATATCAGTCCGCAATCCTTTTGTGGTAATAATGTTTAGCTTCTTTCATATTGCCTTTTCTTTTAAATAACTAGAGATGCTAATCGACAGGTTAGGCTGGTAAGGTAACAGGTTAAAACACTGTTTTGGTGGGTTAACTCAAAATATTTCTTTTCCAGAATAAAATTCTTAATAATTAGTGTCTGAAGTATGATTATAGAAGTTTTATTATATCAATATTAATCTAATTTTTTAAGTACTGTGAGTTTGGAGGTTTTATGCAATAAAATAACTTTTTGTGTGACTTTGACTTTTTGGACCCATTAATTAGTAAATGGGTCAATATTGTATCCCCTAGAAATAAGTATATTCTTACTTGAGCATCATTTTTGCTAGGTTCGCTTCTTTTACTCTTTTACTTGTCGTGAAAATTTGTACCTTGTGATGGAATACTTGAATGGCGGTGATCTATATTCATTATTGAGAAATTTAGGCTGCCTGGATGAAGATGTTGCTCGTATATACATTGCAGAAGTGGTATGTTTTTTTGTTGAAGCATGAATGTTGATGATATTGGTCACAATGTCATAGTATGATATTGTGTGTGATGTCACATCTTGTGCAGGTGCTTGCTTTGGAATATCTCCATTCTCTACGTGTAGTTCACCGTGATCTAAAACCAGATAATTTATTGATTGCACATGATGGGCATATTAAGGTATATATATATATATATATTTATAACTTGCTGGGTGTTTTTTATTAATTGTTAGGGATAATTGCATAAAAAGGTAACCAAATGTGGTCCGAGTTCTATTTTTGACAACCAACTTATTTAAGCCCAGAAGTAACGTCAAAGTTCCAAAGAATTTTATTACAAATGTGGTCCGGTTTCTATTTTTATTACCTAAGATAACCAATTTTCTGGCCCCACATCAGCACTACTTCATAATAAAAATCAACTCGTTTATATGTTACTATCACATTAGCGACCATGTCATCATTTTTGACCTGTTACCTGATCAGATTACATATATCTGAAAAATAACTTCAATTATTTTTTTTCTAACTTCAATGGTATATTTCTTCCCAAATTTTGTTGGTTTCCAAACTTCAATTACACCAAATCTAGTTACGTTTCTATCTAGTAAGGTTTAAACTGTGAACATACAAGCAGAGATGTAGGGATATGCCTCTTTCTTGATATTTAATTCAATTTTCAAAATTACAAAAGTGAGAGCTCCTACCAGATTCTACTATCTATCATATTTGTTGTTGACATATTTCACATTATGAATCACTTTATAAATATTTGGTATGTTGTCATATCTTAATCACTGAACATAACATATCCCTTGTGGTTTGAGCAGTTAACAGATTTTGGGCTTTCAAAGGTTGGTCTGATTGACAGTACAGACGATTTGTCTGGTCCAGCAGTGAGTGGCACATCACTGCTGGGAGATAATGAATCTCAGTCTTTATCTGGGAGTCAGGAAGAAAGACGTAAAAACCGTTCAGCTGTTGGTACACCTGATTATTTGGCACCCGAGATTCTTCTGGGAACTGGACATGGTGTGTTTACAAATTTTATAATACAAATTGCTCTTAAATTCTAATACCCTTTAAAATTTGTCCCACAGCTTTCCAACTTCTGAAACTACACCAATAGTAGAACCAAAAGTTTGTACTGAAGTTTAAACATTTACTAACTACAGACTGTTATCCAATATTTATATAGGTACATCGGCGGATTGGTGGTCTGTTGGTGTAATACTATTTGAGCTGATTGTTGGGATTCCTCCTTTCAATGCAGAGCACCCTCAGGTTATTGCCTTGTTTAAGGTCTTTCATTTATAGTGTACCAAGGTTGCATTGCTGGGCAAGACTCTTTGTGTTTTCATGATAGTGATCATTCATGAGGTTTACATGAGTTGACCTCCTATGGTTGTAATCTAATATTGCTTTTCGTTTTTTGGTTATATCAGATGATATTTGATAACATTCTCAACCGTAACATACCCTGGCCTGCAGTGCCGGAGGAAATGAGCCTCGAAGCCCAGAATCTAATTGATCTGTAAGGAAAACTTTTTCTTTCTTCTGAACTATCTTTATATGCACCTTCGACTTTTCTTAAGTCTAACTATTAAATTTTGGAACTGTAGCATTTATGAGACGTTTTATTTTACCATATTTAGCTATGTTTGTTTATCACTTATTAATCCTAAACTACATGTTCTTGTCAAGACTCATGATAAAGAGTTCCAAAGTCCTCTATTTTTAACTGTTACTTATCATATTCATTAGAGGTGGAAAAATAGGCAGGTTGGGTACCAAGTTAAAGTGGGTGACTTTTTACTATGGCTTTGATTGACTCGGAACAGTTTTTCCAAAAAAAAAAAGGATATTTGGATTGTCACTATGATCAAAAAATTTGTCTATTCAATAAAATTTATTTTTTTGAAACAAAAGATTTAGAAGTCTTATGCATTATAAAATACCTAAGGTGCTTTTGACCCTTTTGACCTATTATTTCCTTCTATTTTATTTTACCTATTCGACCTGTTAGAGATAAAACAATAGCTGAATTGACCCGTTCATAAGTAATTCCGTCGAAATGGTCACCTTTTTATTTCATATCAAAGTTGGTTTTTCTGTTTGCGTTTGAATTTTTGATTATGGTCATTTCAAATACCCTTGAAAGTTGCTCTTTAACCCCTATGTTACATGAAAATAAGAGTGATTGACATATTCATGTGTTGCAAATAAGATATGATTTTCTCTTCTATAACTCTTATATGTCACAAACACCGTCATTCCACACATTATTAGGGTTTATTGGAACATAGTACTTATATAATAGGCTCTTCTCTGTTAAAACTGCGTAGCAACTTATGAATTAACTATGTGTAATCACGATGCAGATTATTGACAGAAGATCCTAACCAGAGACTTGGAGCTGGAGGAGCAACCGAGGTTTAGTTTTTGGCTCTTTGTCTTGATTGACTTTGTTAATATACACTTTAATGTGGCAAAATAAAAAGATCTTAATAATTTTATGTATGCAGGTGAAACAACACCCATATTTTAGGGATATTAACTGGGATACACTTGCCAGACAGAAGGTGCATTAGACATTCATTTTTTATACATATTTACACACGGCATAAGAAATGGAAATAATTTTTTATACATATTTACTTACGGCATAAAAGATGGAAATAACACATCCATGAGTTAATGTTTCGATTTGGGTTATGTTATTTTAAATGGGTTGAATGTTAGCCACTTTTTTTTTCCTTTTTTTATTTTTTATTTTATTTTTTATTTTTTTGTTAGCATAGAACCTCCTAAATATTTTTTATATTAGATTATCATTTTAATAATAATATATTTAAGAAAATAGACGAAAAGTGTGCGGATAAACCTGTCCCATAAGCCCATGCTAAGTGTTACCAATCTCAACCGGACCTGTTTTAACTGTGTATTAATTGTTTATGTTGTATCCCTTTTAACCTTATGGGGTAATATTTATCTCAGGCTGCGTTCATTCCTTCATCAGAGAGTGCACAGGATACCAGTTATTTCACGAGCCGGTACACATGGAATAACTCAGAGCAGGTGTATGCAGCAAGCGACACAGAAAATTCTAGCGATGATGGAAGCATGAGTGGTAGCAGTAGTTGTGTAAGCCATCACAATGATGAAGGGGTCAGTAGCTCTACAACTTAATACGCATGATTAATGATATGATTGGATCTTTGGAACTTATATGTTTTTTTCTTCCTTCTGTTTTAAGTTTTGACTTTGTCTTGTGGGCATTTACCAACAGGCTGATGATGAGTTTGGGGGTCTTACTGAAATGGAATCAGGATATGCTGTCAACTACTCTTTTAGTAATTTCTCCTTCAAGGTATTATAGCATTTTCCGACTTGCTTTAATATCTCTTCTCAATACCATGCAGTAAAAAGTCAGTTGTTTATTATTGACTGCCAATATATATATATATATATATATATATATATATATATATATATATATATATATATATATATATATATATGTGTGTGTGTGTGTGTAGAAACTTAGAATTTTTAGGAAAACTTGTGTCTTCTCTTTCAAAAGAATCATCTTTATATTGTCAACATACAGCCCAATTAGCAGCCTAAAGTACCTAAAAAATGTAGCTTTTAAAGGCCAGTCCAGGAGAAAGAAATGTTTACGAATGATAAATAATCATAATATTTCCTAATTCGATTTGGTGTATAATATCTGATGGAGATCGATTTTCTTTTTAAAAATTTGATCAATAATATCTTTAGTATCACTGATTTGGTTTGGTGCATAAATTTTTTGCCTTTGACAGTTACCTTATATTCTTATATGGATAGTCTTTAAACGCAATTTGGACCCTTTAGGTAGAGACCAAGTAGCGGTAGGGTGTATTAATAATATGACTTGTCAGTATACTAGTTTGACTATATCGTCGTCATATCCACTGTAACTATATTTCCTAACTTGGTCTTTTCACTTGTTCTTCTCAGAATCTATCACAACTCGCATCAATCAACTATGATTTGCTATCTAAAGGCTTGAAGGTCGATCAACCTACAAATTCTAATGTATAGATCTCTTTTCTAAACGCACAAGTGGATTATACTCGAGTGGTTTATCAGCTGCTTCATGTCGGTTGTAGATCCTGTAAATGTATGTATGTATATCTTCTTCGTTTGATACTTTTAGATTTACACCAGTTTAGAAGTGATAAAATGTTAATATTTTTCTTTTTCAGATGTAGAAGTAGCTGAAAGGAAATAGACGGGGATGAATTATCTATTCGTCTGTGTTGTGCTGTGGGGAGGCCGGTTTATGTTACAGTCAGAGTATGAAAGACCTGAATGATGGTCATTTACTCGATTGGAAACATATTTATTCTGTTTTGGTGAACCTTGAGGGGTTGAGTCAAGTGCAATAGGTTCAACTTAAATATACATGACTGATGACGAAGGTCAACAAGTTGTTTTCAGTCACGAGCACATGGAGAATGTATGTTGACATTTTTTTCTTTTCTTTGAGGTGTTCTCCTTGCTGTATTTTCCCTTCTATGAAGATTTCACAGTGAAACTTGTTTTGTTCCCAGCCATTGTTATAACCGCCAAAACTTTCTTGTATATGTTACTTTTTTTATAATTTAATGTTTCCTGACGATTGTTGAACGAGTTCGACTTCGTTCCTCCCTGCTTCTTTATATGCTTCCACATTGTAGTCAATCGTTCTTACGATATATCAAATTATCCGATGGGGATTTATCTGAAATGAAAAGGAGAAAAAAAAAATACTTTATTTGTGATCTGAGAAAGAAGAAAATGTGAAAATTTGTTATTTACTCAAATAATAATTTTGATAGTGTAACATGATTGATATGATCCAATTTCTTTGATAGTCACCCATATAAAGTTGTCAAACCACAAAGTTATTCAAAATTTGCAAAATAACATCTTTTTCATAAACTCAATCCGAACAAAGTTTATTGTGTACGTATCATATGCATTACATAAGATACTAGATGCTAAGTTTCCTTTCCGCCTTTATGTCTTAATCGTACCTTTTAATTGTAGAGATTTTAGATAACACTTAACTAAAATAAACTATTAAATATTAAAAATTAACCATAAAAATTAAAATATTGTAAAGTGTCACACCCCGCTAAAGCGGAAACACGGGAATGTGAAGAGCTGGAAAATCATATCACAGGTCATATAAAACATAACGGTAAATGAGTCATTCATTCAAAATAAAAAGTGTTTAAAATTCATTCAAGACAACCAACGACAATAGTTTAATTCATCGACACATAATTAAAATGTTTCTTTAAAAATTCCCCAAAATAACTGGCCAAGTCTTTTCCACATAAGTTCTCACACGACCGCTTCGACCCATCCATGCCATGCACCTCAGACTTACACTAATTTCCTGAAACATAAGATAAAGTGTCAACTACGAAAGTAGTGAGTGAGTTACAGTTTAAATAGTTGGCATAAAAAGTATGAGTAAAGTATATAAAGTAGGAGTTTCCCATAAGGGAGATTAGCGGAGAAAAGTCGCTTAAAGAGTTTATATACTTGTAAAGTTTAAGTAACGGGCGAATTGTGCCCTAACTTGTAAAGACTAAATAGAATCAAATTTAGTCAAATAGTAGAAGCGGATAACAATCGCTAAAAATTTATAAGTTTATGCGTAAGTAACTAAATAGATTTCTTGTATCAACCACTTGGCATCTATAACTTAAGTGTGCACACTAATCCGATTATCAACCGAGCGGCCCCAACTTCCCGCCTCTCAAACGGGAAATTAAAAGAAATTCAGTAAGTATGTACTTAGACTGCCATCTAAGCAAGGAACGGTTCTTTCCTAAGTATCGATACCCATAATTACTATACGGCTTAAGTAGTTAATAGTGTGTAAGAGAGAAACTAAAGTATAATTGGGCACTATGTAATTTTGTTTTAAAAGAGAGAGAATCAATATCACTTAAGAACGTGTTATAGTTCCATCAAGGGTCGGTTACGCATACAAGTATCAATAAATAGTTGAGTTAAAGAGACGAAACAATAGTTATAAATAGAGAAAGAAATATTTTACGCATAAGAAACTAAGTAGACGTTTCAATGTCAAAGTTTTGATAAAGTCAAAGTCAAAGTTTAATAAGTCAAATTTGAAGTATAGCAAATTGTTTTATAAAGCATAAAATGCAATTAATCTTATGTTTCCCCCAAATTCATGTAAAACATATAAAACAAGGGGTTGTAACTCACGGATTGCGAAGAGATCGAGTATTCGGAAATTCGGTCGGAATGTGTAAGCCGGAAATCACGGATTGCCTATTAATACCAAGGTAGTTTAATGAGTTGTTATATTATTAGGTTCTTATATAATAATATAGGTAAGATGTCATTAAAGTGTAAGTGTCAAATTTAAATATCGTCAAAATAGTCCAAAAAGGTAATTGTCACGTTTGTGTCCGAAGGTTTGATTTAACGTTTTAGGTTATTATATCTTAAGTGCTTTTGCTCGCTGAGGTGATTTACCATTTCTGAGGAAATTTGGGCAGCGCTTCCGCGCCCAAATTTCATATCCAAAAAGTGTAAATCAATTCCGCTCACAAATCACCTAAAATACAATAATACATATATTATAGCTTATACTAGTCCAAATAGTCCAACACAAGTCACTTTTATTATTGATTTCATTTATCTCAGTCCCCTCATGATTTTGGTAAAAGTCCAGAACGTATATATAACTTTTAATCGGATAAAACGACGATTTTCGGGAGGACAGCAGCTCGGTGCTGCGCACCTGGGCACAGGTGCGGCGCACCTAGCTGCTGTCTCAATCCCGTTTTGTGTTTTTCTTGCTAAAAACGTTTTGTGACTTATGGATCTCGACATGCAACCAGTAGATACCATATAAAATAAGGTTTTCTCAGTTTCTAAACAACTTTAAACCACAAAAATGTAGATCTAATTACTATTTAGATAAAAATCGTTTTTGTGAGGAAAGTGACATAAAACTTCATAAAACTTTTCCTTGTTGTTTAGATCGAACATGCAATTAGTAAATATCATTCAAAACAACATTTTAACAGTTTCAAAAGTGTTTTTATCCACAGATTCGTGGATCTAAAGAGTATTTCGATTAAAAACGTTTTTGACCGTAAAAAGTCATAGATTTATGAAAAATCATATTTTTAACCATTAGATCTTACATGCAATTGAATATTAGTGTAAGAATAGTAAAAGTAAAGGAATCTACCGGAGGAAAAACTTGGATGATGAGTTTTGGTCGGAATCTAGCTCCAAAAATCTTTACAACCGTGGTCCTTTTTCAAAATAACAACACCCCGAGCTTCTCTTGAGGTTTGGATCGATTTGTATGGTCTAAATATGGGTTTTAATGGTGAAATGTTCCTGGTGTTCTTGAGTTTTTAGAGAGAAAATAGAGAGAATAGTGTGTGTGTGTGTTTTTAGTTTTTGCTAAAATGAATAAGAAAATGAAATGAAAAATGAAAAGTGGTAAAGTACTGACCTTGGGACTGTTGTTGGCAGTAATGAGGTCGTTTTCTATTGGCCAAAATGGGTGGTGGGTTGTAAAAACGAGTAAAGGACTAAAGCTGTAAATATTTTGAAATTCTGGCGCGAGGTGCTGCGCACCACTGCACTTGGTGCGGCGCACCGGGCCATTTTCAGCCTTTTCAAAATTTTCGTTTTTGCGTTATTGCTTCGTTGGACCTTTTTGTTAATTGAAAGTTCTTAATTATGATAAGTTATGAACTTAGGAAAGTTCAATAGGTGTTTTCTTGGTATTAGGACTTAAAATTTTGATTCCGGAAGTTATTCCGACACTAGTTCCGACAAAGTATAGACTTAAAAAGTTACGAACCAGAATAAAGCGAACGAGACAAAAAGTAACTAACGTTTCGAACCGATACAACAACAGAATAAGTACCTGAATTTTGACGGTTGTGTCACATAAAGTAATTATATGATCTATTTTTATGTCTTTATCATTCTCCGTCACTTGATAAGAACTGTGCCTCGAGTTCTTACTATTTAATGCCCCATCTACCAATGTTTTTTCACGATGATGTTTATCCTTGATAGCTTTACGCTTCACATCTACCTCGAGTTCTTTTTTTTCTTCTTCTAAATATAACTCCATATCTCTATTTATCTCCTCCATATTAATATAACATTATAATATTATGTTGATGTTCGTACGTTAGGACCTTTAATAAAAACACGACTTGTAGTCAATGAACCCTATTTTTTTCAATATTTTTTTTCACTTTTATGTTGTTCAAATCTCAACACACTTAGGATTTGATATATTTAACAGATAGATAATGATTAGGAAAATATTCCTAATTATTTTACATTCTTTATACCTTATAAATATAGAGATTAGAGTTTATTATTATTAGTTTTTTGAAGTTTATTATTAATAAGTATATCGACCTTTTAGTCAAAAATCCGTTTTAGGGTTTGTTTACATTACCTTTCTACGTCAGTTGGTATCTAGAGCTCGTTAGCATCCTGAGATGTCAAATGATGGAAAAGTTTCATTACCAAAAACCCATATTGTTGGTGGGGTATGTTCTGAAACAGTATATGGATTATGGTTTAACCAAGTCAATGACCAAACTTGACATGATATCCACTATGCTTGAAGAACTACTACTTGTGACTTGTGATGGTATGATGGTATGTAGGGCATCAATCCACAAAAATTACGAGGAAAACAATTATGGAGGTTCACGAGGTCGTCCAACCATAGGCGAAATCATCGACAACCGTAAGAGCAACCATTTTCCGTTCAAAAATAGAGGATCTGTTGAAGGATGGGACGAGAAAAATATGGAGGAACGACTAGCAACAACCAAGTTGTTTCATTCGAAAGTATTAGTCAGTAATAAGGTATATTTTTTGATCATTGACAACTATGGTGTAAGGAATTTGGTGTCGGAAAAATTGGTAAAGTTCTCACTGGTAGCAATAGAGGTGTGTCCGATTAAAGGAAAAGTGGTTAGTAAAATCTCTATTTGTATTGGAAAATTTTATACAGAATAAGTAATTTGTGATTTAGATGACATGGATGATTGTCATATTTGGTTGGGAAGACCATGGCGATTGACGTGCATGCTATGTTTGATCCAAGAAGATTTGATGGTAAGAACTCGAGGCAAAGTTCTTTTCAACGGACAGAGAATGATAAGGACAAGAATATGGATCCTATAATTATCTTACCTTATTTTAGTTTTATAGTTTTTCTTTTATAATATTTAATAGTTTATTTTAGTTATTTATTGTCTAAAATATTTAAAATTACTCTTTAACTTTAATTATGATTTGATATTTTTAACAACTAGATAATGATTTGGATAGTATTCCTAATTATTTTGTAATTGTTCTAGGATCTTTATCTGTACCCTATAAATATAAAGATTAAGGTTTATTATTATTAGTTTTTTAAAGTTTATTATTGATAAGATAATCGAATTTTCAGTCAAAAATCCGTTTTAGGGTTTGTTTACGTTTTCGTTCTACGTCAGTTGGTATCTAGAGCTCGTACGCGTACTGAGATGCCAAACGGCGGAGAAGTTTCATTACCCCAAACCTATATTGTCGGTGGGGTATGGTGTGAAAAAGTATATGGATCATGGCTTAACCAAATCCATTACCAAACTTGACGAGATATCCACTATGCTTGAAGAACTACTATCCATAACTGTAAGTGGGGCATCGATCCAAAAAAATCTCTAGGAAAACAATTATGGAGGTTCACGAGGTCATCCAACCATAGGTGAAATCATCGACAATCGTAAGAGCAACTATTCTTCGTTCAAAAATAGAAGATCTATTGATGGACGGGAGGAGAAAAATATAGAGGAACGACTACCAAGTTGTTTCATTCGAAAGTATTGGTCATAATAAGGTATTTTCTTTGATCATTGACAACTATGGTGTAAGGAATTTGGTGTCGCGGAAATTACTAAAGTTCTTATAGTTACCAATAGAGGTGTGTCCTATTAGAGGAAAATAGCTTAGTAAAATCCCAATTTGTATTGGAAAGTTTTATACGGAATAAGTAATTTGTGATTTAGATGACATAGAGATTGTCATTTTCGGTTGGGAAAACTGTGGCGACTTGACGTGCATGGAATGTATGATCTAAAGAAGATATATATATTTTCTTAGAGAAATACCATGGTTTAACGTAAAGAAAGTCCACAAGTATAAAACACCGAGGTTAAAACAGAAGAAAATGATTTGGAAAGTATTTCTAATTATTTTATAATTGTTCTAGAGTGTTCATTTGTACCCTATAATATAGAGATTAGGGTTTTTTATTATTAGTTTTTTGAAGTTTATTATTAATAAGAAAACCGACTTTCAGTCAAAAATCCATTTTAGGGTTTGTTTACGTTTCCGTTTTGCGTCAGTCGGTATCTAAAGCTCGCACTCGAAAGCATTGATCAATAATAAGGTAGGTTCTTTGATCATTGACAACTATGGTGTGAGGTATTTTGCGTCGCGAAAATTGTTAAAGTTCTTCCGGTTACCAATATAGAGGTGTGTCCGATTAAAGGAAAATAGCTTAGTAAAATCTGGGGTTATAAACTGAACGGTTGGACACGAACGGAGATGTGTTCATGTTCGTTCATTTAACTTTAGTTGGACATATAAACGAACACGAAGGCGTAAACGGACAAAAAAATTGTTCATGTTCGTTTATTAAGATTTGAACGTGTTCATGTTCGTTTATGTTGGTCCCTTCATAAGTTAAATGAAGCAAAAATCTTTTAGATAAACATAAACGAGGATAAATAAACATACACATACATAAATTAGGGGAAACAAATAAAGATACCACTTCCATCGAGATCATAAAGACATCATTATCTTATAATATAGCCATAATAACATCGTTATCCTAGTTGACATTTACATAATAACTTTTAGACAATATAATCGAACGTTCACGAACGTAAATGAACGAACGACACCTTTGTTCATGTTCGTTCGTTTAACTAAACGAATAAAAAAATTGTCCGTGTTCGTTCATTTATTAAATAAACGAACACAAACGAGTTTCCCGCCGAACAATCATGAACGATTCGCTGAACGTTCATATCGTTTACAGCCCTAGTAAAATCCCAATTTGTATTGGATATATTTATACGGAATAAGTAATTTGTGATTTAGATGACATGAAAGATTGTCATATTCGGTTGGGAAGACTGTGGCGACTTGATGTGTATGGAAAGTATGATCTACAAGAAGAAATACATTCTTAGAGAATTGCCATGGTTCAACGTAAAGAAAGTCTACAAGTACAGAACACCGAGGTTAAAACAAAAAAATATATGTTGAAGATCGATGTTGTTGCTTAAAAAATTGATGTCAAAGTTAAAGAGCCATAAGTATGTGATCACTTTGATAAAAAATCTCTACTTTATTACGGAAGACAAAAATGAAAGTTTGTGTTTTGAAGAGAAAAAAAGATAACATTGTGGGTTCCGGTTGTGTTATAAATAGAAATTTTACGGTTGAAGACTTGAAGAAAATCGAAGTTTCCAACAACTCATCAACAAAACCTAATTATCCAGAAAACTCGAGGACGCGATCTTTTCAAGAATGGGATAATGATAGGGAGGAGATAAAGAGATATTTGGCATTATATTCTAAAAAGAAGGAATGTGGTAGTCCGTTTAAAAGATATGAACATGTTAAATAAAGGGGTATGCAAGTTAATGTGAAGCACAAAGCTACCGAGGATAAGCATCTTCGTGAGAAAAGGTAGATGAGGCATATAACTGTGAGAACTCGAGGAAAGTGACGGAGAATGATAAGGATAGAAAAATGGATCCTATAATTATCTTACCATATTTTAGTTTTATAGTTATATTTAATAATTAATAGTTTATTGAAGTTAATTATTGTCCAAAATCTCTAGAAATATTCTTTTACTTTAATTAGGATTTGATATTTTTAACAACTAGATAAAGATTATCAATGTATTTCTAATTATCTATAAATTATTCTAGAATCTTCTTTTATTCCCTATAAATATAGAGATTTTGGTTTATTATTATTAGTTTTTTGAAATTTATTATTACTAAGAAATCGACTTTTCAGTCATAAATCCGCTTAAGGGTTTGTTTTCAATTTTGTTATCCGTTACTTAGTATCTAGAGCTCTTTAGCATCCTGAGATGTCAAACGATAGATAAGTTCCATTAAACGAAATCCATACTATCGGTAGGTGTTAGGTATGAGAATCAACCAAAAGTTATATTATTACATCACACGTGTTGGAGCAGAAAAGTCTAATGGTGAAGCTTCCAAAATGTTCAAGTCATAGTTTAGATTAAGTTTCAATTCGGATTTTCCGAATTGTTTAATAAAGTGTAAAGTTCAGGAAGGATTCAGTTCGGATGAACTAATTCTTCTCCGAATTAGTTCAAGTTCATCCGAACTGATCTAACTGATCTATAATATTATGTTTCATCCGAAATGTTTTTTAATAAACATAAGGATGGCATTTATGTAATTGTTAGCAAGTATAGGTCTATAAATAGTAGCTAGCAACATGCATAATGTATGCTTTGAACAGAATTGTAAACTGTAACTGAATTTTCCGCTCAAAAGTATTTTCAATCTACTTGTTCATTCTTCGTTGATGACCATTTCTAAATTGTTCAATTCAATTACTTCTAATTCCGCTAGTCGTAATTGAGATCATGCGCTGATTAATAGCTGTGAGGATTTACAAGACCTGACAAGTGGTATCAGAGCTGGTTATCAATTCAATTTGATTCAGCTCAACTACATTCGGAGTGTTTGAATCAGCTTGAGGATTTAGAAGATCTAAGATCAACGCGTTTTTGTGAGTTCTGAAATTTTTGAATTTTGGCGGTAAGATTTGGTTATTACTGATATCGCTTATTTATATGATTATATCATCGCGATATTTGTTATGTTTTTAGTCCAAAGCGTAATGGATAGACCCTTTTTGTAGTTATGTTTCGTGTAAAGTATGTATTTAGGTATTTGGACATATTTGAAGCAAAAGGAGGTAATTTGGACGTAAAAACGCGAGGAAGGAATAAAGTAAAATGTTTGGAAGCTGCAAGAGCTTGACTGCGCCGCAACCCCTTAGCAGTGCGATGCAACCAACATCAGATTTCTTATTTGAGCCCACGGAGTGTCCACTGCGACGCAGTGGCCGATTTCGGCTGTTACAAATTTTGGCTTAATTTCCATTCATGTGTGCATTGGAGAGTCTTTTTTTTACTGCATTTTTAAAGAGAAGTGAACCAATTTTTATCATCATCATATTATCAATCATTGGAAAGAGGAGGAGAAGCAATTAACATCACAATCCTGAATTTTGAAGACGGAATCGTTAAGCTAATTTCACAATTTTCACAAGTTTTTTATTTGATACATTTGCAGTCTTGTTTCGGTTCATATTAAACTTATTCACCATTTTATTCCAATAGAATTATGTCTTTTTCATATGTTATGTGTTGCGTTGTCAACATGAGTAGCTAATTTTTTTATAAGTTTGCTTGGATATGTGATCGTTTGTATGGTTAATTTTAAGTATAAAATTGCTTGATTGATGTGTGTTTGGTTAATTGGGGATCCGTTTGGGTTTCAGCTTTAAAAAATTATTAAATTGCTTATGTTCTTGTTCAAAACCGGGTATTCGAAAGGAACTCGCGATTTTACTAAAATATGAATGAATATGTGAACCTGTCTATAGTTGATGAAAATTAAAGGTATTCGAAAGGAATCGTTAATAGTAATTGAAATAAGTAAGGTTAAACACAAACGCTAGTTGATAAAATAAGAGAAATCGGTTTATTGACTAGTAAAGTATTCGAAAGGAAGTTTATAAATTAATTCTCACACACCGGGTTGATACTTTATGCATAATTATTTGGGGTGTTAACCATATTCGAAAGGAATGGTTGCACGGTTGGGTAATTGGAGAAATCCGGTATTCGAAAGGAACTTGGTTTTAAATTAGAAGTTTATCAGTATTTCATACTTACGAAAGACCATATATTCGTGAACGGTCCAAGCAAGCTTCCTTATTAAATATTGAATCAAAACTAATTTTAATCGTTATTATTGTTAGTTTAATTACAAAACCCCCACTTGTTTATATTTTGGTGGCGGTCGATTATGTGTCCAAATGGGTCGAGGCAAACGCTCTACCCACCAACAATATTGCGGTAGTCATTGACTTTTTGAAAAGTTTATTTTGCAGGTTCGGGATGCCAAAGGCATTAATAAGTGATCGGGGAAGTCATTTTGCAAATTCCCAATTGGAAAAAGTGTTTAAAAGGTACGGGGTGCAACACAGGTTTTCGACTTCTTATCACCCCCAAACAAGTGGGCAAGTCGAAAAAAAAAATTGGGCGATCAAACGGATTTTGGAGAAAACAGTTCAAAATAACCCCGCCCTATGGTCAT
Organism: Senecio squalidus; assembly: GCA_910822075.1. NCBI lineage: Eukaryota > Viridiplantae > Streptophyta > Magnoliopsida > Asterales > Asteraceae > Senecio > Senecio squalidus. Next base: position 14,110,706 of record CAJVGC010000592.1, read on the forward strand.
GGAAATTAGAAGATGCACTATGCGCATTCAGGACCGCTTTCAAGACACCAATCGGTACAACCCTTTTTCGGTTATTATATGGTAAAACGTGTCACCTATGGAGATCGAGCATAAGGCGTATTGGGCATTGAGGGAATGCAATACCGACTTAGAGGCGAGTGGAGAAGCTCGGTTTTTGCAGCTGCGTGAATTAGATAAGCTAAGATGGAACGCGTATGAAAACTCAAGTCTATACAAAGGGAGAACGAAGGCAATTCATGACTTGAAAATACGTAGGAAAGAGTTCAAAGAAGGGGACAAGGTTTTCCTATTTCAGTCCAAATACAAGTTTAAGGCACCGAAGTTAAAATCTGAATGGACGGGTCCATATATAGTGAAACGGGTCTTTTCAGCTGAGTATGTTGAACTTGGGACGGATGATGGAGGATCATTTATTTTAAATGGGCAAAAGGTGAAGCTTTATGTTTCAAGAATTAGGAGTGTACCTAGAACTTTCATACCCTCAACCGCGTATATGGTAATGCGGCCCGAGACACACCCATGGCTCAAATGGCCCGGTTGTTCAGCCAATCGAAAAATCGAACTCAACAACAACTTAGAAACAATCAAGGACAAAGCCATTTGTCCCCCAAAGTTTCTAGATTGGGATTTATGTATGAGTTTGGGAATAGATGGAGAGTTAGACAGTTATATTTTAAGGAGGAGTGCGGAACCAAGGGAGCACCGTCCTGTTCGGTTTGAAATATCGGTTTGGAGGAGGGCCTTCAATGTTAGGGAGAACAATTATAGGGAATGGTGTTTGGATTTATATTCAAGCTTGGAGGTGGATGAGGTACCGGAACGAGATGATCGAGTGTACTTTACCCCGATAATTAAATTCCGACTGGGGGGAAAGGAACACCAAGTTATAATTTCTCAAATTGGATTTTTGGCGGGATTATTTACCCGAGAGGAGGCCGAAAAAGAACACCAAATGGCATGTTACGGGATATTGGGTAGTTGGGTGTCTAATGAAGTAAAGGCGAGAAGGCACGAGGTATGGTTGGCGTTATTGGGGAAACCGCAACATACTGCTACAAGTAAGGCTAATGATATCGTATCATCAATGCAGACCCGCTCCTCCTCAGTCCTTCGTGGACCTGTACGACCCGACAATGCGTACACCGGTTATGGAACGCTCTGCTTGGGAGCGTTAGTTCCTAGAGGAGATGCGACGTGCCGAGAACGTCGGACCTTCAAGGCCTATGATGCCACCTGCTCTACAGACTACCCCACCAACAGCGTTCATGCACCTCCACCGAGAGCTACGGGGACTTTCGGAAGAGGCCTAACAACAGGATCTTCTTCTCCGCGAAGTCTCCGACGTCGCACATAAGTTGTCGGAACAGTCGATGCGAGTCATCGCATCGGCTCAAGCCACAACAAGGACCGTGCAACGTCTCGTTGGCTCGTGTTTTGTCATGGGGACCTTGATCGCGGTTATTGTGGCGAAGATGTTCCTGGAGAAGCGCCGTTAGTCATTTCTTTTATGTATTGTACTGTAAGCTAAGTCGTAATTTTTCCATGTACACGACTCAAGCTATTTATCTTACTATATTGTATCGTACTTTCGTTTGAACCTTCATTTATCTATTAATCTATGTAATCGAATATCTATTATTAAATGGAAAATTCTACTTTATTATTTGTACTTGTCTTTACTGTTAATCATATTATTACTATTTATCGTTGTCGTGCGTGTGCTATTTATCCTTCCATATTACTCTTGCGTGTTCGTTACTATTGTTCATTGAATTAAATTCTTGTCGCATTATATTCGTGCGTTCTAAACTGGATCTATCTTTCTGTTGTAGAATCATGGCTCCTAAACGCTCCAACGCTAGTTTGATAGCCGAGCAAGTCGCTGCCCAACTCAACGCGGCTATGCCCAACATGATCGCTCAGATCACTGTTGAGATCAATGCCAATGTCAACAACAACCAACAACAACAACAAGAGCAGCAACAGCAATAGCAGAACCAGAATCAGAACCAGAACCGAAACCCTCCTGCCTGCACCTACAAGAGCTTCATGGCCTGTAAGCCTAAGGAGTTTCACGGCACCACTGGTGCCGTAGGACTTGTATCCTGGTTCGAGAGTATCGAATCAGTCCTGCACATCAGCTGGTGTGCTGAAGCTTATAGGGTAGAATACGCCTCCTGCGTATTCCACGGTCGAGCCTTATCATGGTGGAACTGTGTGTTCAGAACCCGAGGACGGGAAATTGCATATGCCCTTACTTGGGATTAATTCAACAATCTCCTGATCGAAGAATACTGCCCCAAGGGAGAAATCAAGAAGCGCGAGGCAGAGCTGTGGGAACACATGATGATCGGAAACGGCATTGAAGGGTATACTGCCCGATTCCATGAGCTAGCCCGGCTAGTTCCAAGACTGGTGACTCCCGAGGAAAACAGGATAGACCGATACATCTCCGGTCTGGTTCCTGAAATTCGGGGTATGGTCATTTCTGCTGAGCCCCAGACACTTCAGAGCGCGATCATCTTAGCTCACCAGCAACCTTCTCACCACTCCTGCATCTTCCAAGAAAGAGTCGGGTGAGAAAAGGAAACCCGAGCAGACCCCGAGACGAAGCGACGAAAATAAGAAAGCCAAGACCACCCGTAATTATGCTGTGACTGCTACACCCACACCTACACCACCTACTGGACCCCGACCTTACACTGGGCCTCACCTCAAGTGTAACAAGTGTAACTACCATCACACCGGGAACTTCCCGACATGTCACACGTGCCAGAAGGTGGGGCATTTCATCAAGTACTGCCCACATAAAACAGTTAACCAGGATCAGAAGCCGGTATGCTACGAATGTGGTAGTGACAAACATCTCCGGGATACCTGCCCTAAACTCCAGAATGCTCAACCAAACCAAGGCGGGCGAGTTCGAGGAAGTGCCTTTGCACTCACAGCAGAGGAAGCTCGTCAGGACCCGAACGCGGTTATAGGTACGTTTGCTATAAATGACCACTATGCCTTTGTATTATTCGATTCAGGAGTTGAGAGAAGCTTTGTGTCCTTAGAATTTAGACCCCTTATTAACCTAGGATCTAAAGTTCTTAAGGATAGCTTTACTATCGAATATGCTAATGGCCAAGAGTTCGAAGCCAAGGATATTATTCTAGGATGTTCAATGTGCTTATCCGACAAAACTTTCCCCATCGATTTAATTCCTATCGACGGACTAGTTATCCCGTTTCCCAGTCGAGATCGTTTGTTACGACAAACTCATACGTATTCCCCTTTCGGACAGTGAGACTCTCGTTATTCAGGGAGACAAACCTGGACGACAGCTTCAAATCGTCTCCATTGTCAAAATGCGCAAATACCTCAAAAAGGACTGCTACGCATTCCTTGCGCATGTCGTTGAACGCAAACCCAAAGAGAATCGAGTGCAAGACATTCTCGTAGTCAAGGATCATCCAGAGGTCTTTCCAGAGGATTTACCTGGGCTACCGCCGCATCGAAAAGTGGAATTCCGAATAGACCTCGTTCCTGGCGCAACACCAGTTGCCAAGACACTGTATCGTCTAGCACCTCCCGAAATGCAAGAACTGTCAAAACAGCTGCAGGAACTGTCAAAACAGCTGTAGGAATTGTCAAAACAGCTGCAGGAACTTTTAGATCATGGTCTTATTCGTCCAAGATCGTCCCCCTGGGGATCCCCAGTCCTCTTCGTCAAAAAGAAAGACGGATCCTTTCGTATGTGCATCGACTAGCGAGAGCTGAACAAGCTGACCGTCAAGAACCGATACCCACTCCCGAGGATCGATGATCTGTTCGACCAGTTGCAGGGTGCAACTTATTTCTCTAAGATCGACCTCCGTTCGGGTTATCATCAGGTTCGTGTCACTGAGACCGACATTCCTAAAACCGCATTCCGGACTCGATACGGACATTACGAATTTCTCGTCATGCCGTTTGGTCTGACCAACGCACCAGCAGTGTTCATGGACCTACTGAATAGGGTGTGTAGACCATATCTAGACAAATTCGTGATCGTATTCATAGACGACATTCTTATATACTCAAGGAATAAGGAAGATCATGCGAAACATCTAAAGCTCATTTTAGAACTCCTCAGAGATCATGAACTGTACGCCAAATTCTCGAAGTGTGAACTTTGGCTCCGGGAGGTACACTTCCTTGGTCATGTGGTCAACCAAGAGGGAATTCATGTAGACCCGGCAAAGATCGAAGCGATCGAGAAATGGAAAGCCCCAACGACTCCTACGGAAATCCGACAATTCCTAGGGTTAGCTGGCTATAATCGAAGGTTCGTCGAAAATTTCTCGAAGATCACTAAGCCTCTCACCGAGCTCACTCAGAAAGACAAGGACTTCATTTGGGGAAAAGAACAGGACGAATTCTTCCAGAAACTCAAACACCAACTTTGTCACGCACTGATTTTGTCCCTACCGGAGGGCACAGATAATTTCGTAGTGTTTTGTGATGCATCCCACCAAGGTCTTGGGTGTGTCCTTATGTAGAAGGACAAAGTCATCCCATATGCTTCGAGAGAGCTGAAGGTGCACGAGCAGAACTACACGACACACGACTTAGAGCTGGGATCCGTTGTGTTCACACTGAAAATCTGGAGACACTACTTGTACGGCACTGAGTGTACGGTTTTTACGGATCATAAAACCCTTCAGCACATTCTTGATCAGAAAATGCTCAACATGAGGCAGCGGAGATGGATTGAACTTCTGAGCGACTACGATTGCGAGATCAAATACCACCCGGGTAAAGCAAACGTAGTAGCAGATGCCGTGAGTCGGAAGGAAAGGGTAAAACCATCTCGAGTTAGAGCATTGGGAATTCAGATTCAGACAAATCTTCAAGCGCACGCCGGAGCTCAGCGAGAAGCGTTGAAACCCGAGAACATAAAGGATGAAATGTTGCACAATCACGAGAAGGAATTCGAACTCAAATCGGACGGGATCCACTACTTCAAGGGTCGAGCGTGGATTCCGAGATCCGAAAACCTCCGTAAACTCATTTTGGATGAGGGCCACCGATCCAGATACTCTATCCATCCGGGATCCGACAAGTTGTACAAGGATCTCCGAGTATATTACTAGTGGCCAAACATGAAAAAGGATATCGCCTTGTATGTATCTAAATGTCTTACTTGTTCGAAGGTCAAGGCGGAATATCAGAAACCTTCAGGTTTACTACAACAACCGGAGATTCCCATGTGGAAGTGGAAACAGATTTCCATGGACTTCATCACAAAGCTACCTCGTACAGCAAGGGGTAACGACATGATCTGGGTCATCGTGGATCGATTGACGAAATTCGCTCATTTCCCACCGGTACGAGAGAACTACTCGATGGAAAAATTCGCTCAAGTATACATCAACGAGATCGTCTCTCGCCACGGAACAACTCTCTCTATCATCTCCGACAGGGATAGTCGATTCACGTCCCGCTTTTGGAATGCTCTTCAGGAATCGCTCGGGACGCGACTAGACCTCAACACCGCTTACCACCCTCAGACCGATGGTTCGAGTGAAAGGACGATTCAAACGCTTGAGGATATGATGAGGGCGTGTGTGGTTGACTTCGGAGGAAGTTGGGACGCTCACCTTCCTTTGGTCGAGTTTTCCTATAACAACAGCTTCCACGCCAGCATCAAGTGCGCACCATTCGAGGCTTTATATGGACGCAAGTGTCGGTCACCGCTTTGATGGCTAGAAGCCGGGGATCGAAAACTTACAAGGCTCGATATCGTCCAGGAAACTATTGACAAGATCACTACCATCCGAGAAAGACTGAAGACATCCCGTACCCGGCAGAAGAGCTACGCCGACAACCGGAGGAAACCCCTCGAGTTCCAAGTTGGCGATAGAGTTCTCCTCAAAATATCGCCATGGAAGGGGGTAGTTCGCTTCGGGAAGCGCGGCAAGCTAAGCCCGAGGTACACCGGTCCATTCGAAGTGATAGAGCGAATCGACCCAGTGACGTATCGACTCCAACTCCCGCAGGCTCTTTCGAACATTCATAACGTTTTCCATGTCTCGCACTTGAAAAAGTGCCTATCCGACGGGACCATCGTCATTCCGCTCGACGAGGTCCAGATCAATAACAAACTCAATTTCATTGAAGAACCGCTTGAGTTTGTGGAACGTGAGGTCAAACAACTCAGGCAAAGTCGTGTTCCCATTGTCAAAGTTCGGTGGAATTCCCGACGTGGTCATGAATTCACGTGGGAGCGTGAGGACCAAATCCGTAAGAAGTATCCACATCTATTCAAAGCCACTTCTTCTGGATGGGACGAATTAAATTTCGGGACGAAATTCCTTTCAACCCGGGAAGAATGTGACAACCGTCCAAATTTCAGGTGAAATTCGTACTCTATATCTTTAAAATGTCTGTCATTGTCTTTAACCGTATTTTTACCGGAAACGCGTCAGTGTCGGAATCAAATTCGGAATCAATATATATATATAAGTCCTAATACCAAGAAAAAACCTAAGGAACTTTCCTAAGTTCATTCCGTACAAAAATCAGAAACTTTCATTTAACGAAAAGGTCTAACGGAACAAAAACGAAAAAAAATCGAAAAATGCTGAAAAATAAGCGAGGACAACGCCCTGGCGACGCAGTTTCAAAAATTGGAGCTTTTAAAGCTCCATCTCGATTGTACAAACACTCAACCACTCTAACTCGGGATTTGACACTCCTTGACAGTGTTTTACAGTCCCCAAGATTGTCATACACCCCCCATATCATTTCTTTCATTTTACAAAACATAAAACACACACATACACCATTTCTCTCTACCTTCTCTCTAACTTCTCTCTAAAACTCCTACCAATCCAGTAATATCCAGCCAAGAAAACCAAATAAAACACCTTTAAAAAATCGTTCAAATAACAAAGGAAGCAAGGAGAATCAATCTATTTCGGTTAAAAAGACGTTTTCTAGACTTTTGGAGCTCAAATCTCTTCCAAATCATCATCCAAGCATTTCATCCGGTAGATTTCTTATTCTTTACTATTTTTATCAAAATAAACCTTTGCATGGATGATCTAAAGCATAAAAATGAGTTTTTATAAAGTTTTATAACAAGTTTGATACAAAAACGGATTTTAACCAAATGGTACTTAGATCTACATTTTTGTGGATAAAAGTCACTTATAAACTGAGAAAATGGTAACTAATGAAGTTTTTAACAATTGCTTGTCGAGATCTATCACTTACATAACCATTTTTGCAAGAAAAACGAGTTTTGAGAAAACTGCCAGACCAGGGCGCCGTCCCCTTGAACCCAGGACAACACAGCGTGGCCCAGCAGCTTCAGGGCGCCGTCCTAAAGGACCCAGAACGGCGCACTGAGTTGCTGGCAGCTTTCCGGAAATCGTCGTTTGTCGTTAAAAACTTATATATACGTTCTGATTTTTCGAAACTAAATTATTGGAACTGAGTTTAGTAAAATACTTATGTTTGGGACATTGTATTGGACTTGATATATCTAAATAAACTCGGTGAACTATATTATGTGAAAGTGTGTATTTTGTAAGCGGGAAAGTGTGTACTTTTTGGACATAAAAATTATGGCACGGAAGCGCTGCCCAAATTTCGTTAGAAAATATTATAACACTTCAGCGACAAAAATATAACTTATCATAATAATAACATCGACTTTGGACACATTTTGGACAAAACATAACGATAAACGGTTCAGACAACTTTTGGACAATTTAACTTTTGACACTTAAAGTTAACCAAAGATTACAACTTATAATATATTATATAATATGTTAACTTAATGTAATCGTCGTATTTAATTAATCTTGGTATTCTCTTAGGACTTCTGTGATTCCCGACACGCTTCCGACCGTTTCTCGCATTCGTTTAATCTTCGGAAACCGTGAGTTACACCCCCTTTATTTAATGTCTTTTAAATACTCTTTTGGGGGAAACATGAGATCTAAATGCTTTATGAACTATGACGTTTTATGAACTATGACATTTTATGAACTATTTGACGTTTATTGAACTTATATGCGTAAATCCATTTTAATTGCCCCTATTCGGCACTCTTTGACATTTTGACATTATGGCTTGCCCCCAATCGGCATTTGACGAAAAACTATGATTGATTGTATTATACGATCTCGCCACTGACTAGGCACCTCCGTGAACCCTTGATGAAAATATAACATGTATGTAAGTGACTACTATCATTGTAATTACATAAGTGCCCCGTTTTTAGACGTTTACACACTATTAGCTTGCTTAGCCGTATAGTAATTATGGGTATCGATACTTAGGAGAGGATCGCTCCTTACTTTAGATGGCAATCTAAGTACATATTACTGAAGTCAGATGTACCTCGTAGATAGTGCGGGGTTGGGCCTGTCACGATCAGACAATCGGTTTAGTGTGAATACTTACAGTTATATTATGCCAAGTGGTTGACACAATGTTTTAATCATTAGTTAACTTTATTTACGCATATACTTATTTTCTATGATTACTCCGCAACTAATCTTTTCCCAAATATTGATCTACTTGACGATGATCTTCTTTAAAGTATATAAATTCTGAGCGCTTATTCCGCTACATTTCTTTGCGAAATCTTTTATATACTTATTGGTACTTTTGACGAGAACTTATAAACTGTAACTCACTCACTACTTTATGTGGTTTGACACTTTATCTCATGTTTCAGGAAATCAAGTGTAAGTCATGAAGTGCATAGCTTGGGCGGGTCAGGAAAGTTACGTGAAGTTTGAATCGGGAGAAGACTTGTCTTATTTTGGGAATTTTATGAAAACAATTTAATTATGTATTTTGTCGTGAACTTTAAATACTCTTGGTTATGTCTTTTGAACTTGTGAACTTTTAAACTTTATTTTAATGACTTGGAACCGTTGAATTTTGTTATGACTTGTGAAATGATTCTCTTGCTCTTCGCACCTCGTGTTTCCGCTTTAGCGGGGTGTGAGATTTTCGGTGTAACTACCTTAGTTGAAATTGGTAGGCACTTTTGATGGTGTAACTACCTTAGTTTTCTTTGCAACTTTGGAAGTCACGTTTGACGATGTAACTACCTTAGTTTGCTTTGCAATTTTAGGAGTTACTTGCTTTGTTTTCGTGAAAAAATGATCAAATGAAGCATCAAAAGTGTCATCAGAATCAAACCATTCATCCATGTCTTTTGAGTTAAATCAAGTGTAGTTTCCAAATTGTTAATATCGCGTTTAGGTTTAACTTCTTAAAACTTGACATGTTTTGGAGATTTACTTGTTAAATTTGTCTATACCGAATCTTTCGTTGTGATTGAACTTTTAAGTGAACCATTTTCCATTGACTTTTCCATGGAATGAATCTTTGGAGATGGAGTTTTAAAAGCTTTATCCTTAGAAATAGTTGGTTTGGACACATTTAGTAAATCAATTTGTTTTTGCAACAGATCAATGGTTTGTTTTTTGTCATTTAATGCCTTTGGATAAAAGATAACTTTTTGATTAAATTGTGATTTCGGGACGTGAGCATTCAAGGACGTTGACAAATATGAAATTGACTTTACGTGTTCTTGTAGGATGACTTTTCCCACAATTTCCCATACTCCAATTGTTTGCAAGCAATTTCACATTTGTGTTTTCTTTTCTCTCAAGTTGAAAATTTTTCAATTCAATTCTTTCAAAATGAGTGTCGTATTTTTGAAGAAAAATTGTGGTTTGTGTCACACCCCGCTAAAGCGGAAACACGGAATGTGAGAGCTGGAATATCATTACACGGTCATAAGCAAATATAAACGATTCAAGTCATTTCGATTAAAATAAAATTGTTCAAGTTTCAACAACCAAGCAGTTAATAAGTTTTAAATAAAGTACAAGTACAATGTTTCCAAAATAAAATTCCCAAAATAGAAAGGTCTTTTCCCACTTAGGGCCTCACGTAACCATATCGACCCTCCCTTGCCATGCATTCCGTACACTTACTTTAATTTCCTGAAACATAAGATAAAGTGTCAACTACATAAAGTAGTGAGTGAGTTACAGTTTAGAGTTTCGAGAAAAGTTTCCAAAAATAGAAAGTACAAGAAAATAGTGACGTCGTAAGTAAAAAGAACGGAACAACGTTAGAACATACACGTGAATAGTAAAAGGTTTGAACGTACACAAGTAAGTTAAGTAAAACTCGTATAAATAAAGTTGCAGCTGAATCCAAGCGCTAAAAGGTATATGCGTAGGGAGTATGTGTTTAACTAAATAGTAACTCGTATCAATCACTTGGCATAATATAAGTAGTAAGTATACACAAAACCTATTGTGTGGTCCTGATCTAGCCCAAAAATGTTTAAGTAAGTTGCTAATGTACTTAGTAATATGTACTTGGGTCGCTAACCCTGAGTAAGGAGTGACCGCTCCTAAGTATCGATACCCAATAGTGTATTAAAGTACCTGAACCAAAACGGGCAATTGAACAAAGTTTCCAAAAGTAGCAATAAGTTCTTACGGGCTTATATTTTCATCAAGTATTGGTCGCTAACAAGTATTCTAAATTTAGTTAACCCGCTAAGGCATCAACACATATACGCATAATAGTTTCACAAGTTTCAAGTTTCGTACAAGTTTCCAAAGTTTCAAAGTTTCCAAAGAGTTTCAAGTTTCGTACAAGTTTCCAAGTTCAAAGTTTAATAAGAGTTTCAATAAGGTTTCGTACAAGTTTCCAAAGTTTATATAATTCGCAAATAGTGTTAAAAGTTACAAAGCATGTGATCTTATGTTTCCCCCAAATAATGATTAAAAGTACAAAGTAAAACAAAGTGGGGTTGTAACTCACGGTTTGCGGAGAAACGAGAACTCGGGAATCGGTCGAAAAGGAGTCGGGAATCACGGAATGCCTAAGGATACCAAGATTGTCCAAAAGTTATTATCTCATTAGGTTACTTTATATAATGGATTAGGTAACTTTTGTTTAGAATTAGGTGTTAAGGTCAATATTGTTCCAAAATTGGTCCGAAGCGGTTAACGTTATATTTAGTCCGAAAGTTCATAGTTAAAGTTATTATTATGATATACATGTTTAGGTTGCTGAAATGGTTTAAGTTTTCTAACGAAATTTGGGCAGCGCTTCCGCGCCCAAATTTCATGTCCAAAACCTAAAGCCATTTCCGCTCACAAAACACATATAAACACATAATAACTTAATAAATAAGTCCATTTAGTCCAAAGAGTTCAATACAAGTCACCATTGTTATTATTTTAGTCATCTCAGTTTCAGATTATTATTCACTAAAAATCCAGAACGTGTACATAAGTTTTAAAAGGACAAAACGACGATTTTCGGGAAAGACAGCAGCCCGGTGCGCAGCACCTACCAGGGGGTGCGGCGCACCTCCTTGCTGTCTTCTCCCGTTTTGTGTTTTTCTTGTCAAAAACGTTTTGTTACCCATAGATTTCGACATGCAAGCAGTAGATACTTCATAATATGATGTTTTTACAGTTTCTAAACAACTTTTAACCACAAAGATATAGATCTAAGTATTATTTAGTTAAAAATCGTTTTTGTATAAAAAGAGTTATAAATCTTTATAAAAACTCATTTTTATGGTTTAGATCTTACATGCAATTAGTAAAAACAGTAAATAAAGATAGGAAAATGATTTCTACCGGATGAAAATGAATGGATGATGTTTTAGACGGATTTAGAGCCCCCAAATCGGTAGAAAAAGCTTGAAACCGAAATAGACTTGCACCTTCTTGCTTATTTTGATGTTTAAACGTTTTTTTTTATGGTTAGAATGTGGGTTTAAGTGGCTGTAAATCACTGGATTTTGATGGTGTTCTTGAGGGAAATAGAGAGAAAATGGAACTATGTGTTTTGTGTGTGTGTTTTTGGATTAAAGAAAATGGAAATGAAAAGAAAAGGGTATAGGAAATGTAATAATGGTCTTGGGACAGTCTAAATGGCAGTAATGGAGTGTTACAAATCGTGTGTGATTGGTTGGTTGTTTATAAAAACGAGACAAGGACTAAAAATGTAATTTTTTTGAAATCTGGCAACAGGTGTTGCGCACCATGCACTAGGTGCTGCTCACCGTGCATTAATCAGATTTTTATCTGATTTTTGTTTTTACGTTATTGCTTCGTTGGACCTTTTTGTTAATTGAAAGTTCTTAATTATGATACGTTATGAACTTAGGAAAGTTCATTAGGTGTTTTCTTGGTATTAGGACTTATATAATTGATTCCGGGAGTTATTCTGACACTGGTTCCGACAAAATACAAACACAATATTTACGAGCTAGAGAATTACGAACACTGTAAAAAGAGTAATTGGAGATTCGAACCGATTAAGTAACTGAGAATCACCTGAATTTTTGACGGTTGTCACAGTTTGCAATTCATTCGAAACTGTGATGTCAAAAATATAAGTTTGCAACTCTTCCAAATATTGTTCGAGAATCTACGTTGGTGTATAATATAACACTTTCGAAGGTTACACACTCACATTTTGTTCTTTGTAAAACGTAGGAATTGCATTTTCGGGTTTCCAATCATTTGTTTGAGGTTTTGTATGTACTAGGAGAATCTTGTTCAAATTTTTTATTATTTGTTCCATAATACTCAAAACACGTTTGACATTTGTTTCCCCGTTTTCTCTTTGCATCCTCACAAGATTTTTCTTCCGAAATTTCTTCCTTTGAAGCATTACTAAAAACTAACCTATCAATGTTTGCTCCTAATTTGATGAAATCAAAATCGTAGAGGGAGCAACACTTTGATATGGCTCGTTTAAGAAATTTCGGATTTTCAACAAAAGTGTTTTCATCAAAACCAAAACCATCCTTTTTATGTAAAAGTTTAATTGTTTCAGTCATGTTTAAATGAATCATTTGGTCCGTTTGGCCTCGTTAGACAAATTCCAATTCTAAAATCTTTCAACTTTGAACATAATTCCAAATTTTCTTTGAAAATATGTTCAACTTCACTTTGGTGGAAGCTACTATCATTTATCAATGGTTGACATGTGATAGTTTCTTCACACACACTTTCATTCATATTTTTCTCATTCATATTTTGAATCAAAACTTCGTCCTCAAGTTGTTTAATGTGACTTTTCATGCTTGAAAATTCAGAAACGTATTTGTTATTCTTTTCAATAAGTTTCAAATTTTTAGTTTCAAGATCTTTGATTATTTCACGTTTAGCACGAAGTTTTGTCTCAATAAGTCTCATTTGAAAAATGCAAGATTCCATCCTAACCGGATCATAGACATATTGATATACCTCATTGTCGTCCGATTCCTCGAAGTCAGCATCAGCCATCAACGACATGTGCGCGAAATGTGCACTTGCTTGTTCTTCATTGACGGAATTGCTCATCCAGTGTGCATCCTCAGTTAGGAAAGCTTGCCCTTTTTCTCCTCCAGATTCCCTTTTCTTCTCAAACAACATCTTTTTGCGGTAGTATTCCGAATTCTTCACCACTTTCATCTTACAATACCTAGCAAAGTGCCCCGACTCCATGCACTTGAAACAAATTACCGTACTCTTATCCTTTGCCATCTCTTTGCTTGACTCATCTTGAGTGATTTGAGTGATTGATTGTTGACCTTGAGTGTGTGGAGCTTGAGTGTGATTGTATGAAGAAGGACCCCGATAATCGTTGACCATTAGACCTTCCAAATTTTCGCTTTTGAACCATGTTCGAAAGTAAAGCGATCATTTGTGAGATTTCCTCCTCATAATCTTCATTAGAATTTGCGGTTTGATTTCCTTCCATTTCTTCATCAGGAAACGATACAGAGTATTTGGAGGATGGTTAAATGTTGTGAAGAAACGCCTTTAATTGGGACGGTTTCTCACTCTTTGAGGATTTCTTCGACATTTCATCGATCTTGGTCAACACGAGAGCTAATGGATCATTTTCCTTCTTCGACTTAGTCTTCATTTATTCCGAATGTTCGAAAAATTCTTCCTCGTTTTGCATCAAACATTCAAACACATCATGCACTGGAGTTGTCTGGATGTTGATGTTTTGCTTTAGGTTCGACGTGAAACGTTTCCCGACTAGCTTTAGTGTATTCATGAATTTCACATGTGCTTCGAGGTGAGTCTTCACGAAGCCGTTTTTCCTTAACTCATTGAGTAACCCACAAAAGAGATTGTAGGTTTGCTCAAGCATTTCCCCATCTAGCTTGAAATTCTTCAAATTTGTACATAGCTCCAATCATCTTTATGCTTTGACCCGCTTTACTTCCTTGAAGTTGTTTGGTTAGCTCATCGAACATCTCTTTTGCGGTCTTGTGACTATCAATATTCATGAAGATGTCATTTGGAATGGCATTCGTGATGTGCGATCTTGCTAGACGATTAGCTTTGTGATAATTCTTTTCATCGTTCGTCATTTGAGTAAATAGCTTCTCGGTTGTACTATCACTTTCCGTTCCTTCTTCATTAATTATCTTCACCATTATCTTCACTAGACCCTTCCTGATAATATCTAACATTTGTGGACCCAATTCTTGTCGTTCGATGAAGTCCAAAAACCTTGCTCTCCACTGCTCGTAATCACCACGGAAAAGAACTGGAGGTCTTGTGTCTGAACCAATAGACATTTGATCCCTGGACGTCATGATTCTTGATTCTCGTTGATCGTTTTATACCCTGATCGATCTATTTAAAATGGAGTTCGTGTATGAATCCCTAGTCGTTCCAACACTTCTCTGAAACTATCTGAGAACTTCGTTCGAACACCTATTCGAATACCTACTTAATTCGAATGACTCTATTCGAACACCCCTATTCGAATACTCCTGTTCGAATCTTCAAACACTTCAATCTTCAACCCAATCTTCAAACAAGTTTCTCCATTCGATCTTAATTTCAACTTAAACGAATTAATTTTCAAATCCAACTTCAAACGAATACTAACATTCTTCAAACTTTCTTCAAACGAACAAGGTATTAGACAGAAAAATCAATGTACACGAATACAATTTCTATTCGTGTATGTTGAAATGGTAGTCGAATGATGTTGTTCGAATGAGATTATTCGAATGAAGCTGTTCGAATGGTGTTATTCGAATGTTTCTAGTCGAATTGAACAGGAACTTTTGAGAGCATCATGCTCTGATACCAATTGTAAGATATAAGAATCACCACAAGTCATATTATTCATCACACCCCTTACCCTTTTTATAGGTAAGGGGTAAAAGGTTCATTACATCACATATTAGAAACCTTATCAACTATTATAATCTCTACAAGATGGAATGAAATAGAGAATGTAATTATGTATTGTAAGAGGATGTAAAATAAAAATAGTCTTTGATGACATCCTCAATCTGATCTAATGGAAAAAATCAAAGAAGTTAATCCATCCAAATTACTTCGTCATATGACATTTAATGCCCCTATTTTATTATATGTTAAAGATATAATTTTTGGAAAAAGATCAATAAAAACCATTAATTTTCTCAGGACTAAAAGACTCTATTCCCACCATCCATTATTTTTTAATCCAATGGTTTAGATTAAAATAAAACTCACTTTCAAATATTTTTTAAATTAATTTATCTCGCAAACCGTTAATCGTTAGAAGAAACAAATTACATCATTGCGACCGTCGTATTCTTCTTTTTAATTAAAGCAGTGGTCATATATATATATACTTTCGATTACTTTTATGTTTTTAGGTTTTCGGGTGGGTATTGAAGTCAAAAAATTAATATTACATGTAATTTTAACATAAATAAGTAAACCTTAAAAACAAAAAATGTTATATAATGTATAATTAATCTAGACCGAGAAAAAAAAATCAAATTTTGACAACTTTTATTTTTTCATTTTTTGAACAAATGTTTAAACACGTAAGGTTATATCACATTTGATTTTAACATAAAATTGGGATTTAAAGATCTAAAATCGTTATATGATATATAATTTA
This sequence comes from Senecio squalidus, assembly GCA_910822075.1. NCBI lineage: Eukaryota > Viridiplantae > Streptophyta > Magnoliopsida > Asterales > Asteraceae > Senecio > Senecio squalidus. The sequence continues at coordinate 14,126,678 of CAJVGC010000592.1, forward strand.
ATTAAGGGTAAATGACATAAATCGTCCTTGCGGCATGTCCAAATTGATGATTTAGTCCCCATGGTGAGGAAACAACACTTTTAGTCCCCATGGTTTAAGTATTAGCCCAAATTCGTCATTTCAGTTAGATTTAACATACTTTTTGTTAAATATGTATTAAAATCGACACTAATTTATGATGTAATTAAAAAAAGAATAATTTGCACAAGTTTATTCATCGGTCATTTATCAATGTTTATTTCTCAAAAGCGAGAATCTCAACTTATCAGTACCAAAGTAAAACCTATACTCGTTGAAATTTGTATCTAGTTAATAATTTATGTAATGAATACGCTCATAAAAAATATTTAAATACTATATGTAAATAATTGGTTATTTATATAGTTACTAATTTATGTAATAAATTGATTTTCGAAGATTTGTAATAATCTTCACAACAAAAAAATAAAAACTAATTAAATAAAAATAAAAATCGAGTTCAATAACTTATATAATTAAAAAAATATCCGGAAAAAAAAAACGTATTTTGATATTTAAAAAGTGACATAGAGGTGTTTTTACGTTCTCATAATTAATTCCCTAGTAATAATAACAATAATAATAATAACAATATAAATAATAGTTTTGGAAAATCTTTGATATTCTTATATTTTTTCCAAAACTATTATTATTGTTATTATTAAATAACAATAATAATCTTTGATATTATATACGCCTGTACACATAATGTCAAGTGAATAAACAAGAGCTACGTCTTTTTTACGTTTGTCTATGTTAAATGAATAAGATAAAATGTGATTAAGGTAATTATGAATACATAAAAGAATAAGATTTAAATAAATGGTTAATAATTGTTTAATTTTCAACTTTTTTATAATAATTGATTTAACAAGTAGCTTTTTTGACAATTCTTAATTTTTAAATTTTACTAATTCATCATTTTAATTATTTAACTTTAATTTTTTGGCAGTTTTTGTATCCTTAACTTTTAAAACAGTTAATTATGTTTTTAATCTTTCAATTTAATTAGATGACGCAAAACAATTTACGAGTGTTTAAAACATTAAATAAACAATTTACGAGTGTTTAAAACATTAAATTTTTTATGTAAGTTTAGGGATTAAAACTATAAATGGTTTAGAAGTTAATGATAATTTTCTGAATATTTTGACAAATAAAGTTTAAGGCAGTTAAAAGTTAGGACGCCATGAAAGTTGTTCATCTTACAGCTTAACACCATGATAACAGAAATTTGAAGAATCAATCTGTACCTGCTTATGTATCATAATACTCTTTAACATGAAGGATAACAGCCGCCTAAACGTTCACAGATTTAAAAAAAAAATGTCAGTTTCTCGGTTGATTAACTAACTAGAAGAATATAGTTGCCATCTACTCATCTTAGTCTCCATGGTCAAATTCCAGAACCAAAACACACTTTGTGTTCATGATTAAGTAATGTTTGACCATCATTTAGCTTTTCAAGCAATCAACAGCATTCTCATGATCAGAATTTGGTTCAATCGGGCAGACCACATTTTTAACAACTGCAAAGTAGAGATTGAAGTCAGCTTTTAATTTTGAGCACGATGCCTCAATCCACTTTTCTGCTACATTAGTTGGGAGACTATCAAGGCTGTCCCTTTCACGTTCTTCAATTGCAGGGCGTATTTCATCATACACAGATTCAAGCTTTTCAGCTGCTTCACTTCTTATTTCCTAAATAATAAAGAAAAGAATAATAGCATAAGAGGAAAGGTAACACTCATAAATTTAGCTTTGATAAACATTAGTCAAATGTGACGAAAGTTGCCCAAACAGTTTATTAAATCTAAAATCTAAATTATTACTGTAATAATATAGGTCTGTAATCAATTAATTTTTATAAAGCTCAGAAAAATAAAAGATAAGGGTGCTTGCAAGTCGATCCAACAAGACCCAACCTGTTTTAACAAGTACTCAAAACTTAACCATACCGACCCGTAACCCGACCCGCTGACCTATCCATTTTTCTACCTCAAGTATTTAGTTCCCTTCTTAGGAATGAGTCCAAACTTGATTTCTTTGAACAATTCCTCACAGCAGCAGACTGATTTTTCTTTTTTATTTCTTCTAATCTAAAAGCAAAGACATTTTCCAGGACAACCGAAATATTATGGTGTATACTTCGCCTCTATGTGAAAAATATATTAAAAATAAGTTCAATGGAGTACAGTAATATAACAATTTTAGTTAAAATGATAAATGTGATCATACATGTGAAAATGACTGATTCCGCTACCCTGACCTGAAGTGTGGTCTCAGTCAACCACTTCTCATGGTCTGGAGTAGAAGTGGCAATTTCCACACATATGGGTCAATTTAGATTTAAAATTTATCTCTATCAGGACAAATTAGTATTGGTACGCTATAATATTTAACTAAAAGAACAGGAGAAATGGGTCAAACGGGTCAAAAGTAGTCCGAAATGTATTCAAAAGCATATAACCTCTTAAATAACTTTATTAAAACAAGAACTAGAATAACTTTTATTTTTTCATGAAAAAACAAGGTTTAAATTATTATTGTAATAATATTCTCATATATTTAGCACTGTCATTAATATAAAATTCAAACAATGCTCTGCTGCCTGACCCAAATATTTTGCCTCACCAACTTCTCAGCTTTTAAATCGAGCTAAAACTAACTAAATATAACCTTGAGCTCCTATTCAAAGGAAGGAAATGGAATGTTCAATCATCAGGGACAAAGTATAAAATAGCAAAGATCAAAATGTATGAATAAACTAAATTATTAAAAGGATGTAGAGGGCACTTGTACCTCGCATTTGATGAGTTGATCTTGTACTTTCTTTGAAGCAAAAAGTTGAGCAACACGTTTTCCATTGAACTGCTTTGTACCAGAAAGCTTTTGCTTTCTGTTAGGAATACGTTTATCTACTCGCTTCGCGGAACCCGTGCCCGACCCGTTTTTAAAATCCCCTAAAGCAATATTATTCCTCAGTCCAGAAACTACCGTGGCATGCTCACTACTTTCTGCTTCACTCTTGACTATACCGACTAAACCTGAAAAACTTATCTTGTCTTTATATTCAAAACGATCGTTATGTAACCCAGCATACTCGGTTTTCAGAGTTATTGATGCTTCTTGATTTTTGGAGTCTGTAACCTTGTCCAAAGGTTCATCCTCAGCAGAATCATAAAGGGGGAACTCATCAACAGTATATCTGTCGATGGAAAAGAAACCTCAATCAAAACACGTGGGGAGACGGGTGGGTAACAGGTTAACATGAGTAATAGAATGTGCGGGTCAGAACGGATAAAGCTAAGCCGCCAACCTTTTTTGCAAAATTTTGAAACCATCCATGTATTAGATATTATTATACTAAGATAAAAAGATATATTTCGAAAATAAAATGATTTCGGATGTTGAAGCATTTGAATAGACTTTCGATGGTTTTTGACCCGCTTAACCAAGTTGAGCCTTAATCAAACAAATACAACCAGAATTGACTCTTTACATACTAATATGTTGAAAGTTCCTCCTCCAATCAATATATATCATTTAATGTAAATTAACAATGATAAATGTTTGATCATGTAATAAAGAAAATAAAGGGAGCACTTTATGACAAGATACATAGTATTTAAGATTTTTTGCAAGTTAAATCCACATCCTAATAAACTGTGGAAGTGATCATGTAAAACGATAGTCATATTAGAAAATATAGATAGATTGCTAAATCCAAAATTAATCTGTTTCACTTAATGTGAAATAGCGATTACATGTGGGCGGGCAACGCACGCACGCTAATATCCATACACACACACACACACACACACACACACACACACACACATTTATTCACATATGCATAATATACTACCTGTCATCACCGTCTTCCCACACATGGTTATGCTCCTGTTTAGAAAACAATGTATTAGATGCTTATACAGGAAATGATATCTATTTTCCTAAAAAGGGAAGACAATGATAGACATAATAAAAACAAATGTAAGAGCTTAACAAGCAAAGATACAAAGGGAGGCAATACTAAAAAGTATGGAGAACATGTGGAGCTCAACTTATTTTTTTTTTTAAATGTAACCTAAATTAGCGGATGTGCCACAAAATGGTTGATGTGGGGGGTTTCAATTGAGTAAAGATGATATGGAGTAAATGGTCATTATACTTGTTGGCATGTCACATCATCAATTACAAACAATTGGCATACGATTTAACCATCTTCACAACATTGAAAGAAAACTAAAACCTGAGTGGTTACTATTTAGTGACATTTGCCCAATAATATCTCCTTACAACTATTATTTAAATGAAAAAGAGATCAAGTTTTACACTTTATGTTGATCATAAAAAAGAATTGGATTTTTGGAGAACCTTAAAATATCAGTTATCTGATGTGTTTTTCTTCTATGGTGCCAACAAGAGTCTGGAGATGAAATGAAGCACATATTATGTTAATTTTGGAGAGTCACAGTTGTTTTCGCATTAAATATGTCATGTTTTACGGGGGTTCTGACTTTTGATATCTTATATCACCGATTGATATGATCTGGTGGGCAGATTTCACGGAGAAGAGGTTGAGTCGGTGAGAGGATAAGAGCAGAAACACGAATTTTTAATGACGCTGAGGGAAGAAGCTACTTCAGTTCAGGGGTTTAGTAAAAAAAATTTCAAGCTGACCCCCATTGCTTATTGGTAGCTTTTTCAGTGCAATCTGACCCACTTAGAACTATATGTATGGCCCAAATAGGCCTATTATATACTATGATAGGTTTTTAAAATCCACAGCTCAATTAAATGGAAAAATAGCATGAGACTGATGCTGAAAAACAATCATATAATCTTAAGTTGCACAAACAATTTCTTATAAAAAAAATGGAAAAACAATGTCATGTTGCGATCCAATCATGACCCTATCACAAAACACAGAAGAGGAAGGGAACAGATAGAAAATCTGTCTGGCAATTCAACTCTAACATTATAATTTCAAGACAATGGTCAACATGAACAGCTCTTAGAAACTTTTGGGTTCATTTCGGTAGTGATATAATTATTATATAACAACATCAAACAGATTAAAAATCCCATGTACAAAAATAAAATAGCATTTGAGATAGGTAGGAGCTAATTTAATGTGATAAGCATGTTCAATATCGCTTAATTATCCTGTTTCTGAAACACTTATATTTCAACCTTTATGGTTGTAAGATGGACAGGTTAGGTAAAGGGTCAAGACGAGTTAGAGTTGAAATAGGTAAGCAATTTAGTTATGTTCAGAACTAGCCGAGCCAGGTTGAGTTGACTATCAAGCACTTTTTCTATCCATAAAAGTATATATTAATATGTTAACTATATGATTACAAAAAAATGTATATATCCCATATATTTATTACAGCAATAATCAAAGTGTTGATAAAACAACTTATAGGAGGCTGTATGCATTCAAAATAGTTTTTGGGCGACTTTCAACCCATTCGACCGATTTAACTCATTTCACCTTTTGTTAAACTTTTTATTTGACCTCATAAACAAACCCAACTCGTCCCATTAATAAGTACATAGCTCAAAGGTGCCACCTCTATTGTTGTCTGTATGGGCTGACTGTCAGATTCCTAAAGCTTCTTATCAAATTCCCGAAGAGCAAAATATAGACATGCATTGAAGCATCTGACATCAAGAAAAGATTTTTACCTGGAAACCCTGAGACTTCGCACCAAGAAATATAGAACAGTTTGGGGCCCCACAGAGACAACGCACGTTAACACCACCATACCATTCAAAATTATAGTCATATGCCAGTTCGCTTCCAACAGAAATATCTTGGGTTGCAAAGATCCCGACCCTTGTTTCCCCTAAAACTGTCCACTTCCTTGTCTCACAATTTGGTTGGCTGCAAGCAACCAGAGAATAGTTAACTTAAAATGGGTAAATTTTTGCATGGGTCGACACGAGTCGCGTTGGGTTGACTCGAAACAGCTTTGCCCAATATTTTTAGTTTTGTTTATAAATAAATAATTTGTCAAATATAACGAAACTTACATAATTTCAAGAATAATCTAATTTGCATGGATCAAAACTGGTCGAGTTGGGTAGACTGACCCGAACAGTTTTGTTCAGAATATCTTAATATTTACAAATAATACTGTCAAATATGATTACAAAGAAATATATTATACAATAATAATCTAAGTTTCTGGATTAAACTTAAGAAGTTTTATGCATTACAATTCTGTTGGGCGACTTTCGACTCATTTGACCCGTTCGACCCTATTGACCGATTCCATTTCAGCTTATACATGTTTGAATTAGCCCGTTAGAACCAGAATCGACCCATTTGTAAGTAAATGGATCGAAATTGCCTCCTCTAATCTATAGCGACAATCTCTTGTTCTAAGCTCTATAAATGTAACTTACCAGGAGTGGTTTATAAATCTACCAAGACTTCCTTTTCTGGTGGCATCAATAAAGTAATTGGCATTAAGAGAAATTATATATGCATCCCGTAAACCTGCGTCCAATTTAAAACATAGTAAGCAGTGAAATACTATGTTGATTGGTTCTTGTTGGAAATCGCAAGATGGCCAGTTTGAGTAACGGGTCAAAACGGATATTCTGTAAAAGTGGGAATGGGTTGACCCCAAAACACTTTCTGTCCAAAATATTATGTTTTTTCTATAACTAACTGTTGTCAAATATGATTACACAAGTTATATTTCGATAAGTAATTAACCTAATAATATAAATAAAGGCTTTATACATTAAAGGTATACTTTGGGTGACTTTTAATCCGTGAGACCTGTTTCCTTGATAAGAAAATTTAACTTTATTTACTCATATGAGCCGTTAGAGATAAAAACATAACCCACAAGAAATGGGTTGAAATTGCCACCTCTAGTTCTTACCACCCACATATACCTCCCCGATATATTCACAATTTCTACCTTGAGCTTCATAAGTTTGAGATCTTCGCTTTGCTTCGTCTGAAGAAATTATTTCTCCGCAATATTCAATAATGAACTGTCCAGACTAAGCATACCAAATAGAAAAAAGTCAACATGAAAGTTTAATAGTAATTCATTGCTGAGGCAAATTTCAGAATACATCCAATGAAAGTTAAAAGAGCCATCATCTATAAGGATAGCTATGCAAAACCTCTTGTCATTTCAATTAAAGAGAGAAGTACTGTCATGACTATTGACTAGAGGTAACAAAACGAAGGGTTGGGTGGTTGGGAAATGGGTCAAAACGAGTAATTTCGTGTACATGCCAAAACAGCCATGGTTGAGACTGACCATTTTTATCCAAAAAACTTCAACTTTTTATTAGTTAGTATGTTAAACATGATTTCCGAAAATACTATTTCAATAATAATATAATAGTTCAAAAAGTATATGATTTTAGTAGTTGTACGCAATACAAACACAATTTGGGCAACTTTAAACCCATTTTGTTGTTGGCTAAAAATTTGAGTTTACACATTGGTGACAAAATATACCCGAATAGACCCGTTCGTAAGCAAATGGGTCAAACTGGCCCTTAATAGTGAGTTATAGGTGTGAAGCATCTGATGACTTGTATTTAACTGCTATCATAGACATAAACTGTTTACCTTAATATTTTCATCAGCTAAAAGACCCCATCCACGACCCTCGGTCTTGAATAACTTTGTCTGTGCATACTCAGATTTTTGAAACCTCTGAAAACGGTGAAAAGCTACACATTATAACTAAATCAAACAATATAGTTCCTTTTGGCAAGTAGGAACACAGGTACGAGAAATAAATTTGTAAATATTGATAAAGAGCAGTTTTAACAAAGCTACACAAAACATAAAAAACTAAGGGATAAAAAAATATATATTTGCAGAAACATGATTCTATTAATTTACACATGGCAAAGGTTCACTAGCCAACACAACGTAAGACCAAGATAATGACAGTTACATGTAGTAATAGAGAGCATGTCAATCCTATCATCAAAGAATTTGGAAGGATTGATGACATTTTAAGATCAACAAATCGTCCTAAAGGACTTGCGTAAGAGACCATATGAAGGTTGGGTGGAAATAATTAAGAAGGGGGGAGGCGGAGTTTCAGTCAGAGACACGCAGGACATTGTTTGTGGTTTACATCTCTCAAAATTCTAATCTTATAATAATTGAAGTGGTCTAAGGTTCTCCCTAAATTGAATTCACAAAATAAATTCAAATTTTAGCAACACTAGGAGTTGCATGGTGGCAATTTAAAAATTGGATAACCTCTCACCAAAGGTGATGGGTCTAAGGTTCAATTCCCACAAAGAGAAATTATCAAAGAGAGAGAGAGAAAGGAGAACGACAAATTCCTTCCTCTGTGTTTCCCAATATGCAGCAGAGAAGCAAAAGAATGAGGTTCTAAGTCCACAATTAAAAACAACTGAATAATGAAACTAACTGAACTATTAGTAGACCTTCACACATCAACAGATTACATATAAATATATTGGGAGGAGAAAAAGGGGAGAAAAATATTATATCTCAAACAAAACTAATAATGAAAGAAAATGTTTCAAATCGAGTAAAATTGCACTATATTTTCGAAAAGCTAAATCAATACTGATGATGCGACCTAAGAATTAGCGAAACTGATAGAGGCTTCAGAAATTGAAACATTTACCTGGTTCTTACAATAGGTGCCACAAGGGCAATATCCAAGTGTGCACTCTGTGTTGGTCAATACATTCAAACATCGATCTCCGCATGCAAGGTCGGTTTTCCCAGAATCAAGTTTACATTCACAGACAGCAATATCATCTTCCTTTTTCTTTATCTGCCTACAAGTAAATACATTATTTTTCATGCTATAATCACCATAACTATTTGTCTTCGTGACTTTTATGTTATATGAAAACCAGTACATATGAGCAAAAAACACATGAATCAAGGATTCATATGATTCGTTAAGCATACTAATTTTATCAGAGTAGAGTAACTATGAGCAAAATAAACATACTTCCGGCCTGCATGTTCATTTTGAGTAATAAGTGTGAATGGAGCCACTCCTTCGGGTAACTGAGCATAATACAAAATCAGTGTTAGCTGACAAGAACCGATTACCTAGCAATATCAGAAACTCAAAAAGGATTTAGGTAGAATATAAAAGAATATCATACACCGCTTCAACCCTTTACAAACTTCAAATGTAATAAGAAATGTATTCAAGCTCCTCATATTATCAAGAACAGAACATCTACATGTTTACAATTTGAAGCCTTGAAGAACATGGTTATATGACAAAACCTATACGTTGATTAACTCAATTCAGTGTTACTTCAAAATTGGCAGTATCACATAAATATTGATAATCTCATATCAGTAGTCATCGGCCTTTTACCGGCTCAAAAAGGTCATTTACCATTAATACATTAAATTTTTGTGATTCCTGATGCAATCTTGGAGAAGGTTAACTTACATCAGCACTAAGGTGAAAAGTCAAAACGTGCATAGAATTAGTGTTATGGTTCTCAATGAAAATAACAGGATTTTTGCTTTAAAAATCATGGCAAAATCGTGTAGCTTAACTGAAGATGCTTGATCATGTATTTATGTTAAAATGCATCAAGAGCTCATTTAAATCTACTTCTATTGACAGCAATAGCATTGAATCAGAAACCAATCAACACTAACAAGAAGCAACGACTTTTTCACTTTTACATTTATTGATAAAATCGGTTATTGCTATCAAACACCAAACCGTCCTTCCCAAAGATAAGGGATGTTAAATAAACATAAAAAGAAAGAAACTTGGATACAATTTCAGTCGTTATCCATATGCTAGGGTATCATATGTGCTAACTGAAGGAGAAATCAGTCACACGATACTTTTGTCAAGTAAATTTTGTATATAGGATCCAAACTAAAATCAACGAACATATAAAAATAAAACCGTAACACGGGAGAAGATTTATATAAATCCTAAAGTAGGGATAGTAATTGAGCAATACAAATAAAATGTAGCAAACAAACCTCTCTACAATGAGCAACATCGTGGTATGCTCTTTTTCCCAAACATGAACTTTGGGGTTGTCCAGTTGGTTTTTCTCCCTTCTCCATCACTCAGATCAAAGAAAACTATGATTTTATGTGAATCGGTTTAAACTTTTAAATAATTTTAGTCCTGACAACAAAAATCCCAATCTACTATTTCTTATAATTGGGGAAATTTGCAATTACTCTCAGCTTACAATTAAGAATAGAATTATGTTTCCTTAAAGCATAGGAAATAACACTATGGACTTTGAGAAAACTTATTTTTAATTTGTAAAATGGTTTGGCCCATAAACCTTACTTCAATTTGGTTTGTGAGAGAAATCAGAAATGGCGCCTTTGCGCTTAGGCCTAACCTCCACTTTGCAGTTTTCCGACTTCAAGAGTGCAATATGTGAGTATAAGTCTTCATAACTGTCGCGTGTTTGCACTTTAATTCATGTATATATGGTTAGAAATTGAAACACATATTCATTCTTTTTATATCATCTAAAAACCGAAAACAATATCAAAACCTAAAAGAAGAAAATGAACTACATCTTTCCATCCATATATGACCTACCAATTCCATGGATGCCTTTTTCTAGAGACATGTTCATATTTCCATAAATCTGTGATTTTGCATTTTGTTATCTAACGGGAGTTGAAGAGTGATTCAGTTACTCTTAAATACAATACTGAGAAATTATCAATCGGAAATTTGAAATACTTACATTGAACTCAGGCTCCATTAAAGCAAAAACAGCTTGCTCTAGGGTTTGATTCTTCTACAAATGGAGATTTCAATTCCACTACTTTCTATATTTAATTTCCAAAATCACATTCGTATCGATTTTCGTCAGGTTTTTCTTAATTGGGAAATACAAACGGACTTCGCATTACTACTCTTTTCATCCATCCTAACTATATTTTTGCTCAAAATGTGTCTTTATAACTTTAAACTTTTAAAGATGTAAAAGTTATTTATACTAATTTTAATTTTAATACACCAACAATATAGGGTTTTTGAAAAATTAACTTGAATGTTGTATAGAAGAAAATATGTTATGTTTATATCGATAGTGAATGGTTTATCTTAGCGAGAACTGAAAGAATTAAATCTAGACCGTTAGATGGCTCAATCAATAGTTAAAGTAGTCAATGACGCTTTAGTAAATACTAGTATAGAACTCGCGCGATGTAGCGGCGACGAAAAGTCAGAGTGCAATAATGATTTCTTGTAGTTTCCAATTTGTCTCGTGATTTATGTCGTGAAAGTAATGGTTTATGGTGCGGTCTTTGGGGCCAAAAAATTTATGCGGTAACGATTTTCGGCTCAGCTTTCGGGATGAAAAAGAATTATTGATTTGGCAATGAGTTTCGATAGTTTCTTATTCGTTACTTTCGGCGTTATATTAAGTATAATGCTTTCTTATTTGGCCGTTCGTGTTTTAATATGAATTTTAAAGGTAACAATTTTAAATTTGGCAATTTGAGACATAAAAAAAGTTGTTATAATTGTTTCTCGTTCAACTATTTCCTCTACTAAGTTTGGCAATATGAGGTAACATTATTTATTCTGATCATTAATAAAATTACACATTCTATTAGTTTATCCTTCGACCAGTCGGAATATTTTATCTTTAGTTATTCTACCTATTTGGGTAATTTGACTTATTCTACGCTATTGCCCATTTGGTAAAATCATATATGTATAACAAAATATAAAGTAGAGATAATTACAAATATGTTTCTTACGATTTGACAAATAGGACATGTTTAATTCTCTTGATTTGTAAAGTACGTCACACACTCTTTACTTGTTAACATTATACACTCACAATCATTTAGTCCATTATGATTAACTTATTTCAGTTATTTATATCAAATGACAATTTTACCAAGTTTGTATTCAAGTGTTTACATTTTATGTTCACTATCTCAAATATTTATTTTAGATTGACGGGTTTTGAATTGTTATATGCGTTATAAAGATTATTGAGATGTCTATTTATCTATGCAATTTTTTTAATATGTATCAATCATAATACAAAATCCGTTTTATAATATAAGTTTCTTGGTAGTTTGAGACATAAATGTTAAATATTTACAAATACTTTACTATACAACATATATATAAAATAATAAACATATTGTTATCATTTTATTATGTATTTTTATTTGTGTTATATATCTACCTTTTAAAGTCTTCACAAAAAACTATGTAATTATCACAGATGATTATCACCTAAACCGTATAATCAACACTAATATTTATTAAAGAATTAAAACTTAAAAAAACCCCGAAAACTTGTTTAATATCTCTTAACAAACATTTAAACACAATATGTCTATAAAAGCAACATAAACTACCATCATAACAACTTGTAGCAAAATAAATATAACAAATCTTGCAAATACTACAAATTAGAAACAATTTATCTTTGAAATAATGTGGCAAGAATATTATTAGAAGTTGTTCGGATTTTAATCAATATTAAAACAATCTCTCTTCTTACTTCTTAGTGTTAACCTCGTCCAATCTGACTTGTTCGTATACTGGGTTAAAAAATCAAATACCAAGAATTACTTTTGGATTCAAATATTAATTTTTTTTATATATATAAAAAATGAATATTTTATATATATTTCTTTAAAAGTTAACTTACTTAAAACATAGAATTCAAAAAAATCTTAAATGTATTATTATGTAATAAATCATAAAGATATTGAATTTAATGAGTAAATGTAAATAAATAATTTAACTTAATTATAATTTCTATGTATTTAAATTGAATAAGGATAAATAAGAAATTTCAGTTATTTAAATTTTAAGGGATTAATAGTATGACAAGATTCTTTATAATATAGTTAAGATATTGAAAAATTATGGAAAATAAATTAATGTCTTAGACGTAATAGAGGGATTTCCCATTTTTTCTCCAAAAATACAAATCACCTCTCCATCAATTCTCCATCTTTTAATATGATTAATTATTAGATTATATTTTTTATTATCTTCTTTGTTTTCTCCATTATTCGCCCCTCCTCCTAAATCCTAGTTTACCACAATGAACTGATGTTATACCCCTTAACTACAAGAAGAAAAGAAAAAGAAAAAAATCATGTATTGTTTTATGTTTAATTTGATAAATAAAGATTGAAAAACTTTGAAAATCTCTTATTGTTATTATTTTATTTTTTTCATTTATATACGATCTTTTCTATTTTATTTCACTATAAAAATCTTTTAAACTAAAAAAAATATATGGTTTCAATTATTTCCTTTTGCTTGATTTTTGGGGTTAAAATTAGTTTTATCTTTATATTTATTTTATTCTTGTTTTTCAGTTTAAAGTTTGTTTTATTTGGGGTTTCTTGTTTAATGAATCGTTTTAGTGTATTTGCAGAGTATTTAATGTTTTTTTTTATTCTTGTTTGTGTGTTTTAGATGATGACGATATACTATGAACATGAAGACTCGTGAATGTGAATATACTTGTATTTTATTATGTGTGGGGAGTTTAAAAAACTTCAGTTATACTACATATAGTTATAGAATTGATTTTTATTTCTAATATGAATGTGAAGATGATTACAATTAGGGTTTATATTTTCTCAATTTTGTAGCTTTGTTTAATTATTCTATCTTGGCCTAATTTGGGTTGATGAGAACGATCACGGGTGAACAAGGACATGAACAAATATTTTGTGTTTATATATGAACAATGATTTGGGTACAAATGAACACCGACATTCATGTCAAAAATAGTAAGAAAATTAGAATTTTTAAAAATGTTCATAGATGAACAAAGACATATATGACCACAATGATATAAATAGAATTATAGAAATTTGACAAGATAGATGAGATGATTATGGCATAAAAGAAAAAAATAATTGCAAGTTGTTCACTTGTAAACAAAGTCAAATATAATCAAACTTGTTGATTCGTTTAGATAAAATGACAGAAACAAAAAAAAGGAGTATCTAGGAGAGAGAAGAGAAAAAAGAGGAAACAATTTAAAATTTTAATAACATATATAATTACACTTTAAATAATATACCCCTTTCATTTTGAAAAAATAAGTTTAATATTAAAAAACAAATAAGTGGTTAAGAAGAGTTCTCGTAGTTCTCACAAAATTATTAGTTCTCGCATAAATCAATCCTTATATCGATATATGTAAGCATTACAATATTATCACATTATTAAACGTAACTTCGATTTCTAGTTTATTTATTTAATAAATAGATTTAACTAAACAAATATCACTTGTGCAAAAATTTAAATTGAACGAAATGATATTAGATTTGATTTGACGAAATAAATAGTTCAATTGAGAATGGTTGTTATGTATCTATAATAATGTAACATGACGTTATGTGAGTGACCTATTAACATGTAGATCCTCTATTTAAGTCTCGTAAAGGATAAGAGTGTAAATAAATATGTATATAATGTAGTAATTGCTTTTATAAAATTCTTTCTATATAACTAAGAAAGGATAACATTGTCACACCCCGTTATAGCGGAAACACGGAATGTGAGAGCTGGAATATCATTACACGGTCATAAGCAAATATAAACGATTCAAGTCATTTCGATTTAAAAATAAATGTTTCGAGATTCAACAACCAAGCAGTTCATAAGTTTAAAATAAAGTACAAGTACAAATGTTCCAAAACAAATTCCCAAAATATAAAGGTCTTTTCCCAAATAGCGCCTCACGTGACCATATCGACCCTCCTTTGCCATGCATTCTGAACACTTACACTAATTTCCTGAAACATAAGATAAAGTGTCAACTACATAAAGTAGTGAGTGAGTTACAGTTTAGAGTTTAGAGAGAAGTTTCCAAAAATAGAAAGTTGCCAAAAATAGTAAGTTGCCAAAAATAGTAAGTTGCCAAAACATATATTGACGTCATGAGTAAAGAACGAGTCGACGTTTGAACATATATGTAAATAGTAAAAGTTTGAACGTACACAAGTAATTTAAGTAAATAAAACTTGTATAATAAAAGTTGTAGCGGAATCCAAGCGCTAAAAGATATATGCGTAGGGAGTATGTGTGTGTTTTGTGTTTTGATTCAAACAAAATGAATGCAAATGTAAAGTGATGTTGTTTTCTGGCCTAGGGGTTCACAAATGGCAGTTATGGTTGCCCAGTCCCGAGCCAAAAATCGTTGGTCCAATCAAAACGCATGCAGAAATGAGTCATCAGCCAGCTGGGCAGCAGGTTTCAGCCGTCGGCTGGCTATAATCAGCCGTCGGCTGGTTTCAGCCGCCGGCTGAATTGAAAAATCCAGCTTTTGACGTTTTAAGTTTTCCGTTATAATTAGTTAAGGACTAGAATCTTTTTGGTTACCGTTGTGAACTTAGTCAAGTTCTGATTATTTGGTGTTAGGATTTATATTTTGATTCCGACATTTGTTCCGACAATTTAAAAGTACAATAGAATGAACCCGAACATTATGAACACGATGAAAGAGAACTAAAGTTTCGAACCGAGTTAGTAATTGAGAATCACCTGAAATTTGGACGGTTGTCACATCATCCCCGGGTTGAAAGAAATTTCGTCCCGAAATTTGACTTGCCCAATCAGGTAGAAGTATCTTTGAACAAGTGAGGATACTTTTGACGCATCTGGTCTTCACGTTCCCATGTGAATTCGTGACCACGTCGGGAGTTCCAACGAACTTTGACAATAGGAACACGACTTTGTCTGAGTTGCTTGACCTCTCGGTCTACAATCTCAAGCGGTTCCTCGATGAAGTTGAGTTTGTTGTCGATCTTGACCTCGTCGAGTGGGATGACGATGGTCTCATCGGATAGGCACTTTTTCAAGTGTGAGACATGGAACACGTTATGAACATTGGAAGGAACAGGTGGGAGTTGGAGTCGATAAGCTACTGGACCAATGCGCTCGATGACTTCAAACGGTCCGGTGTACCTCGGGCTTAGCTTACCGCGTTTCCCGAAGCGAACTACCCCTTTCCATGGCGATACTTTGAGAAGTACACGGTCGCCGACCTGGAACTCGAGGGGTTTTCTTCGGTTATCGACGTAGCTCTTTTGCCGAGTACGGGACGTCTTTAGTCGCTCCCTGATAGTGGTGATCTTGTCGATGGTTTCTTGAACAATGTCGAGCCTTGTAAGTTGTCGATCACCCGCCTCTAGCCAACAAAGCGGCGATCGGCACTTACGTACATATAAGGCCTCGAACGGAGCACACTTAATGCTAGCGTGGTAGCTGTTGTTGTACGAAAACTCGACTAATGGAAGATGAGTCTCCCAACTTCCCCCAAAGTCGACTACACACGCTCTAAGCATATCCTCAAGCGTTTGGATCGTCCTCTCGCTTTGACCATCGGTCTGAGGGTGGTAAGCGGTGCTAAGGTTTAGTCGTGTCCCGAGAGATTTCTGGAGCGCGTTCCAAAAGCGAGACGTGAACCGACTATCCCTGTCAGAAATGATGGAGAGAGGTGTACCGTGGCGAGAGATGATCTCGTTGATGTAGATTTGAGCGAGCTTCTCCATCGAGTGAGTTTCTCGTATTGGGAAGAAGTGAGCAGACTTAGTCAAACGGTCCACAATTACCCAAATTGTGTCGTTACCCTTTGCCGTCCGGGGTAACTTGGTGATGAAATCCATGGAAATTTGCTCCCACTCCCACATAGGAATCTCCGGTTGTTGCAGAAGTCCTGAAGGTTTCTGATATTCCGCCTTGACCTTGGAGCAAGTGAGGCACTTGGCTACATACAAGGCGATATCTTTCTTCATGCCCGGCCATCAATAATACTCCCTAAGATCCTTGTACAACTTGTCTGAACCGGGGTGGATGGAGTATCGGGAACGGTGGCCTTCATCCAAAATTAACTTTCGAAGATCCTCGGACTTCGGAATCCATGCTCGGCCCTTGAAGTAGTGAATCCCGTCGGATTTGAGTTCAAACTCCTGCTCATGATTGTGTAAGGTCTCTACCTTCAGGTTCTCGGGCTTCAACGCTTCTCGCTGAACCTCGGCGATTTGCGTTTGAAGGTTCGTCTGAATTTGGATACCTAGTGCTCTAACTCGGGATGGTTTCACCCTTTCCTTCCGGCTAAGGGCGTCTGCTACTACGTTCGCTTTACCCGGGTGGTATTTGATCTCGCAATCGTAGTCACTCAGCAGTTCGATCCATCTCCTCTGTCTCATGTTGAGCATCTTCTGGTCTAGGATGTGTTGGAGACTCTTGTGATCCGTGAAAACCGTGCACTTAGTTCCATATAAGTAGTGCCTCCAGATCTTTAGTGCAAAGACGACTGCTCCCAGCTCTAAGTCGTGAGTGGTGTAGTTCTGCTCGTGAACCTTGAGTTGTCTTGAAGCGTAGGCGATGACTTTGTCCTTCTGCATGAAAACGCACCCAAGTCCCTGATGGGATGCATCGCAGAATACAACGAAGTTATCCGTACCCTTTGGTAAGGACAAAATCGGTGCGTGACAAAGTTGGTGTTTGAGTTTCTGGAAGGATTCCTCCTGCTTTGTTCCCCAAACAAAGTCCTTATCCTTCTGAGTGAGTTCGGTGAGTGGCTTAGCGATCTTCGAGAAATTCTCGATGAACCTTCGATAGTAGCCGACCAACCCTAGGAAATGACGAATTTCCGTAGGAGTCGTCGGGGCTTCCCATTTCTCGATCGCTTCAATCTTAGCCGGATCCACATGGATCCCATCTTGGTTGACCACATGACCAAGGAAATGTACTTCCCGGAGCCAGAATTCACACTTTAGAGAATTTGGCGTACAGTTTCTGTTCTCGGAGGAGTTCTAGGATGAGTTTCAAATGTTTCGCGTGGTCCTCTTTGTTTCTCGAGTAGATAAGAATATCATCAATGAACACGATCACGAATTTGTCCAGGTAAGGTCTACACACTCGGTTCATTAAGTCCATGAACACTGCTGGTGCGTTGGTTAGACCGAATGGCATGACGAGAAATTCGTAATGACCGTAACGAGTACGAAAAGCGGTTTTTGGAACGTCGGCTTCACTGACACGAACCTGATGATAACCCGAACGGAGGTCGATTTTCGAGAAGTAAGTTGCACCCTGCAACTGGTCGAAAAGATCATGGATCCTCGGGAGTGGGTATCGGTTCTTGACGGTCAGCTTGTTTAGTTCACGGTAGTCGATGCACATACGAAAGGATCCGTCTTTCTTTTTGACGAAGAGTATAGGGGGCTCCCCAGGGTGACGAGCTAGGACGAATAAGACCATGATCTAGGAGTTCCTGGAGCTGTTTAGACAGCTCTTGCATTTCCGGTGGGGCTAGATGATACGGTGTCCTAGCGACCGGTGCTGCACCAGGAATGAGGTCTATCCGGAATTCCACTTGTCGGTGCGGAGGTAACCCAGGCAAATATTCAGGAAAGACTTCAGGGTGATCCTTGACTACTGGGATATCTTGGACACGGATCTCCTTGGGTTTACGTTCAACAACGTGGGCAAGGAATGCGTCACAGTCCTTCTCGAGGTACTTACGCATTTTGATGGACGACACGAGACGGAGTGAACGTCCGGGTTTGTCTCCTTGAACGATTAAAGTTTCAGTGTCGGAAAGAGGAATGCGAATGAGTTTGTCAAAACAGACGATCTCGGCTCGGAAACGAGGGAGCCAGTCCATTCCGACGATGACATCAAAGCTTTTCAGCTCGATAGGGATTAAATCGATAGGAAAAGTTTTATCGGACAGGCATATGGAACATCCTATGATTATATCCTTAGCTTCGAACTCCTGACCGTTAGCGTACTCTATGGTGAAGTTATCCTTAAGAACCTTAGATCCTAAGTTAATGAGGGGTCTAAATTCTAAGGACACAAAGCTTCTTTTAAGTTCCTGAACTGAATGGTACATGGACAATTTGGTGGTTTACGGGGAGTTTTACCTGCGGGGCCCGAATCCTGCCTTGACTCCTTGGCGGTGATGGTGAGAGCACTGAAGGTTTCCGCTAATTTGGATATGGGGGAGTTAACACCGGGGTGTTTGTTGCTCCCGAACTTAGGAGTAATCCACCTCCTTCCTTGCCTAATAGCATATTTGCGACAATGTCGGAAGAAGTGCCCGGTTTTGTTGCATGAGTAGCACGCTGGGCAGATCCCAACGTGGTGCAGGTAGCACTTGCCGCACTTGGGGTGTAGTCCAGCGTAACCTCGGGGTCGGGTGGCGGGTCTTTTGTCGCGGTTGTTCCTTATTGGGGGGGTACCTAGCCTTCCTTTTCTTACTCTCCCTTCGTGTGACGGGGGCTGGAGGAGAAAGGCGGATATTGCGTCGGGAGCCTTCACCTTCCTCTTGCTTTACTTTGGCTGAGAAGGGAGGGAGGTTATGTTCATGATTGTTCTCAGAGTGGGTGATGTTGGGGTTTTCACCCCCGAATTACCTGGGCGATCAAGTCGGGCATCGCTGCGTTCAGCTGAGCAGCGACCTTTTCGGCGATGATACGAGCATTCAGGCGCGGAGGTGCCATGATTCTACAAACGACAACAGATTCGGTTTAGAAACGCACGATTAGAGTATGATAAGGACATGATTCAATGAATAAGTTAACAATCACGCAAGAGTAAGGTAACAGAACAGATAGAACACGCACGACAAAGTTTCAAAAGATCCACACGCAGGAAGATGGTTCAACACAGTACAAGATTCACAAGATAAGTAACAATAGATAATAATAAACGGAACTTCATTCATTAATAAGAGAGTTGAGTACAAGGTTCATAAAAGAGAAGTACAGTACAATACATAAGGGAAATAATAGAAATTGGCCCGAAGTTGTGTACATGTGAAAATTACAACTCGGCCTACAGTACAATAAAGGAAATGAACTAGTGGCGCCTCTCCAGGAACACCTTGGCCATCATAGCTGCTACCAATCTGACAAGGCGTTGCACGGTACGTGCAGTGGCTCGAGCCGATGCGATAGTTCGGATCGACTGCTCCGCCAGCTTGTGCGCAGCGTCAGAGACTTCGAAGAGATAGAGGCCCTGTTGTCGGGCTTCCTCGGAGAGGGCACGAACCTCGCGGTGTAGGTGGAGAAATGCGGCCGGTGGAGGAGGCTGAAGAGTGGGTGGCAACATGGGTCGAGAGGTTCCGGCCTCCTGGGCACGTCGCCTCTCCTCCATGAAGTGACGCTCCCACGCGTAGCGCTCCATGACTGGAGTGCGCATGGCGGGATCGTACGGGTCCACGAAGGACTGAGGGGGTGCAGGTCGGAACGGGTCCGGTTGCTGACGCGCGGCCATCCCGACGCGGGGCCCTTGGGGCTGAGGTGGTGCTGTAACGGGTGCCGGTCGGGGAGGAGGCAACACCGTCCTCGGGCTAGACCCGTCACTGCTGCTGATAGTCATTGACGTGCCCTCCGTTGGGTCAGTCGTCTGGTGACGCTGACTCTCGGAGGCCGTATGGCCTTCAGAGGGTTCGTGCAGTGGAGAGACAGCTCGTGAAAGAGAGTGCGAACGTGACGATTGAGACATAACGGATCTGCGACGTAAAAAGTTTCGTAAGTACATGAACAAGAACATGCTAAAGGAAATTAAGTAAAGAATGCAGGTAAGAGTCGATCACGTGAGGTTGGGAATAGTAAGACCGGGAATTTCTTGACTCAAAAATCGTTTGTCTTTAGAAATTACGTTTCGTCCTTGCATAAGTCATTTTGAACTAGGCAGGGGTGATCAGGCCATGCGTAGTTAAAAATAATCATGCAATCGCAAAATTAATTCACTAAAGTTTTGAACCCATAATGATTTTCCGAAAAGCCTTGGTTATAGTTTGGTTTCAAAAACTTTTTAGAAATTTCTAAAACCATTTTCACTACAACCTGTGCTCTGATACCAAGTCTGTCACACCCCGCTATAGCGGAAACACGGAATGTGAGAGCTGGAATATGGTCATAAGCAAATATAAACGATTCAAGTCATTTCGATTTAAAAATAAATGTTTCGAGATTCAACAACCAAGCAGTTCATAAGTTTAAAATAAAGTACAAGTACAAATGTTCCAAAACAAATTCCCAAAATATAAAGGTCTTTTCCCAAATAGCGCCTCACGTGACCATATCGACCCTCCTTTGCCATGCATTCTGAACACTTACACTAATTTCCTGAAACATAAGATAAAGTGTCAACTACATAAAGTAGTGAGTGAGTTACAGTTTAGAGTTTAGAGAGAAGTTTCCAAAAATAGAAAGTTGCCAAAAATAGTAAGTTGCCAAAAATAGTAAGTTGCCAAAACATATATTGACGTCATGAGTAAAGAACGAGTCGACGTTTGAACATATATGTAAATAGTAAAAGTTTGAACGTACACAAGTAATTTAAGTAAATAAAACTTGTATAATAAAAGTTGTAGCGGAATCCAAGCGCTAAAAGATATATGCGTAGGGAGTATGTGTGTGTTTTGTGTTTTGATTCAAACAAAATGAATGCAAATGTAAAGTGATGTTGTTTTCTGGCCTAGGGGTTCACAAATGGCAGTTATGGTTGCCCAGTCCCGAGCCAAAAATCGTTGGTCCAATCAAAACGCATGCAGAAATGAGTCATCAGCCAGCTGGGCAGCAGGTTTCAGCCGTCGGCTGGCTATAATCAGCCGTCGGCTGGTTTCAGCCGCCGGCTGAATTGAAAAATCCAGCTTTTGACGTTTTAAGTTTTCCGTTATAATTAGTTAAGGACTAGAATCTTTTTGGTTACCGTTGTGAACTTAGTCAAGTTCTTGTATTGATTATTTGGTGTTAGGATTTATATTTTGATTCCGACATTTGTTCCGACAATTTAAAAGTACAATAGAATGAACCCGAACATTATGAACACGATGAAAGAGAACTAAAGTTTCGAACCGAGTTAGTAATTGAGAATCACCTGAAATTTGGACGGTTGTCACAAACATAGTGATGATGTGGCCATCATCTTTACTTTCTAACTCAGATATTTTCCTACGTGTAAGCCTATCATTATATATGCGTTTTTGTGTTGCCACGTGGAAGAGAGTGAATATTATTGAAGCTTTAGACAATGTTTTGATTTTAGGTATCAGTTATTATTAGATTTAATTGCTGCTTTTAATTCCCTCAATTTGACTGTTTCAAATCCCAACTTTGTCACACTGACACGTGTGGCAAACATTGAAGATGATATCCTACTCCTGGATATCCCTGTACCTAGTATGGTAACACCCCCCTCAATTTCATAGCCTATTCCACAGGCTCTTTTCACTAGTTCTATACTGGTACACACTTCTGAACCACCAAAATTCTTTCACTTTATTGCACAAGTTGCCAATCCCTTGCTCCAAAAGCAGAGTGAGGTACAAACTTCAATTTATGTAGTCAAATACCGCTCTCCAAAACAACAGGAGAGATGTGAGGCTATACCTACTTTACCCACTTCAATTGTTACTGATATTCCTCAGTGTGGGGGTGCTTTGCCTATGTCTGTCTTACTGAAAGCTATTCAAGACATGTCAACTCAGTTTGATGTCAAGCTGAGTGCACTATAGACTGAGGTCAGGGATCTAAAGGAGCATAATACAAAGGAGGTGGCTGGTTTGAAGGAATTGGTGGTGATTCTGACTTCTGAAGTCAGGGCTCTAAGGTCTGGCAAGCAGGTTGTTGGGGAATCTTCTATGGGAGCTCGGACTCAGGGGGAGGAAATTGCTAAAGCTATAAGTGAGTTTGACCCCAAGAAGAATCTGAAAAGAAAAAGAGCTGAGTCTTCTACTCAAGGGGAGGATAAGGAGAAGAAGGATAGGAAGAGGTATAAGAGGAAGCTGACATACAATCTCAAAACTGGAAGGACTGAAGAACAGTTTGAAACTGACTACAGTGACTTATCATCAGATTCACCTTCTGAAAGTGAGGAAGAGATTGAAATGGAGACTGTGAGAGATAAAAGGGTCGAAGCTGAGAGTAAAAAAAAAAAGGTCAAAAAGATTGAATTGACCGAAGAAGAAAGACAAGCTAAGTTGGAAATGTCAGCTCTCAATGCAGGTATGACAGTGGAAGCATATAGAGAATATGTCAAAAACCTATTTTTGAGAGATTTGATGACAAAACAAAGGACCAATCAACTGCTGAGAAATATTATTGTGATCAAGCTGTTGAAGATCCTGAAGCTGAGTTACAAAGAGAATATCAGTTAGCTTTTGATGCAAAGCAAGAAAGAATTGAAGTTGACCAAGAAATGGCAAAAAGGGTTGAAAGAGAACATGAAATGGTATATTACATTGAGAAACATTTCTTAAATAATAAGCTTGATGGGAAAATAAATCACCTGGATTGAATTGAAACTGGTGGAGGTTTGGTGCTCACATGTCTATTCAAAAATAACACATTCAAAATAGTTGAGAATAGAATGCATACTTTGGGACTGGAGGAATGGAAGAGAATTGCTCAGTTAAGCTCAAGGATTGGGAACATTGCACATCAGACCGAGGTCAATATGGAAGCAATATAAAATGTCAATGCTGCTCATTTCCTGGAACTGATTCCTGAAGAAGATTACAGAAAATTTTGTACCATCAACAGAGTTCATGCTGGAGTTAAATCTCTTAGGTTGGAATCAAGAAACAATCATCTTGTGCCCTTAGGTATAGTCTTTCACGAAAAACTTTATGTCAAAACTGAGAATCTTGAAGGACTTTGTTACATTTATTGTCCTGGTGAAGAGTGCTTTCAAGCAATGGAATAATTAAACAAGACATCTCTTTACCATTGCCATGCTTTATTGAATGAGTGCATAAGTGATCAATGTCAACCATTCAGAAAGAAGTTGATAAGTTGGTTTTTTAACAACTCAAGGAGGATTGAAGAGTTGGAGAATCAGTTTGATAAAGTGGAGCTGATCAAGAAAGAATATCAAGTTCAGAACTTCAGGACTGATGAATAAATGGAAAGTTTGATGAAGTGGAAGACTGAAAGAACTCAATGGGCCAAAGATGCTTTGAAGCCAACAGTCTGGGACTCTATGCTGAAATCTAAATCAAGAAGAAGGAAGTATATTTTGTCACAAACTTTTTATTATATAAATTTGTTTTGGTTTGTGTTTGTTTGTAATGCAGTGTGTCATTGTAAAAAGAGTTTAATTTAAACAGACATGGAGAGATTGTTGGGGAAATCAGCAATTAAAACCAAAGTATAAGTCTGTTTAATTAAAGTCTTACGCTCTGTTCTCGAGTCTAAAATTAAAGGAAAGGAAAGTAATGTAAAGAAAAGGAAAGTAAAGGAAAGGAAAGTATTTATTTTACTTTACAATCACCCCAAATATGGTCGGATTGTTTTATTGAATAAAATGTATAAACTTTACCTCCTAATCCTTTCCTTTACTTTGCTTTCCTTCCTTAAAAAAAACTTGAGAACACAACAATTTATTTATTTCCTTTCCTTTACATTCCTTTACCCTCAAAATAAAACTTGAGAACACAACGTTAGTCTGAGTCTGAGTGACTTTGAGTGTGAGTGACTTTGAGTGTGAGTGACTTTGAGTATGAGCCATTTTGAGTCTGAGTGACTAGCATTATGGGTCTGAGTTAGTCAGTTCCATAATGTATCTTGAACCGGAAGTTTAGGAAGTTAGTTAGATAAAATCTTCTCTCTTTTTAGAAGATTTTATAAGATTCGTCCTTATCAAAGCTCCATTTATTGTGTATAAATAGGGAGCTTGAGTCTTGTATTTCGGTTGTCGTTTTTACTTGAATCAAACTGAGTGTTATTCAATCTTGCTTACTATTATAATTCCTCTATAATCTGTTAACAAGAACTGTGTGTTTATCAAGAATGATAATTAACGTTTGAATACTCATTTGCCAATTGATTCAATCATACAAGATTAATTAATTATCTGTATATCTAGTAATTGGGATCTTAATAAAACCTAACAATAAGCCCATTAGTAGCCCAAGCCCGATGAACAAGTTATACTATATAATGGTTTAACTAGTTTAGGTTTAGGTTAGATTTTAGGGTAGACTTTTACTGGGAGAAAATGAAAACATCAATTTAGTCGACGCTGAAAAATATTGATTGTATTAGGTTTGAGTTATTCATCTTAATACAAGTATTCGTGTTTGTGGTAATCGTTTCTTACTCTTATTATCGATTCTAAGTAATTCTTATTGTGTATTGACTGTTGATTATTGATATTCCGCCTCATAATCAACTTATTTAATCTTGTTGATCAAATACCTGGGACCTACAATAAATTACTATAACCAAAGTCTAGGGAGATAGTCTGAAACGAATACATCTTTAATCCAATTGTTAAACACTTGCAAAATTAGTTTTATTCACGTTTTCTTTTAATTAATAATTGTTTTTAGTTAATTAAATAAACCGAAATTACGTTCATTCGGAACTAAAGCGAAACCCCCCTCTTTTACTGCTTTTTACTTAGTTTAATTAGATAATTCTAGTTAAATATAATATAAACATTGTTCCCTGTGTTTGATACCGGACTTACCTTAGCTATATTATTATACGATCGGGTATTCTTACTTGTATTGTGTATTAATCTGACTTTAGTAACATCCTAAATAAAACATATTTTATAAACACGATTTAACACATCAATAGTATGGTATAAAATACTTATAGATGTAACTTTTGAATTAAAAATTACAACCAAAAAATTTATTGAATAAAAAAAGGTATAATAATATATATAGAATCTATAACGCAAACAACAAAAAAAACTCTATACAAACTACCATATTTAAACAAAATGAAATTAAATAATTTACGTATGATTTTTCGGTAAAAGATATGTCCCTCGCATTGCGTGGATACTCTCGAAATATTCTTAATTTATTTTTTATTATCAAAAACATATGTTGTATACTCATACTTTTTTCTATAACGTGACATTTCATAGACACAAATATATATATAACTATCATAAAATGACACTACTTCGAACAAATTAAACTTTAAAAATAGTTTGTATACGATTTCAAACTAAAAAGTTACTTGCCACATAACAAGGTACATTCCAAATTATTATTAAAGTTGGGCTACTTTTCAAAACAAATACAAGAATTGAATATTTATGTAATGTAATTTTAACTAGAGGATTTCCCGTGCGTTGCACGGGTTCGTTCTTGCACTTATGTCGTCGTACGGGATTGTGTGCAGGTGATTCTTGGAAACGATGGTTCTGGTGGCTGCTCGATGTGTTTTCCATGACCTCTGTCATTGCTGATCGTGTTTCTTTGGATACCGTCACTCCCGAGTAATTTGCAAAAATACAAAAGAATATTGGTTAGATTTTATCGAAAACAGATTATAAAGGAGACCTATCGAAAACAAAACAGATTATAAAGGACACCTATCGAAAACGGATTATAAAAGAGACCGGGCTATTGAAAATGACTCACACTGTTCGAAACCATTCGAAATGCTGAGGAAAAATGGAAAATTCCAAAGTGAAACCTGTTCCTTACATACAAACGAATTTATTGGAGTATAGTTGGAAAAAAGATAGACGTCCGCCGAAGCTGGAGAACGGAGCTGTTGTCCTTCGTCCTCAGGTTTCGGTGACTGTTGATGTTCATTCCAACGAAACTCCAGCAAATTCGTGAATATGTGAGCAGTGGGTTTCACTTTGGAAGTTTCCATTTTCCCCCAGCAAATCAAATGGTTTTAAAAGCGAACAAACCCGTAAAAAAGAACGCGATCATTTAAGAGCGAAGTATAAAAACGAAGAAGACGAAATAGACCCAAGAACTAAAGAACTGCAAAAGACGAATTGTGAGCTGGGACTGGGATGTTAGGCCTTCCGAAAAGAGGTTTTTGGATATTAATGTTAGGGTTTTGAGTTTGGAAAATTTGGATAAGGAATGGACAAGCCGGTGAAAAAAAAAGCGTTTAAACTTTTTTTTTGCTACCGGCTCGTTCATTCTTTATCCAAGTTTTCCGCATTCAAAACCCGCATTCAGATCCAGGAACCTCTTTTCAGAAGGCCTAAAATCCCAGTCCTGGCCCACAATTAATCTTTTTCAGTTGTTTAATTTTGGTCTGTTTTGTTTTCTACGTTTTTATATTTTGTTTTCAATTGATCGTGTTATTTTTTAGGAGTTTGTATTTGTTTTTGGCATTTTTTTACCATTGACTTGACAACTTTATGTTTAAATTTTCCAAACCCATAAAATATCTGTTTCCAGTTGCACCTTTCTTTTCGTTTTGTGTTTTTGTTTTTGACACTCTGTTTTTAGGCAGTTTTAAAGTCTCTGTTTGCGTGTAAGAAATAAATGATAAAGTTTAAATGAGCGGACCTGGGCGGAAATAGCGAGTATGTATCCTTGACTGGAGTGTTTGAATCTGAAAGTCTTGGAATCGAATATTTGTGCAGCTGTCATCACGGGTAATTATAGTTAGTATCTATAAGAAATTGATTATACAAAATCTGTATGTCTAAATGCATCATAACTGAAGATAGTTACTTTTGTCTAACATTTTCTTAGTAATGAAAAAGATAATTAATTTCACTGTATTTTTCGAAAGTCGACTAAGTTCGTTATAAATAAATTCCCTATTCATTTTGGTTGGATAACGATTAATATGTATTTACCTTTGGTGAGAGTTTCGATTCTGAATTTGATAATAGACAGCAAAAAGTATATATACTGTTTACCTGTTTTGAGGATTGATTTTGATCCGTATGTCTGAATCCGAGAAGCGTTTAATCGAATTTTTATATAGCTGCATGCGCTTCAGTATTTTGAATGTCAGATCTTTGGTATCTAAATGTAGAATTTGTAATAAAGAATGTTCATACCGTACTGGGTAACTGTTTAAGGGAGAACGAACTGGAAGCGCCGATCTGTTATCTTCCGGTATCTTCTGGAAGTGTCGATCTGTTATCTTCCGGTATCTTCTGGAAGCGCCGATCTTTGGTATGTGAGATAGAAACCTGTAATAAAATATGTCGGTGTTTTAGTAAGTAAATTATTTCTTGGACAGCGAAGTGAACACGTTGATTTATTACCTTCTGGTGAATGAATTTTGAAGGCAAGCTTGTGGATTTCGTATTTCTTTGATTCATGATCAGTGGTGGCGATGATCTGTAAATCAATAAAGTATGAATTTTTTCGATTTAGGGTTAGCAATGGCGGTACTGTTTTTGGGGATAACGAATACTTTTTAGGGTTTCCTTATTTTTGTGTGTGTATTTATAGATGGAACGTGTAGGGTTACATAATTTTTTTTTGGGCTGCATCTTTGGGCCGGGTTGTGTAGTGTGTTTGTCGTTCTCTTTTTTTGTTTTGAAGACCGGTTTTTAACATTTTTCGATTTCTGTTTTCATAGTTATTCAGATAGATGGGTATGTATTTTAGGTTCGGTATCGTTTTAATTGTAAATTATACGATAGGACTATTATTCACGCACGTTTTTCCGTCAAGGTAATCACGTCATTTGTTTTCGGTTAAACCAAATTGTAGACTTATGGTTATCTTTTAGTAAGTTCATCAACTATCTTTGTTAAGTGAGTATTTGATTAAGTTTATGGAAAATCATACGCGTTAGAAATGAGAGCAGATTGTGAAAGTCGATATCGTATAATATCCAAATACAGTGTGTACGCCTATTTTAGCTTTGATTATTAAAAATTTATAATTTTTCGAAGCTGAATTTTACGCTGAGAAAACGATACTACTACTTATCATTAACCAAAAGAGAGGTCTGCGTTTCCTAAATTCCCTGCGCTGATTACAAAACGTTTCGGGTATTTGCTAGCGTTATATCCTAGTTTATTAACAGAACTGTTTAGTTTGGGTTACAAAGATGATTTTTTTTCGCATGTTGCTGATATTTTCCATTCTTGACTTCTTATTCTGGAAACCGTTCACGTTTTCCCGGATTTATTATTTCGAGTTCATCTGCAAAGTGTGACAATTTTTTGTTAGAGTAATGCTATGCAAGTTCTTTTGCAAGGTGTATGTACCTGTTGGTGTCGCCGTTTTGCGTTTGCTTGTGGTGGAACCTTTGATGCCTTTTGTTGTTGTTTGGTTACGGTCACTTGTTTGTTCAGGAATGTTCACGGGATGGTCCTCCGAATCTGTTGTTGCGTGGATAATGTCTGCGATATTTGTATTTTCTGAATCATCGTGATTGACATGCGAATGGGAATAAGTAATGTATTTACTGTTGTTACCTGTTGGTTCAGCGGATTCTGCTTCAATGGCTGGAGTAGCTGGGGTGTGTGGCGGTGGAATCGTGTGTGGTGTTTCGGTTATAATAGTTGAGGTGTTTGTTTGGTGTGAAATTGGTATGGTGGATTGCGAGGTTGTGTTGCGTTCACCTGTGTTGGTAGGTTCGCCTGTGTTGGTAGGTTTTCTCGTCTGAATGCGTTGACGTGTGCCTAGTGTCGGCAATATCTGCACGTTTAGAGTAGTACTTATTGACGTGCGTATAAAAAAAAATGATATGTTTGCTACTATTACCTATCGGTTCGAAGGAGAGGCGTTTTGTAGCCGTGGGTTTGTGACGTTGTTGTGGTGTTGACATATTTGTATCAGTTGACCCCATTTCACTGGTTGGAGTTGCTTGGCTTTCTGGCGGTGGAGTCGTGAGTATTGCCTCAGTTGCATCTGTTAATGGATTTGTCTGATGTGAGACTGGTATTATGCTTTGCGAGGTTACTGATTCAGTGGGTACTGCTTCCTTGTTAACGATCACAAATTTGATATTGGTAGGAGTCGACTTTCTTGTCATTTCGACATGATACCTGTGCGTGTTCATGCCTTGCTTTTTGAAGGATGGGTGTAGCATTTTCCGATCCTCGTAACCTTCCTCCATCACTATTTCTTTGCAAGTACGACCCATGAGTTTTTGGATACACAAATCAGTGCAGGAAACCTCTAAATTTCTTGTTCCGTCAGAGAGAGTAGCATTTATGTTGTAGCTGTAAAGTTTTTAGTAGCGTTAGTCTACAAAAATTGTGTTTAAAAATGTAATACTTAAGCAACTATAATCTTACAAAAAACTCGCATTGCAATTTTTCCCGTGGTTTGGGCAGAACCATGTGTCTTTCTGTTTTGAAATCTGGCTCTTGCAGTGTCCACATGTGGCTGTGTACCAACATTTATCGAATCTTGTATCGACAATTCTTGCGTCAACTGCGACTGTTTTTCGCTGTTGTTATGCGTATATGGCACATCCAAGTATGTGGTCAGTTATATATTACTGCACATGCGATGGTTAAATTTGCGAAGGTAGGTGTAGATGCATACCTGTAGACTGTCGTACAGTTTATCTTGAAGCTCCCCTAACGTCATGACAGTGTATGAAGTTGTATTTTGGACCGGTTGATCCGCTGCCGATGATTGTCCATGTTCTATCAATTCTGTAGATAGTGTTGGATTGAGGTAGACATACGTAGCATCAGTTGATGACAGCTTTAGGGTATCTCTAATATATCAAACGCGCAGAATTTGTAATGAATGTAGTAAGAATTTAACAATACGAAATGTACATGTATTTTTAATATTCTACCTGCGTATATCGCTGGTTTTACAATTGTAATTGCTACTATCGTTTCAGCTGTAGCTGCGGACAGAGCCGATAGGTTGACCTTCTCAGCATTTTCAATGCATTCCTTCCACATCGTAATAGTTATTTCTTGGCCACTATCACATATATAGAGTCGAACATTTGATAAAGTATATTGTTGCTATTATCCATGTGTTTTGATGTGTAAATGTAATATTTTTCTATACTTACGTTATGCTTGTCAATGTTAGTATGAGAAAGCGGTCGCCATTTCTTTTATTACTAAAACCCTGTCTTTTGTGTCTTCCGATAAAGTCTGTAATTTGTAAGCGTGTTTGTTTGTTAAAAATATATATGAAGAAATGTTTACTTCTAAATACCTGGAAAATATGTAGGCGTTTGAAGAAATGTATGTAAATCATTTATGGCAGCGAAATCGAACGACGATTATGGTATCTCCTTTCTGTCCTCAAGCGGTGTGATTTGTGATGCTTCTCCGGCATTTAGGTGCACTGTATTTCGGATCGTTCTTTGGTATGCTGGAGTCTCAGAACACGAATAATGTTTTATTCCGTAACATTTACCTATCTTCAACCTTGATTCCAAGAAATTTTGACCTTGTTGCTGGCCTAGGATTGCAATCGTATCTCCTTGTTATTGATGAAATGTTGGATATACAAGTTTCAGTAACGTAAATGAAAATATATAGGTTCTATAAATGTATAAAGTAAGCGATATGTGTAGAGTACATACTTCCTTGTCTATCGCTAAAAACCACGTCTCTTTATTTCTAAAATGGGGTGTCCATTTTCGTAGGATTCTTATTTCTAGGTATGAACCGGCACAACCATATTCGAGCTCTCTGATACGAACCATCTTCCTGTCATGTCATAAAAGAGTTGGCATCAGAAGCATGTACATACATGTATATCTGCTATTTTATTATGTTTTGAAAAAATCTGTGAAATCGAAAATATGGTGGAATTTTTTAGATTATGAACGCGTTTATGGGAAAACCTATTCTTATTTGTCGTTATTAATGGAAAAAAAATACACGTGTACATAAGTATACACATCTTCACAATGTGAGAAGTGCACCAGTACTTGGTAACTAATGTGAGTATGTGCATACCATAGTCACAGAATTCGCTAAATAGGCCACGAATTTCGTTCCGAACGAAATGTACCAAATCGCAATTCGAAAGTGTACCAATCGCCTGTTGGAACGCGATTTGGTACGCTGGTCAAAATCGATCCAGGCGCCGGTCAAAATCGATCCAAATCGCCGGTCAAAGTCGAACCAAATCACCGGTCAAAGTCGATTCCACACAACCAAAAACGCGAATCGGCCACTGGTTAGTCCAATTTCTGTAAACGACTCCTCGATTCCTCAACACAATCTCTGACGTATATATATATATATATATAAGATTTTACAAATTCGAATTTTCTATCATATATATATATATAAGATCTTACACAATCTCTGACGTGTATATATATATATATATATATAAGATCTTACAATCTCTTACGTATATATATATATACAAGATCTTACACATTAATTACTTATTATATACATAAGATCTTACACATCCCCTGCTCTCTTATGTACTCTGGTTTTTTTTTCTTCACTCAAAATGGTTTTTGGGTCACAGTCCTCTATACCAGACACCTTAAACCCAGATTATAGTGACACAGAAAGCTTAATGGAACCAGAATCTCAACATGATCAGTCAACTAAAGAAGAAAAGGATGCATCAAAACCTTTACTACAAGAAGTAACATTTAAGGGTGCAGGGAATAGCAAGAATGTTGGTGGTTCAAAAATCTGGGTTTGTAATCACTGTAAGGGGACGTATACGAGTACTTACACCAGAATTCACGTTCATTTTTTTGGTGCTCCTGTTGGAAAGAAGGCTGAAATCAGAAGATGTCCAGTAATAATAAGAGACCGTGACAAGTACCAGGCTTTGTTAAACAAAGTGAAACTTGCTGAAAGTGGTGGAGTTTCCAAAACTTTGAAAAATTCTGTAATTAGCAAAACTAAAACTTCATCTTCAAAAAACCCGCTTGATGAAGCATTCGGGGTGATGGAAAGAAGCATGGTGGATTTAAAGATTATAAAGGGATTATGTGCCAATGGCATCCCTTTTAATGTGTTAAGAAATCCTCACTTTCTTGAGATGGTGAGTGCACTAAAGAAGGCACCCGAGGGCTACAAGCCTCCATCGAGTGAAAAGGCAAGAACGAATTTGCTCGACGAATGTTTTAGAGACGTTGAAAAAGATTTAACACTATTTAAAGACACATGGTATTCTCAAGGGCTGTCAATTGTTTCGGATGGATGGTCAAATGTTAAGCACAATCCCCTCATTAATGTTATTGCGGTTAACAGTAAGGAAGCAATGTTCATGTATTCCGATGACTTCTCCGGTGTGGAAAAAACGGGAGTGGCTATTGCTGAATTTTTGCAAGGGGCAATTGAGACGGTAGGAGCAAGAAATGTTCTTCAAGTTGTCACCGATAATGCCACAAATTGTAAAGCCGCTGGGAAAGAAATCGAAAAGGTATATAAGCATGTTTTCTGGTCTCCATGCTATGTACACACTTTAAATTTAATCTTTAAAGATCTTGCAAAAGAATTTATTTGGCTGTTTGATACTTACAAAAAAGGGAAAAGAATTGTCAAGTATTTTCTTAATCACTCTCACATTTTAGCTATGTTTCGAGAACAGTCCAAGTTAGAGTTGTTAAAAGTAGCTAAGACTAGATTTGCTTCACACTATATTTTGTTAAAAAGATTAGTAGATTGTAGAGAGGCTTTATCCACTACTATTGCTCTTAATTCATGGAGAGAGTGGATTAAACAAGGGGATGAAAACACAAGAAGAACCGGACAAATTGTTGTTGAAACTATAAGGGATGATAGTTTTTGGGAGGATGTTGAAAGCATTCTTGCCATAACAAAACCAATTTTTTTGATGATCAAGTTTTGTGATGGTGAGGGGTGATATCGCATATTTATATAGATATTTATATGCGATATTGTGTCACATTTCATAGTAAACATGATGGATAGGATAGGTTTTTACATTTAATTGTGTGGAAAAGTGTTTTTGTCTATTTTACAGGTTTACATGATCGGGAAGTGGAACTGGTGGAGAAAAGGAATTTAAACGAGTGAAAATAAATGACAATATCAAGATTCAAATTATATAAAGTTGGCACGTTTGAAAATGATCTTAAGCATGCAACGAATTAAAGTTTGGTTACGATTAAATAAAAGAAAGAAAAAAGAAGAAAGCATGCAACGTGGGAATAGTAAGGAAAATATATGGAGTTAATTTGGACTTAGATTTTTAAGTGTCCTTCAACAAATTAAAAGAAGAAAATAAGCATGCACGTGGGTAGGACAAAAGAAGAAAGAAGAAAAACAAGAAAAAAAAGGGAGTCTATCAAATAGAAAGATAAATATATATATATTTATATATATCTCAATCATGGAAGGAGAATACATTGCACGTGGGACATCAAAAAGAAAAAAAAGGAATGGGAAGTTCACTGGTGGAAAAAAAAAAAAAAAAAAAAAGGAAATTGTAATTATCTTTGTTGGATTTTCATAGTTTTGGTGGTGTTGGACTCGTATACGAATTCTATCTAGTTTTGCCTATAAATAAAACCCCAAACCATCAAAAAAAGAATCAATCAATTATTATTCTCAAGTATTGGAAGCTTAGGATTCGTTTGGAGGCAAGGTTTCGAGCTAGGAATTTGGTTTTCATTCAACGTCGGTCACGACACGTTTCGGTTTTTTAGTTTGTTTCTTGTTTCCCTTTTTAGACTTTATTTTTCCAGCATGTTTTCTCTTATTATTAGTTTTATTTTGAACACGATAATGAGTAGCTAAACTATTTTTATGCTTGTTTGAACAACGGATCCTATTTGATGTTTATTTAACGTTTTCGGTTGTTTTATGTTTTTGTGTTTAACCGTCGATCCTTATTTGCTTAAATTTTAATATGTTATTTATAGTTGTTTATATATAATTTGTTTAATCAACATTCTAGGTATTCGGAAGGAATCTAGATAGGTTAGATAAGTTTTATGAAGTAATCGGTCGGTCTATAATCGATTTAAAATTATTAAGATTCGGAAGGACTTAGTAATAACAACTTAGGTAATTAAATTTAAGTGAGTAGGTCTAAGTATTAAGATTCGGAAGGACTTGATAATTAGAGGAGTTATTCGGAAGGAAACTCTATAAGGTTAAATCACTAAAAACAGGCTTGATACTTATTGCTTGATTATTAATATTTATTAACTGTATTCGGAAGGAACGGTGTAAGTAGCAATAATTAAAGTTAGTAAAAGATTCAGAAGGACTTTTATTATATCTTAGAAGTTGAAAACAACAATCGATCTCGTAAAATTAACGGAAAATAGGTGAAGTGTCAAACAAGTGTATTCTCTTTATTATTTGATCTAATCAATTACTTTTCGCTCGATTTTAATTAATCACTCTTTTTATTAATTACTTGCAAGCTTTTGTTACGATAAAAAACCCCCCAAATACTCTTAGTATTATTTATTCGAATATAAAAACAAATTAGTCCCTGCGAACGAACCTATACTTACTATTAAACTATATTACATACGAATAGGTCCACTGCCTATAAGTGTGTAATTGCGTGAAATAGTCGGTTAAATTTAAGACTCGATTTTACACATCAAGTTTTTGGCGCCGCTGCCGGGGACTGATTTTTCGTTTTTTGTTTCGAATTTGTAATACGATCCTTTTGAGTATTTATTTACTTAGAAGTTACTTTTTATTTGTTATTACACCGGTACGTTTTACGCTTTTCTTGTTTTTGTCTTTTCAGGTATTTCAGGTAGTTGATGAACACAAGGGCTTCGGGATTACCACTCGCGAGTCCAAAATCAAATCCAGGAGTATCAAAGAGACGAGGCAGGAGAAGAGGCAATTTATCACTTCAGACACCACCCAATTTTGATCAAGTTTCGCCCGTTAAGTTTGAAGACATTGCGTCGTCAGAAAGCGGAGGAAGCGATTCAGAACCAGAGGTCGAAGAAGTGTTTTGTGAAGACAAACCGGAACCACAACCAGCTATGGACCCTTTGGATACACCAATGAACCGACGGGCCGCAGCTGTAGCAGTGCCACCCACCCGAGGGTCGGCAATCACCACCCCGGAATTGGGTGATGACTTTGTTGTCAAGGGTCACCATCTCAAGATGATCCAAGACAACACGTTCGATGGGCGTTACAATTCAGATCCGCATAAACACATAGCAAAATTCAACGAGCTGTGTGAGATGTTCAAATATGGCCAAGGCAAGGGCGATCCTGTCAAACTGAGGTTATTCCCTTCGTCTCTCACCGGAGATGCGAAGGTTTGGTTCGAGGAGCTCAATGAAAATTCAATAACCACATGGACGCAAATGCGAGAGGCTTTCATCAAAAGATTTTTCCCACCCGCCTTGGGTAGGAAATTACTCAGAGATATCAGAGGATTCCGGCAGGAAGATGGAGAGACTTCTACTGAAGCATGGGCTAGACTAAAAGAGATGCTGAGAGGTTGCTATGGTCATGGATTGGGCAAAGACAACATCATTGAAATTTTCTTCTACGGGTTAACCAAGGAGTCTCAAAACGAGTTGGATCTAGCTGGAGGAGGAGATTTCATGTACAAAACCACCAACGAGGCATACAACCTAATGGAAGACAAGCTGGTCATTAGCCTATCAAGGGAGTATCGAGATGATGGTCGAGGCCGAAGAAACAGGGGACAAGTTGCTCAAGCTGAGAGTAGCCATGAAATATCCTCTGTAGTTCAAGAGGTCAAGACATTAGCGAATATAATTGATAAGCGCATGGGACGAATGGAGAAGGACATGCACTTGGTGAAGAATGGATGTGAAGGATGCGGAGGACCTCACTATGCTAGTGAGTGTAATCAAGTGGAGGATGCCAGCTACGCACAATATGGTTATCCTAATCGGGGGTCAAATTGGCAAAACCGCGGAGGTAACTACAACCGCGGCGACAATCGAGACAACGGATGGCAAAGAAATAACACTCGCTCCCCACCACGACAAAGATACGATCCACCGAAAAACGAAGATGAAGATCCAAGCATGAAAGATCTTTTGAAATCGTTCATCAACACCCAAAAATCAACCAATGACGATGTCCGTAACCAAATTAACAATGTCCGTAACCAATTTAAAGTTTTAACTGAGCAAATCGAGCAAGGACAGAGAAATCAGCAGGCAGCACATCAAGATTTAGAGAGACGGTTCGATAGGATGAACGACCGGAACTCAAATTGACCACCGGGCCAAATACCAAGCAATACTCAACCGAATCCACGCCCACAGAACCAAGGAAACACTTCCAATAATCAAGCACCAAAATATCAACATCCCGGAACACGAGACGGAATGCCACCCTGTCCAAAACACAGAGATGAACATGTAAATGCAATCAATACACGCTCGGGACATGCTTACGGAGGAGATCAAGCCGAAAATGGAGCAAAACAGACCCCAGGTGCGCAGCACCACCCCAGGGGTGCGCAACACCTGTCTGCTGAACCCGTTATTGATGATTTCGAGATCGATGACGATGAGGACGAGGCACCACCAGTTCAGACCAAGCCCACGACACCTGAACCAGTAGAGGAGGTTCCAATCAAAGCTTACAAGCCTCATGTTCCATATCCTCAACGATTACGAAAAGCAAGAATGAGGGAGCAGTACGGTAAATTTTGTGACATGATTAAATCTGTTAATATTAACGTTCCTCTTGTAGATTTGATTGCAGGGATGCCAAATTACGCTAAATTCATCAAGGAATTGGTCACAAACAAAGGAAAGCCATCGGAGGAGCAAGCCGCATTCCTAAACACAGAATGTTCAGCCTTGGTGAAGAACACGATACCACCCAAGTTGGATGATCCAGGGAGCTTTCTGATTCAGTGCAACTTCAGTAATACCTACAGTTGCAGTGCTTTAGCAGACTTAGGAGCTAGCATAAACCTGATGCCGTATTCACTATATGCTAAACTCGCCATTGGAGTGTTAAAACCAACAAGGATGAGTATTCGACTAGCAGACAGATCATTTCAGTACCCGTTAGGAATTGCTGAGAACATGCTAGTGAACGTAGGGAAATTCACCTTTCCGGTTGATTTCGTGATTTTAGAGATGGATGAGGATGTCTCTGTTCCACTAATCCTTGGCCGACCATTCCTAAACACCGCTGACGCAATTATTCGGGTGAAAAATGGGCAAATTTCATTAGGGGTTGGGAATGAAAGAATTGTTTTTAATTTAGATAGAGCTATGACTCATTCCTATTCTACTGATGAAACCTGTTTTCGGATTGATGTGTTTGAT
>CAJVGC010000592.1:14164740-14201600 GCA_910822075.1 Senecio squalidus
ACTAGGTATCCAGATTCAGACTAACCTTCAAACGCAAATCGCCGAGGTTCAGCGAGAAGCGTTGAAGCCCGAGAACCTAAAGGGAGAGACCTTGCACAATCATGAGAAGGAGTTCGAACGCAAATCCGACGGGATTCACTACTTCAAGGGCCGAGCATGGATTCCGAAGTCCGAGGATCTTCGTAAGTTAATTCTGGATGAAGGCCACCGTTCCCGATACTCCATCCACCCCGGTTCAGACAAGTTGTACAAGGATCTTAAGGAGTATTATTGGTGGCCGGGCATGAAGAAAGATATCGCCTTGTACGTAGCCAAGTGCCTCACTTGCTCCAAGGTCAAGGCGGAATATCAGAAACCCTCAGGACTACTGCAGCAACCGGATATTTCTATGTGGAAGTGGGAGCAAATCTCCATGGATTTCATTACCAAGTTACCCCGTACGGCAAAGGGTAACGACACAACTTGGGTAATTGTGGACCGTTTGACTAAGTCTGCTCATTTCTTGCCGGTACGAGAAACCCACTCGATGGAGAAGTTCGCTCAAATCTACATCAACGAGATCATCTCTCGCCACGGAACACCCCTCTCCATCATTTCTGACAGGGATAGTCGGTTCACGTCTCGCTTTTGGAACGCGCTTCAGAAATATCTCGGGACGCGACTAGATCTTAGCACAACTTACCACCCTCAGACCGATGGTCAAAGCGAAAGGACGATCCAAACGCTTGAGGATATGATGGCTAGAAATCTCTGTGTTTGTGAAGTTCTTGAGAGAGAATTTGTGTTTGTTTTGTGTTTTTATTTTGTAAAATTGTAAAATGAAAAGAAAAGAAAGTAAAGCAGTAAAGGGTTGTTTGGGACTGCCAAATGACAGTAAATGATGGCCTATTCTCGAGTTTGATTGGGGGTTGGTGTTATAAAAACGAGACAATCAACAAAATTCAAATTTTCGGATTTGGTACATCCCAGATGTGACAACCGTCTAAATTTCAGGTGATTCTCAGTTACTTAATCGGTTCAAATTTCTAGTTACTCTCTATCGTGTTCATATTGTTCGGGTTCATACTTATTGTGTCTTTTATTGTCGGAACCAATGAATCAAAATACAAATCCTAACACCAAATGAACAATACAAGAACTTGACTAAGTTCATAACGGAAACTAAAAAGATTCTAGTCCTTAACTAATTAACGGAAAACTTAAAACGTCAAAAAGCTGGACTTTGCAATCCAGCCGGCGGCTGAATATATTCAGCCGGCGGCTGAATCCCGCTGTCCAGCTGGATGATGACTCATTTCTGCATGCTTTTCGATTGGGCAACGGATTTAAACGGGATTGGACCATAGTTACTGCCATTTTGTCTTCCCAAGGGCAGTAACATCCCCCCTTAATATACTTTTACTTTCATTTCTTTGAATCACACACACAAAACACACAACACTCTCTCATTTCTCTCATCACTCTCTCTCAAGAACATAAACACAAAACATAAACTTCACCACAAAATCAGTCCTAAAAACACATCTTCATCCACAAAATCTTACACAAAAATCGTCCAAGAGTAAAAGGGTATCAAAGAAAAGGTTTAAATCGGGTTTTCAAGGAGTTTTTGGAGCTAGAATCTCATCCAAACCATCACACCTCTTTTTCCTCCGGTAGAACCTCTTTATTTTACTCTTTCTACATAAATAATCGATTGCATCTATCATCTATAAACTGAAAATGTATTTTCTTAACAACCTAAAACGTTTTCTTACTTAAAAACAAGTTTTTATGAAAGATCTACATTTTTAACCTATAAATCCAAAGGAAAACTGAGATTTTACTTTGAAAATACATATGTTTGAGTTATATCAGCTTGCATGTTAAATCTACCCGTTCAACAAGCTTAAAAACGAAAAATAACGTAATAATGAAGCTGGCCGAAGCCTTTTGGCCGGAGGCTGAAGGATTCCAGCCGACGGCTAAAGTCCAGCCGGCGGCTGATTTCCTCCAGCCGCCT
Organism: Senecio squalidus; assembly: GCA_910822075.1. NCBI lineage: Eukaryota > Viridiplantae > Streptophyta > Magnoliopsida > Asterales > Asteraceae > Senecio > Senecio squalidus. The sequence goes on from CAJVGC010000592.1 coordinate 14,166,743, forward strand.
CCTGAATATTTATGTTCGCTACTTTTGTCGTTTTAAAGGTCGTAAACACGAATATAAGCTAAAATAAATTATCACAGAACATATACATATTAATAAGCTACTGTTTTGACACTTAAGTTGGTTGGAAAGGCTTTTGGACTTGAAACTTCTGTATTATTGATTTAAAACGTTATATTGTGTATTTTAAAGCGGGAAAGTGTTTTGAAAATGGACATAATTTTGTATTGCGCGGAAGCGCTGCCCAATTTTCACCGTAAAATACGTCTCAAATTCAGTAACATAATAACTTCGAGACTTATACACTTTGACTTGGAACTTTGACACTTTTCGAACATAATTGGACTTATCGGACTATAAAACGTACACGATCACATAAACCTTATAAAATTTCCGTAATAAACTTTTTGGGACAAAATCTAAGTATAAGATAAATGAGATTGAAAATGTTAAATTGGAACTTAACATAACTCAATTTATACTAATAAAACTTATACAACTCTCCGGTGTTCTAGGTCGTTTGTGATTCCCGACGCGTTCCGCTTCTTTTGTGCTAGTTCATATCTCTTATCTCCACAAACCGTGAGTTACAACCCCACTTTGTTTTACCTTGTACATTTAAACATTATTTGGGGGAAACATAAGATCATGCTTTGTAACTTTTAACACTATTTGCGAACTACTTGAAACTTTTGGAAACTTGTACGTAACTTTGGAAACTTGATACATTTTAAACTCGTGTGTAACATCCTAGTTTTGGATAAAGAGTATTTTATAGATATATGTTATGTTTTAGTGTTTAATAGAAATTAGAAATGGAGAAGGACTAAATTTGTAAGAGAAATAGTTAGCCTTGGTTGGAAAGGATTGACATTGTTAACAATTATGGTTAAGCAAGTAACTTAATAAAGCCTTGAAAGATGAAGGACCAGAGTTGTATATATTGAAAATTGGTTAAGAGGTGGAGGATAGGTGTCTTCTCCACAGATTGTTGTAAATATGTGTGTGTATGTCGGTTTGGAGGAGAATTCAAGGAAGAAGAACATATCAAATTGAAGCTATTTTAGAGTGTATTACATCAATTAAAGTGAAGATTAAGAGTTTAAGAACCATAGTTTTGGTTCTAATGGAAGAAAAAGAAGGTATGATCATATACTTTAAGTTATTTGATGAGATTGAGTTTTTTATTATGTGTTATAACATCATTTAGATGTTTAATTTGAAGATGGAAATGGTTAATTTGGTTAATTTAGATATTTGATTATTTTGGGGATAATCATGAAAGTTGAAGAATTGTTAGAATTAAGCCTTGTTTATATGTTATTTGATGATTAATAATATATGTAAAGGTTTAGAAGATTGAAAGATTTATGTATATGAAATTTTATAAGATTTCATGTTTTAGCTTAAATGGGTGAAAGATGAATTGTTATGTAGAAATGTTTATTATTATGAGAATGATTTAGAATTAAAGAATTAATGTTAAGAATGATTATTATCATGCTTATGATAGAAAAGATAAGTTAAATGTACTTGAATATGTATTTGAGGAAAATGGTGTTAAGTATGTTATGTTAGTTGCCAAACGGGTTATGTGACCCGTTAAGAGGTGGCAAATGGGTAAGAAATGGTTAAAGGGAAGAAAAGATTACTTGCAATATGTTATTGATGTTTGATGTAATGTGTTTAAAGAGTTAAAATGCTTATTTGTGCATTAGAAAGTTAAATGGGTCAAAAGACCCAAGGAGTGGCAAGTTGGGTAGAACTTGCCATAAGTGTTAGAAAGTGTTAGAAAGAGTTAGAAATAGTTAGAAAGAGTTGTAATGAGGTTAATACATATATTTATATGTATGTAAGATATATTGAAAGAAAGAATTGTGTTTGGTTGTAGAAACGCAAATTTGGAGAAGAAGAGTAAAAGGGAAGAGCTTTATATGTTGTAGCCGACTTCGAGGTGAGTATACGAAGCTTATTTAATATATGTTGAATGTTTATATTTGTATGTAAATGTATTGGAGAGTTGATGTATATATTAGTTATATATATGGTTGAGTTGCTAGCAGAAATAATAACTAGAAGTGCCGTAAACTAACATGTAAGTGCAGGAAACGGTTAAAACGGAAGTCACCCCAGTTACTGGCCTAGTTGCGCCGTAACTGGTGCTTGTTGCGCCGCAACTGGGGCACAGTAGCGAAGGGTGATTTCCATAATTTGCTTAGTTGCGGAGCAACTAGTACCTTAATCAGTTTTTAGTAAGTTTTAAGGTAGTTTAAGTATGGGAATGATATCCTAACATGTTATTATGTTAGAGAAGAATAGAGAAGACATTTATATGTCGAGAAGAAGTAGAATCAATTTCACATACCGCGAGGGTATGCATACGACTTTGATAGTCGGGATGAATTAAGAACCAACTCTTTATAGTTGGAAGAAGAGATAGATGAGACTTTAATTAGTCTTGAAATATCTTGTAAGTAATAATAAAGTATATATATATTGTTGAGCGTATAACGAGAATTAAACCATAGAAGCTTTGTTATGATTGTTAGTTATATTATGGAGAAATGAGTAGAGTTAACTATGTACATACCGCGAGGGTATGCATACGACTTGATAGTCGGAAAGAATTAAGAACCAACTTTATATAGTTGGAAGAAGAGATAGATGAGACTTTAATTAGTCTTGGTATATTTTGTAGTTAATGATAAAGTATATAATAATTTAGTATATAACGAGAATTAAACCATAGAGGTCATGTTATGGTTATTAGTTATATTACGGTGGTTATTTATGTTATGATTATTTATGTTATAATTATTATAATGAAAAGAAGTTGACTTTAAATAATCGAGAAGAAGTAGCATCAACTTTACATACCGCGAGGGTATGTATAAGTGATATATACGACAATTTGATTGTCGAAGAAAGAGATAGAATATAAATGGGTTGATGACCCGAGTTAATAGATTCTTTATAGAAAGAGATAGAATATAAATGGGTTGATGACCCGAGTTAATAGATTGTTTATAGAAAGAGATAGAATATAAATGGGTTGATGACCCGAGTTAATAGATTGTTTATAGAAAGAGATAGAATATAAATGGGTTGATGACCCGAGTGAATAGATTCTTTATAGAAAGAGATAGAATATAAATGGGTTGATGACCCGAGTTAATAGATTGTTTATAGAAAGAGATAGAATATAAATGGGTTGATGACCCGAGTTAATAGATTGTTTATAGAAAGAGATAGAATATAAATGGGTTGATGACCCGAGCTAGTAGATCGTTTATAGAATTGGGTCGGGAGACCTTTATTGTTGAGAAAGTTTAATAAATGTGAATGACAAGATATGTAGTTAAATGGGTTATGAAGTTAATGAGTTGAACACATGATGTGAACTCATTAGTTATGTGTAGACTTGTGTATAGAGGTAGTTAATGGTTATTATTGTTGTTTGAATAATATTTTTGAGATATATATATATGTTATAGTTGATTCTTGATGATTAGAATAATTTTATGTGTATAAAGTATATTATAAATTGTTATAAGAAAAAGAATGGTTAGATAATTGTCGGAAAAGAAAAGAGGTCGACTTTCATTGTCGAGAAGAAGTAGCATTAACTTTACATACCGCGAGGGTATGTATAAGTGATAGATACGACACTTAGTTGTCGGGAAAGAGAAGAAATGATAGATACGACACTTAGTTGTCGGGAAAGAAAAGAAGTAATAGATTCGACATTTAGTTGTCGGGAAAGAGAAGAAATGACAGATTCGACATTTAGTTGTCGGGAAAGAGAAGAACTGATAGATTCGACATTTAGTTGTCGGGAAAGAGAAGAAATGATAGATTTGACATTTAGTTGTCGGGAAAGAGAAGAAATGATAGATACGACACTTAGTTGTCGGGAAAGAGAAGAAATGATAGATACGACACTTAGTTGTCGGGAAAGAGAAGAAATGATAGATACGACATTTAGTTGTCGGGAAAGAGAACAAGTGTTAGATACGACAACATGATAAAGAGAAAAGAAGTAATTGTATAGAAAGAAAGAATAGATTTTTAAAGTAGTCATGTTAGATGAGATTAACATAATCGTAAGGTATACTCACTAGCTTAACGCTAATATATTATGTTAATTGTATGTTTTGTAGGTAATCGAGTTTTATGGCAAGGCAAGCTAAAGAAGAAGGGAAGGGGACCGTATTGCAGAGATGAAAGATTTAAAAAAAATGTTTTTGTAAGAGCTTCCGCTCCAAATTGTAAATGAGATGTTAACGGACATTTGTCGTTGACTAAAGAGATGAAATAAGTAACACCTTTCAATATTAATTACGTGTTTTTAAAAATAAAAAAAATTTATAGAGTGTATTTGGTTCCGGGTGTTCCAAGTTGGTATCAGAGCCTTGACTTGTGTGAGTCGAGTATCTAGTCAATACTTGAACCCAAGTTGAGGCTTTGTAATGTAAGATCATTGGAGAAGAAGCTTGCCTTGCGGAGAAGATAAGAGTAAGTAAACTTTTTGTAAGTGGAGTAAGATTAATTGTTATTAATTGATAATGCTCTAATTTAAGATATGCAATATTAAGTATTGCGTGTACATGAGTTTGATGTGTTTAGAGTTAACGTGTGACCAACGTTTATTTTGAATATGTTATTTGAGAGTATATCCGTTTTGGTTGATGAATGTTAGAAGTATGGCAAGTAAGGTTAGAAAGTATATGCTAGAAGTATATGCTATAATTATAATTGCGTATATTATAATTTTTATATTTTGTTAGTAGAATTTGAGAAAGAAGAAGTAGTCGTTATAAAGAATGAGATAGAATTGGATGTTTAGCAATGATGGCTAATGAAATTTGCCAAACTTTTAGAAAGATAATGTTATTTTTATATGAAGAGGATTAGAGAAAATGTGTTAGAAGTTTCTTTACGGCAATATGTAATATGATTTAGATAGAGATGGAATTTTAATCCAAGATTAATTGGGCCGTTTAGAAATTTTTGTTTTAAGAATTAGAAATATGTTTATTAGTTAGAGTTATTCGAGATAGTATATGATATAGAAATCGATGAAAAGTTGATTTATGTTGGAAACGATAGTTATTTTGACTAAAAAGTGAAGTAACTTTAGAATAAGTAAATCAAGATAGTTAAAATTCTTTGGAATTATAGAAAATGATCGGATATTATTTAGAATCCGGAGAGTGAAAGAATTAAGTTTTATTCTTGTTTGTTTGAAGAATGGATTTCGGGGACGAAATCGTTAGAAGGAGGGAAGATTTGTAACATCCTAGTTTTGGATAAAGAGTATTTTATAGATATATGTTATGTTTTAGTGTTTAATAGAAATTAGAAATGGAGAAGGACTAAATTTGTAAGAGAAATAGTTAGCCTTGGTTGGAAAGGATTGACATTGTTAACTATTATGGTTAAGCAAGTAACTTAATAAAGCCTTGAAAGATGAAGGACCAGAGTTGTATATATAGAAAATTGGTTAAGAGGTGGAGGATAGGTGTCTTCTCCACAGATTGTTGTAAATATGTGTGTGTATGTCGGTTTGGAGGAGAATTCAAGGAAGAAGAACATATCAAATTGAAGCTATTTTAGAGTGTATTACATCAATTAAAGTGAAGATTAAGAGTTTAAGAACCATAGTTTTGGTTCTAATGGAAGAAAAAGAAGGTATGATCATATACTTTAAGTTATTTGATGAAATTGAGTTTATATTATGTGTTATAACATCATTTAGATGTTTAATTTGAAGATGGAAATGGTTAATTTGGTTAATTTAGATATTTGATTATTTTGGGGATAATCATGAAAGTTGAAGAATTGTTAGAATTAAGCCTTGTTTATATGTTATTTGATGATTAATAATATATGTAAAGGTTTAGAAGATTGAAAGATTTATGTATATGAAATTTTATAAGATTTCATGTTTTAGCTTAAATGGGTGAAAGATGAATTGTTATGTAGAAATGTTTATTATTATGAGAATGATTTAGAATTAAAGAATTAATGTTAAGAATGATTATTATCATGCTTATGATAGAAAAGATAAGTTAAATGTACTTGAATATGTATTTGAGGAAAATGGTGTTAAGTATGTTATGTTAGTTGCCAAACGGGTTATGTGACCCGTTAAGAGGTTGCAAATGGGTAAGAAATGGTTAAAGGGAAGAAAATATTACTTGCAATATGTTATTGATGTTTGATGTAATGTGTTTAAAGAGTTAAAATGCTTATTTGTGCATTAGAAAGTTAAATGGGTCAAAAGACCCAAGGAGTGGCAAGTTGGGTAGAACTTGCCATAGGTGTTAGAAAGTGTTAGAAAGAGTTAGAAATAGTTAGAAGGAGTTGTAATGAGGTTAATACATATATTTATATGTATGTAAGATATATTGAAAGAAAGAATTGTGTTTGGTTGTAGAAACGCAAATTTGGAGAAGAAGAGTAAAAGGGAAGAGCTTTATATGTTGTAGCTTAATCCGACTTCGAGGTGAGTATACGAAGCTTATTTAATATATGTTGAATGTTTATATTTGTATGTAAATGTATTGGAGAGTTGATGTATATATTAGTTATATATATGGTTGAGTTGCTAGCAGAAATAATAACTAGAAGTGCCGTAAACTAACATGTAAGTGCAGGAAACGGTAAAAACGGAAGTCACCCCAGTTACTGGCCAAGTTGCGCCGCAACTGGTGCTTGTTGCGCCGCAACTGGGGCACAGTAGCGAAGGGTGATTTCCATAATTTGCTTAGTTGCGGAGCAACTGTTTTAGTTGCGGAGCAACTAGTACCTTAATCAGTTTTTAGTATGTTTTAAGGTAGTTTAAGTATGGGAATGATATCCTAACATGTTATTATGTTAGAGAAGAATAGAGAAGACATTTATATGTCGAGAAGAAGTAGAATCAATTTCACATACCGCGAGGGTATGCATACGACTTTGATAGTCGGGAAGAATTAAGAACCAACTCTCTATAGTTGGAAGAAGAGATAGATGAGACTTTAATTAGTCTTGAAATATCTTGTAAGTAATAATAAAGTATATATATATTGTTGAGCGTATAACGAGAATTAAACCATAGAAGCTTTGTTATGATTGTTAGTTATATTATGGAGAAATGAGTAGAGTTAACTATGTACATACCGCGAGGGTATGCATACGACTTGATAGTTGGAAAGAATTAAGAACCAACTTTATATAGTTGGAAGAAGAGATAGATGAGACTTTAATTAGTCTTGGTATATTTTGTAGTTAATGATAAAGTATATATTAATTTAGTATATAACGAGAATTAAACCATAGAGGTCATGTTATGGTTATTACTTATATTACGGTGGTTATTTATGTTATGATTATTTATGTTATAATTATTATAATGAAAAGAAGTTGACTTTAAATAGTCGAGAAGAAGTAGCATCAACTTTACATACCGCGAGGGTATGTATAAGTGATATATACGACAATTTGATTGTCGAAGAAAGAGATAGAATATAAATGGGTTGATGACCCGAGTTAATAGATTCTTTATAGAAAGAGATAGAATATAAATGGGTTGATGACCCGAGTTAATAGATTGTTTATAGAAAGAGATAGAATATAAATGGGTTGATGACCCGAGTTAATAGATTGTTTATAGAAAGAGATAGAATATAAATGGGTTGATGACCCGAGTGAATAGATTCTTTATAGAAAGAGATAGAATATAAATGGGTTGATGACCCGAGTTAATAGATTGTTTATAGAAAGAGATAGAATATAAATGGGTTGATGACCCGAGTTAATAGATTGTTTATAGAAAGAGATAGAATATAAATGGGTTGATGACCCGAGCTAGTAGATCGTTTATAGAATTGGGTCGGGAGACCTTTATTGTTGAGAAAGTTTAATAAATGTGAATGACAAGATATGTAGTTAAATGGGTTATGAAGTTAATGAGTTGAACACATGATGTGAACTCATTAGTTATGTGTAGACTTGTGTATAGAGGTAGTTAATGGTTATTATTGTTGTTTGAATAATATTTTTGAGATATATATATATGTTATAGTTGATTCTTGATGATTAGAAGAATTTTATGTGTATAAAGTATATTATAAATTGTTATAAGAAAAAGAATGGTTAGATAATTGTCGGAAAAGAAAAGAGGTCGACTTTCATTGTCGAGAAGAAGTAGCATTAACTTTACATACCGCGAGGGTATGTATAAGTGATAGATACGACACTTAGTTGTCGGGAAAGAGAAGAAATGATAGATACGACACTTAGTTGTCGGGAAAGAGAAGAAGTAATAGATTCGACATTTAGTTGTCGGGAAAGAGAAGAAATGATAGATTCGACATTTAGTGGTCGGGAAAGAGAAGAAATGATAGATTCGACATTTAGTTGTCGGGAAAGAGAAGAAATGATAGATTTGACATTTAGTTGTCGGGAAAGAGAAGAAATGATAGATACGACACTTAGTTGTCGGGAAAGAGAAGAAATGATAGATACGACACTTAGTTGTCGGGAAAGAGAAGAAATGATAGATACGACATTTAGTTGTCGGGAAAGAGAACAAGTGTTAGATACGACAACATGATAAAGAGAAAAGAAGTAATTGTATAGAAAGAAAGAATAGATTTTTAAAGTAGTCATGTTAGATGAGATTAACATAATCGTAAGGTATACTCACTAGCTTAACGCTAATATATTATGTTAATTGTATGTTTTGTAGGTAATCGAGTTTTATGGCAAGGCAAGCTAAAGAAGAAGGGAAGGGGACCGTATTGTAGAGATGAAAGATTTAAAAAAAAATGTTTTTGTAAGAGCTTCCGCTCCAAATTGTAAATGAGATGTTAACGGACATTTGTCGTTGACTAAAGAGATTAAATAAATAACACCTTTCAATATTAATTACGTGTTTTAAAAAAAAAAAAAAATTATAGAGTGTATTTGGTTCCGGGTGTCCCATCGTGAAACTCGTAAACTTTGGAAACTTGTATGAAACCTTATTGAAACTTTCATGAAACTTTGAACTTTGGGAAACTTGGAACTTGTGAACTATTATGCGTATATGTGTTATTGCCTTAGCGGGTTAACTAAATTTAGGATACTTGTTAGCGACCAATCCTTGATGAAAATATAAACCCGTAAGAACTTACTGCTACTTTTGGAAACTTTATTCATTTGCCCGTTTTGGTTCAGGAACTTTTATACACTATTAGCAACAGTCGTTAGTCATATGGGTATCGATACTTAGGAGCGGTCACTCCTTACTAAGGGTTAGCGTCCCAAGTACATATTACTAAGATTCCGTTAGCAACTTATTCAAACATTTTTGGGCTAGATCAGGACCACACAATCGGTTTAGTGTATACTTACTATTTTTATTATGCCAAGTGATTGATACGAGTAACTATTTAGTTAAACACATACTCCCTACGCATACACCTTTTTAGCGCTTGGATTCCGCTGCAACTTTAATTATACGAGTTTTATTCATTTATCTTACTTGTGTACGTTCAAACCTTTACTACTTTTCATATATGTTCAAACGTCGCTCCGTTCCTTTTCTTATGACGTTATCATATATTTTTGCAACTTTCTATTTTTGGAAACTTTATCGAAACTCTAAACTGTAACTCACTCACTACTTTATGTAGTTGACACTTTATCTTATGTTTCATGAAATTAATGTAAGTGTACGGAATGCATGGCAAAGGAGGTTTGATATGGTTACGTGAGGCGTTCATTGGGAAAAGACCTTCTATTTTTGGGAATTTTATTTGAAACATTGTACTTGTACTTTATTTTAAACTTATGAACTGCTTGGTTGTGAAACTTGAACAATTTTATTTTTAATCGAAATGACTTCAATCGTTTATATTTTCTTATGACCGTGTAATGATATTCCAGCTCTCACATTCCGTGTTTCCGCTATAGCGGGGTGTGACACCAGGCACCGCACAAGGGGTGTGTGCGTCGTCCTGGACCGTTTTTGTAATATTTTTGTGATTTTTCGTTTTTGCGTTATTGTTTCGTTTGACCTTTTCGTTAACTAAAAGTTCTTATTTATGATACGTTATGAACTTAGGAAAGTTCATTGGGTGTTTTCTTGGTATTAGGACTTATATAATTCGATTCCGGGAGTGATTCCGACACTGACGCGTTTCCGGTAAATGTACAGTTAAAGACAACGGCTGACAATATGAGAGACATAGAGTGTAAAATGCACCTGAAATTTGACGGTTGTTACATGTGTTACATTCCAGAGTTGAGGAGGAGCTTGGTATCTTTTGGTACGTTGGAGAAAGGGGATACACCGTGGTGATGTAAGATGTGGGTTCCATTAAGGTTTTGTATGGAACACGGACAAAGAGTTGTGTATACTCTTTGGACGACTATGTGGAGGATGGTGCTACAGAATATGTGGACATGTCGAGTTTGAGGTGGAATCATTGGACGATCAAATTGAATTGATCGATGGTCATCACGAATTTGAGGTAGTTCGGGAGAGTAGTGATGAGGAGAAAAGTGAGGAATCCCAGTTACATAATTTGGGGATAACTTTTAAATCGATGTGATTTAGGTATCAAATGATAGCTGGGATTTTTTTTGGTCGAGTATCATATGATAACAAATCCGTGAGTAATATGTAGAATTCAATGGTCTAGAATGGATGTTCGAAGTAATATGTTTTAGCTTTTAAGTTTGTTTGTCCAATGATGTAGTTAATGATTCTTTTTTTATTATCTAGTCTAGGATGGAAGTTCGGAGTAACAAGTTTTATTATCAAGGAGAAAGTTCATTTATATATATCTTTAATATATAATAAAGAGGGGCCTTAAATGTCATATGGTGAAGTAAGGTCTCTTGGATGAGTTCGATACTTTGATTTCAACCGTTAGATGAGATTGATGATGTCATTAAATATTTTTTTTCATTTTACACCCTCTTACAACACATAATTGCATTATCTCTTCAATTTTACAATTATTACAATAAAAAAATATGTCTCTTACTGAACTATGATTTACCTTATTATTATTATTTTAAAATCTTTTTATACAAAATATTAATATATGTGTATAAACATATATATATATATATATATATATCTATATAGAGGTGGGTTCATTTAGGAACCATCAATTATTTAGGAACCATTAGGAACCATTTTTAGGCAAGGTGGCAATTTTGTAATTAAGTCAAATCCCCAAATTGGAAATCAATTAAAACCCACTTTAAAATACTAATTAACTTTAAATTAACATATCTAGAGTATAACTAGGTTTTAGGAAAAACTAAATACACCATTAAAACAAGCATTTAATTATCTTTCCAACGAGCACCCACTTGATATACTTTTGACGACTTTTTTTTTTTTTTTTTTTTTAGTGAGTTTCGGTATATACACTAGTGTATATACTAAATATTCACCAGTGTATATACTAATTAACCAAAAACACATCTAAACCATATACACTATACACTAGTGTATACACTATATTCACTAATGTATACGAATCTTTATATTAATTTCCTTTTAATTGTGAATACGCAATATACAAAAGTGAATATACAATATATATATACACAAGTGAATATACAATATACACCAGTGAATACGCAATATACACAAGTGAATATACAATATACACCAGTGAATACCATGTATTCAATAGAGAATACATCTTATACATTAGTGAATATAGTGTATACACTAGTGTATATTGTATAAATACACTAGTGTATAACTATAGATTAGTGAATATAGTGTATACACTAGTGTATAAATACACTACTGTAGTGTATAAATACACTAGTGTATAACTATACATTAGTGAATATAGTGTATACACTAGTGTATAGTATATATGGTTCAGATGTGTTTTTTGTGAATTAATATATACACTGGTGAATATTTAGTATATACACTAGTGTATATACCGAAACTCACTGTAAAAAAAAAAAAAAAAAAAAAGTCGTCAAAAGTATATCAAGTGGGTGCTCGTTGGAAAGATAATTAAATGCTTGTTCTAATGGTGTATTTAGTTTTTCCTAAAACCTAGTTATACTCTAGATATGTTAATTTAAAGTTAATTAGGATTTTAAAGTGGTTTTAATTGATTTCCAATTTGGCTCTCAATTTTGACTTAATTACAAAATTGCCACCTTGAGTTTAATTACAAAATTGCCACCTTGGTTCCTAATGGTTCCTAAATAATTACATGGTTCTTAAATGAAACCAACTCTATATATATATATATATATATATATATATATATATATATAACTATAAACAACATGTGTATAAACATAAACGTATATTGTATTCTCATAATAATTTAAAAGAACGTGTTCTTAAACATAAAGTTTACGATTCAATTTTTATTTATATTTACTCGCTTTATCGCGAAACAATAATCTAGTATATGTATATAAGATATTACGAAAAGGGTGTTTTTGTCAATCCAACAACATTTTATAAGGATCTATTTCATTTCGCTAAATCAACAAATGTTAAAATGTAATGGTAATATTACATTTTATTATTTTGCTCATTTTATTACCTTATTATTCATTTCGTTCTTTGTATAACCAAATAAACCCTTGATATTTGACAAAACACTTATGTTTGGTTTGAAAGTATAGGAATAAAAGTATAAGAATGTGAATGATAAATTCATTTTTATTTAATCTGATGGTGTAACATCTCGTCATTTTATGCCGGGGTCACCCATCCTGGAATTGCTCGGGCTCAAGCATGCTTAACTACAGAGTTTCTAAACTCTGCAGTTTCTGTAGCCACCAAAACACATCATGTCATGAAACACTAAAGGTTTACTCATATACCCAACATCACTCTTATACACAGGGATATGAGATTTTCCTAAGGTGTCACAAACACCCCTACTTGGGACTCAACGTCCTCGTTGAGGTTTGTCCCACCATCCCAAACATCACAAGAGTGGCTCTGATACCACTTGTAATACCTCGCAATTTCATGCCCACGATATTGTCCGTTCTGCCAGCAAGACTCACGGATTTGGTATTGTCGAGCTTCCCAGGGGGTCACCCATCCTGGAATTGCTCTGGCTAAGCACGCTTAATTACATAGTTTCTAAGCTATGCAGTGTCTGTAGCCACCAAAACGTGTCTTGTCATGAAAGACTACATGTTTACTCATATACCCAACATCACTCTTATAACGGATGATGCGTGATTTGCCTAAGGTATCAGAGATGGGAATTAATAAATGTGTGAATCAAACCGACAAACTTAGTCATTTTTCATACCTATCAAAATTAAGGAGTTTAAGATTTTAATTTTCATTTCCATTTTATTAATACCTATACCCATAGTTTAGTATTAACCAAACACCCTCTTGATGTTTTCTTATATTTTAAATAACTTTTAATATATACAGTGTTTTGAGTTTTATATATAATTTTAATCTTAATTTTATTTTAATTTTAATATATAATAAAATAGTAAACTTAAATGTCAAATGGTAAAGTAATATACTTTGAATGAATTTGATTCTTTAATTTTTGTTTTTAGATTAAAAAGATGACATCATAAATTGACTTTTTAATTTTGGTTTAACTTAAAACAATAATGGTCATTTTAATCTTCCAACAATGGTATCCATAATTCTTTGTACTTAATTCATGAAAACTAAATACCAATTTATACCACAATTCTTCGTATTCAATTCATGAAAAATAATTTCGAATTCAAAAATCATCATTCTATATCTCACTTTTCATCTTGGTAATTGTAACGCTGTGATTTCCAAAAATACGTCATTTTTAAAAACTTTTTATTTATCAGAGATATTTGCGAAAAACGTGAATTATAAGTTATTTAAACATAGTCAACTGCGGTTCTTAACAGAAACCACGAGTTACTTCACAAAACACTTTTACACATTATAATAAAATTTATATATTATTTTACAACTCTTTCACATATATTATACAACTCAAAAAGGGCGCGATACAAGTTCCACAAAAGAAGGGAAAACTACCCCAAAGCACCCTCTCACAAGTCACCTGCAGCTAAGCCACCTACGAGCAAAAGAAACATTTTGAAAAAGAGGTATCAACATGGCGAGTAATCAGGGTAATAAGTATTATAAAACAGGTTTATAATAACTAAACACGTCTCAAGTTCCCAAACCTTGTCCGCCCGAAAAGTTCACAATAACACATAATTATGATTAAATGCATGTAACACTTTTGATTAAACTCTATAATCAATTCTATGCATTAATCCTCAAGTCTCTGTACGTCTCAGTCTCTAGTCTCAACCTCAAGTTCCTTAGATATAAACACACAATCCAAGGGATCCCCATTATTAGCTACTCGTGCATACGACAATAATATAATAAACTAGGTCGCGACTCCTATTTATTATAATAACTCGTATGCTACTTTCGCAGATCCGACTCACAACCGCCAGTCAACGATTGTTTTGCCGTTTAGGAAGTAATAGAAGCGACTCATGACACCGCGTCTCAGTCGGGCACTATCCACTTCTATTCAGTCCAACGTGACATAAGTCCGTTTAAACCCTACGGTAGACAGGAATCGCTCGCTGTCAAATATGTCACTCCAGTACGAGACACATGTCCCAATACCACGGTGTATCCAAGAGTCTAGAACTGGAATACGTCACTGTTTGGCTAGCCACTCTCTTACCTAGTTTCAACTCTACTAGGTCACAATCACTAATAAAATGAGTAGCTTCTACCCATTCCTACCCAGGCACAGCATGCTAGGATCACAATTATAGGTCTCTATTGCAATAAACTCACATGCAATATAAACACAACATATAGCTCTTTTGCAATAAACACACATGCAAAATGATCTTTAAAGTATACTAAATAAGCATTCAACACTATTACAATAAACACATATGCAATAAACTCAACACATAACTCTATTGCAATAAACACACATGCAATAAACTCAATATTTAGTAAAGTAAAAATACACTACTAAACACACAAATGTAATTAACTCGAGACAACCCATGGCGTAACTCTTTTCTCTTGCGACTCTTCTTATAAAATTATTTATAAGCCCTCTATACAATACACTTTGTGAAATCTCATTTTACATTTCCCAAACACTCTTTGTTAAACTCGGTTTACATTTCTCGAATACTCATTGTAAAACACATTTTTCGTCTCTTAAATACTCTTTGTAAAACTCGGTTTACATTTCACAAGAAACTTAATTAAAACCCTTTTTTTATCTCTTGCTCGAGTTTAAAAAAACTGAATACTCACCTCAATCCCGGTTTAACTCCAAGCTTTAAGTCCGAAATTCGAATTCAAACACAAACCTCGATTACGAAAGGGGTACCGATTCGACCCGAAATGAACCACCACGAAAATAACTTTCGCTTATACCGAAATGATCCTGACACTCTGAAGAGCGCTATGGTGCTTTTCGTTTTAAAAACGGCTCAAAAACGAGTATTGAATCGCCGCCGAAAGTAATGAACCGACTTATGCTTTATATTTTTCTTTCTCTGGTTTCTCAAGCTTACAAACACACATATATATCTAATCTCACAATAAAAATTTTCTTTTTGTTTTCACCTTACACGTGCATATACACTTACACAAATTTGATTCCATATACATATACACCTTACACGTACATATTCCACTTACTTCAACCTTAAGTAATGGAATTAATTTCCAATTTATAAATATAACCCCATGCTTTGTCATAACTACATTTTTAACCCAAATTGACTACTTCATAATAAAACAAGTCCTTTAAAATTTTTCATGTCGTTACAATTCTCCCACTCTTAAGATGATTCCGTCCCGGAATCAAGATTGGAAAAGATGAGGATAACAAGTCTTCATATCTTCCTCAATTTCCCAAGTCGTCTCTGCTCCAAAACGATTTTTCCATAACACTTTGATTAATTTGATTCTTCTCTTTCTTAGTTGTTTTACTTCCCGATCTAGAATTTTAATTGGTTCCTCAAACAACATCTTATCTTTTTCTAATTTCAATTCCTCTAATGGAATAGCACTTGTCTATTCAGATAAACACTTCCTAAGATAACATACATGAAAAACATTATGAATATCTGCTAGTTCCACTGGCAGCTCTAGCTTATAGGCTTGATCTCCAACTCTCACTAGAACCTTAAACGGACCAATAAATCGAGGGTCTAACTTTCCCCGTTTTCCAAATCGAATAATTCCTTTCCAAGGCGAAACTTTTAACATAAACCTTTCGCCAACCTCAAACACTTTCGGTCGGTGTTTCTTGTTGGAATATTTTTTCTGCCTCTCTCTAGCGAGTCGTAGTCTTTCCCGAGCAATCGCCACCTTCTCAGAAGTCAAATGCACTATCTCTGGTCCATAAAATTGCTTCTCTCCCGGTTCCAACCAACAAGTGGGAGTACGACACTTCTTCCCATATAGCATTTCAAACGGTGCCATATCAATACTCGAATGATACGAATTATTATAAGCAAACTTACCAATGGCAAATGTGTATCCCAACTTCCTCGATACTCTATCACACACGCTCTCAACATATCTTCTAAAGTTTGAATGGTTCTTTCACTTTGTCCATCAGTCTGCGGATGATAAGTAGTACTCAAATGAACTCTCGTACCCAACTTCTCTTGCAATCGCTTCCAAAAATGTGATGCAAATCTACTATCTCGGTCTGAAACAATAGATAATGGTATACCATGCCGAGTCACAACCTCTCTAATGTACAGGTTAACCAACTTTTCCAATTTCTCGTTTTCTTTTGTGGCTAGAAAATGAGCACTCTTAGTTAACCGATCCACTATAACCCAAATCATATCATTACCCCTTACTGTCTTGGGTAATTTAGACACGAAATCCATAGTAATATGATCCCATTTCCACACTGGAATCTCGAGTTGTTGCAACTCACCATAGGGTTTCTGATGTTCTGCCTTAACTTGAGCACATGTTACACACTTAGACACAAATTCTGCTATTTCCAATTTCATTTTAGGCCACCAATATCTAATTTTCAAATCACGATACATCTTCGTGTTCCCCTGATGAATTGAATACTTTGACCTATGGGAATCTTGTAAAAGTAATTCACGAACACCACCATTCTTAGGAACCCAAATTCTATCACGAAACACTTTGAAACCATCACCATTTTCCTTAAACTTAGATTGATAACTTAATATTTCTTCCTCTTTTAACTTATCTTCTTTTACTCCCTCTTGCTGAGCATTACGAAGTTTTTCTAGGAAATCGGGCACAATTATCTAACTAGCTGCCTGGATTCTATATGACGATCTCGGCTCCTTTCTACTCAATGCATCAGCCACAACATTGGCTTTTCCCGGGTGATAACTTATCGTACAATTATAATCACTTAACAATTCCATCCACCTTCTCTGACGCATGTTTAATACTTTCTGATTCTGAATATGTTGTAAACTCTTATGATCTGTATAAAGAGTACACTTAGTACCATACAAATAATGATGCCAGATCTTTAACGCTAAAATCACTGCCCCTAATTCTAAATCATGAACTAGATAATTTTTCTCTGCATCCTTTAATTGCCTTGAAGCATAAGCAATTACTTTTCCTCTCTGCATTAACACGCAACCTAACCCCGAATAAGAAGCATCACAGTAAAAAACATAACCAAATACAAATAATTTAGCGAGTAAGTAATTACTAAGTAAAAAACGTGACATATATTTCTGTGTAAAGTTTACTTAGACAGTTCTAAGACTTAAACAACTCACCCGTCCAATCGAAATCTTTCTCTAACATCAATGAGGTGAGGAGATGTTAAAATCCCAGTCCGAAAACCACAGTTGCGTTATATATATATTCGGTGAACACACATGTTGATCCCTATAACCAATAAAAAAAAACTCCTTATACGTTACATTGCAATAACAAAAGCCCAAAAACCAACCTACCAACAAACTTACCTTCCCTTTAGTCCCTGCAACATGAAGAATCTTCAACTGAGAAATCGACTCCTCTAAATCCAAAATCTATAACGTTTCAAAGAGTAATACCTTTAATAACACTACCAAATTTAAGCACATCCATTATTATTATACGAGACCAAAATTTAATAAGAACCGCGATTTATGTCTGCTCATTTAATCATAGGTAGGCATAAAAAATATATGAGTAAAAAACGGTTCTTATTAAACTTTGGTTCTTATTTGATCGGGTATCTAATCTAATATACCTTAATGTAGTCAAACATACGTAGAAAAGTAAGATTACGTTCAGCTAAGCTTGTTTTTAGAAGAGTTGGAACACAATTCTTTTTAGTAATAAGAGTTGACAAAGCTTCCATTGCTTCATTATAATTATCTGAATCCACAACTCATTCATTTTAACTTCAAAAATTCATTAAAAAAATCGTATATTCTAAACTTTAACTACAAATGTTACAGGGATTAATTGAATTACATAATAATCGAATAAATTAAAAGCAAATCTATAAGATGTTTTTAGTTTAAATTAGTAGAACATAAAAGTAAAAATAAATGAATAAATTAAGGAATAGGGTTTGAAGAATAGAGTAGTACCTTGTGGCATGTTTGATTCACACATCGCCGTCAGTTTCAATCCTCGACTCCATAATTTCTCCTATTGCTAAAGGAACGTAAGTGAAAGCATTAAATCTCAACGTCAGTACAATAAGCCCGACAATATCGACAATCAATGAAAACAACAATAACGAAAGCAAACCATTAACCCAGATTAAAAAGAAAACAAAACGCAGAAATTAGAACCACAAAGACGAAGAAAACCAACTGAGACAACGAAATCCGACAACAGAGAAAACGAAAGAAAACCACTAGAAGTGATTGCAGGAAGATAACGAAGAACAATTACACGTGGAAAGACACGCGTCGGAAGGAAAAAAAAAGGAAAGAAACGCATGACAAAAAGCAGCCGGAAAGAAACCCAACAAATTACCAGGACCCACGACCCGAATCCCAACCCGGTAACCCGGAAAAACCCGACGCGGGCACAAACTCATAGGTTCCTACCACTTTTAATTATAAGAGTAATTAATTGATTTTGTCGATTTCCGATTTGAGCAATTTTTCTGGATATGTTTGTGCATTTTGCATTTTTAAAACTGTTGTATGGAATACTTTATTTTATCAATAATTTCCGGTTTCTTAATAGTTTGTAAAGTTTGAATTTTTTTTGAGAAAATCACAAAAATAATCACCTTAAAATTCAAAAATACCAAAATAATCATCTGATTCGCGCCATTTTTCTCGCGCCATTTTCTTCGTCGCGGGATTGAAAATAATATAAATGATTGGTCTTAAATTGACCACGTCCTCGCGACTTTTTTGGTCCTCGCGACATTTTTCTCGCGCCAATTTATGACCAATCATTTATATTATTTTTCAATCTCGCGACGAAAAAAATGGCGTGAGAAAAATGGCGCGAATCAGATGATTTTTTTGGCATTTTTGAATTCTTAAGTAATTATTTTTGTGATTTTCTCTTTTTTTTTTTTTTTTTCAACATGCTTACATAAGATCACTTGAAGTAGGTCTTTTACATTTTTCTCAGAGTTATTTATATGTTTTGTCCTTTAATTTGATTTAAAATTGTGGATCCGGTCCTTTACTTAAAAATACATCATGCGTAGCAATTTTGTTTTTTGTCATAGTAAATCGACTAAAACACTCTTGAGATCAAGGCTTTTAAAGGGAAGAAAGAAAGAGTGTCTCATCATTTCTTGTGACTAAGGATAATATTGTTAAAAAAAATCAACTATATGGACACCATATCTAAAGTTAATGGATGTGATCCACAATTTTTGACTAACCTCAAGCACGAAACAGGTAATCTACTCTTCATTTTAATTACTTACCATGTAATATTAGTTACAATCATATTTCTTTGCGTGTTTTTTATATATTCAAACTAGATTATTTTTTCACGATAGCGTGGACAAAGATATAGTTTGACTTGTAAATTTTTGTTTATATAGATTTTAAGTTTGCTTATAGTTAAAATAATATATATACTTTTACCTATATATACATGTTTTGATATTTTTATGAGGAGATTATAAAATAAAAATTTGGTAAATCATAGTCTAAATTGAGCGATTTATAAGTAAAATAAACTTATATTTTTTTATTTCAGTGGAGATGTAAATGAAAGAGAAAATGTAATTATATATTGTAAGAGGGTGTAAAATAGAAATAGTCCTTAATGACATCACTAGTCTGATCTAACGGCTGAAAACAAAGAAAATAACCCATCCAATGGACCTTACTTCTTCATGTGCCATTTAAGGCCCTTCTTTTATTATATATTAAAGATTGCAGTAATAGTTTTGGGTATTGATGGTGAAAACGTCATCGACTATTCAAATGTGATCCAACTTGCAACTTCTTTGGTCATAAAGTACGGGAAGTTGATGTAGCGCGGTGGAAGGATAAACAAGATAACTAGATAAACTCCGTTAATTCAATCAATGATACCCATAATGAATCAAAATAATAAAAATCCGTTGATTCAATAATGGTATAAAGATTAAACCGTACAATTGATAAAACCATCAAAGAGTTTTGATTATCGATTTCAATAAAATAAAAAAAATGATAGCTCCCTCCATTGTTCAATCACACAAACATTAAATAACAACCCTAAAAAAAGAAACAAAACAAGTCCTTAGACTTTTAAAAAAAACTGGAAAAAACCCGTCGAAGTCCGTTGAATTCCTCCAAACTTGATTACCGTCTGATGGCCGGCTGCGGCGCAACGCCTTCTGGTGCGTCGCAGTCGTCTACTGATCCTCCAAACCCCTTACTAGCTTGTCTATTATACGCACCGCACCAGAAGTTCTATCTTAGAGATTCATAGACATAAATTCTCTGTGATTTTTGTTTATAGACCTCTAAAATTTTCATTTTTAAATCCATGATTTGTAGTCTTTATATTGGTGAAGTTTTATGGCCTAAAATGAACATAGCACATAAAGTGCCAGAAAAGAGAGTGAACCTGGTGTTTTAAAGGACAAAGTGATGCTATTTTGTGTAAACCAAAGAAGTATCACGGTTGATTCATTGTGAACAAAGTAAAGTTAAGTATTGGGATTCCTTATTTACTTTTTTCATTTTACCGAAAAATAGCGACAGCATTTGGTTTTTGTTTTTGTAACACAGGACGAAGCCGTTGCAAACCATGGACATCTTTTATTTCCTTTTATTATGTAAGTTATGTAATAGGAGTCTTGGGACATTGTTTATTTCATTTACTTACGTAAGTTATCACTTACGCTGTGTT
This sequence comes from Senecio squalidus, assembly GCA_910822075.1. Lineage (NCBI taxonomy): Eukaryota > Viridiplantae > Streptophyta > Magnoliopsida > Asterales > Asteraceae > Senecio > Senecio squalidus. The sequence continues at coordinate 14,188,077 of CAJVGC010000592.1, forward strand.
CTCAAGTTTTATTTTGAGGGTAAATGAATGTAAAGGAAAGGAAATAAATAAATTGTTGTGTTCTCAAGTTCTTTTTAAGGAAGGAAAGGAAAGTAAAGGAAAGGATTATGAGGTAAAGTTTATACATTTTATTCAATAAAACAATCCGGCCATATTTGGGGTGATTGTAAAGTAAAATAAATACTTTCCTTTCCTTTCCTTTTCTTTTCTTTACATTACTTTTCTTTCCTTTAATTTTAGGCTCGAGAACAGAGCGTTAGAAGTTTTGTAAATAGACAATGCTATGGTTATAAAAAGTTTACAAACAAATTGTTACAAAATAATGTAAAAATGCATCAAACCAATCATATCATAGCACTCATTTTTTTTTTTTTTTTTTTTGAACGGCAAAGTTAGTAGTTAGTGATTCGAGTCCACAGTGACATCCAATTGGGCAGTATGCGAGCCTCGAACCTTCTCCTTAGGGAATAAACCCCACTCCTGCTTCTAAGGGCCCCTGAAGGTCCATGGTGAGACTCGAACTTGAGACCTCATTATAAAACCTCCCCAAGATTATCATAGCACTCATTATATCTCATATTTCTTTCTTTCCATTAATACAATGACACATCATTTTGTAACAAAAGTTTTGTAAAATTTTAGTAACCATAGCATTGCTCATTTTACAAAAATATTGTTACAAAATGATATATCATTATATGAATGGAGAGAAAAAAAATATGAAAGATAATGAGTATTATGATATGATAGGTCGGATGTATTTCCACATTATTTTATAACATATATACCAATTTATGTTGCTTTAAAACAAAATTATCAAAATATTGTCGTTTTAATTTAGAGAGGTTTTAATTTAGAGAGGAGAGAGAAATTAGATTAAGTCATAATTGATTATATTCATTGTTTAAATTTAAATATTTTTAATTATTTTACTACTTCTAAATTAAAATGTCTATCACCTTTTAGTCGTTTATAGTCCATTATATTATTTACAATTGATGATTATCTTGTGATATACTAACTTTCTTTTTCTATGTTAAGCAAAGGTTTACAAGCTATAAAAGAAAAGGTCTTTAGTATGATTTAAATTTGGTCACTAATGATATTAATGACAAATTTTAAATGGTCACTTTTTCTTACTATAAGTCCGTCACTAACTTTATTAAGTAAAAGTTAGTATATCACAAGACAATCATCATCGTTAAGTAATATAATGGACTGTAAAAGACTAAAAGGTGATAAATATTTTAATTTAGAAGTAATAAAGTAATTAACAATATTTAGATTTTAAGAATAAATATATGTGACTTAATCTAATTTCTTTCTCCTCTTTAAATTGAAATGAAAATGTTTTGGTAATTTTGTTTAAAGTAACATAAATTGGTGTATCTTTAATATATAATAAAAGAGAGCCCTTAAATGTCAAATGGCGTAATAACATCTTTTGGATGGATTAACCTATTTGATTTCAGCCGTTAGATCAGATTGATGTTTTCATCAAAAATTATTTTCACTTTACACCCTCTGACAATACATAATTACATTTTATATTTCATTTCATCTACACTTAAATAGATAATTCTAATTTACTTATAAATCGCTCAATTGAACTTTACCTTATTGTTATTCTAAAATCTTCTAATACAAAGTATCAAAACATGTGTATAATGTAAATGTGTATATGTTATTATAACTATAAACGTGTATAAACGTAAAGATATATATGTTATTATACGTGTAAAATTGTATTTTCATAATAACTTAATATCTACATAAAAATAAAATTTACGATTCAATTTTTATCGTTATCCGCGCTATCACAGGACAATAATCTAGTATGTTTTTAAAACATAATTAGTATGTAAAAAACTCATAAATAAATTATACTTTTTATAATTACGAACAGGCCCACTCAAATAATGGATGCGTTCTTCCAACTAATCAGTGGGGTGCGTTACTAAATATTTTATATAAATTTATTTCAAAAATTAATGGAGCTTTATTGACTTTTTTGTATTATATTTCCCCCCTAAATGTATTACGTACATTTTAATTTTTAAAACAAGGAAGCTATCTGTTACAATTAAACTTCTTCTATTCTCCGCACTAGCGCCATATATTGTTTGACAGAATTTAATGTGATTCATTTTTTTTTAATATTTTTTTTTATATATAATTTGGATTAATTTATAAAGGAAAAATAGCTTGTGTATGTGTTCAACTTGTTACGAAATTCTTTTGTCTACTCCGTATTCTTACAAGTTTTATTGCGTACCATATATTGACTAATTTTGTTCTTTGTGTACATGTTTAACCTTTTACCTACAAAAGGCTAATGTGCAGCCAAATTAATTACGTTTTTGTCCACCTCAACTATCACGTAGGAGTGCAGTAGTTGACCTATTTTTTCACTTCCCTATTTAACCTAACTGACAACCCGTTTTTTATACCCAATTTATCAAACCCATAATTTTCTTTCAAGCTTCATCACGACGACAATGGACTTGGTTTCCCGTTTTTGTGATTGTGGATTCGAAATCTACCCTCGTACATCTTGGACAAGCATTAATCCAGGAAGAAGATTCACCAGTTGCCCGTAATGGTTAGTTGCCCTAATTTTTAATTTTGCCCTAAATTAAACACAAATTGAAAACAAAATTGAATTGTTTCCAATTAACAGGATAAAAAAAGGAAATGCAAGTTGTATATGTTTATTGACGAAGAAATCCGTAATCCTTACTACAAGAAACTGCTATCTGATCTTCATGTTGAATTGCAAAGACGTAAGGCAAGTAGTGGGAATGCAGCTTATGAAGATCTTAACGATTCAAGATTGGAAATGAACAAAATGATGCAAGAGTTGACCAATGCAAAGTCAAAGATTGTAGTTTATGAGAACTTGGTTGTGATTATTTTGTTTGTTGCTGTTTTTTTAGAAATTGGAATAGGTTTTCCTATTAGGGTTTAAAAGTTTGTCTGTACAGAAGTTTTAGCAAGTTGTAATGTTTTGTTTATAATGCAAATTCTAATTTATGGTAAAACCACAACAACAAACAACATTAACTTGAAAATGGAAAAACAGTTACATACAACACTAAAATTGCTAATTGGCTTATAAAGCCAACTGCATACCATCATTCAAGTACATATATTACAACCTTTGTTACCATCATTCATATACATCAAAGTTGCTAATTGGCTTATAAAGCCAACTGCATACAATCCTGAAGGTTCCCATCCTAAATACCACACAAGTACATATTACATGCCACCATAAATACCAAAAAACATTGTTTACAAACATCCTAAATACCAAACAAGTACATATTACTTTCCAAGGTCAATTGCATTGTCTTGTGCATCTTTTGGTCCCTCAACTTGCTTTCCTAACTTCATTTTCAAGATTCTTTCACTTGGTGGTCTCTTCTTGAAATCTACTTTCTTTGATGAGCTTGAATTCTTCTTCTTTGGTGTCACATCTTGTGAAGACTGATTACAGAAGGGCTTCCCAAAGTTATCTCTTAACTTTTATTCCCAACCTGACCTTGAACATCCACCTTCTTTTAAGTTTCCTCCATATTAACATGTCCTTGTACTGCAACATGTACCTCTTCTTGAGTGACTGGAAATGGAACACCTAGAGGCCACACAAGGAATGGAACACAATTCTTACCTCTCCCTTCAAAGGTTTCGCGAGTAACTAGATCAATACAAAAGTCATTTCCCCACCATGAAGGTAAAGGTCTATTAATAGGACCTAACTAGTATATTTACCTATTAAAAGACTGTACAATAGTAATCACAACTATACGTACTATATTTACCTTTTTGATATTTTGCATTTGTCCTTGGGACACCTAGAGCATTTGTTAGACCCAAACCTATACATTTATTTTCCCCATGTGATGAACCTAAGAAGAAATGTTCTGGATTTGACCCACCAGCAAAAATACCTTGTTTTGGTCCAACACCCATCAAAGCATCAACGGTTTCCCTGTATGGTGAAGTTGAACCACAACTTGAATCAACTCACTGCATGCTTGTAGTAGAACACATACTTGCACCTGAGCCTATGCTCTGACCAGTACTTGCACCCTCTTCACTACCACTACTGCTTGTAAAAGAACCAACATTCTTGTTCTTCTTAGGTGGTGTTTTCGGGTCATCTGTACATCCTTTCTTGTTATGACCAGTTTCCCAACAATTATGGCAAGTGATAACTGTCCCAACCCTGGAAATTCTTATGGTATTGTCCCCCTCACTTTGAGCTCTAATGCTCTTTTTCTTGGGTCTCCCTGGAATTTTTCTTGGCAGTGGTGGAAGAGGCTTGTTCATGTTGTTTTTTCTCCAAGTTGATATCCCACCAACAGGTTTCAAGTAAGTGTTTTGAGCATTCAAGTACATTGAATTTTTGAACCAATCTGCCACATAATCCTCTGGGTCTTTATGTAAAGCAAGTATAACTGAACAAACATGTGAAAAAGACACACCTGATAACTGCCACATCCTGCAGCTGCATGTTTTATGTTGTTCATCAAATTTAAAGCCCCTATTGCATTGTCTAACCTCCCATTCAAATCCTCCACATAACATAGGAAGTAAAAACCTACGATTAAGAATATATTAAAATACTATAAACATTATTACAAAAAGTTAAACCAAGAATGAAGAGTGAACCTATGTTGACCATTCCAGTTTCTTTTGTATTGATAGACATATTGCACCATCCCACTTCAAGCATATCTTTCTCATTGTGTTCATCTTTTCCATCACAATCTTTCTTATAGCCTCTAACAAGGCGATGATTGGTTTGTTCCTCAAAGTCACAACAACTGAATTGAAGCACTCACTGAAGCCATTCTCAGCTACTTCACAACCTCTATGCAATGTGAAGAAATCCCTAAACCATGTTTTTGGACCCCTGTCAATTAAATAGGCTGGTGCCCTTGGATTAGCTTGGTGAATCTTGTTCATGATCTTCTGAAATAGCATAGGATATGATGACTTAGAAGCTGACCAGAAAAGACTTCTAAATTCCACACCACTGAATTGCTTTCTAAAATTCTCATAGATGTGCCTTGCACATTGCCTATGCTCTACACATGCCATGACATTATTGACAACCTCCATCAAACCATTTGCATTATAAAACATGTAGTTAGTGGTAATATAAAAACATGTGGTTAGTGGTAATATACAAGTAAGCATGTTGTAATATAAAAACACATACCTTGTGTTGATTAGAAATTAAGGTTACACTAGCACCACCTTCAGTCTGCAGATCCTCACCCAACAATTGAATGGACCAACTCAAATTCTTCTTATTTTCCACATTCAAAACAACCCAAGCAATTGGGAGAATGTGATTATTTGCATCCCTTCCAATTGTTGTCAATAATTCACCATGGTTGGGCCTTTTCAAAAAACAACCATCTAATGCAATTATCCTCCTACAACCCCTAATCCATCCCATTTTCAAAACCTTTAAACAAATAAACATCCTATCAAAATAAACCCTTTCATCTGAAATTGACTGTAACACCTATTTTCACTGTTGATCCTGGATTACTTATAAGCAACTCATCAACATAAGATATTAGCATTCCATAGTGATCCTTTAATGACTTCTCATACTCAACTAGTGCATAAGTCTTGGCCCTTATGCATTGTTTACTGGTCACAGTGCATTTATAATTTTTCATGACTAACTCAACAATGTAAACCAATATTATGTTTGGGTTAGACCTGATCTTGTCACCAAAGTGCTTACCAACCCACTTGTAATTAATCAGTGATCCAAATCTAAAGTTCCTAACACATGTGTGAACTTCAACCAAAGAAATAACCTGAAATGAATCTTCTGTCCTCATAGTCCTAGCATAACATCTAAATGGACACTTTGGACCATCTGGTTTAACTACATCTGGATACCTCTTTTGTTTCCTTTATTTTCCTTTGGATAGTCAACCGGCGGCTGGTAGTTCCCAGACGGCGGCTGGACTGCCCAGTTCAGGGATTTCGGTTCACGGTGTAAATAGTCTAGTTGGTTAGGATACTCGGCTCTCACAATCAGGGAAATTCAAATGGGCAAAAACCATATCGGCAAGGACCACCGGGGTTCTATGCTAAAGAGACTCCTAAAGGACCGTTTTGTAGGTCCCAGTGGTCCGATCTACAGGATTAAACCAACTAATTACGAGGCGGAATCTCGTAATCAGTAATCACACAAGTAATAATCGATATTAATAACAATAAGAACAAAACGTAATTACCGAATTCCAAATACTTTATATATTGAATCACTCAATTACAATAAAGTATTTTTAGAACTCTCTCAGTCTGTCTCTGAATCATTAACTCACTGATTAACCCTAAACCTAAACTCAATGCCTCTTTATATAGAGACATGTTTCATAGGCTTGGGCCACTAATGGGCTCATGGACTATGCAAAGTCCATTAACACCCATAACAGACTAAATAGCCCACATACCAATACAATGCTATTGGGCTATTACAGACTCAAATAGACTATAACTAAAGACTTAATTAATCTAGAACAACTGTCACAGATATTGCACCAACAAATTCCCCCTTGACTGTTGCTTCTAGATTCCGTTATACGCTCAAAGTCTTTATAGTGTTTTACTCCTTGTGTTCTTTGCAGGTTCTTCTAACTCCTCATTGTCTTGAATAACTCCCCCTGAATTGTTGCAATAATTCAGTCTTCTCCGTTTAAGCTTGTGAAGATTCAGTCTTCTCCGTTTACGCTTTCAAAGAGTTAGTCTTCTCCGTTAATGCTTGTGAAGAGTTAGGCAGCTCCCTTTGTTGTTGTGAACTTCGTTCTTTATCAGAGTCTTCATCACGAGTTGAGTCAACTAAGTTCATCGCTTTTGCTTGTATTCTTCGAGCTTCCATAAATAACAACAAAACTCCCCCTGAGCTGTCTGACGATGAACAACGTCTCAAACAGCAGTTTTCAAGAGAATCTCGTACGCACTTCGTAACCTGCAAACAAACGTTAGTAAGACGTTTTTTTTTTTAAGATATCGACACGAAATTTTGAGTTTTTCATGTCGATTCTAATTTTCATAAAGATAAATATACAAGATTACAAAAATTTTCAGCTAAGCTAGCAATGATCAGTTATGGTGGAGAACCCATGCCATAACACGTCTTGATTGTCCTCTTTCGTTCACGTAGACAAATTCCCTGAAGAAACCATCATCTCTAGTAACCGTAGCTTGAACTTTAGAATGCAGGTGGTTCCTTGGTGGACAATAAGATCTCGATTCCCGATAGAATGAATTTACTCTCTCACTCGGGCAGTATGGAGTAGAAGTTCTATGTCACACCCCGCTAAAGCGGAAACACGGAATGTGAAGAGCTGGAATGTGACAACCGTCAAAATTCAGGTACTTGTTCAATTATTATATCAGTTCGAAACATTAGTTACTCCTTTATCGTGTTCGTTCTGTTCTAGCTCGTAACTTTTGAATCTATACTTCGTCGGAACTAGTGTCGGAATAACTTCCGGAATCAAAATTATAAGTCCTAATACCAAGAAAACACCTATTGAACTTTCCTAAGTTCATAACTTATCATAATTAAGAACTTTCAATTAACAAAAAGGTCCAACGAAGCAATAACGTAAAAACGAAAATTTGAAAAAGGCTGAAAAGTGCCCCGGTGCGCCGCACCTAGTGTTGAGGTGCGCAACACCTCACGCCAGAATTCAAAAAAATTACAGTTTTAGTCCCTGCCTCGTTTTTACACAACCACCACCCAATTCCACCAATCAAACTCGACCCTTTACTGCAAATTACCAGTCCCAACTCACCCTATTATCATTTTCTTATTCGTTTTCTTTTCCATTTTACATATTACAAAAACACACACACAAAACACCTACACCCTTTTTCTCTCTATTTTTCTCTCTAGAACTCACTTGTTCCAGTGACCTCCAGCCACATAAACACCATTTTAGTCCATACAAATCGTTCTAAACTTCAAGTGAAGCCAAGGGGTGTTGTTTATACCGAAAAAAGACCACGTTCGCAAAGATTTTTGGAGCTCAAATCCGACCAAACTCATCATCCAAGCTTTTCCTTCGGTAGATTACTTTCTTTTCACTGTTTTTACATAAATAATCAATTGCATGTAAGATCTAACGGTTGAAAATATGTTTTTATACAAATCTTTGACTTTTATGGTCAAAAAGGTTTTAATCGAAATACTCATTAGATCCACGAATCTGTGAATAAAAACACTTTAGAAACTGTTAAAATGATGTTTTAAAAGATATCTACTGGATTGCATGTCGAAATCCTTAAGTCACAAAACGTTTTTAGCAAGAAAAACACAAAACGGGAATGAGACAGCAGCTAGGTGCGCAGCACCGAGCTGTTGTTCTCCCGAAAATCGTCGTTTTACTCGTTTTAAGATTATGTTTACATTCTGGACTTTTACCGATATCATTTTGGGACTGAGATAAACAAAACTAATAATATTGGTAACCCACATTGGACTCTTTGGACTATTTAAATAAGTTATTATGTATTATACATGTTTAGTGAGCGGGATTGACTTTAGGTTTTGGACACGAAATTTGGGCGCGGAAGCGCTGCCCAAATTCCGTTAGAAAGCCTAAACCAACTCAGCGACCTAAACATGTCTAACATAATAATAACTTTGACTTTGAACTTTGGGACTAAACATAACATTAACCGCTTCGGACCAAATTTTGGAACAATATTGGACTTAACACTTAATTACAAACTAAAGTTACATAAAACTCTTATATATGAAGAACATAACAAGAAGTTAACTTTTGGACTATATTGGTAATTAATAGGCAATCCGTGATTCCCGGCTCACATATTCCGACCGAGTTTCGAAGTTCTCGTTCTCTTCGCAATCCGTGAGTTACAACCCCTTGTTTTATATATTTTACATGAATTTGGGGGAAACATAAGATTAATTGCATTTTTAAGCCTTATGAAACAAATTGCAATATATCAAACTTTGACTTTTGACTTATTAAACTTTGACTTTTGACTTATTAAACTTTGACTTTTGACTTATTAAACTTTGAATTTTGACTTATTAAACTTTGACATTTGGATCGTACTCGGACTTATTTGAACGTCTATTTGAACTCTTATGCGTAATTTATTTGACTTTACTTAGACTTATTGGTCGCTCTCTTTTGACTAAACTGATTATTGATGCTTGTATACGTACCAACCCTTGATGGAACTATAACACGATCTTAAGTGATGGACGTACGACTCTCTCGATTTTAAAAATAAAGATTACTTAGTGCCCGACTGTTTTAGACTTAGACTTTCACACTATTAACTACTTAGCCGTATAGTAATTATGGGTATCGATACTTAGGAAAGAACCGTTCCTTGCTTAGATGGCAGTCTAAGTACATATTACTAAGTTCTGAATAACTTTCCGTTTGAGAGGCGGAAAGTTGGGGCCGTTCACGGTTGGAAAATCGGATTAGTGTGAACACTTAAGTTATAGATGCCAAGAGGTTGATACAAGAAAATCTAATTAGTTACTTACGCATAAACTTATAACTTTTTAGCGATTGATATACGCTTCTTCTATTTGACTAAATTTGACTATATTTGGTCTTTACAAACTTAGGGCACCAGTCCGCCCATTACTTGGACTTTAAAGTATATAAATTATAAGCGACTTTTCTCCGCTAATCTCCTTTATGGAAACTATTACTTTATATACTTTATTTACATTTTGACGTACTATTTAAACTGTAACTCACTCACTACGTTTTCGTAGTTGACACTTTATCTTATGTTTCAGGAAATTAGTGTAAGCATGAGGTGCATGGCATGGACGGGTCGAGGCGGTTGTGAGAGAACCTTTTTGGGAAAAGACGTGGCCAGTTATTTTGGGAAATTTTAATGAACTTTTTATTGTGTATCAATGTACTAAATTATCGTGTCTTGAATGGATTTGTAAACACTTTTATTTTAATTAATGACTTGATTACCGTTATGTTTTATATGACATGTGTAAAGATTTTCCAGCTCTTCACATTCCGTGTTTCCGCTTTAGCGGGGTGTGACATGGAAAATCATTACACAGGTCATATAAAACATAACGGTATTCAAGTCATTAATTAAAAATAAAAGTGTTTACAAATCCATAAAACGACCAAGTCATGATATTTTAGTACACCGATACACAAATTAAAAGTTTCATTAGAAATTCCCAAAAGAAATAATGGCCAAGTCTTTTCCCAACGAGGTTCTCACACAACCGCCTCGACCCGTCCATGCCATGCACATCATGCTTACACTATTTTCCTGAAACATAAGATAAAGTGTCAACTACGAAAGTAGTGAGTGAGTTACAGTTTGAATAGTTCGTCAAAAATATAAGTAAAGTATATAAAGTAGAAGTTTCCAAAAGGAGGTTAGCGGAACAAATCGCTTAAAATTTATATACTTTTAAAGTTCAAGTAACGGGCGAACCGGTGCCCTAAGTTTGTAAAGACCAAATAAAGTCAAATTTAGTCAATTTGTAGTTGCGGAAATCAATCGCTAAAAAGTTCATAAATTATGCGTAAGTAACTAATTAGATTTCTTGTATCAACCTCTTGGCATCTATAATTTAAGTGTTCACACTAATCCGATGGTTCAACCGTGGTGCCCGTCTTCCCGCCTCTCAAACGGGAAGATTGTACTAGTTCTTAGTAATATGTACTTAGACTGCCATCTAAGCAAGGAACGGTTCTTTCCTAAGTATCGATACCCATAATTACTATACGGCTAAGTAGCTAATAGTGTGTAAGTCTAAGTCCAAAAAGTCGTTGGGCGTCAAGTAGTTTGTTTAAAAGAGAGGTAGTCTACCGTCACTTAAGATCGTGTTATAGTTCCATCAAGGGTTGGTACGTATACAAGCATCAAAGATTAGTCTAGTTCAAAAGAGAGCGAGCCAATAAGTTCAAGTAGAGCAAAATATTTTACGCATAAGAGTTCAAATAGTACGTACAAAATAGTTCCAAGGTCCAATAAGTTCCAAGTCAAAATAAGTTCAATAAGTTTCAAAAGTCAAAATAGTTCAATAGGTTCAAAAGTCAAAGTAGTTCATAAGCTCAAAGGTCAAAGTTCAACAAGTTCAAAAGTCAAAGTTCGATAATTTGCAATTTGATTCATAAAGTTTTCAAATACAATTAATCTTATGTTTCCCCCAAAATTCATGTAAAACATATATAAAATAAGGGGTTGTAACTCACGGATTGCGAAGAACGAGAACTCGAAAACTCGGTCGGAATATGAAAGCCGGGAATCACGGATTGCCTATTATTACCAAGATAGTTTAATTAGTTGTTATGTTATTATATTCTTATATAATAATATAGACCAAATGTTATTAAACTTTAAGTGTCAAGGTTAAGTAAAGTTAAAATAGTCCGAAAAGGTAGTTGTCACGTTTTTGTCCAAAAGTCCGATTTAACGTTTTTGATTATTATCTTAAGTGCTTTTGCTCGCTGAAGTGATTTACAATTTCTAAGGAGATTTGGGCAGCGCTTCCGCACCCAAATCTCATGCCCAAAAATTATACCATCACTTCCGCTCACAAATCAACTAAAACGCAATATCACATGTAATATAGTTCATTATAGTCCAAATAGTCCAATGTAAGTCACTATTATTATTAATTTTACTCATCTCAATACAATGATATTATTCGTAAAAGTCCAGAACGTATACATAAGCTTTAAACGGACAAAACGACGATTTTTGGGAGGAACAGCAGCCCGGTGCGCGGCACCTGTAAGGGGGGTGCTGCGCACCTCATTGCTGTTTTTCCCGTTTTTGTGATTTCTTTGCTAAAAACGTTTTGTCACCCATAGATTTCGACATGCAACCAGTTTAAACTTATTAAAACATTTTTTTAACAGTTTATAAAGCACTTTTGGTTACAAAACCGTGGATCTAAAGGTTATTTCGGTTAAAAACGTTTTTGACCATAAAAACGTCATAGATTTGTACAAAAACACATCTTCAACCATTAGATCTTACATGCAAGTGATTATTTGTATAAAAACAGTAAAAAGGAAGAAATCTACCGAAGGAAAAGCTCGGATTATGAGTTTTGGTCGGATTTACGCTCCAAAAATCTTTACAAAACTAGTCATTTTTCGAATAAATGACACCCCCTTGCTTCTCTTGATGAAAGGAACGATTTGTATGGATTACAATGCTGTTTATGTCACTGAAATGGTGGTGTTTTTAGAGAGATGTTAGAGAGAAAGTAGAGAGAAATGAGTATGTGTGTGTGTTTTCAATTTTTGTAAAATGAAAATGAAAATGAATAAGAAAAGTGGGTGTATAGGGAGTTGGGGTCTGTCAAAAGACAGTAATTATGTGGCCTAACTCGTTTTTGATTGGTTGAGTTTGTGTAAAAACGAGGCAAGGACTGAAAGTGTAATTTTTTTGAAAATCTGGTACTAGGTGCTGCGCACCTAAGCAGTAGGTGTTGCGCACCTAGCCCAAAATCAGTGTTTTTCTGATTTTTCGTTTTTACGTTTTTGCTTCGTTGGACCTTTTCGTTAATTGAAAGTTCTTAAGTATGATTTGTTATGAACTTAGGAAAGTTCATTATGTGTTTTCTTGGTATTAGGACTTATAAAATTGATTCTGGAAGTTATTCCGACACTGGTTCCGACAAGAACAGACTCAACAATTACGGACTTGAACAAAGCGAACACGATAAAAGAGTAATTAATGTTTTGAACCGATACAGTAACTGAACAAGTACCTGAATTTTAGACGGTTTTCACATTCTCCCCGGGTTGAAAGAAATTTCGTCCCGAAATTTAGTGCGTCCCATCAGGAAGAAGAGTGCTCCCATGTGAATTCGTGACCTCGTCGGGAATTCCACCGAACTTTGATTATCGGAATACGGCTCTGCCTGAGTTGTTCCTCGATGAAGTTTAGCTTGTTGTCAATCTTGACCTCGTCAAGAGGGATGACGATGGTCTCACCGGACAGACACTTCTTCAAGTGTGAGACATGAAATACATTATGAACATTCGCGAGAGCCTGAGGGAGTTGGAGACGATAAGCAACGGGACCGATACGCTCAATGACTTCAAATGGACCGGTGTACCTTGGACTTAGTTTACCGCGCTTACCGAAGCGGACTACCCCTTTCCAGGGCGATACTTTGAGGAGTACCCGATCGCCAATTTGGAACTCGAGGGGTTTCCTTCGGTTGTCAGCGTAGCTCTTTTGTCGGGTACGGGACGTCTTCAGTCGTTCACGAATAGTGGTAATCTTGTCAATGGTCTCCTGGACGATATCGAGTCTCGTAAGCTATCGATCGTCAGCTTCTAGCCAGCATAGCGGTGATCGGCACTTACGCCCATAGAGAGCCTCGAATGGTGCGCACTTGATGCTGGCATGGTAGCTGTTATTATAGGAGAACTCGACCAGGGGAAGGTGAGCGTCCCAACTTCCTCCGAAGTATACTACACATGC
>CAJVGC010000592.1:14201700-14225482 GCA_910822075.1 Senecio squalidus
TGCTCCAGCCCTGAAACGGTCATGCTATGAGTGCGGAAGCGACCAGCATCTCCGCAATACCTTCCCTAAGCTCAATCGGACTCCACAGAATCAAGGAGGGCAAGGTAGGGGTCGCGCTTTCGGACTAACGGCTGAGGAAGCACGTCAGGACCCCAACGCAGTTACTGGTACGTTTTCCCCTCAACAATCATTTTGCTTCCGTGCTATTCGACTCAGGAGCCGAAAGAAGTTTCATTTCCTTAGGAATTTAGACCCCCTCATAGAATTAGAATCTAAAGTTCTTAAGGATAGTTTTACCGTTGAATATGCTAACGGCCAAGAATTTGAAGCTAAGGACATAATCTAGGATGTTCACTATGCCTATCTGACAAAACCTTCCCCATTGATCTAATTCCTATCGAGCTTTCAAGTTTTGACATTATTGCATGGGATGGACTGGCTATCTCGCTTTCGAGCGGAAATCATTTGTTTCGATAAGCTTTTCGTATCCATCTTTCGGAAAAAGAGACTCTCGTCGTTCAGGGAGACAAGCCTGGACGACAACTCCGCATCGTATCTTCCATCAAAATGCGCAAGTACCTTCAGAGGGACTATGACGCATTCCTTGCCCATGTCGTCGAGCGTAAACCTTCTGAGATTCGACTCCAAGATATTCCAGTGGTCAAGGATCATCCCGAGGTCTTTCCCGAGGATTTTCCAGGACTGCCACCGAAACGACAAGTGGAATTCCGAATAGACCTCATTCCTAGCGCAGCACCGGTTGCCAAGACACCGTACCGTCTGGCACCACCCGAAATGCTAGAACTGTCGAAACAGTTACAGGAACTCCTAGACCATGGTCTTATTCGTCCAAGTTCGTCCCCCTGGGGAGCCCCAATCCTCTTCGTCAAAAAGAAAGACGGATCCTTCCGTATGTGCATTGACTATCGAGAGCTGAACAAGCTGACCGTCAAGAACCGGTACCCTCTTCCGAGGATTGACGATCTCTTCGAGGGTGCAACCTACTTTTCCAAGATCGACCTCCGTTCAGGCTATCACCAAGTTCGTGTCAGCGAGACCGACATCCCGAAGACCGCATTTCGCACTCGATACGGCCATTAGGAATTCCTTGTCATGCCTTTTGGTCTGACCAACGCACCGGCAGTGTTCATGGACTTGATGAACAGAGTGTGTAGACCATACCTAGGCAAATTCGTGATCGTATTCATAGACGACATTCTCATCTACTCGAGGAACAAGGAAGAACATGCGAAACACCTTAAGCTCATTTTAGAACTCCTTAGAGATCAGAAGTTATACGCCAAATTCTCAAAGTGTGAATTCTGGCTCCGAGAGGTACATTTCCTTGGTCATGTGGTCAACCAAGAAGGGATTCATGTAGATCCAGCCAAAATCGAAGCAATTGAGAAATGGCAAGCTCCGACAACCCCGACGGAAATCCGTCAGTTCCTAGGATTGGCGGGTTATTACCGAAGATTCATTGAGAATTTCTCAAAAATCGCAAAACCCCTCACCGAGCTCACTCAAAAAGATAAGGACTTTATCTGGGGAAAAGATCAGGAGGATTCTTTCCAGAAACTCAAGTACCAATTATGTCACGCACCGATCTTATCTCTGCCAGAGGGCACGGACAACTTTATAGTGTTTTCCGATGCCTCCCACCAAGGACTTGGGTGCGTCCTAATGCAGAAGGACAAGGTCATCGCTTACGCTTCCAGGCAGTTGAAGATCCACAAGCAGAACTACACTACGCACGACTTAGAATTGGGAGCCGTCGTGTTTGCTTTGAAAATCTGGAGGCACTACCTATATGGTACTAAGTGTACGGTCTATACTGATCACAAGAGCCTCCAGCACATTTTAGATCAGAAAGTGCTCAACATGAGGCAACGTAGATGGATAGAATTGCTGAGTGACTACGATTGCGAGATCAAATACCACCCAGGTAAGGCGAACGTAGTAGCAGATTCCCTGAGTAGGAAGGAAAGGGTAAAGCCATCTCGAGTTCGAGCATTGGGTATTCAAGTTCAGACGAGCCTTCGCACACAGATTGCAAACGCGCAACAAGAGGCGTTAAAGCCCGAGAACATTAAGGTCGAAACGCTTCATAATCACGAGAAAGAATTCGAACGCAAGTCGGACAAAATTTATTATTTCAAAGGTCGAGCATGGATTCCAAGATCTGAGGAGCTTCGCAAACTCATTTTGGACGAGGGCCACCGATCTAGGTATTCCATCCACCCGGGATCCGACAAGTTGTACAAGGACCTCCGAGAGTACTACTGGTGGCTGGGCATGAAGAAGGATATCGCCTTGTATGTAGCCAAGTGCCTTACTTGCTCCAAGGTCAAGGCGGAATATCAAAAGCCCTCAGGCTTACTCCAACAACCGGAAATTCCCATGTGGAAGTGGGAGCAAATTTCTATGGACTTCGTCACCAAGTTACCCCGTACGGCTAATGGTAACGACACGATTTGGGTAATCGTGGACCGTCTGACCAAATCCGCTCATTTCTTGCCAATTCGAGAAAATCATTCGATGGAGAAGCTCGCTCAAGTCTACATCCACGAGATCGTCTTTCGTCATGGAACCCCGCTCTCCATCATCTCCGATAGGGACAGTCGATTCACCTCCCGTTTCTGGAACGTTCTACAGAAATCCTTAGGTACTCAATTAGACCTCAGCACGACGTATCACCCTCAGACTGACGGCCAGAGCGAAAGGACTATCCAAACACTTGAGGATTTGCTGAGAGCATGTGTAGTAGACTTCGGAGGAAGTTGGGACACTCACCTCCCCTTGGTCGAGTTCTCCTATAACAACAGCTACCATGCCAGCATCAAGTGCGCGCCATTCGAGGCTCTCTATGGGCTAGAGGCTGGCGACCGACAACTTACGAGACTCGATATCGTCCAGGCGACCATCGACAAGATCACCACTATTCGTGAACGACTGAAGACGTCCCGTACCCGACAGAAGAGCTACGCTGACAACCGAAGGAAACCCCTCGAGTTCCAAGTGGGCGACCGAGTACTCCTCAAAGTATCGCCCTGGAAAGGGGTAGTCCGCTTCGGAAAGCGCGGTAAACTGAGTCCAAGGTACACCGGTCCATTTGAAGTCATTGAGCGTATCGGTCCCGTTGCTTATCGTCTCCAAGTCCCTCAGGCTCTCGCGAATGTTCATAACGTGTTCCATGTCTCACACTTGAAAAAGTGTCTGTCTGATGAGACCATCGTCATTCCTCTTGACGAGGTCAAAATCGACAGCAAGCTAAACTTCATCGAGGAACCGCTCGAAGTTGTCGACCGCGAGGTCAAACAACTTAGGCAGAGCCGTATTCCGATAATCAAGGTTCGGTGGAATTCTCGACGTGGTCACGAATTCACATGGGAGCGTGAAGACCAATTCCGTCAGAAGTATCCACATCTTTTCGAGAACTCTTCTTCATGATGGGACGCACTAAATTTCGGGACGAAATTTCTTTCAACCCGGGGAGAATGTGACAACCGTCAAAATTCAGGTACTTGTTCAATTATTATATCGGTTCGAAACGTTAGTTACTCTTTTATCGCGTTCGCTTTATTCTAGTTCGTAACTTTTGAGTCTGTACTTTGTCGGAACTAGTGTCGGAATAACTTCCGGAATCAAATTTATAAGTCCTAATACCAAGAAAACACTTAATGAACTTTCCTAAGTTCATAACTTATCATAATTAAGAACTTTCAATTAACAAAAAGGTCCAACGAAGCAAAAACGTAAAAACGAAAAATCTGGTAAAGGCTGAAAAACACCCGGTGCGCAGCACCTCACGCCAGAATTCAAAATATTTACAGTTTTAGTCCCTGCCTCGTTTTTACACAACCACCACCCAAACCAACCAATCACACTCGAGCCAGACCATCAATTACTGACATTTGACAGTCCCCAACCCCCTATTCCCCCATTTTATTATTTCATTTGCATTTACACCTCTTTTAAACAAAACACACACAACCCTTTTCTCTCTAATTTTCTCTCAAGAACTCAAGAAAACCAGTGACCTTCCACCATCAAAATCCACTTTTAGTCCATAAAAATCGTTCCAAACTTCAAGAGAAGCAAGGGGGAGTCGTTGTTTCGAAAAAGGACTAGTTGTGTAAAGGTTTTTGGAGCGTAAATCCGACCAAAAACTCATCATCCGAGCTTTTCCTTCGGTAGATTTCTTTCTTTTTACTATTTTTATATAAATAATCAATTGCATGTAAGATTAACGGTTGAAAATGTATTTTTACACAAATCTATGACTTTTTATGGTCAAAAACGTTTTTAACCGAAACAACCTTTAGATCCACGGTTTCGTAACCAAAAATGCTTTATAAACTGTGAAAAAGGTGTTATAATAAGTTTTAACCGGTTGCATGTCGAAAACTATGGGTGAAAAGACATTTTTAGCAAAGAAATCACAAATCCGGGGAAGAACAGCAAGGAGGTGCGCAGCACCCCCTGACAGGTGCTGCGCACCGGGCTGCTGTCGTCCCGAAAACTCGTCGTTTTACTCGTTTAAAACTTACATATACATTCTGGACTTGTACAATTATTATTATGATACTGAGACAAATAAAAATAAGTATAATGGTGACTTATATTGGACTATTTGGACTATATTGAACTATATTATATATGATATTGTGTTTTAGGTGATTTGTGAGCGGAAGTGATTGTATAATTTTTGGGCATGAAATTTGGGCGCGGAACCGCTGCCCAAATTTCTTTAGAAATTATAAAATCACTTCAGCAAGCAAAAGCACTTAAGACATAATAATCAAAAACGATAAAGATCGGATTTTTTGGACAAAAACGCGACAATTACCTTTTCGGACTATTTTTAACTATACTTAACCATGACACTTAAAGTTTAATAAAGCTTTATCTATGTTATTATATAAGAACATAATAATATAACAACTAATTAAACTATCTTGGTATTAATAGGCAATCCGTGATTCCCGGCTTTCATATTCCGACCGAGTTTTCGAGTTCTCGTTCTCTTCGCAATCCGTGAGTTACAACCCCTTGTTTTATATATGTTTTACATGAATTTTGGGGGAAACATAAGATTAATTGTATTTTAAAAACCTTATGAAACAAATTGCAATATATCGAACTTTGACTTTTAAACTTATAAACTATTTTACAACATAAGATTAATTGTATTTTAAAAACCTTAAAAACCTTATGAAACATATATAAAATAAGGGGTTGTAACTCACGGATTGCTGAAGTGATTTACAATTTCTAAGGAGATTTGGGCAGCGCTTCCACGCCCAAATCTCATGCCCAAAAATTATACCATCACTTCCGCTCACAAATCACCTAAAACGCAATATCACATGTAATATAGTTCATTATAGTCCAAATAGTCCAATGTAAGTCACTATTATTATTAATTTTACTCATCTCAGTCCAATGATATTATTCGTAAAAGTCCAGAACGTATACATAAGCTTTAAACGGACAAAACGACGATTTTTGGGAGGAACAGTAGCCCGGTGCGCGGCACCTGTAAGGGGGGTGCTGCGCACCTCCTTGTTGTTTTTCCCGTTTTTGTGATTTCTTTGCTAAAAACGTATTGTCACCCATAGATTTCGACATGCAACCGGTTTAAACTTATTAAAACATCTTTTTAACAGTTTATAAAGCACTTTTGGTTACAAAACCGTGGATCTAAAGGTTATTTCGGTTAAAAACGTTTTTGACCATAAAAAAGTCATAGATTTGTACAAAAACACATCTTCAACCGTTAGATCTTACATGCAAGTGATTATTTGTATAAAAACAGTAAAAAGGAATTAATCTACCGAAGGAAAAGCTCGGATGATGAGTTTTGGTCGGATTTACGCTCCAAAAATCTTTACAAAACTAGTCCTTTTTCGAATAAATGACACCCCCTTGCTTCTCTTGATGAAAGGAACGATTTGTATGGATTAAAATATTATTTATGTCACTGATATGGTGGTGTTTTTAGAGAGATGTTAGAGAGAAGGTAGAGAGAAATGAGTATGTGTGTGTGTTTTCAATTTTTGTAAAATGAAAATGAAAATGAATAAGAAAAGTGGGTGTATAGGGAGTTGGGGTCTGTCAAAAGACAGTAATTATGTGGCCTAACTCGTTTTTGATTGGTTGAGTTTGTGTAAAAACGAGGCAAGGACTGAAAGTGTAATTTTTTTGAAAATCTGGTACTAGGTGCTGCGCACCTAAGCAGTAGGTGCTGCGCACCTAGCCCCGTTTTTACGTTTTTGCTTCGTTGGACCTTTTCGTTAATTGAAAGTTCTTAAGTATGATTTGTTATGAACTTAGGAAAGTTCATTATGTGTTTTCTTGGTATTAGGACTTATAAAATTGATTCCGGAAGTTATTCCGACACTGGTTCCGACAAGAACAGACTCAACAATTACGGACTTGAACAAAGCGAACACGATAAAAGAGTAATTAATGTTTTGAACCGATACAGTAACTGAACAAGTACCTGAATTTTAGACGGTTGTCATATTCTAAAAGACGGTCGAAATGGACGCGATTGAAATGAACGATCATTAGAAACACCCGTGTGTTCCTGTTTCTTTATCCACTTTTGAGGCACCTGTTTCCGTACAGGTGAATGTGAACGACTCATATGTTTAGTCTTCGGTGATGACGATCTGCTAGCTTGCTCTTTCTTCGGAGAGGGCGATCTGTTGGCTTGCTTTTGCTTCTTCTTTGGACATACCGAGGCTACGTGACCATGTTCCCGGCATTTAAAACACTTCAAGTCATCCATAGGCTGTTTGGATTTTGAGTTTTCAGCTAATGTACTCATTTTCGTTTCCGAAACACTTGGCTCAGTTGAAGCACTTGACTCAGTCTGATCATCGTTTGTAGAGGTAGATTCACAGGAAGAGTCAACATTGTTTTCCTTCACGTCACATTCAGTTTTAAGAAAACTGTAATTGTGATTAAAAGGCGGAGGTGTTTCATTGTATCCCACAGTTGGCCTTTGACGACTCAAGATAGAATTTAAGGTACTAGAAGAAGTGCGAAACTGTTCGATCTTCCTTTCCTGCTCGGTTAATCTGATTTCACAATTATTTAACTCTTGGACTTTCTCAGCAAACTTTTTCTTTTCATTTTCAAGACATTCATATAAATTATCAATTTGACGTGTTAAGGCGCTAACATTTTCAAGAGTTCCTCGCGGTCCTTCTCGTTTTGTTAATATTTCTTAGCAAAATCGTCTTTTTAACCAGTTTTTAGTGATAAGTTTTGCATAAGTTCAGTTTGCTGAGATTCCAAATGAGATACTTACTTAGCCAGTTTATCATTTTGTAGAGTCAAAATAGTGTGAGATTTGCATAACTGCTTCACCAATTTAAAATCAAGAAGTACCTTTGACTTTTCAGTGTTGAGGGCAGCCATTTTAGCAATGAACTTCTCATTGGATAAATCCATTGTGCAACTACAAACCTTTGATTCAACATTTTGAATATTCTCTTCATTTGAGCTAATTTCACTTGCAGTACTAGAATGACCTTCAGTACTACCGGCTTCACTGCGAACTTCCTCAATAGATGTCATGAGTGCTTGATCCGTTATTGCGTTTTCAGTTAAACTTATTGACTCATATTCTCTATATCTTTCAATGATCTGTGCCAGA
Source organism: Senecio squalidus (assembly GCA_910822075.1). Lineage (NCBI taxonomy): Eukaryota > Viridiplantae > Streptophyta > Magnoliopsida > Asterales > Asteraceae > Senecio > Senecio squalidus. The sequence continues at coordinate 14,209,370 of CAJVGC010000592.1, forward strand.
GTTAACGTTCGCTGAGCTTGTCTATCTACATTTTCAAATTCATCCCTTATTAAGCTTACATATGCCTCCCACTGCTTAGGCAAAGCATCCAAGAATCGCTCTATTTTCTTATTTTCATCAACTACTTCACCGTGTCTGGAGAGGTGTGTAAGTAGATGAGAGTATCTGTTGACTGTATCTTCAAATGTTTCGTTGATTTCGGCTCTGAATGTAGAAAGTTGTCGTTTAAGGAAGTTTACTCTACTTTTCCTTTGCGTTGCAGTTCCAGCGTACTGAAATTCGATAGCCTTCCAAAGTGCATTTGCAGTGATAAATGTTCGACAGATATGTGTCATTTCGATCGGTAGGGCCAATTTCAGACTTGCCCAAGCTTTATTTTCAGCGTCATAAACTCTACTTTGTTCAGTTGTGAGTTCATTGTGTGGAACTTTTATAGATATACCGCCTGCTAAATTATTTGTTGGAGCGACATATGCTGTTTCGATGTTTAACCACATTTGAATATCATTATAACGACAAAAGGATTCAAATTTATCTACCCAATCGTAATAAAGTGACTCGTTAAGTAGTTTAGGTGGACTATCTAACTTTGATGATTCCATTTCTTGTGTAATGATACGGACTAAGTTATAATAATACTTTTCAAATTAATTAAGTCCAATAAAGATTCAAGAAACAGTCCAAATAACGAGTCCAATAAACGGTTCAGTCCAAATTAACGAGTCCAAATTCAATGTTCAATTCAGTCCGGTAAACGAGTTTAAATAACAAGTTCAAATGGGTCCAAATAAAATAGAAGTCCAGTCCAAGTAGAAAGCCCAGATTAATATAAATCTCAAGCCAATTAAAGGTCCAATTTCACAATTGCTTTTCACAATCTGTTAACGAATACTGAACAATCAATCAAACGAAGACGAACAGTAAGTCTGATTGTTGATTTCACGAGCATCTATTGGAAATCAGTCACGAACTTGAATTAATAACACTCACACGAACTTGTTGAAATCGATCTGATGAACTTGTCCACGAAGATGTTTTTCAAATTGACCACGAAGATGATTTAAGATAATCTGACAAACATGTATAGCACGAAACAGTCACGAAGATGTAATCAAACCTTCAAACACGAACAAGATGTTCGTCTATTTTTCACGAACAACAGCCACGAAGATGAAATCCAAAACCGAAATAAAGATCAAGCGAACTTGATATTCGTCCCGAAAAATGATTTCGTCCCCTTTTAATCGCTGTGTTTTCTTTAATTCACAAAATTAACCAACGAAAATCATCAAAAATTAATCACGAACAAGATGTTCGTCTAATAGGCGAACAATCACTTCCAGGAAGATAATAACGTCGAAGATGAGGCTAACTGGTTGTTCGTCGAAGATGAAACGAAGATGAAGCTGGTTGTTGGCCGAAGATCCGACGAAGATGATACGGATGTTCGTCGCTTCTGTTCTTTAATCGCTGTCACTTTTGCCCAAAAACTGATTTCCACCGTCGCTGCTTTTTCTTTTTAATTCTCAGCTACCTGTTTTCTAATCGCCACGAAGAAGATGACCGCTATATGTTTTTAATCGCTGCCTTTTATTTCTTTTCTTTTTGTCTGTATTTTGTCGGCTGAGAAGATAAGAGAAAAGTCCCCGAAGTAGCTTTTGATCCCCAATTTAATTTTAATGTGATAGCTGCTAAATGTCTTTCCACCGCCACTTAAATTTTTTTATTTTATCTTTTAGGCCCAAGTACACCAAATAGAGCCCAAAACAAGCAATTTTGCCAAATTACGAAAATAGCAAAAAAATGGGGTGGTATTTTACAAAATGTCACTTTTTTCCAAAAATTTTACAAAATGTCACTTTTTTCCAAAAATTTTACAAAATGTCACTTTTTTCACACATCTCGCATATTCGAACACCCATCTCGCATATGCGATATGCGAACTCGTCGGATTATGCGAACTTGCCATTTTTATGCGAACTTGTCGGGTTTTTATGCGAACTTGTCGGGTTTTTTTTTTTTTTTTTGCGTTTTTTTGTATTTTCACACAATGTTTGTTAATTTAACCACTTAATACATTAAAATACTACATTTTAGAACATAGAAATACATCATATTACAAATAACTAATCATCATACAAATTATCGACTGATGCTTGAGACGAGTTAGTAGGTTTTTTTTTGCGTCGAGACGTTGAAGCAGCTTTTGTTGAACGGGAGGATGAAGGTTGGCTTGAACATTGGTATTCTGGGATCTTTGCACTACATATTTTCTAGTGTGACCTTTTTTCTTACAACGGTCACATGTCACTTGTTTTCTTTCCCCTTGCGAAAGTATACGGTCTTTGTTTTTTGGACGACCCGCCTGTCTCCTTTCCATGGATGGTGGCTTGATGGTTGGGATTTTATCTTGGCGCAACCATTCAGACGGATGTCCAACTGGGAATATGGATCCCGTATATGTCCGTTTATAATTTTCTGCCTTGAACCAATGTTGTGCCCAAGCCGCGACATCATGGTCCCTTTTCAAAGAATATAAAGCTGCTACAAGGTGTGAACAAGGTATACCAGACTTTTGCCAAACTTGACACGAGCATTTCTTGTCACGAATACTGACCACTGAATCCTTCTTGTTGTCTTTCACCTCAAACATGTAGTCATTAATCGGTATGGCTTTCCATCCGGAGCCTCTTTTTATCCAACCATCTAATTTTTCTGTAGCCCACGGTGTTAATGGTTGATCCAAATCCTCTGTTTAAAAATAATAAAAATATAGTAAGTTATTAAAATAGGAAATCATACTTATTATGAGAGGACAAAGAATTACCTGCAATCTTGCGACGTTCATGGTACCATCTTTGAGTAGTTGCCCGCATAAACTCTAGAAGCATACAAATCGGAAGCTTGCGTGCATGACGGGTCATCGAGTTTAGAGATTCGGCACTGTTAGACGTCAAAAGGTTATAACGATCTCCGGGGAAAAAAGCCCTTGACCATTTTTCCTTATCTAAGTTATCAATAATTTTCCTTGATTTGACAGGAAGAATTAGTCGAAGTTTCCTAAATGCTTCCAGAAAGTCCGATTTCCTATACGACTTACATGTCTTCCAGAAATGATATTCGTTGTCTTCGTTTGCTTGTGACTTAATTCTTAAGTTCATGCACAAATGTCGACAACAAAGGCCGTGAAGAGCATCTGGGTACACTGTGCGTATTGCAAGGTCAATTGAACTTGCTCTATCGGAGATAAATACCAAGTTATCAAGATGACCCAAGCATTCTCTAAGCTTCGACAAAAACCAGGTCCAACCTTGTCCACTCTCTGTCGCCCCCACTCCATATGCGATAGGAAGAATATTGTTGTTCCCATCCATACCCACTGCAACAAACATTGTGCCTTGATATCTTCCTTTAAGGTGAGCACCGTCTATAACAATTATCGGACGACATGTTTCGACAAAACTGCGAAGCTGTAAAGAAATAGATTTATGAGTGTTAGTAATAATAATAGTTAACAAAAATAACTTAAAAACTCTTACCGATTCACCGATTGCAACAAATAGCATCTCAAAACGTTTTTCACAGTCCCTCGAGATATGTGTTATGGTTCCCGGATTTTGCTGGACCAAATTATGTAGATAAATTGGTAGTTGAGCAAATGATTCTTCAGGGGTCCCTCTAATCATTGTTATAGCATATTCTCTTGCTCTCCATGCTTGTTGGTATGAAATGCTAATGTTATGATTAACACGCATGTCCGTGACAATGTCTCTCCCAGTGTATTTCCTGCTTGGATCTTCTAGGGCCTCTTTTATTAAACATGCCAAGACTTTTTTGTTTGCTTGACGATGATTTGGATGAATTTGAGTTATTGAACATGTATGTCTATCGGTTAATTTTTTAACTACAAAAGACTCGAGATTTTTTATTTGTGTGGCTAACAAGAACCACTCGCATTTTTCAAATTTACATACTGCCTCATACCTTGTTTTATTTGATCTTTTAACTTTTATTTCAAAACCTTCATTTATACATTTTAACCCTAAAGCCATTTTTAATTTTTCTTTGTTATCGAAAACATCACGTAATGTGACATGTTCAGAAGGGTTATATCTAAGAGGTTTTGATGGAGGCTTAAATGGGGCAGGTGTTTCAGGAATTGGAGGCATGTCCCAGAACACATTTTCGGGCACTTGAAGAAGAGGGTTCTCTTCATCATCGCTACTTTCGGACGATGATGAAGAATTTTCCTCGTCTGAAATACCTTGATCATATTCATATTCAACATTTTGGGAGTAATCATATTCCGGAAAAACGTAGTTTTGGGAGTTTTCAAAATTGTTTTCTTGGTTTTGAAAATGATTTTGTTGGTTTTGAAAATCAGTTTGTTGGTCATAAACATACTCAACATGTTGATCAACAGAATAATCGTACTTTGGAAACACATATCCAACATCTTGGGAGTTTTGAAAACCATGTTGGTTATTCCCATACTGATGTTGAGAGTTATGAAAATCATTTGGGTCATGACCATAATGATATTGTGAGTGTTGATAGTCATATGTGTCATGACCATAATGAGATTGAGAGTTTTGGAACTGGTCACCTGAGGACGATTCAATACCATGCACATTGTGGATGGGTTGAACTTCGGTTTCAGCTTGGTCTCCGTCACTCGTAGTTGGATTCACGACAAAAAGTATAACTTTTACATTAGGGTTATTGACAACATAGATAATGAATTCTCTTGCATCGTCATCATCGCCAACCTCTAATAGATAATCACCGGATTTGTACGTTAACCTGAAACCCGAGTTAGCATTCAAAGACAGCTTTGCTGCTACACTAGCTTTCAACGACGAAAACGTAGAATCAATATGTATATGGAGGCTACGTTTGAATAACCCTTTGGGAAGATAACGAGCCTCTCCGTCTACCAGCTCCCACGCCCCTCCCATACAAACATATATCTTAGTTTTTTGAGGATTGGTATTCATAGTTTTTGTGTGTGATTGTTGTAAAGATATGAAACAAGAATGAGATGAAATAGAAATGAGATAGATTGTTGTAAAATGTATGAATTCTCACTGGTTTTTGTGTTGTTTATATAGAAGACTCAATGTACGTTGCATTTACTTTTTGTAAGAAATGTAAGTTTGATTTGACAAAACACTGTAATTTTGACCGTTGAATGTACTTTTTGTACGGATCTCGCATAATTGATTACACTCGCATTATTCATTTATGCGAGGTGAATTATTATGATATGACTAGACACTGTAATTTTGTACGTTACATTTACTTTTTGTATGAAATGTAAGTTTGATTTGACAAAACACTGTAATTTTGACCGTTGAATGTACTTTTTGTACGGATCTCGCATAATTGATTACACCTCGCATTATTCATTTATGCGAGGTGAATTATTATGATATGACTAGACACTGTAATTTTGTACGTTGCATTTACTTTTTGTACGAAATGTAAGTTTGATTTGACAAAACACTGTAATTTTGACCGTTGAATGTACTTTTTGTACGGATCTCGCATAATTGATTACACCTAGCATTATTCATTTATGCGAGGTGAATTATTATGATATGACTAGACACTGTAATTTTGTACGTTGCATTTACTTTTTGTACGAAGTGTAAGTTTGATTTGACTACACACTGTAATTTTAACCGTTTAATGTAATAAGACAACATAATTGAAAATACAAGAGCATACATTAGAAAATATTTTAAAATTTAAAAAACACAATTGAAATTACAAATCAACTTTCTTAATAGAATTTTTATTTAAAAGAAACAACATAATATTGAAAATACAAGGGCATACATTAGAAAACAATTAAAATAAGACAACAAATGAAAATTACAATAAAGTTTTCTATTCAACAGTACGGTCGATACGTTTTGAATAGAATGCTTTTGCCATCTCTTGTCTGAAAACTTCCACTTGCTCGTTGGACACGTCACCAGTAATTATTTCCCTTGTTTCATTGGTTAGTATGTGGTGTATAAACAAGCAGATAAACAAACCTGAATTTTGTCTACTATTTGGACATTGGGGAACTCTGGCGACATATGCGAAAGGTTTTGTCGCATTTAGTGTAGCTCCTCTACTCATATAATCTATTTCTTGCAAAAACCTTACAAGGTTTTCTTCGTAATAAGTCATGAGACGAGAACGATGGGCATCCGGAACTACTTCTAATTCCCTGTCAAAAATGGTCAATTCAAGAGTGGATATTTTAAGTTGTAGAAGGAACCAGTGCTCATTTCGACAACTTATTGGAATCAGGACTATGTCAACTTCCCACCAAGCAAGGAAAACTTTCAAACCTCCTGTTGCTGTCTTAACTATTCTTTCCCAATTTTGTTCAACAAAGTCATTGTTGAAAAAAGTTGGCATCACTGCAAACCTGTTGTTCAACATATTATCCCTTTCTATGGTTTTTTTATGAATTACTTGTGACCGTCTTATCCAAGCATCAATATGCTGTTATATTTATAAAACAAACAAACAAAATTTATAATCAAGATTCAACACTAACTTTGATAATTTAAAATTTTAAAAATGTAAAACTTACCATCTCCCACAAAGTATTGTCTTGCGTGAAGCCAAGCAAAACGCCCCAAAACTTTCTGCAACACTTGAAACTTTTTCCTAAATAAGCAATATGACAATATTGTTCTTCGTCACCTTTCCCTCTATCCCCTTCAAGAAAAAATTCTTCAGCAGTTGCAGCTAAGACAATTGGTTGTTCATCGCTATCCATATTTTGGGAAGATTCCGTTTCATGTTGTTGAATATCGTATAGGAGTTGATCAATTTCGTCTCGCAGTACTTGTCTTCGCTCATCTAGATTGGCGAGTTCTTCAATGAGATCTTCGAGCCTTTGTCTTCGGTGTGTGTTTGAATTCATTATAGTTGTGTGTGTAAAATGGAAAATAATGATGTGTGTGTACAAATATGCTATCTTTTGTGATGCTTAAATAGACCGTTGAATGTACTTTTTGTACGGATCTCGCATAATTGATTACACCTCGCATTATTCATTTATGCGAGGTGAATTATTATGATATGACTAGACACTATAATTTTGTACGTTGCATTTACTTTTTGTACGAAGTGTAAGTTTGATTTGACTACACACTGTAATTTTAACCGTTTAATGTAATAAGACAACATAATTGAAAATACAAGAGCATAAAAATCCATAACCAAAATGTACAAAAAAATCCATAACTAAAATGTACATAAAAATCCATAACCAAAATGTACATAAAAATCCATAACCAAAATAAGAGTACTACTTCGGGTCTATGAGCGTCATAAATGAGAAAAAACCAGCAGCAACACGCACTCGCATGTTCATCGCGTAGACCGCCGGATCTACACACTTCGTCATACGCCGACCCCTGATCTTGTTCTCCATGTGTATCATCACCCATATACCACAATCACCCAAACGACCACTCTGAATGGGGACCTCCTCACCAATAAGCTTTAACTCGCCCAACTGACTCCGGTCCCTACGCGATATATCCCAATAATGGATATCATCCAAAAACTTAGGCAACCATCGCCAAAATCTCTCAAATTTATCCACAACACTACGCTGGACGTCCTTCGATGATAGACTATCAAAAATACTGACCGTCCACGTATGGAGGTCCAAAATCGCCAAAACCCAATGAGAGAGATCGACATTCACCGGAAACATAACCTGCAAGTTAATATTATTCAATATATTAACATTATTACTAAATAAACATACTATTTAAATAGTTTAACTCACGTAATCTACAGTCCACCAAGTCGGCCACGGCTTCGTCTTCCCGTCTGCCAAATACGCAGGGTCGGAGTGCGGCTTGTCGAACATCTTCATCATCCAACCGCACAGTGCCGACCATCTGGCGGTGCTGGATCTGTATTTATACAGATAGTGAGCCCAACTCAACAGGTGCTGTTAAAAAAATAAGAATAAAAATTAGCAAACAATATTATATAACAATTAAATACAATTATTAAGTAAATAATAATTAAATAATACATACCGGGTCAGTCAACCAACCATCTGCAGTGTCTCCCATAAGTTCCCGCCAAAACTCTTTCTCGTATCGGAAGGTCGGGTTTGATAATGCTAATCCCAGTTAACAACAACTCGCAGGAGATCTATAAAAGACACTGAACGGCTCAGGATCAAGGTCATCTGGTGGATGTCCTCCTCCCGACTGCGTATGATGTGGCGGCGCAAAGGGTGCATGGGATCTCGTAGTAGGTACCACCAACGATGATGAAGATGGTAATGATGAAGATGGTAATGATGAGGATGATGGTAGTGATGATGATGAAGATGATGGTACCGACGATGATATGTGAAATGTGCTTCGTCCCCGTGATCTGATAAGTCCTCGTGATACGGTGGATGGTAATGATGGTGATAATGATGTCAGCTCAGGTGGTGGTGATGATAATGATGCCATAGGTATGGGTGACGGTGATCTATGTGGTGATGGTAGTGCCTGTGGTCTAGGTGATGGTGATGGTGGCGGTGGCGAAGATGGTGAAGAATGTGGTCGTGTATGTGGCTTGGGTAATGGTCTAGTGGAGGGTGTGGCAGTCTGGCGGAGAGTGGCTGTAATATAATCACGTAAATACGGAGGAATACGAACCCTTCGCTGATCACGACCTCGAGCTAGACCCGGTGTCTGCATACGCACCGTCTCGGATGGATCAACATGCTCGTCCGGCCGCTCAATAGCATCGTCCCGGTAAACAAACAAATCAGCTAAATCCTCCATGACGACCTGCATAAGAAACAAATTTTAATAAATTACAAATATGCGAAACAAATTAATGTTACAAATATTAGTTGAAAAGTATTACCGAGATACAATCCTCCATATCCTCCAAGCCATCTCCAGCTGGCGTCGACGGGTCAACCGGAGGTGTAACTATACCCAACAGGAGCTCCGCCACATCAAGACGACGGGTCAACCCGCGCACCAAATCAGTAGTACGAGCCTCATGAGCCGTCTGACGAGCCTCAAGAGCGGTCTGACGACGCTCCATCGATGTCCTCCATGGGTCAACATCTGGAGGTCCCGTCTCATCGGCCGTCTCCGGGCCTCGAGCCTTCTTCGAAGAAGGCTCACCAAAATCATCATCAACACCTGCTCGTGGGTGTACACCCCTACGTGGGCTAGATGTGGTAGCCGCATCCACCACAACCTCCGGCTCCACCACAACCTCCGGGACCCCATCAAAAAATCGTCGACTGGCCTGATACCAATCGGTCGCGACCTCCCTCTCGGTCGGTATAATCTGAAGCGGATGAACAGCCTCCTATATATTTAAATCAAAATATAAATATTCAAACTAATTACTTTTAAATACAAAAAAAAATGTTTATAGTAAAATAACTTACAGTCTCAAAATCAAGGAATCTCAAACACGAATCCCACGTAAAAGCAAGTTTCCTGCGCCATCCAAGTGCTCGTGGTATAGTCTCAACGTAAACACAATTCCCCTGCACCCTGGCCCTCGGGAACGTCTCGAATATCCATATCTACAAAATCAAACAAAAAAATCAAGTTATGTTGTTTCTAAAAATATTAAATTAGTAAGTAAAATTATAGTTTAAATAACATACCCTAAACGCGAATATAAATCCTGCAATGTTGTATTTCCATATGTCTTTCTTATCCTTGCGCGACGCCGACTTACCCTTGCGCTCCTCCAAAATACTCTTGTGTTTTTTCAACGCCGTCGAAAGGCACAATGTGCCTGTGACCAGAGAAACGATCCCCACGGATACGAGTTCCACGACTCGAAATCCTCAACCAAACATAAGATGCCAGTGTGTATGGCGATGTCATCCTGCAGTCCCATAAACCCCAGATGCAGCATCATCAGTAAACAAACCCTCACTGCATCCGCATCAGACAACCGACCAAACCTAGTCGTATCCGCAAACAACGCACAGACATGAGAGGCCTTCACGTGCGAAGTATGTGCATCTAAGGTCGGAAAAACGCGTCTCTGAAATGTAACGTCACCGGTCGAAGGGAACGTGCCAACTCCAAAACGCATCCCGGTGATGATACAAAAATCCTCCCGGGTAAACCTAACCAATGGACACCCCCCACACTAAATACCAACTCCTCATCAGACGGGACCTCCGGGGTCTCTAAGGTCTGAAGAAACAGATGAACTAATAAAGGGTCCTGGTAGTTGTTCCTATCTACAAAATCAAGCCAAGGACCAAAACACGTACTCCTAAAAAGCTGTAACTGCGAAGGAACCAACTGCAATCTATCTCTAATATCTATACCTATATTGAACTTACCACGTATAGTAATTGTCGCAGGAACATACTGCAAAAGCAACAAAAAAAAAGGATAGTAATTGTTAAAGTTTGTATATAGGGAATTACCTTCTAATATATTTAAGGTATAATATATTGTTTTAATGTTTATTTATTAAATGTAATTTATATAAGGAAAAATTGAAATAAAATTTTATATTTAATTAGTGTCTCTAACATATATTTGTAGGGTCCCTATTTGTAGACATATATCGAAAGTCGTCATGTTTCAAATCATAATTGTAAACCACATATTGCAATACTGCCATACTACCATGTTTCAAATCATAATTGTAAATTAAATAGATATATTCATAAGTTTTAATTTTTATTTAATAACGATGACCATAGTTACATATGACTTTTTGAAACTTAATTAAAAAGATATACGTTTATTTTCAAAAGTCTTTATTTTCTAACATAAAGTATCAATTAATATGTTATTTAGTCAAAATATTCGACGTATATTACTTTACTAATAATTAAACATCAAAATATCTCTTAAATAATGTAAAACAAAAGAAGGAAAAAAAAAAAATTATATTGTTATCTCTAAATACTTTAGTAAAGATTTATATTGTTATCTCTAAATACATGTATTCCTAATTCAATCTTCATTTAGCAATATCCCAGTTTAATATATGTATAGAATATTTCCGGGAATTACCTACTAGTTGGATTTATGCATGTCAATATGCGCAGGTCAAAATGCAGAGGCAGTATAGCTATGCATGTAGGTATGAAATAAGTCTCACTAGTGCTCATATCCTTTCTTTATGTAAGTGTTTGATAGGTCTTTTCCTAACAAAGTCTATTGCTAATGTATCAGGGTTTCGTAGATCTTTTTGCATGTAATTTGGTTATCTAAAAAAACGTAATCTTCCAGTTCTAAATCACTCAATTTCCCATAATGATAATCTAATAAAAGAAAGCAATGCAACAACACAGTCTACTTAAAAATTACTGGAATTCATAAACACGCTCTGTGATACGAGAGACATGAAGAGAAGTTGAAGTTTTTTAGTAACATTAAATAATAGTCGTTAAAGAAATCAGAAGTTTCATTTCTGAAGATGTTCGTCATTATTTCTAATAAGATTGTAAGACACATCATTGGAAAGTCAAAAAATCACTTGCGTTTAATGATGATGCCATCTTGAACTATAAATAATCATACTACGAAATATTGACATTAACGTCTCCTAGACATGCTTATATAAAGTGCCATACAACGACATCATCATCATCATACTTTTTTCTTCACATTTATTAACAAGTCAATATTCGTCTTTATATAAACATAATGTATCAATTAATATGTTATTTACTCAAAATATTCGAGGTATATTACTTTACTAATAATTAAACATCAAAATATCTCTTAAATAATGTAAAACAAAAGAAGGAAAAAAAAAAAAAAAAACCAAGTTCGCATATTTTCAAAAAAAAAAAGCAAATTCGCATAATCAGAAATTCTTATTATGCGAGATGTCGACCTTCAAATTTAGGGGTTTTTTTAAACCTAAAATCAACTAAACCTCACAATTAACTAACCCTAATGCATTTGTATGTCCTAAATAGCAATTATAATCAACAAAACATCACTAATAACAACCTAATTAAACGATTTAAGCCTAAAAAAAATGGGGGCCGCCGCCGATCGAATTAAGCAAAAAAATACAATCAAAACATGTAAATTAATACCTGATTATCACGTCTAGGGTGTCCTTGATCCATTTCTGTTGATTGATTGGCTTCAAATTGATGTTTCGTGTATTAGGTAATTTGGGGTTTTGGTTTATGCGAAAATAGCAATTGGGGATTTGACTGATTTTGACTCTTATTTATACTTTCGCATATTTTTTTTTTTTTTTTAAATCCGACGAGTTCGCATATCGCATATGCGAGATGGGTGTTCGAATATGCGAGATGTGTGAAAAAGTGACATTTTGTAAAATTTTTGGAAAAAAGTGACATTTTGTAAAATACCACCCCATTTTTTTGCTATTTTCGTAATTTGGCCTTTTCTTATTTGCTGAATAATGAAGCAGGAGTAAGCAGAATTTTTTTAACCTTCGTGAAAAAAAAAAAAATTGTTGAATAAGAAAAATATTTCTTAAACCCTAAAGTTGCAGCCGTCACAAAATTCAGAAACCCTAACTTTTAACAGCCGCCAGAAAAATGAAAAACCTTAATTTTCTTAATTTCCAGCCGCCAAAAACTGAAGAGCCTTAATTCCCAGAATCGATAAAAACCTGAATTTTTAATCCTGAACCAAATCTCGATAGAGAGCAAACAATGCGTTTGCTCTGATACCAATTGTAGGTCCCAGTGGTCCGATCTACAGGATTAAACCAACTAATTACGAGGCGGAATTTCGTAATCAGTAATCACACAAGTAATAATCGATATTAATAACAATAAGAACAAAACGTAATTACCGAATTCCAAATACTTTATATATTGAATCACTCAATTACAATAAAGTATTCTCAGAACTCTCTCAGTCTGTCTCTGAATCATTAACTCACTGTTTAACCCTAAACCTAAACTCAATGCCTCTTTATATAGAGACATGTTTCATAGGCTTGGGCCACTAATAGGCTCATGGACTATGCAAAGTCCATTAACACCCATAACAGACTAAATAGCCCACATACTAATACAATGCTATTGGGCTATTACAGACTCAAATAGACTATAACTAAAGACTTAATTAATCTAGAACAACTGTCACAGATATTGCACCAACACGTTTCCACCTAAAGACGATTTACATGAACTGATGAAACAACTCATGACAACAAACAATCAGTTTATGCAAACCACGATCAAGCGAATGGATGACACTGATTCCATCATCCGTAATCAAAGCGCTTCAATTAAGCAACTCGAAGGCACTATGGGACAACTAGCGAAAGTAGTACGAGAAAGATTTTCGGGACAGCTACCGAGCTTCACGGAAACAAATCCTCGAGATCACGTCAAAGCAGTTACCACCCGAAGTGGTAAAACTGTCAATTCTTCTTTTACAGGTGTTACTAACAAAGTTCCTTTTAATTTTGAACAGGTTGACATAGAAAACGGACACGAGAAAGCAGATGCACCGCAAAATTCTGCTACTGCTGAAAGCCAACCGGCGGCTGCTGCAACCCAACCGGCGGCTAACATTTTCCAGCCGACGGCTGAGCCACTGATCTCGAAGAAAAATCCACCGGTCTCCACTACGAAGCCGAAAACCACACCGGTGGTTAAGGACTTCACACCTTCTGTTCCATACCCTGATGCTTTGAAGAAGGACAAAGACAATGTCATTTACCACAAATTTCTCGAGAACATGAAACAGCTTCACATTAATATTCCGTTTATTGAGGAGATTGCTCAAATGCCAAAGTATGCGAAATATTTGAAGGATCTTGTCACAAATAAGAGTAAGCTGGAAGACGCTTCCAAGGTCACCATGAATGCCCGCTGTTCCGTATTGATGCAAAACAAGTTACCTCCGAAATTAAGCGATCCAGGCGCTATTTCTATTCCTTGTTTAATTGGCAATTTAACTGTGAACAATGCATTAGCTGATCTAGGAGCAAGTATTTCTTTGATGCCATATTCCATGTATGCTAGATTAGGTTTAGGAGAACCCATACCTATTCTTATGTGCATTGAATTAGCTGACCGCTCTGTTCAATATCCTAGGGGAGTTGTTGAAAATGTTCTTGTTAAAGTAGACAAATTTGTGTTCCCTTGTGATTTTGTGATTCTTGATATGGTTGAAGACCCTCGAGTACCGATAATTCTAGGACGTCCATTCTTGTTCGAGTACCGATAATCCTTGATTGATGTTTTTAACCGTAGAATCACCATGCAAGTAGGAGACGAGAAAGTTGTTTTTAATGTTAATGATTCAATGGAATATCCTTCTGTAGTAGATGATACTTGTTATTATTTAAATGCCTATGACATTTCCGATGATGAGTTTGTGCAGATGTTACTGGAGGATGATCAAACTGATTCATTCATTAATGAAGGCTGGAGTGGAGATTTTGACTATGCAAAAGAGTTAGCTGAGTTTGATATGCTATTGGAGGAAGTGAAATCTACTCTGACCACCGAAAATCAGGAAACAAACGAAGAAAAACCACCAGCTAAATCCAGCCGGCGGCTGTCCAAAGCTAACCGGCGGCTGAAGAGTCAACCGGCGGCTAGGAGTTCCCAAACGGCTGTTGGACTGCCCAGTTCAGGGATTTCGGTTCACGGTGTTCCATGTTCACGAGCTGAGATTATGGAGATCAAAACATCGATTGAAGAACCACCCAAATTGGAGTTGAAACCACTTCCATCCCATCTGGAGTGTGCATACTTGCAAGGTAAAAGTGACTTACCCGTTATTATTTCTTCTAACTTATCTTGTGGGGAGAAAGATCGTTTGTTACAGGTACTTAAAGCTCATAAGCAAGCTCTTGCATGGAAGATCACTGATATTCGGGGAATTAATACATCATTTTGTACGCACAAAATTTTAATGGAGACAGACTTCAAGCCGGTCGTGCAACCGCTTCGACGTTTAAACCCGAAAGTGAAGGATGTGGTGAGGAAGGAAATCATCAAGTTGCTGGATTCGGGACTCATATACCCAATTTCTGACAGTCCATGGCTGAGTCCGGTGCATGTGGTTCCGAAAAAAGGGCGGTATGACAGTTGTTGCCAACGAAAAGAATGAGCTAATTCCTACACGAACGGTAACAGGGTGGCGCGCATGCATTGACTACCGCAAGTTGAATGACGCCACCCGCAAAGATCATTTTTCTTTACCATTTGTTAATCAAATGCTTGAACGGTTAGCCGGGAAAGCCTTTTATTGTTTCTTAGATGGTTTTTCAGGTTACTTCCAGATTCCCATTGAGCCGGAAGATCAAGACAAGACCACCTTCACGTGTCCCTTTGGCACGTTTGCCTATCGAAGAATGCCATTCGGTCTGTGCAATGCACCTGCCACCTTTCAGCGGTGTATGATGGCAATCTTTCACGATATGGTGGAGCAATTTATGGAGATATTTATGGATGACTTTTCGGTCTTTGGAGATTCATTTGATTCGTGCCTGGAACACTTGGAAAAGATGTTGGCGAGGTGTGAACAATCCAATTTGGTGCTTAACTGGGAGAAGTGTCACTTCATGGTCCGCGAAGGAATTGTTCTTGGACACAAAATCTCAAGTGCGGGGATCGAGGTGGATCAATCCAAAATTGAAGCTATTTCGAAATTACCCCCACCAACGAATGTCAAGTCGGTAAGGAGTTTTCTGGGTCACGCAGGTTTTTATAGACGTTTTATAAAATATTTTTCTACAATTGCGCGACCTATGAATCAACTTCTAGAAAAAGATTGTAAATTTAATTTTTCTTCATCTTGTTTAACTACATTTAACATTTTGAAAGAAAGACTGATTTCAGCACCGATTATGACTTTACCGTTCGAGCTGATGTGTGATGCGAGCGATTATGCGGTCGGAGCAGTTTTAGGACAACGGATTGAGAAAAGATTTAAACCAATTTACTACGCAAGCAAAACCCTTACAGATGCGCAGGAAAATTACACCACCACTGAAAAAGAATTGCTCGCTGTTGTTTTTGCTTTTGATAAATTTAGATCTTACTTAATTATGTCTAAAACTATTGTATTTACTGACCATTCTGCCTTGAAATTTCTTTTAGCAAAAAGGATGCCAAACCACGAT
>CAJVGC010000592.1:14225582-14276404 GCA_910822075.1 Senecio squalidus
CCCCAACCCAAAAAAATAGTGGAAAAGTCTTTTCCCAATGAGGTTCTCACACGACCGCCTCGACCCATCCATGCCATGCACATCATGCTTACACTAATTTCCTGAAACATAAGATAAAGTGTCAACTACGAAAGTAGTGAGTGAGTTACAGTTTAAATAGTTCGGCAAAAATATAAGTAAAGTATACAAAAGTAGAAGTTTCCAAAAGGAGGTTAGCGGAGAAAAGTCGCTTAATTATATACTTTTAAAGTTCAAGTAACGGGCGAACGGGTGCCCTAAGTTTGTAAAGACCAAATAGAGTCATATTTAGTCAATTATAGTTGCGGAAATCAATCGCTAAAAAGTTCGTAAATTATGCGTAAGTAACTAATTAGATTTCTTGTATCAACCTCTTGGCATCTATAATTTAAGTGTTCACACTAATCCGATTGTTCAACCGTGAGGCCCGTCTTCCCGCCTCTCCTACGGGAAGTTGTACTAGTTCTTAGTAATATGTACTTAGACTGCCATCTAAGCAAGGAACGGTTTTTTCCTAAGTATCGATACCCATAATTACTATACGGCTATGTAGCTAATAGTGTGTAAGTCTAAGTCCAAAAAAAGTCGTTGGGCACTAAGTAGTTTTGTTTAAAAGAGAGATAGTCGTCCGTCACTTAAGATCGTGTTATAGCTCCATCAAGGGTTGGTCCGTATACAAGCATCAATGATTAGTTTAGTTCAAAAGAGAGCGAGCCAATAAGTTCAAGTAGAGTAAAATGTTTTACGCATAAGAGTTCAAATAGTTCGTACAAAATAGTTCCAAAGTCCAATAAGTTCCAAGTCAAAATAAGTTCCAAGTAAAAATAAGTTCAATAAGTTTCAAAAGTCAAAATAGTTCAATAAGTCCAAAAGTCAAAGTAGTTCATAAGCTCAAAAGTCAAAGTTCAACAAGTTCAAAAGTTCAACAAGTTCAAAAAATTTCAATTTGGTTCATAAAGTTTTCAAATACAATTAATCTTAAGTTTCCCCTAAAATTCATGTAAAATATATAAGATAAGGGGTTGTAACTCACGGATTGCGAAGAAACGAGAACTCGAAAACTCGGTCGGAATATGAAAGCCGGGAATCACGGATTGCCTAATATTACCAAGATAGTTTAATTAGTTGTTATATTATTATGTTCTTATATAATAATATAGATAAAATTTTATTAAACTTTAAGTGTCAAGGTTAAGTATAGTTAAAATAGTCCGAAAAGGTAATTGTCACGTTTTTGTCCAAAAGTCCGATTTAACGTTTTTGATTATTATGTCTTAAGTGCTTTTGCTCGCTGAAGTGATTTACAATTTCTAAGGAGATTTGGGCAGCGCTTCCGCGCCCAAATTTCATGCCCAAAAATTATACAATCACTTCCGCTCACAAATTACCTAAAACGCAATATCATATATAATATAGTTCAATATAGTCCAAATAGTCCAATGTAAGTCACCATTATTATTAGTTTTACTCATCTCAGTCTAATGATATTATTCACAAAAGTCCAGAATGTGTGTACAAGTTTTAAAAAACTAAAACGACGATTTTTGGGAGGAACAGCAGCCCGGTGCGCAGCACCTGCTAGGGGGGTGTTGCGCACCTCCTTGCTGTTCTTCCCCGTTTTGTGATTTCTTTGCTAAAAACGTTTTGTCACCCATAGATTCCAACATGCAATGAGTTTAAACTTATTAAAACATCCTTTTAACAGTTTATAAAGCATTTTTGGTTACAAAACCGTGGATCTAAAGGTTATTTCGGTTAAAAACGTTTTTGACCATAAAAAGTCATAGATTTGTATAAAAACACATTTTCAACCGTTAGATCTTACATGCAATTGATTATTTGTATTAAAACAGTAAAAAGGAAGAAATCTACCGAAGGAAAAGCTCGGATGATGAGTTTTGGTCGGATTTACGCTCCAAAAACCTTTACAAAACTAGTCCTTTTTCGAAATAAATGGCACCCCCTTGCTTCTCTAGATGATTCAAACGTTTTCTATGGATTAAAATGGTGTTTATGTTGCTGGAAATCACTGGAACAAGTGGGTTCTAGAGAGAAAATTTGAGAGAAAAGTTTATGTGTGTGTTTTTGGTTTAGTAAAAGTGAAAATTAAAATGAAATAATAGAAATGATGTTAATGGGAAGTTGGGACTGCAACATAGCAGTAATGAGTGCATAAAAATCGAGTTTGATTGGTGGAATTGTTACAAAAACGAGGCAAGGACTGAAAATGTAATATTTTTGAATTCTGGCACTAGGTGCTGCGCACCAAAGCAGTAGGTGCTGCGCACCTAGCCCAAAATCAGTGTTTTTCTGATTTTTTTCGTTTTTACGTTTTTGCTTTGTTGGACCTTTTCGTTAATTGAAAGTTCTTAAGTATGATTTGTTATGAACTTAGGAAAGTTCATTATATGTTTTCTTGGTAGTAGGACTTATAAAATTGATTCCGGGAGTTATTCCGACACTAGTTCCGACAAAGTACACACTCAACAGTTACGAACTAGAACAAGGCGAACACGATAAAAGAGTAACTAATGTTTTGAACCGATATAGAAATCGAACAAGTACCTGAATTTTTAGACGGTTGTCACAAAAATTCAAATTTTCCATGGAGAGCTATGTAGATTTTTTTAGGACGTTCTGCTTTTACAGCAATACATTTTTTCCATTGCTGTCTCCTTTCACATAATCTCGACATTTAAATGGGGGAGTTCTTTTATTCCTTTCTCTTTTTCTTTTTACACTTATTCGCTGAAATGTTTTTTTTTTACAATGAGGACATTGTATTGTTTAAGTGTGGGGAAGGGGTTAGGAAAGAATCTATTTGTCCTTAGGAAGATTTTGTGTGAAAATTTAAATTTTTTTGACATGTTTCTCGTAATTAGTTTTAACTAGTTGCATAACTAGGCACACCTACCCGTTACATAATTGTGAGGATTTGAGCCATTATAGCATACATTTTATATGCTTTTATCTTCAATTTTTATGAGTGTGTCGGTGACTTGTAGACTTTAAAACTTCACACTGTATACGCTTCGAGGCTATGAATGAGCATAAGTTTTACTTATTAGTAACTAGGAAAGAGGCAAAAGAATTAGGATTGTTAAACCGTTGATTGGCCTATTCGTTTCTTATAGTCGGTAGCTACACTGGTTATTTGACTCACACTACCTATCGAACACTCGTTTTTAGTGTTTTTGACGTTTAGATACCATATTTGCGCCAAACCTTTTTCTTTTCTCACCTTTCCATATATATATTCCATAAATTGAGCCTAAATGTCTAAGTCATTTAATCCAGATATTTTTGTTGAAAATTTTCCTCTTTCATAACTTGGTTGATTATTAGACGGATTGTTATATATGATGGCATGGAGTTGTTTAATTTAATTGAGTTCACGAAAGAAGTTACACGTGGATGTGAGTTTAAGAAGTATTCATGATTTTGATGGACCTTTTGAGCGGTGTCTTTAATAAAATAAAATAAAAAAAAATTATATTTTTAAAGCCCGTACTAGGTAACCAATTATTGTGGAAGTGATTTAACGAAATTCGCGAGAAATAAAATTCTCAATCGAACCGTTGAAGAATTAAGGCGAAATTTGGTCTTGGGAGTTTCATCAGAATGAGCCATTAGGGATAATCAATCGAGTTTGAAAGTAATATGGTTTTTGACTTAAATATTTGGATTTGTAGACTAATTGGAATTTATTTGTTTCATATCATTCATTATAATTCACTTTCATCCCATTTTTCCATCATTTTACCCATCACCCATTGATATGACCATAAGTCCTCTGAACTAGTTACTTAGACTCTATTGGTGGAGAAGCGTATCGTTATCAAGCCTATGATAGAATACTTGTCATGACTGAGGTTTGAGCGATTTCACATATATATTACACTTAGATTAGCTTTTTGAGTGATTGAGTGTTATACTTCCCAAATCGTGAGATGTTTAGTTATGCATTTAAATGTTGGCTTGGTAATTGTTAAATTCATATTCGTAAATAAATTTTTTGTAATTTACTTGATTCGTTGGGTATTTTATTTTTATTGAAGATGATTGTTTTGTTCTACGTCTGATAGTTTACTTGAGGACAAGTAAGATTCAAGTGTGGGGAATTTGATATGCTTAAAATAATCGATATTTTGTAATCATATTTCTCATTTTTACTCTAGTTTTCTGCAACTTTTGTTATGATCTGGTATATTTTCAGTTATAATTGCAGATTAGAGTTACATTTGGATAATGGAGCGAAAAGGAGCTAAAACCGGCTCGGAACGAAGACAAACGAGCAACTAAACTGAAGACTGGAAAACCAGCCGGCGGCTGAAGCATTTTAGCCGGCGGCTGGATTAAATTTCCACCATTTGTTCCTAAGCGTGCCGCGGAAGCAACTTTTTCACCCGCGTATTCCAGCCGCCAACTGAATTCAGCCAGCCGCCGGCTAAATAGGGCGGTTCAGAACTCTATTTAAGGGGCTTCTATGGTTCGAGTTTTAAGCATCTTATTCCATATTTTCACCCTACATCCGACCTGGAGAGCTGCAAGGAGAGTCCTGAAAGCCTTTGATCACGTTGGAAGCTTTGATTAATATCTTTTAATCATCTTTAAAGTTTGCTACTTTGGTTTGCACTTTATTCATTATTTTCTTGATACAATGTCTTTCTTTAAGAATTATTATGTTATTTTGTTACAATCCAACATGAGCTAAACTCCTTAAGTGATTGCTTGGATTGTTGAACCTGGATCTTTGTTTAATTAAGTTTATGTTTGAACTAATTGGTTTTTCCGTTATTATTTACGTTTAATCGCGATCCATGTTTATTCAAAGTCATTAAATTTACTACTTAGCGTGATTGATAGATCTATATCATAACTAGCGTTCTTATAAATTTATCAGTTATTTACAATTATAAATTTATTAGATAATTGTAGCTTAAGACTTAATTGAGATAGGCTAAGATATTAGTAATTTGATGAATTGAATGAACATGACAATTATATCAAAATTGAATAATTGAGACTTTTGTTAATTCGTAGTCGACAGATTAAATTGTAAAAATAGTGAAACTAAAGCACAATTTAGAGTGGATAATCTAAGATAGCTCTTGATGTACGATTAGTCGTATGATCTTTCTCTAAAATTGTAGGATTAGATAACTCTAACGGGAAATCTAATTATTATAGAAATCACAGTTAAACCAATCAAACGTATTCTTATTATTCATGATCCAGGTGAAACGTAATTCCAAGTAATCGCTGCTTTTTAATATCTGATTAAATCTAAAAGTCTTTTCGAAACAGTTTTTCATCCGCAATTCCATTTAGTTAATTAAATTGCTATTTTAATTTTGTTATTTGTTTTCTGAAATATGTTCTCACATAACTAAAACGTCCCCCATATTTACTTGCTTTATTTAGTTTAATTATATAATTTGAGATAACGAATATAAATACACGTTCCCTGAGTTCGATCCGGACTTACTGATTCTATATTATCGTACGATCAGCTACACTGCTTGTATTGTGTGTTAATCTACTTTGGTAAAATCCTTTTCTAAACTTTAAATAATTTTATGTTATAAAATACACATCAGTCCATGTCCATACTTAGCCACTATCTCCTTTGAAATTCATCTTGAGAAGTATATGTTGTATCCATTTGACAGTCCATAATAGGTCATACACTCCTTAAATTTTTCAGCAAATTTAAACCTCTCGTCTACTTGTGCCTTCTGAAGCCTCCAATGAAATTGAGTATCATGGATTGGGTACTTCTCAATATGTGCACCTGATTTAAAGGGATCTAGATTATTGTTATCAACAAATTTCATATTCCTCATAAGTTGTGTCATAAACTCGTCACGCTCACCAATGGTATCAAACAAATCAGGTTGTTCTTTCACTCCTTCTGTTGCCAATTGTGGTTGCACTGTTCTTTTTGGGTTCTTTTTCTCCTCATCCTTTCTAGTTCTTACCTCCTTAAGTTCAACTTCCTCTTTAGACAGAAAGTCAATAGAAGCGGCATCACTTTCTGTATCACTGTCATCTTCTCCAGGTTTCACAACATAATCTTTATCCTCTGAATCTGTTTCTGCTACTGCTTGTTTTCCTTTAGAATTATCATCTAGTTGTTGAATTCGAGCAACACTTGGTTCATCATATTCTAGGTTGTCAATGACTGATGGTTCATGTTCATCTTCAAGTGGCTTTTCAATACTTCTTACATACGGGTTAAGGTCATCATCATCAAAGTGATCCATATATAGATCCATCTTCCCATAACAGTAAGAAATATTAAACATCATAGAAACGTCATATTCATTGGCAAGCCTGAACAACCCATCTTTTGGTGTCTTTCCCGGACAGATGTAATAGAGAGCTGTTAAAAGGTTACCAGTAGCAGTTTTCATAAGTTCACATAATTCCTCTAGACCAACTTTTGTAACAAAAACAGTTATCTCCATTCCATCATACCTAAACGGATCATACATAAAATCTCCATCGTTATGAACAATAAGTTCATAACCATCCACATGGCCCATCCTGTATAAATCATCAAAAAAATTATTATTAGTAAAAACCCTAATTTTTCAAAAATGTTGTAAGATGTAACACATATAATCACAAGAACCCTATTTCTTTTATAAAATGTTATAACATTAAACAAATATAATCATAAAAACCCTAATTTTTCAAAAAACTTAAAAAAAAACCTCAAAATTGTTAAGAAACATGCATAAACCCTCAAAAAGTTGTTTTTTTTTAAGAAAAAAAAACCCTATTTTTTTTTACGAAACAAATAAAAAATACCTTATAAAATAACACCAGAATATCACTCAGTTGATTTGTAAAAACAATAATATGAATTTTTGTAGGTTATGTAAGTGAAAAGAGAATGTCGGTGGAGAGAGCTGAGTGGTCCAAGAATGTCACTCTGTTGGTTTTGAGAGGGAAGATTATAAAAATGGAGAGAGTTGTCTGGTCTAAAAAATGGACCAGATCTGGATTGGGATCATGTTTCTATCTTGGGATCATGTTTTTAACCATGGTTGATTAATGGTTGTGTAACTAGTGGTTAGCTGACATGTCGTCAAACCTGTCAAAGTCAAACGGTCAAATTTAAAGTGTAACCGCTAACCGGTTTGAACGATTAAACATGTACTCAATAAACAAAATTAGTCAATATATGGTACTCAAAAGAACTTTGAAGAATATGGGTACACAAAAAGATTTCGTGACAAGTTGAAATACACATGCTATTTTCTCGATTTATAAACTTTTCAAACTAGTTATGTTTGATTTCATTCATGTGTACTGTATAGGCAAGGTTCTAAATAGCGTGAGGCGTGGCGTAGCGGCACTGCCACACCTCAAGCCCGACAAGCTATAGCGAGGCTACGGCGTTTGTTAAAGCGTGATACATAGCGGCAATATTTAGTATACAAATAAAAGAAATTATTATACAAATATTTGTGTGTGAGTGTGAATGTGTGATACAGATTGGGTTTCACTTATTTATCTATTTTTTTAGTTTATATGAGTGGTCCATTTGATATAAGTCCAAATAGGTGAACTGAAAAAGCTCAAATCTGAAATAACAATAAACGCTTCAAGAAAAGGCGCGACGCCACACGCAATAGCGCGCGATATGGCGTTATAGCGCGCCTTACATCACGCTACGCTTTAAGACAACGCTATGGACTGATTCGTGACGGCGAGGCCACGCCTCGCGCCTTAGCGCCGCTATTTAGAACCTTGATTATAGGTATGTATCTAATCAGATTGTCAAACAACATGCAGCGAAAACAATTAGAATCAAACACATAATCAATATTGTTAGAAATAGAAAATTCATAATATTGTATTTGTATTTGTGCTTAAGGGCATAATTGAAGTAATTAGTAAGTCTTTGTACAGTCCCCACACTCCTAAATAGGAGTGTGGGGTGTGATTAATGTAAATAAATGGTGCTTAATGCTAATTCTACTTTCTCTCTCTAGATTAAGTTTCTCTCTCTATACTGATCAGACCTAACAATTGGTATCAGAGCGGGGTGCTCGAAAACACTTCGTTAGGATCATTCGAATAGCTCAATTCGACTAGATTTTTCACATACATGAATTCGACTAGGATCCATTCGAATAACTCAATTCGACCAGATTTTTCACTTGTTCGACCAGGAAATCGACTAGGATCCATTCGAATAGCTTAATTCGAATAACTTTTTAACATACACGAATATGATCATTCGAATAGCTTTTTAACATACACGAATAGGATCATTCGAATAGCTCAATTCGAATAGATTTTTAACATACACGAATAGGATCATTCAAATTGCTTTTTAACTAACACGTATAGGATCATTCGAATAGGTTTAAAGATTCAAATAAGTGTTGGATCATTCAGTATACAAACTTGATGTTGACTTGATCGAACACGGTGATTTACATGAATACGTAAAAGGTTGGATTATTGAAAATTTTCGAAGTGTTAGTTCGAATAAGTTTCCTACATACATGAATTAAATCATTCGAACCACTTTTAGTCATACACGAACAAACCCATTTGAACCACTTTTAGTCATCCACGAACAAAACCATTCGAACCAGTTTTGTGCATACACGAATAAGAGTGATTCGAACAGGAAGGGTGTTTACAACGAGCACAAAAGATCACGATCAGTTGAAAACAAGGGTTTCGAGGCTTTAGCAAAAAAATAAAAAATAAAAACTTTTTTCACGATAGAGACGAATCTGAAGTTTCACGATTCCACGTTTTCACGATAGAGACGAAATCAAAAAATAAGAACTTTTTTTAAGAGAGCGAATTTTATTTTTCGGGCAGTTTTCGGATACCGGTTAAACTTACGCGATGAATTTTGACGCGATTCAAGCATCGGAAAAATACGAGATTTATATTATCGAAATTGGAAACCGAATTCAACGGTGCTATTCTAAGAGATTGGTTAAATAAGTTTCGGGAAAAAGATTGTACAAGCGTGAGATACCACGGTGTCACACCCCGCTAAAGCGGAAACACGAGATGTGAGAGCAAAGATATCATCACACGAGTTATAATTAAAAACATATGGTTTCAAGTCATTACGAATAAAACATAATTTTATAGTTTGAAAACAACCAAGCATTTAACGAGTACAAAACATAAGTACATAGTAAATTGCTTAACAAAATTCCCAAATATAATCAAAATAGGTCTTCTCCCGATTCTTGGATCCACATGAGATGCCTGACCCATCCACAATATTCACTTCGTGTCTTACATTTGGTTTCCTGAAACAAGAGATATAGTGTCAACTACAATAAAGTAGTGAGTGAGTTACAGTTTTCTAGTCCTCGACTAAAAAGGTTTTAAGCTAAGTATATCTATACTTAGGAGTTTCTAAAAGTAGAACAATACTTAAAGAATAGTTTCGATCCAAAAAGTTCTCAAAAGACAGTTCGATCCAAGAAAGTTGCTTAAATGATAGTTGCGGAAGTCGTATAACCATATACGCGCAAGATAAGTAAACTGTTGATTGAAATCATGTATAACGACTACTTGGCATAATATAACTTAAGTGTTCACACTAAACCGATTTACCAACCGTGAGGCCCCTTACCCCGACTACCTACGGGGAGTCATTTTTGATCCAGTAATATGTACTTAAGCTGCCGCCTAAGCAAGGAACGGTTATTTCCTAAGTATCGATACCCATAATTACTAAACGTCTTAACAAAGCTAATAGTGTGTGTTGAAAGATGGGCACTAATGTTTCATTTTATAACTGATAGTAGTCACTTATGGTTAGTTATATCCCTCAAGAGTCACGTTAGTTATACGATCAATCAAAGTTCATACGAGTGCCGAGAGTGGCATTAAATGAATATATCATAGTTTTGAACCAACAAGCCGATTAGAGGTGGCAAACCATTAAGCCGAAAAAGGGTGGCAAACAATTAGTTTATAGTATGCCAAACGGGCAAATAAAACTATTTAGGCATAAGTTTCCCAAAAAACGTTCAGTGAGAGTTCATAATAGTAACAAAAGTTCATAACAGTTCCAAAGTTCATTTAGATGTCATGTTTCCCCCAAAAATTATTTGAAAACAGTAAATAAAGTAGGGTTGTAACTCACGGTTTGCGAAGATAAGCTACGAGTGCGAAGAGTAATCGAGACGGATCGGAAATCACGGGAATCCTATTGTAATACCAAGATTTAATGAGTACCAATGTTTATGCGTTTATTAGATCATGATATGCTTTTATTTTAAGTGCCGGTTTTAGGTCTACCGAAAATCGGGCAGCGCTTCCGCGCCAAAATCATCAAGTCCAATTTTTAACACACTTTCCCGCTTAACAATTTCCATAAACATATTGCATATATTTACCAATACAATGTCATATAAAAATTGCTCATTTAGTTCTTTTATATGCAAGTTACACTCATTACAGATTATAGTTCATAAATTCAGTTTCGAACATAAGTTTAGATGACAAGTTTAGAGTTACGATTCAAAACGTTTTAAATTAGAATTTGGAACCTGTCTGCATCATGACCGCCCCGCGGTGGAGGACTGCGCCTCGGTCAAAGGGTTTACCTCGACCGCCTCGCGGTGTGATGACTGGGCCGCGGTCAGAGGGTTTACCTCGACCGCCTCACGGTGGGATGACTGCGTCGCGGTCATATGACAGGTTCTTGGCCAAAACTCGTTTTTGAAGAAATTTGATGTTTTTAAGTTGGATTTTGAAATGCAACCAGAGATACACCTAAATAATTGATGTCTTATAGTTTATTTAGTGTTTTTAACCACAAATTTATAGATCTAACCATCCATTTTGTAAAAACCATATTTTGTTCATAAATGGTCAAAAATCTTCATATAAACTCATTTTTAGGTGTTAGATGATACATGCAATGAGTATATATTATAAGGACAGAAGATTTAAAGGACTTATACCGAGAATATAGTGATTTGAAGATGATTGGAGTAAATCCTTGGTGATTTTGACCCAAAAATGCTTAGAACTTGATTTTCAACCCAAAGAATGCAACCCCTTTCTTCCTCCTTGATTGATGAACGATTTGGTGTGTGATTATGTGGTTATTTTTATGAGTTTTGGTAGCAAGAGTCACTGGAAAAAGAGTGGTGTGAGTGTGTGTTCTTGAGTGTTTTGCAAAGAGAGAGAGAGAGAGTGTAAAGAGTGTTTGTTGTGTGTGTGTTTGTATGTGTTGTGTTTGTGTTTAGTTAATGTCAAGAAAATAGTATCATTGGACTTCTAAGAGGCTTTAATGTACCCTGGATCATGATTTAAACGTTGGGCTCAAGTATTGACCCGTTTGATTAAGTTTTTTAAAAGTTAACAAAATGGCTGTCGGCGCACTCCACCGCGGTGCACTGGTCTCACCGCGGCGCGGCTGGAGGGCGGATTCTGCCTTTTTCGTTTTTCGTTCGTTCAATTGTTAAGCGTTTCCGTTAGTTGAAAGTTTCCGGTTATTATAAATAGGAACTTAGACAAGTTCGCTAGGTGTTTTCTTGGTATTAAGATTCATTTTGTGATTCCGACACACACAAGTTTACGAGACAAGTAAGATAAGATCAATTCGAATTTAACTCAAAGATAGAGTATGCAGTTTTCACCTGAAATAAGACGGTTGTCACATTCTCCCCGGGTTGAAAAGAATTTCGTCCAGAAATTTAGTTCGCGTCATCGGGAGGAAGGATCTCTGAACAGATGTGGATACTTCTGACGAATCTGGTCTTCACGTTCCCAAGTTAATTCGTGACCTCGTCGGGAATTCCACCGAACCTTGACGATAGGGATACGACTTTGCTTGAGTTGTTTGACCTCTCGGTCTACAACTTCAAGCGGTTCTTAGATGAAGTCAAGCTTGTTGTCGATTTGGACCTCGTCCAGTGGAATGATAATGGTCTCGTCCGATAAGCACTTTTTCAATTGCGAGACATGAAAGACGTTGTGGACGTTAGAAAGAGTTTGCGGGAGTTGAATCCGATACGCCACCGGGCCGATTCGCTCAATTACCTCAAAGGGACCTGTGTACCTCGGGCTTAACTTTCCGCGCTTCCCGAAACGGACTACCCCTTTCCACGACGACATTTTTAGAAGTACTCTATCGCCCACTTGAAACTCGAGGGGTTTCCTTCGGTTATCGGCATAGCTCTTCTGCCGAGTACGAGATGTCTTCAGCCTTTCCCGAATGGTAGTGATTTTGTCAATGGTTTCCTGGACGATGTCGAGCCATGTTAGTTGTCGATCGCTAGCTTCTAACAAACAAAGCGGCGACCGGCACTTGCGTCCGTATAAGGACTCGAACGGAGCACACTTGATGCTGGCATGGTAGCTGTTGGTATATGAGAACTCAACTAATGGCAAGTGAGCGTCCCAACTTCCTATGAAGTCAACTACGCACGCTCTCAGCATATCTTCAAGCGTCTGAATCGTCCTTTCACTCTGACCATCGGTCTGAGGGTGGTATGCAGTACTGAGGTCTAGCCGTGTCCCGAGCGATCTCTGGAGCGCGTTCCAAAACCGGGACGTGAATCGACTATCCCTATCGGAGATAATGGAGAGAGGCGTTCCATGACGAGAGACGATCTCGTTAATGTAAATCTGCGCGAACTTCTCCATTGAATGGTTCTCTCTTACCGGCAGAAAGTGTGCGGATTTGGTCAATCGATCCACAATCACCCAGATTGTATCGTTACCCCTTGTCGTACGGGGCAGTTTAGTGATGAAATCCATGGAGATCTGCTCCCACTTCCACATGGTAATCTCCGGCTGTTGCAATAGTCCAGAAGGTTTATGATATTCCGCCTTGACCTTCGAGCAAGTAAGGCACTTAGCCACATACAAGGCAATGTCCTTCTTCATGCCCGACCACCAATAGTATTCCCGTAGATCCTTATATAACTTGTTGGATCCCGGATGAATAGAGTATCGGGATCGGTGGCCCTCGTCCAAGATAAGCTTGCGGAGGTCTTCGGCTCTCGGAATCCATGCTCGATTCTTGAAGTAATGGATTCCGTCCGGTTTAAGCTCAAATTCCTTTTCGTGATTGTGCAGAGTTTCGCCTTTAAGGTTCTCAGGTTTTAATGCTTCCTGCTGAGCTTTAGCAATCTACGTTTGGAGGCTAGTCTGAACCTGAATCCCCAATGCTCTAACTCGAGATGGTTTTGCCCTTTCCTTACGACTCAGGGCGTCAGCTACTACGTTTGTTTTACCCGGGTGGTATTTTATCTCGCAATCGTAGTCACTTAAAAGTTAGATCCATCTCCGTTGTCTCATATTGAGCATTTTCTGTTCGAGGATATGTTGAAGACTTTTGTGGTCCGTGAACACCGTGCACTTAGTGTCGTACAAATAATGTCTCCAAATTTTTAATGCGAACACGACAGCTCCCAGCTCTAAGTTGTGTGTTGTATAATTCTGTTCGTGAACCTTCAATTGTCTCGAAGTGTATGCGATGACCTTTTCCTTCTGCATAAGGACACACCCAAGTCCTTGGTGAGACGCATCGCAAAACACTACGAAATTATCTGTACCCTCCGGTAGGGACAGGATCGGTGCGTGGCACAGTTCATGCTTCAGTTTCTGGAAGGATTCATCCTGTTGTTCTCCCCAGGTGAAGTCCTTATCCTTCTGAGTAAGTTCGGTCAGAGGCTTAGCGATTTTCGAGAAAATTTTAATGAATCTCCGGTAATAGCCCGCCAATCCTAAAAATTGTCGGATTTCCGTAGGAGTCGTTGGGGCTTTCCATTTCTCAATCGCCTCGATCTTTGCCGGATCGACATGAATTCCCTCTTGGTTGATCACATGGCCAAGGAAGTGTACCTCTCGGAGCCAAAATTCGCACTTCGAGAATTCGGCGTACAGTTTCTGATCCTTAAGGAGTTCGAGGACGAGTTTCAAATGTTTCGCATGGTCGTCCTTGTTCCTTGAGTAGGTGAGGATGTCATCTATGAATACGATAACGAATTTATCCAAAAACGGTCGACACATCCTGTTCATCAGGTCCATGAACACCGTTGGTGCGTTGGTCAGACCAAATGGCATGACGAGGAATTCATAATGTCCGTATCGGGTTCGGAAAGCGGTTTTTGGAATGTCGTTCTCACTGACTCGAACCTGATGATAACCCGAGCGGAGGTCGATCTTAGAGAAGTAGGTTGCACCCTGCAACTGATCGAACAGGTCATCGATCCTCGGAAGTGGGTATTGGTTCTTGACTGTCAGCTTGTTTAGTTCTCGGTAGTCGATGCACATTCGGAAGGATTCGTCTTTTTTTTTGACAAAGAGGATTGGGGCTCCCCAGGGGGACGAGCTCGGGCGAATAAGACCTTGATCCAAGAGTTCCTGTAGCTGCTTAGATAGCTCTTGCATTTCCGGGGGTGCTAGACGGTACGACGTCTTGGCAACCGGTGCTGCGCCAGGAACTAGGTCTATTCGGAATTCCACTTTTCGGTGTGGCGGTAGCCTGGGTAGATCCTCAGGAAAGACCTCTGGATGATCCATGACCACGGGGATATCTTGTATTCGGTTCTTCTTAGGCTTACGCTCGATGACATGCGCTAGGAATGCATCGCAGTCCTTTTTGAGATACTTGTGCATTTTAACGCTGGAGACGATGCGGAGTTGTTGCCCAGGTTTATCACCTTGTACAACAAGGGTTTCGCCGTCTGATAGAGGGATACGAATGAGTTTGTCGAAACAGACGATCTCGGCCCGGAACCGAGATAACCAGTCCATTCCGACTATAATGTCAAAGCTCTTTAGCTCTATCGGGATTAAATCAATGGGAAACGTCTTATCAACTAGGCATATCGAACATCCTAAGATTATATCCTTAGCCTCAAATTCCTGACCGTTAGCATACTTTATGGTGAAGCTATCCTTAAGAACCTTAGATCCTATATTAATGAAGGGTCTAAATTCTAAGGATACGAAGCTTCTTTCTGCTCCTGAATCGAACAATACAGATGCATAGTGGTTGTTCACAGAAAACGTACCGTTCACCGCATTCGGGTCCTGTCGGGCCTCTTCAGCTGTAAGTGCGAAGGCACGTCCGCGACCCCGCCCGCCTTGGTTTGGTTAGCGTTCTGAAGCTTGGGGCAGGCGTTACGGAAGTGTTGGTCGCTTCCACACTCGAAGCACACCGGCTTCTGACCTTGGACCACTGCTCTCTCTGGATAATACTTAGCGAAGTGCCCCACCTTCTGGCACTTTAAACATACCGGGCAGTTCCCGAGGTGATGGTAGTTGCACTTTGGGTTCGTCCCCGTATAGCTTCGGTTTCCAGCTGGTGGTGGTGGTGGTGCTGTAGTCACCGCAAAGTTGCGGGTGGTTTTCTGTCTCTTGTTCCTGTCACTTTCTCCGGGAGGTTTGATCGGCTTTCCTTTTCTCTCCTCCCTCCCTCTTGGAGGATGATGAAGCGGAGAGGAGATTGCTGGTGAGTCGGTGAGCCAGAATGATTGCGCTCTGAAGGGTTTGAGGTTCAGCTGAGATAACCATCCCCCAGATCTCGGGGACGAGACCGGAGACATAACGGTCAATGCGGTTTTCCTCGGGAGTCACTAGTCTCGGAACCAGTCGGGCTAGCTCATGAAATTGGGTGGTGTACCCATCGATGTCATTCCCGACCATCGTGTGATTCCACAGCTCCGCCTCAAGCTTTTTGATTTCCCCCTTAGGACAGTACTCCTCAATCATGAGGTTTTTGAATTGTTCCCAGGAGAGAGCATAGGCGGTATCTCGCCCTCTGGTTCGAACCACATTATTCCACCAAGTTAAAGCCTTCCCATGTAGTACGCAAGAAGCGTACTCCACATTGTCGGCCTCGGCACACCTGCTAATGTGCAAGACTGATTCGATGCTCTCGAACTAGGACACAAGTCCTACAGCTCCTGTGGTGCCGTGGAACTCTTTAGGCTTGCATGCCATAAAGCCTTTGTAATTACAGGTGGGAGGGTTTTGGTGTTGGTGTTGGTTCTGATTCTGGTTGTTGTTGTTGTTGTGATTCTGCTGCTGTTGTTGTTGCTGCTGCTGGTGGTTGTTGACGTTAGCGTTGATCCCGGCAGTGATCTGAGCGATCATATCGGGCATAGCTGCGTTCAACTGAGCAGCAACTTGCTCGGCAATGCGGCTAGTGTTAGTGCGTCTAGGAGGCATGATTCTACAACAGACGAAAGAATAAAATTAGAACGCACGATTAGGAATAAATGATAAGGACAATTGGACAACAACAATGATACGCAAGATTAATAAGAAGGAATAAATAATACACTCACGACGATGATTCAAGAGACTCACAATACGAAGAGTAATAATTCAACGATAACTAAAGATTCACACGACAAAGGAACAAGTAGATAATAAAGATAGAATTCCCATTCATTAATAATATAGTTGAATACAAAGTTCATAATGAGAATGAAGTACAGGTACAATACATATAGAAATAAAATAGATATAGCTTGAGTTGTGTACAATGGAAAATTACAACTCGAGCCTACAGTACAATAAATAAAAGTAGATAACTAGCGGCGCTTCTCGAGAAACATCTTGGCTATAATAACCGCCAATAGGGTTTCCATCACCAAACACGCCCCAACCAGAAGTTGCACTGTCCGGGCTGTGGCCTGAGCCGAAGCGAGATGTCGCAACGACTGTTCCGACAACCTATGCGCGGCATCAGAGACCTCACAAAGGAGAAGCCCTTGCTGTTGGGCCTCCTCGGATAGTCCCCTTACCTCGCGGTGGAGGTGCAAGAATGCGGCAGGAGGGGAAGTCTGTAGGGTAGGCGGCGTGCTCTGCCTGGCTGCTTCAGTGTCGCGGGCACGCTGTATCTCTTCACGCTCAAGCTGTCGCTCCCACGTGTAGTGATCTAGCATGGAGGTGCGTGGTGCCTCGGGAGGTGGGTGACCGAATGGGAGGTGTGAAGGTGCGGGTCTGGACGGAACGGCCTGCTGTCCGACCATCCTATCAGGTAGTCGACCTGGAAGGACGACCTGCTTGCGCGCCGTCATAACGACACGGGGTCCACGCCGTCGGGGCGGTGCTGTAACGGGCACTGGTGGTGCAGCTGGTAGCACGGTCCTCGGGCTGGAGGTACCAATGTTGCTGGAGATCGTCATCGCCCTCTCCTCGGTCGGGTCAGTCGTCTAGTGATGCTGACTCTCGGATGCTGCGTGATCCTCAAATGCTTCGCAAGGGGAAGCAGCTCGGGAAAGTGAGCGGGACTGAGATCGTGAGTGCGAATACTGAGACATGTCGGATCTGCAAATAGTAAGTTACGTGAGTACAGGAAAATAAGGAAAAATGTAAACGAAAATGCATGTATGGGTCAGTCACGTGAGAATCGGGAATGGATAAGACCGGGAATTTTTCGACTCGAAAACCGTTTAACAATAGCAATTACTTTCCGTTCTCGCATAATTTATTTCGAACTAGGAATAGTTGATCAAGTTACGCCTAGTTAAAAGCAAACCATGCAATTGCGGAATTAATCCACTAAAGTTCGAAAGGTCGTGAAATGATTTTCTGAAAAAGCCTTGGTTATAGTTTGGTTTCAAAAATTTTGAAAAATTCTCAAAACCGTTTTCACTATAACCTGTGCTCTGATATCAAGTCTGTCACACCCCGCTAAAGCGGAAACACGAGATGTGAGATCAAAGATATCATCACACGAGTTATAATTAAAAACATACGGTTTCAAGTCATTACGAATAAAACATAATTTTAAAGTTTGAAAACAACCAAGCATTTAACGAGTACAAAATATAAGTACATTGAAAATTGCTTAACAAAATTCCCAGATATAATCAAAATAGGTCTTCTCCCGATTCTTGGATCCACATGAGATGCCTGACCCATCCACAATATTCACTTCGTGTCTTACATTTGGTTTCCTGAAACAAGAGATAAAGTGTCAACTACAATAAAGTAGTGAGTGAGTTACAGTTTTCTAGTCCTCGACTAAAAAGGTTTTAAGCTAAGTATATCTATACTTAGGAGTTTCTAAAAGTAGAACAATACTTAAAGAATAGTTTTGATCCCAAAAATTCTCAAAAGACAGTTCGATCCAAGAAAGTTGCTTAACTGATAGTTGCGGAAGTCGTATAACCATATACGCGCAAGATAAGTAAACTATTGATTGAAATAATGTATAACGACTACTTGGCATAATATAACTTAAGTGTTCACACTAAAACGATTTACCAACCGTGAGGCCCCTTACCCCGACTACCTTCGGGGAGTCATTTTTGATCCAGTAATATGTACTTAAGCTGCCGCCTAAGCAAGGAACGGTTATTTCCTAAGTATCGATACCCATAATTACTAAACGGCTTAACAAAGCTAATAGTGTGTGTTGCAAGATGGGAACTAATGTTTCATTTTATAACTGATAGTAGTCACTTATGGTTAGTTATATCCCTCAAGAGTCACGTTAGTTATACGATCAATCAAAGTTCATACGAGTGCCGAGAGTGGCATTAAATGAATATATCATAGTTTTCAACCAACAAGCCGATTAGAGGTGGCAAACCATTAAGCCGAAAAAGGGTGGCAAACCATTAGTTTATAGTATGCCAAACGGGCAAATAAAACTATTTAGGCATAAGTTTCACAAAAACGTTCAATGAGAGTTCATAATAGTACCAAAAGTTCATAACAGTTCCAAAGTTCATTTAGATCTCATGTTTCCCCCAAAAATTATTTGAAAATAGTAAATAAAGTGGGGTTGTAACTCACGGTTTGCTAAGATAAGCTACGAGTGCGAAGAGTAATCGAGACGGATCGGAAATCACGGGAATCCTATTGTAATACCAAGATTTAATGAGTACAAATGTTTATGCGTTTATTAGATCATGATATGCTTTTATTTTAAGTGCCGGTTTTAGGTCTACTGAAAATCGGGCAGCGCTTCCGCGCCAAAATCATCAAGTCCAATTTTTAACACACTTTCCCGCTTAACAATTTCCATACACATATTGCATATATTTACCAATACAATGTCATATAAAACTTGTTCATTTAGTTCTTTTATATGCAAGTTACACTCATTACAGATTATAGTTCATAAATTCAGTTTCGAACATAAGTTTAGATGACAAGTTTAGAGTTACGATTCAAAACGTTTTAAATTAGAATTTGGAACGTGTCTGCATCACGACCGCCCCGCGGTGGGAGGACTGCGCCGCGATCAGAGGGCTTACCTCGACCGCCTCGCGGTGTGATGATTGTGTCGCGGTCAGAGGGTTTACCTCGAACGCCTCACGGTGGGATGACTGTGCCGCGGTCATATGACAAGTTCTTGGCCAAAACTCGTTTTTGAAGAAATTTGATGTTTTTAAGTTGGATTTTGAAATGCAACCAGAGATACACCTAAATAATTGATGTCTTATAGTTTATTTATTGTTTTTAACCACATATTTATAGATCTAACCATCCATTTTGTAAAAACCCGTTTTTGTTCATAAATGGTCAAAAATCTTCATATAAACTCATTTTTAGGTGTTAGATGATACATGCAATGAGTATATATTATAAGGACAGAAGATTTAAAGGACTTATACCGAGAATATAGTGATTCGAAGATGATTGGAGTAAATCCTTGGTGATTTTGACCCAAAAATGCTTAGAACTTGATTTTCAACCCAAAGAATGCAACCCCTTTCTTCCTCCTTGATTGATGAACGATTTGGTGTGTGATTATGTGGTTATTTTTCTGAGTTTTGGTAGCAAGAGTCACTGGAAAAAGAGTGGTGTGAGTGTGTGTTCGTGTTCTTGAGTGTTTTGCAAAGAGAGAGAGAGAGTGTAAAGAGTGTTTGTTGTGTGTGTGTTTGTATGTGTTGTGTTTGTGTTTAGTTATAATGTCAAGAAAATAGTATCACTGGACTTCTAAGAGGCTTTAATGTACCCTGGATCATGATTTAAACGTTGGGCTCAAGTCTTGACCCGTTTGATTAAGTTTTTTAAAAGTTAACAAAATGGCTGTCTGCGCACTCCACCGCGGCACGGCTGGAGGGCAGATTTCTGCCTTTTTCGTTTTTCGTTCGTTCCATTGTTAAGCGTTTTCGTTAGTTGAAAGTTTCCGGTTATTATAAATAGGAACTTAGACAAGTTCGCTAGGTGTTTTCTTGGTATTAAGATTCATTTTGTGATTCCGATTTCGATTCCGACACACACAAGTTTACGAGACAAGTAAGATAAGATCAATTCGAATTTAACTCAAAGATAGAGAATGCGGTTTTCACCTGAAATAAGACGGTTGTCACACACGGGTGCACATTACCCAGATTTTTCGTCAAATTTTCAACATTGACAAATTTTCCTTCAAATTTTAAGGGATTTTTGCCATCAAATTTGCATTATGAAGAAAGATTATTTAGGAAATATTGTGGGTCTCACAATCGACAAAGATGACGGGCTTACATTTTATTGTCCTCCGGACCAAGCTTGGGCAAAACTAGAGGAGCTAGAGAAATTGTATGAAGACAGTGGGAACACATTTTCTCATAATGATTGGAACGGTCATGGAAGATTGGATCAACTGCGAAATGTTGCTACACGTGCACGAGAATTTTTACCGACGTTACCGCATGTCAACGTCGCAGAGGTACATTGTTTATCTCGTTCTACCCTTGATAATAAGATCATTGAGTTGGAAAAGAAGTTGCAAACTAACACCGAATTGGTTTTAAGGTTTTCAAACGAAATTCAAATTTTGATATCCCAACTTCAAACTTTAAACCATACCAATTCCAAACTCGGAGAGTTTAAAGAGTTAGCAACTTTTTGGAAAGGGAAATATTATCAAAGTGTGATTCGACTTCAAAATCTTACAAATGAACTTAATGAAAAATTGGAGTAAATCAATACACTTCAAAAACAATTAAAAACCATTACGTTTGATGAGAGGAAATACAATCAAAGTGTTTTATCGGAACTTGAGAATCTTAAAAAAGAACGAATGAATGAAAGGATGAAAAGAATGAATGAAAGGATGAATTTAATCACCGAGTTAAGGAATGAATTAGAAAATGAAAGAATGGAGAATATTAGTGCTAACGAAAATCTTATGCTTTTAAGAAAACAAATTGAAGATTATAAAACGAAAATTAAATCTTTAAAAGCACAAGCACTTGAAGTTGAAACTTTAAAGCAAAATGGTTTGAGAGAACAAACGAATCAACTCATTTTTCCAAACAAACCAAAAGAGTTTCGATTTTTCAATCCACAAGAAGGTTTGGGTTATGATAATCCAAAATATCTAAAGAAAGCTATGTATCATGCTCCCGGTCATTACGACATAAAATCTTTGGGAAAAGCAAATGTTACCATGGCTTTCATTAGATCATCAAAAGAACTTGAAGAACAAGAGGATGCAAAACGACCACTTTTGAATAAAACGCAATTATCTTTTGATTACAAAGCACTAAATGAGAGTTACAAAACTAGGAAAATTCCTCTTTCGGATGATTACTTTCCAAATTATGATGAAAAGGAACTTCATTCCGATGATGTATTGGAACAAGTTGTTTTTCAAAAAGTATACGTTCCAACTCTTATTTTAGAAAAACAATTTTCGAAACTTGAGCAAGAGTTAGAATGCCGAACTAATTACTTTGCGAATGAAAAACGTATCTTTTTAGAGAAAATTGTGTCTTTTGAAAAAGCATCACCTGATAAATCTTCAAATTCAAATGACAAATCTTCTATGGAAAAGACGATTAAAATCAACAAACTCTCAAAAAGAGAATCTACAAAACCTTTCTCCTCAAATGAACAATCTCTAGCTAAGATATCATTCTTCAAAATGTCTTACATTCAAATGAAAAAGATATTGAAGCTTTATTCAATGTGGAAAATGAATGGTCCGGTTTCACCAAAAACCCCAATTCTTTCACATGAGGAAAATGATGTTAAAGTTACATTGAAGGTTTACAACGGTAAATCTTCCAAAAAATTTTCAAAAGTGGTTTCTCCGAGTACTAATTCTTTCCCGAAAAAGAGTCAAAAGTATTATCCGAAACCACAAACTAATGGAACTTTTACAACACCTTTGAAAACTTCGAGTTTGAAATCCAAAATCGTCTCAACCAAAAAGGAAAGCACTTTGTGCTCCAGTGAACAAAAAGGAAACGAAAGAGTTCACTTATTCAATAGCCATGTTATTTGAATTTGCACCATAACACTTTTCACATTCGGTGCAAAAAGTGAATAGTTTTGTTTCTAACTTTAAACAACGAACTCCAATGAAATCAAATGGTTTTATTCCCAAAACTCCTTCACCAACTCTTAAACAGAAATGGATTCAAAAGTCTCCACAAATTTCAAAAACAAACACACCGATTTCAAAATCAACTACCTCAAATGTGTGTTTACAGGAGAAATGGAATTCATATTTTTTGCATATAATCAATACAACTTATCAATGGTTTTAGAACAAAGCTAACCAAAAAGGACCCAAAATCAAATGGGTACCAAAAGAAGTTTGTTTTGATTGTTCAGAAACATAGATTATCAGAATGACTTCGGAACAACTCAGTTTCGGACTCGAACTTCATGGAGTGCTTACATGATTTTTGTTCAAAACACGATTTTTGTCTAATTAATGACATTATTTCGTTTGGATGTATATTAGTAGCGGATTTCAAAATCTCGACTAGAACTAGTACATTCACATTTTATTTTGTTATTTGTTAACAAATTTCGCATTTCAAAAATATAAATATTTTCTGAACAAAATTACAAACTAGGTTTATCACTTGAGAGACATAATATTTGAAAGTGTTTAGTAGCGGATTTTTAAATCTCGACTAAACCTATCACTTTT
Source organism: Senecio squalidus (assembly GCA_910822075.1). Classification (NCBI taxonomy): domain Eukaryota; kingdom Viridiplantae; phylum Streptophyta; class Magnoliopsida; order Asterales; family Asteraceae; genus Senecio; species Senecio squalidus. Next base: position 14,248,465 of record CAJVGC010000592.1, read on the forward strand.
TGGGTATTATTATCTTATATGATATTTTAAGTTTGTTTAGGCTTTCAATTATTTCAAATTGAAACCCGTTCTAAAACCGGAAAATTACGAATTTATTTATCTAAATACAAGTTTAATATGATGAATGTGAATAGTAGCGGATTTCAATCTCGACTAGAACTAACATATTCAAAGTATTATTTTTGTGTTTGATAGTATTTTCGTAATTAACAAGTGTTTTCAAAATTGTAAACTAGCAAATTTGATTAACTCGACTAGAACTCGATTTAATCTAAAAGGATGATTTAATAGCGGATTTTGAATCTCGACTAGAATTATTTCATCTTTTAGAGAAGATTTAGCAGCAGTTTTTCTTATTTTATCTAGTTTGCAAAAAACTTGTTTGATTAAACATGGAGAATCTAATTTTGAGGGGGAGTTCATAAAATCATTTTCGAACTATCTCCTAAATCTTTCAAATGAGCTTCAACGACACAATTTTTCAAATAAATCTTTTGAAATGCAATATTCTTTCATGAACACATCAAATATATTTTCGAAAAAGACTTCACATAATCAGAAACATTTTTGTCATGCATATGTCGAGGGGGAGGGTCTTTTCGAAAATATTGCAAAATTCCAAGTCACTTTGGAAATGTTTTTCAAAATTTGGAAAAATGTTGATGAACCTTGAGCAGTTTTCAAAATTATATATTTTTCCTATAGTCCAACCAGAGCCGGAGGGACTTACCCGATGATCACTTTTGAGTGTGAGGGTTCTTTAGGTCTAGGATTGGAGGTTAAAGGTGCAAAATCAACAAAAACATCGTTTTCAAAATGCCAAAATGAGGGGGGAGTTGAAAATTATGAGAGGTTGAGTGAGGAGTGTGTGATACGGTTAAAATAATGAGAGACCGTTTCTTCACCGATTAAAACGTCGGGTAGCCAAGTTTCTATCGAATTTCATGCGTTGATTTTCGATATTGAAAATGACAATGCAATGAACATATACCTCATTTCCACTCAAATTCTTCAAAAGAATTTGTTTCAATATGCACGGAGAATTAGCACATTTCTATCATATTCTCACGCGGAGAATGTTGATATTGAAACAAGAGAAAACCAACTCTATTTCTCGACTTCATTTCATGAACTATAGTCTAGCGCAAAAATGTTAAAAATTTTCTAGGACACGACCAAATTTTCAAAAAGCATGTCTTTGTGATATCGCTCGCAACATTTGTAGTGGTACCAACGATCTTGGTATTTCACAATGGTCGAATGGAAATCCTACCAATGCTAACGCTTTTCCAACATTGAACGTAGGTCACACAATTGACTTCTTTTGTGATTTTTATTGTTGTGTTAACGAGCAATCTACGTGATCTCGTAGTTACTTTCCCATTTTTCACGCCTATGGATACTATTTGAGCTTATTGTCAAGAATTCTAAGATCAAGACTTCGGACCGATTACACATTTACATGATGATTACAACGAGTAATAATCATCATGAGGGGGAAGAACGTGTATCAAGAAAAAAAATGTGTGTAAATGAAGATATAGGAAGAACGTGAAACAAAAGGAAAGATTGAGGAAGAACGTGTCAATGAGTAATTGTGAAAACAGTAAACGTTCAAGAATAAATAGAAGCGAGAACATGACTAACATGCAAGTAAAGAAGAATGTTTATCAGCAAGCTACAACGAAGTAACACATCAACTTTCGGATAGTTGATTACAAGTATGAGTTGAGGGGGAGATAATTGAAAAATCATAACCACAAGGAATTTGGAAACGATTGCTCAATCAAAAGAAGCTTCAAACAAAGAAATTCAATCAAGCTTATACAAGTTGAACGATAAAGTGAAAGTACTCAATTACGGGGGAGCGTTCCACTTTATGGTTCGAACGATCAAAGGAAACGAATGTTATATTTACATCGAAATAAGGAAATCAAAGACTACAAGTCTACATTCGACATTTGTTTGAAATGAAAGATTCTTCAAGTCAACTTTCAAATGTGCTTTCCGCGATACAACGATTGAAACGCTACTCTGATGAAATCTAGTTAAATTTGAAGATCACGAAGACAAAGGAGGAGATCATTAAGACTATTATCCAAGGTCTCCAAAATGAGTTTTTGGATGAATAGGTTCTTAAGACTTCTTCAAAGAGCAAGACCTTCGAGAATACTTCATCAATGACATAGTCAATACAACATCAAGGTCAAGTTTTCAAAAGAAAAGAAAATTATTCTTCAAGCAACTTTTCTTTAGATACAAAAGTATCAAAGATTACAACAAGCTACTCTGATAAATCCAAAGTTGCGGTTGAAGATCGAATCAAACATCTACGCGTTCAAGATAATTACAATGAAGATGCTTCAAGACAAAGACTTCATATTTTGAACAACTAAAAATAAGGGGGAATTGTTAGGAATAGAATATTCATAACATTGTATTTGTATTTGTTCTTAAGGGCATAATTGTAATAATTTGCAAGTATTTGTAAAGTCCCCAATAGGAGTGTGGGGTATGATTAATGTAAATAAATGGTGCTTAATGCTAAATCAACTTTCTCTCTCTAGATTAATTTTCTCTCTCTAGACTGATCAAACCTAACAAATATTAACTAAGTTAAGAATTGTACATTTGTTGTTGATTTACCTCGTTAGGATTTATAGTGAAATCCTTCTATAGGCTTGTAAACGACATTTTCTTTAGCAACAGACTGTATGCTAGTACACGTTTACTGATTCTACATCTCTTGTCTAGCTCCCACAACCTTTGTATAGGTTCTAGTAACTTGCTTTCTTTAAACCTTGTGCTCGCAACTCACCTCCTAGGTGTCGAAACCCTCTAAGCTCGAACCTCAAACAAACCTAAACCCTTGGGTTTGATGAATCGATTGGCTAGGAACAAGGAGGAAATCGATTTAGGATAAGATCCCTAAATCGATTATGGTGTAATGAATAATGAACTTTGAAGTTCCTTATATAGCAAAGCAATACTTTGGAGTACAAGTTATATTATAATTAGGAAACCTCCATAATTACATAATACATCCTCCTTTTATTAAATATTACACTTAACATATTAAGTAATATATAATAAATATATAAACGTATAGTCATGTCTAAATGTCAATGTGTGCAACCCCGTAGGCTCACATATTTATAGACACACATTTTATTTGACGTGTTCAAATACCAACACCTCCCACTTTGAGTATGTCTCAATAAATGTGATAACATTGGGTAGCTTCTAGCAACACGGCCAATGCTCCTCTAAATATACGAGTGAAGTTTCCAAAAGTTACCGTGAGTCTATGTTTGAGTTTACTATCCTTTTGTTACAGATACTCTAGTTAAATATGGATATGGATCTAGGTCATTCCATCTTTTAACTTTTTGTTTCTCATTTCACGAATTACTTAAGATTACCAAATTAAATCTAGACATATCTAGGTTAATATTGGATCCGGACGGATATACATCTCTAAGTATTCATGAGTAGCCTAGTAGTATCATACTTCAGCTACAAGATGAAGGAACAAATCCTATATTGAATACAAGCATTAGCCATGTATTTTGTTACATTACCACAAATAGTCTTTTACTATCCTTATTTCATTTTGTATAAATATTGTTGTTTGTATCGAGTGTTTTTTATTTGATTGCGTTATTGTTGGGTATTGAAAGTTATGGATGAAGCTAGGAAATCTTCAAAATGTGTGTTTACTCTAAGTTTTATGTCGGATGTTCATCACCCGAATTAAAACTTAGAAATTCGTTCTGTGAAGAGTTTAACTCGGGAGAACAAGTTTACTCACCAGAATTAAACCAAGTTCACCCGAGTTAATGTTAATCGAAGATTTAGTCGATCAACACAAGTCAATATTGAGGATTATAACTCTAATGATGAAGACTCAACTTACGAGTCAAAGTGAATAGCTTCAGAGTTAAAATCAAGATGAAGACTTCAGTGTTTTGTTTAATGAACAAAGTTCGTTTCATTGAAGACTTTAACCCGGGTGAACAAGTTATTCTACTTGACTTAACTGAAGTTCACCAGAGTTAAAGTTAAATAAAAAATTAAGTATTTTATTTGTAGAGAGTCTGTATTATGATGGCTATAAATAGAGTGATGTGTGTGTTTAGTTAGTTTTCTTTGAATCCGGACTTATTTGAGTACCGTAGAGCTTCAACTTGTTTGAGGAAAGTTATTAAAGAATTTGTGAAAATTAGTTACTTTTAGGTGGAATTGTTGTTACAATAATCAATTGGAGGTGATATGAGTATAATGCTAATCCACGAGTTATCAATTTATGAAGTTTGAAGGCGTTTTGGTGATTATGCATGGATTTTGAGAATATCATAGCTGAAATTAAAGAATTTAGGTTCAAATTTGAATTGAGTCGAATGATGAAGCAGTTCATCCGAACTACATTGAAATTGTGATTGATGAAGAATAGATTGAATCTGATGATCATGAAGCTAAGGATCTACTCAGAAATTTAATTATGCATGCTATTACAAGCTTAGAGTTAGTGATTTGTCAATTCAATCTATTTGACTCAATTAATTTATGAAGAAATTGTAGTTAATTGAAGGTGTGGATAATTGAATGTAACGCCCCGACTTACAAAGCATACAAAATGATATCGAAAGGAACTTAAAAGGCAAAAGGGCGTTAAACTTATGCAAAAGCAAACCGAATATTGAAAAGACAAATTTCCAAAATGAGGTAATAAAAGATAATAATATTCTAAGGGAAGCGTTCTAAATCCTTAATCTCTCTACGCTCGACCCATTCCCCAAAGCCACTGAGTACCTGCCGTTTAAGAAAGAAAGAAAAAGAAAACGGCTGAGCGAATGCTCAGTGAACAGATATATACAAATGACACGGAATAGGTATGACATGCATAATAAGTAAATACAAAACTTATTTAAAAATATACAAAGTTGCAAGATAAACTTATTTTCAATACAAACTAATTTTCGAAGCAAAGAGAAAATATGTATAATTTCACAATACTCAACGTCAATATATCAAAATATAACCAACGTATATCCACATGTTAGAAAACCAAATTTCGTAAAATAATGCACCAAGAGTCAAACAAATAGGTAACAAATATCAAATGAAATCCTAGGGTAACACATACCACTAGTCTTTCCAAAAGGTGCAAACGTTTCATATGACACTATGATAAACGTCCACCATCAAACACACAAATTTCCTAGGATGGATCCATACGCCTCTTATAACAAATAATACTTAGTGCACATTACCACAATCCGGGTAAACAAAAAGAGACGTCGTAGATATAGCAAAATACACCTCTACGGTCGATGCCACATTATTGGTGTCACAATAACGCGCCCATGGGACCTCCATGGATAGGTTAAACTTAGGCATATCTTACAAAACCGTTTTAACCGACTTATATGTTACAAATTTCAAAATACTTTTATAAATTTTCAAAGTGATTAAGAGACTCCAAAATATATTTAAAAAGTTATTTATAATGTACGTAAAGTAGTTTAACCACAAACATAAAATATTATATACTGTGACATTTTATTTATTTTAAAAATCACGTGTCTACCCAACCGTTCGTTCTAATCTTGTCACGAGTCACCATGACAACATTATCAATCTATTTACGAAATAATAACTTAAAGAGTTCTTATCGGGACATGTAAAGCCACACGGAATGAGTGACACTTTATACAAATCACCGTACCAATTACCACAATCACACATGTTCTTTACCGAGCTTTTTTTTTGGGACTTTTCGGGGCTGTTTTCGGGGCTGTCTCGGGGCTATTTTGGGAGCTGATTCGGGGCTGTTTTGGTAGGGGTTTTAGAGACACGGTTTTTGACACATAAAATACTTTTCGTTTACTCATTTTCAAATCTACACATGATCACAAATTCTCGTTAGTACACCAAATGATCATAATAAAGTAATATGATTTCAAAACAAAACTTAAACAAACTTTTATGCCAACATACATGTCATACCAATAATATATCAAAACATTCAACGAGATTTTCAAAGAGACTTATAGGAAGTTCGTACAAACAATTAAAAGATACACATACGAGAAGAACAATGAATTTGTATCAACAATCTCAAGAAACATGTATCGAAGGAAGAGGCAAAACAATAAGATGAGTTTTGAATAAAAGAACGTATAAGATAGACATATGTGCAAACATATTTCGAATAACATAATACTTATTGAAAGATAATATATATGTACAAATGATCAAAGAAACATATATATCAAGAGAATTATGAAAATACATATAAGGAAGCCATGAATCAAAATAAGGCACATAAGATATCGAATGAACAATATACGAATAAAATGAATACTAAAAAGAAAGTTAAGAATATTGGAACAATCAAAATAATCAATCGAACGAAGACAACAAATATACATATAAATGTATCGAGCATACGTAAAAATATTCACAATAATAATCAATCGAAATATGACACCAAATATACATATAATGTATTAAATATCTGTACCAACAATAATACGAACAAGAGAAACATAATTAAAAAAGACTCGGAATATTCGTACCTTATTTCCAAAGAAAAGCAACACGATTCGAATAGATTAACCAAATGAACAATCACCGAAAGATATCTAACAAATGAAACGTATTGTGAGAAAATCAAATAGGAGTTTGTAATATCCACTTCAAACTTATATTAAAATCGTTTTCCAATGGTTCATGATGTATAAAATATATATATATATATATATATATATATATATATATATATATATATATATATATATATATATATATATATATATATATATATATATATATATATTCATATATCTTGTGATTTATCAAATGTTCATCCCCAACAAAATTTTAAAGAACATAAGATATGTGGTTTTATAAAGAAATTTTGATGTGATCTTTAATGGAGAAAAACACATGATTTACTTGATTATTTAGAAAGAAAAATAAAAGAAAACTTTTTTAAACATACCTTAAAACTTGTGTGATGATTTACCATTCTCTTCTACATCAAAATATCTCAATTGCTAGTGTTTTGGAATAATTTGGAAGAAACAAAAGTGAATGATTTTTGTGTGTGTTAGAGAGGGTTTTCAAGAGTTTTTGGAATGTGAAATGGTGCTCAATGATGATAACTAAATAAAGTTTTATTATACTTAATGGTGGTGGAGTTACCATAGTAAATATTTACACATAAGTGTAAATATGTATGCATGTGTGTATAGTGGATTTGTAGAAAAACAAATGCTAACAAAACATAGTTTATGTAAATAATTAATAAATTAGGTTATAGTTATTAATATGACTTAGGTTTAACAAAATATAACTACTATCAGGATATAATCATTAATAAAAATACTTAGCTTATAACTTAAACATATTTAGACTCAAACTTATCTTATTGATTATTCTTTCAAAATATGTATTTTAAATTTTTGGGATATTACATTGAAACTGTGATTGATGGAGAGAAGGTTGAAAATGATGAACACGAAGCTAAGAATTTACTCAGAGTTCATGTCTACATGCTTATCCAAGTCTAGATTAGTGATTCATCAATTCAATCAACTTAAGTCATTCCAGTTGAAGATTTGTTGTTTAAGTCGGATGAAGTGTTGAAGTTTACATGAAGTAAATTGGCATTTTGGAGCCCTAAACGATCCTGAAATGCAAAAAATTGTTCGGGTCATGGCTTAGCTATTTTGTGTTGATCCGTTTTTGAGTAACCACACGAATTTCGGCTCAATTCAACATTGAAGTTAAGATTGTCAAAATTGAGGAGGAATGAATTATTGACGATGTTAGATAAAGAGAGATTGTTTGTTTGATTTTGAGATGTTGCAGAAAGTAGAATTTGGTGAGTGGGAGATTGTTGATATGATAATTTTGAAGTGTGGAATGCTAACAATGGAGAATCAGTTAAGGGGGAGATCGTTGCATTGAACAATATGAGTTGTTAGAAGCTAATCATGGAGAATCATATGTGCTGATATGAAGATTCATAGCATAATCCAAGGGTGAGATTGTTGGGTATCGAAAGTTATGGATGAAGCTAAGAAATCTTCAAAGTGTGTGTTTTCTCTAAGTTTAAAGTCGGATGTTCATCACCCGAATGAAAACTTAGAAAGTCTTTTAGTGAAGACTTTAACTCGGGAGAACAAGTTTACTCACCAGAGTTAAATCAAGTTCAACCGAGTTAATGTTAATTGAAGATTTAGCTAATCAAGACAAGTCAACATTGAAGATTATAACTCTAATGATGAAGACTCAACTTCCTAGTTAAAGTGAACAACTTCGGAGTTAAAATCAAGATGAAGACTTCAGTGTTTTTGTTTAATGAACAAAGTTTGTTTCATTGAAGACTTTAACTCGGGTGAACAAGTTAGTCTACCTGACTTAACTGAAGTTCAGCAGAGTTAAAGTTAAATGAAAACTCAAGTATTTTATTTGTAGAGAGTCTGTATGAAAGTGATGTGTGTGTTTAGTTAGTTGTCTTTAAACCCAGACTCATTTGAGTACCGTAGAGCTTCAACATTTTGTAAATGACTATTCCCGCCAAAATCACAGTATCAATGATACTTTACATTCTCTTTCAATTATCCAATTCTCAGTACAATTACTTCTAAGATTCACTCAAATTGAGAGATTACGCATCTCAATTAGATCATGCAATTCACTGATTTAGTATTGTCCTCGTGAAATTTTTTGTCAAGTGGTACGATGCAATTCACTAATTTAGTGTTGTCCTCGTGAGAGATTCCACATCTCAATTTGATCATACAATTATGATATTTAATAATCATTATTATGAATTTAAACATTTATTTGAGAGTTACAAATTACCACTAATAGTAAGTTTTAAAAAACTTCATTTTAAGAGTATATTCTAAAATTAGAATACCTCAAAATTGCTTTATCGAGTATTATAGATGTAAGAATAAATTATAAACATATAATTAAATATAAACATAATTATTTACTACATTTGCGTAATTTCATTTAAAAAGATAATTATTATTATTATTTTTATTCATTTGAAAACTAATCATGTAATTTATTGAACAATTATGAGATTTAATAATCATTATTATGAATTTAAACATTTATTTGAGAGTTTCAAATTACCTCTAATAGTAAGTTTTAAAAACTTAATTTTAAGAGCATTCATCAATTTTGCTTTATAGAGTAACATATATGTATGAATAAATTAGAAACTTCTAATTAAATATTAACATAATATTTAATACAGTTGCATCATTTATTTTAAAAGTGCCAGGATAGATTAGGTTATGTAAACACAACAATACTATTTATTAAAAGATCTTGATCTATCAAAGAAGTTTATCAGCAGATTTAAAAACTTTGATATTACAAGTTTTGTGATTAAACGAATATTGTTTATATGAAGATTAATAAGAACAATAACAATAACGAATATCACCAACAAGCCTCAATGTATTAATCTCTTAATGAATGATCAATACACGTGTGTTTCTTAAACCTAACAAGTCAGGGATACGATTTAACAATTACAATTGTAAAGTAACTACAATTAAGGAAAAGATAATTACAAATCTATTCTAAAATTATATTTTTCTTCTAAACTCTTCCTGTAGTAGTAACACGTTACGGACAATAGTAAGAAGCTTGAGTAGTAGAAACCATTACTCTTGCAGTACTAACCAATACACTTGCAGTAGTAACTGGTATACTTGCAGCAGTAACTAGGCAATAGTTAAGCAGTAGTAACCATGCAATAGTAATCAAACTTAACTAATTTTCATCAGTTTATTCCCAACAATCTCTCCCTAAACTTGAATTTTATTATCATTAAAGTAACAAGTTTTAATACATAGAGACGATGATTACAAAACTAATTTCTACTGTCCTTCTTCTGTTTAGCTCGTTCTTCATTCATCTTCAGTTGTTCTTCATTTCTTTGAAAATTCAAAGTTATATTTTTCCACCCTTAGCTTAGTTTCCATCGTGTTAGGTTTGTGTTATTTTGTACATTTTTGAAAAACAAAATTGAAAAAACAAACAAATTAAAAAAATTGAAAAAAACAATATATATATATATATATATATAACGTGTCTAGTCGGTAATTACCTTATATTTTTAGCATAACCGAGCGCATTTGATACCCTACTCGATTAAATATAGTGAGATTTTGAGCCTTTGAAAGTATTCATTTTTAATGCTACTTTTTCGATTCTTGAGTGTGCCGATGGTTGATGACTTTAGAGCTTGACATTGTTATACATTTCGAGACCACATATGAGCATTACATTAGGGTAACTTAGTGTAATTTGGTACAACAGTAGGGGCAAATTAGGATTAGCCCATTTGTTAGCCATTTTCGTTTCTTTTATATATTTTGTATAGTTTATCACATTGATTTACTATTTTCCGCCTAACCCGTGTAACACTCATTTTTAGTGTTAGAAACTCTAGTAAAACCACTTTGCGCCTAAACTTTTCCGTTTCTTTAAACACTACTATATATTTTGTACACTCGCCTTATTTTCTTTTCATTATTAGATTACATCCGAACTTAGTTTATAATTTATATTATATCGTGAAGTGAAGATTAGAAGTTATTAAGGCATGAAAAAAAAAGTTATATTATTGAAGCCTTTCTATTATTCTTGTATTTGAAAAAAAAATAGAAAAAAGTAGCCTTTTGAGCATGTTATCTTACCAAAAGAAAAATTATATTGTAAAACATGTACTAGGCTGGAAAAAAAAAGTGAGTCGAGAAAAAAAAAAAGCGGAAAAAAGAGGAGTTGTAAAACAAAAAGTTACGGTATATTGAGTTTTGTACGATATGTGTACATTGAAAGTTGAAGTTCAAGAAAGTTAAGCAATTCAGTTCGTAAAAATATTTAGGAATTCGGATTTAATCTAGTTAGTTGTTTACTACGAATTTTGTATACGTTTTATTTTTTTACTCTTTACACTTCATTCTATAATTTTCACATGCCTATGCCTGTATATTACAACCCGAATAAAAGTCCCCGACTCTAGTGGTGGAGATTTGATTCTTTATCAAGCCTATGATAGAATATTCACCATGACTGAGCACTTGAGCGATCCTACAGAATACGTACACACCTTTTAGATTAGTTTAAGAAATTGTGTGATTTACTTCCCATAAAATCCGTGAGGTGTTTTGGTTATGTAACTTAAATCATAGTTTGATAATTTGTTTGAAAACAGTTTTTGCTTGAGGGCAAGCAAAAGGTTAAGTTTGGGGGGATTGGATATCGCATATTTATACGCTTATTTATATGCGATATTTGGTCGTTTTTCATAGTAAACATGATGGATAGGATAGGTTTTTGCATTTAATTGTGTGAATAGTTGTTTTATTCATTCTACAATATTATCGGGAAGTGGAATTGGAGGAAGAAATGAGCCTAAATGACGAAAATTATACAAAATGGTGGAATTGGTGCTTGGTGCGACGGTGTCACTAAGGTGTGCGTCACAAGGAATTTTCCTTGGTTTCAAACACGTACACAAAGCCCGGTGCGACGCTGGCATGATGGTGTGCGGAGCACAACCCTGTTTTTCAGTTGTACTCGAAAACGAATTCCTTTCTATATTTCTCTTTAAATACAAACCTAAGTTTTCAGATTTATTATCAATCGTTTTTATCAATATTTGGATCTGAAGAATTGTTGGAGATCAAGAAAAAGAGTTAGAGGTTGGAGTTCGTTTAATATTCGGTCACGAATCGAGTTTTCAACATTCTTAGTTTCTTTTTCTTTCTTTTCAAGACCTTTTTCAGTAATGTTTTCTTATTTGTTTGCTGCTTATTTAAACTATACTATGAGTAGCTAAACACTTTTAATACCCGTTTGATTTATGGATCTTGTGTGACGTTTATGTTTCGTTATTCAATGTTTAGGTGTTTATGTTTAATCGTTGCTCCTTAATTATTTATGTTTTGACATGTTATATTGAGTTGTTTATATGCAGTTTATTAATCAATATTCTAGGTATTCGAGAGGAATCTAGATATATTAATTAGGTTGTATGAAATAATTGGTCACTCTATAATCGGTTTAAAAATAGTTAGGATTCGAGAGGACCTAATAATAACAACTTAGGTAATTAAACATAAACGAGTAAGTCTAATTAATAAAATTCGAGAGGACTTAGTAATTAGAGAAGTTATTCGAGAGGAAACTTCATAAGATTAAATCATAAAATACCGCCTTGTTAATTAATGCTTAATTATTGATAATTGTAATTGTATTCGAGAGGAACATTATAATTTGAAGTAGTTAAAGTTAGTAAGGTATTCGAGAGGGATTTTACTATATATAAGAAGTTAATTATATATTCAATTTCGTAAACTTAATTAGAAAACAAGTGAAGTGTCAAACGAGTGTTTTTCTCCGATATTTGATAAACAACAATTACTTTTCTCAATTAGATTTTTATAATCTCTTTTTAGTTTAAACTAGTTAATCATTCGTTACAACAAAAACCCAAAAACAAATCAGTATTATTAATTCGTGATTTAAAAACTTAATTAGTCCTTGTGTTCGAACCTTTGCAAGACACCTATGGAAATCCAAAAAAATGAACAAGTAGGGGCAACGTTCAAGCCACCCCCCGAATGCTACACCGCTCTGGAACAAAGAACATGAATAAGCGTTGTGAATTCCATGAAGACTACAGCCATGACAGTAACTCATGTCGGGAGTTAAAAGCAAAAATTAAGCGAGCGTTGGATGAAGGAAAGCTTGAGCACTTGGTGATAGGATCCAGACAACAAGCAAAAAAGTCACCTGCTAAGAAGACTTACGAGTGGCAAAAGGCGGCTGGAAAAGATAACAATCACCCTGGCCCTCAAGATGGTCATGTGTGCATGGTGAGTGGGGGCTCCCAAAAATGAAATCCCGTGGTATTGCATAATTGGATAGTGCAACCAATATCTTTCCCTCCTGTGGCGGCCACTTCCACCAATCCAGTTGTAATCCCACGTGCGTCTGGCCATCTATGAGGTTGAAAAAGCATACATAGACACTGGTAGCTCCACTAAAATCATTTACGAGCATTGGTTCAAAACTCTCCCCCAGAAAGTTAAAGAATCTATACTCCCAGCTGAGGTTCCCTTGGCAGGCTTCACTGGAGAGATCCATTGGCCCATCAGCCAAGTCACAATAGAAGTCATGATGGGGTATTATCCTTACCACCGTATTGAAGTACTAAAATTTGCTATAGTAACAACTCCATCCACCTACAACGTGATACTGGGAAGACCTTTCATAGAGAGGTTTGGGTCAATCCCATCAACCATACATGGAATGGTTAGGTTCCCAACACCAAATGGCGTAAGCGTCATGCGCAGTTGCATAAACTGGTCCCATGAGTGCAAATAAGTGGCCAAAGTTGAAGTACCAAAACCTAAGCCCACCACAATGGAAGTAGAAGTCATAGAGGGCAATGAACAAAAGGTGGTGATCAATGAAAAGTTCCCAGATCAACCTGTCGGCGTAGGAGCACAACTCCCATCAGAACAAAAAAGTAGTTAGTTCACATGCTGAAGAATTCCCTAGACGTCTTTGCATGGCAAACGTCTGACATGAATAGAGTAACAATAAAGTTGCCCGAACACTCCCTAAATGCCAACCCTAACATGTTCCCTGTCGAACAAAAGAAAAAAGTGATGTCCCATGATAGGAGCATGGATGCCTTAGAGCAGGTGGCGAAGATGGAAGAGGCAGGAATAGTTCGAGAAATGAAGTACCAAACATGGATAGCCAACCTTGTCATGGTAAAAAAAAGGGAGACGGGGGGTGGTGGTGGGAACATTGCAGGTGGGTTATAATCGGACCATTGACTCGAGGATCCCAGAACATTAAGGTGGTACTGTTGGGTCATGTATTCCCACGTAGGTTGATAACGTTCCGTATGATATTGCACATAGCCCCCGACCCTGTGGATGTCTCTCCTCGACCTATCAATTTCTCGCCAAATCTGGTAGATGTCCCTCCTTGATTCATCCATCTCTCGCCCGATCCTGAATATCTCCTCCATCATTTGTGACTGATCAAAGCTAGTGGCGGGTGGAGGTTGTTGTTGTGATGTACCCCCCCCCCCCCTTCCCTTTCTTCTTCTTCTTCTGCCTCTTCATCCTCCTCCTCATGTTCCCCTTCTATATTACGAACAAACATCCCCGATTGTGTGAGAATGTTGACTTTCTCAGGTTCGCCCTGGTGATCAATTTCCAGCCCACACTCACACTACACATCGTCAAGTTAGCCGTTGTCACAAGGTTAAGAGTTCGGGCTATTCTTGTGATGAAGTGCCCACATAACATCGGACCTTTCACTTTTCTGCCCGACCCCTTTTCCACCATATATTGTACCAAAGCCCACGGAGCATTAACATACCGCTCCGGATTCCTCTTTGCAAAATAATGTAACAACCAAAGGTCGTCAATATAAACCTTATCTTGGTGTGTGGCCCGTTGGTGGAAAGAGTGTGAAATCTCCTTGTGGATTAGGCGAAGCATCGAACAAGTGATATCTACCGCCTTACTCGTAGTGCGGTATGACGATTTGCCGGACAAAGCTAACCAAATATCTTCCCTTCTTTCACTAACAGAATTGGAACACGGGTACCCATCAACTCATAGCCGAGATATTATTTGTCACACCCCGCTATAGCGGAAACACGGAATGTGAGAGCTGGAAATATCATTACACGGTCGTAAGCAAATATAAACGATTCAAGTCATTTCAATTAAAATTTAAATAAATCGAGTTTCAACATTTAAAAGCAACCAAGTAGTTCACGATTTAACTTAAAGAACAATTACAAGTTTCAAACAAAATTCCCAAAATAAAAAGGTCTTTTCCCAAAGAACGCCTCACGCGACCATATCGACCCTCCTTGCCATGCATTCCGAACACTTACTTTAGTTTCCTGAAACATAAGATAAAGTGTCAACTACATAAAGTAGTGAGTGAGTTACAGTTTAGAGTTTCGATAAAAGTTTCCAAAAATAGAAAGTTACCAAAAATAGAAAGTTGCCAAAAAGTAAGTTGCCAAAACATATATTGACTTCATGAGTAAAAGAACGAGTCGACGTTTGAACATATATGTAAATAATAAAAGTTTGTACGTACGCGAGTAAAGTAATTAAATAAACTCGTATAGTAAAGTTG
Source organism: Senecio squalidus (assembly GCA_910822075.1). Taxonomy (NCBI): domain Eukaryota; kingdom Viridiplantae; phylum Streptophyta; class Magnoliopsida; order Asterales; family Asteraceae; genus Senecio; species Senecio squalidus. Next base: position 14,263,687 of record CAJVGC010000592.1, read on the forward strand.
TAGCGGAAACCAGGCGCTAAAAGTGTGCATATGCGTATGGGATATGTGTTTAACTAAATAAAGGTATCTCGTATCAATCACTTGGCATAATATAAGTAGTAAGTATACAATAAACCGATTGTATGGTCTTGAACTAGCCCAAAAATATTTAATTGATTGAACCTCAGTTTGGTAGTAATATGTACTTGGGACGCTAACCCTTAGTAAGGAGTGACCGCTCCTAAGTATCGATACTCATATGACTAACGGCTGTTGCTAATAGTGTATAAGTGAACTTGAACCAAAAACGGGCAATTGAACAAAGTTGCTAAAATTATACTGAACTCTTACGGGCTTATATATCCATCAAGGATAGGTTGCTAACAAGTATCCTAGTTTAGTTAACCCGCTAAGGCAATAACACAAATACGCATAGTTGATTGTATGTACCAAGTTTTGATCAGTTCCAAATAAGTTGCAAAAGTACCAAGTTTAGAACAGTTCCATAGTTCCAAAGTTTAAAATGTTTCAAAGTTTCAAACAAGTTTCAATAAGTACCAAATAGTTCGCAAATAGTGTTATAAGTTACAAAGCATGATCTTATGTTTCCCCCAAATAATGTTTAAATGTACCAAAAAGTAAAACAAGGTGGGGTTGTAACTCACGGTTTGCGGAGAAGTGAACTCGGAAACGGTCGGAAAGGAGTCGGGAATCACGGAATGCCTAAGAATTACCAATATAGTCCAAAAGTTAACTTCTTGTTATGTTCTTTATATATAAGAGTTTTATGTAACTTTTGTTTGTAATTAAGTGTTAAGTCCAATATTGTTCCAAAATTTGGTCCGAAGCGGTTAACGTTATGTTTAGTCCGAAAGTTCAAAGTCAAAGTTATTATTATGTTAGACATGTTTAGGTCGCTGAGTTGGTTTAGGCTTTCTAACGGAATTTGGGCAGCTCTTCCGCGCCCAAATTTCGTGTCCAAAACCTAAAGTCAATCCCGCTCACAAAACATGTATAATACATAATAACTTATTTAAATAGTCCAAAGAGTCCAATGTGGGTTACCAATATTATTAGTTTTGTTTATCTCAGTCCCAAAATGATATCGGTAAAAGTCCAGAATGTAAACATAATCTTAAAACGAGTAAAACGACGATTTTCGGGAGAACAGCAGCTCGGTGCTGCGCACCTGGGCACAGGTGCTGCGCACCTAGCTGCTGTCTTATTCCCGTTTTGTGTTTTTCTTGCTAAAAACGTTTTGTGACTTAAAGATTTCGACATACAACCAGTAGATATCTTTTAAAACATCATTTTAACAGTTTCTAAAGTGTTTTTATTCACAGATTCGTGGATCTAATGAGTATCTCGATTAAAAACGTTTTTGACCATAAAAGTCAAGGATTTGTATAAAAACACATTTTCAACCGTTAGATCTTACATGCAATTGATTATTTATGTAAAAACGGTGAAAAGGAAGTAATCTACCGAAGGAAAAGCTTGGATGATGAGTTTGGTCGGATTTGAGCTCCAAAAATCTTTGCAAACGTGGTCCTTTTTCGGTATAAACAACACCCCTTGGCTTCACTTGAAGTTTAGAACGATTTTAATGGATTAAAAGTGGATTTTGATGGTGGTATTTCTCTGTTTTTTCTTAAGTTTTAGAGAGAAAACTAGAGAGAAAGGGTTGTGTGTGTGTTTTAGTGTGTGTTTTGTGATTTAGTAAAATGAAAATGAAATGAAAATAAAAGATAGTAATGATACTGCTCCTTAGGACTGAAATTTGCAGTAAATAAGTGGGTTAGGTCGTTTTTGATTGGTTGAGTTTGTGTAAAAACGAGGCAAGGACCAAATTTGTAATTTTTTTTTTGAAATCTGCAGCTAGGTGCTGCGCACCGGGCTGATTTTCAGCTTTCCTGATTTTTCGTTTTTACGTTATTGCTTCGTTGGACCTTTTTGTTAATTGAAAGTTCTTAAGTATGATTTGTTATGAACTTAGGAAAGTTCAATAGGTGATTTGCTTGGTATTAGGACTTATAAAATAGATTCCGGGGGTTATTCCGACACTAGTTCCGGCAAAGTACAGACTCAACAATTACGAACTAGAACAAAGTGAACACGATAAAAGAGTAACTAGAGAATCGAACCGATATAATAACTGAACAAGTACCTGATTTTTAGACGGTTGTCACATTATTACCATCCTCCGCCTCCTCACGGGTTAACAACCCCGTCAAAACCCCAAACTGTGTAATTGTGACTTGATGTTCTCTTCCCACCAACCGGAACTTGATTAGCGGAGTTGAGTACATTAGGTGATTCCCGGTCGGAGGAATTTCCACGTCCAAACTCGCAAAAATTCTAAACACCACTCCCTATATGCCTCCTCCCGAACACCGAATGCCCTCCTCCAAATGGGTATAACAAATGGTTCGAGTTTATCTCCACCGGCTCAACGTAGCTTGTCATATATTATGTATCCAAATCCTCACTAATCCCCAAACTTTCGATCAAATCCCAATCCAGAAATTTGGGTGGACAAATGGCCTTGTCCTGAATCGTGGCCAAATTGTTGTTCAATTGGATCCTTCGGTTTGCAGAACACCCGGTCCATTTAAGCCAAGGATGCGTTTCGGGTCTCATGACCTCTGATGCGGTTGTGGGTACATAGGTCCTTGATACACTCCTAGTTCCCGTTGGTTGCTCCGCAGGCTCTTCCACCGCTTGTCGTTTGCCCTACACATCATACAACAACAATACAATACAACACAAAACTGTTAAGACAAAAAGAAAACGAAACCTAAAAAAAAAAAAAAAAAAAAAATAGCCCACGGATCAAAAAATGCGCCGCATTTGGGTGAGAATGCGGCGCATTCCCACCCATAAATTCAACATCGTTCATGCTCTTTTTTAAGCCATCAAATCCTTAATCTAACAACATAAATCACTAAAACTAAGCAAAATAAACCTAATTCCTAAGTTTTCCCCAATTCAATTTGATTTTCATGAACCCTAATTTAGATTAAAAATTAACAAGTTAAGATTTTTAGAAATACATACCGTTCTACCCATGTTAATTGCTTCAATTTCTTTGAAGAAAAGTGGTAGAAAATTGAAATTTCGCTTGTATGTGTGTGTGTGTGTTCGTCGGTGGGTAAAAAAAATTAGAATGCGTTGAGTTTGTTTTGATGAGCCACTTTTAGGCTGAAAAGTCACACAAATGCGCCGCATTTGTATGAGAATGAGGCGCATTCTCAGCTCAGGCCTGACACAAACATTTTTTTTTTCGTTATCGTTTACTTCTAAATTACATAAACAAACTAAAAAATAGTACAAAAATTAAAGAAAAGTAAAGGGAAAAGATACAACAAACCGGGATATATCCCGAAGATGCTCGTTTTTTGCTCGAGTCATTAGCTTGACTCCTCGTTATTTCTTCGCACTTAGAACGGGTAGAACCCGTCCTCTTCGCAATACAACTTCACTCTATATATGCCCCTCCATCGTCCGTCACAAGTTCCAAATATCCGGTTGAAAAGACCCTTTTTACAACGTATGGACCCGTCCATTTGTATTTTAGCTTTCGGGCCTTGAACTTATATTTTGACTGAAACAACAAGACTTTATCTCCTTCTTTGAATTATTTTCTGCGTATTTTCAAGTCGTGAATGGCTTTACTCCTTTCTTTGTACAAACTTGAGTTCTCGTACGCGTTCCATCTCAATTCATCCAACTCGTGCAATTGCAAAAATCTAGTCTCTCCACTTTCCACCAAATCGGTACTACACTCCCTTAACGCCCAATATGCTTTGTGTTCAATCTGCATAGGTAAGTGACAATTTTTACCATATAATAAACGAAAAGGTCTCGTGCCAATTTTTGTTTTAAAGGCGGTTCTGAATGCCCAAAGTGCGTCCTCCAATTTTCTAGACCATAAAGTGGGGAGCTCGATTAGTATTTTCCACTTGCCCACTTGTTTGCGGGTGATAAGAATAGAAACGATGTTGCACCCCGTACCTTTTCAAAACTTTCTCCATTTGAGAATTTGCAAAATGACTCCCCCTATCACTAATCAACTCTTTAGGCATGCCAAACCTACAAAATAAACTTTTTAAAAAGTCAATAACATCATTAGCGTTATTGGTGGGTAGAGTTTTTACCTCGACCCATCTGGAGACATAGTCAACCGCCACCAAAGTGTACAAATTCCTGTTAGATGGTTTGAACGGCCCCATAAAATCTATTCCCCAAATGTCGAACACCTCACAAACTTGAATTCCTTGTTGTGGCATTTCGTCCCTCCTCGTAATTGTGCCTTGCCTTTGACACGAATCGCATGTTCGAACCAAAGTGTATGCTTCCTTAAAAATTATGGGCCAATAAAACCGGACATCAAAAACCTTCTTCCCCGTTACCGACAGACCATAGTGTCCTCCCGTAAAATCCTCTTCCGTGGTGACACTCATCTAGAATCCTCCTCGTTTCACTTTCATGCACACATCGCCTCACCATCCCATCATCACACATACGAAATAAATGATGATCTTTACAACGACCTACGAGTCTTTGAGTCAGAGGTAGAAGCAGACAAACCTAATAGTAGCAGCCACAGTATTAAAAATGTTAATACTGCCCTTGTCACTACCTCTGGAGGAACAAACATGAAAGTGGAAAAGAGATATCTTTTGAAGCTTTCATCTCACAAAGCTCAAATCTCACCAGTTATGACGTGAAGCAGATACATCAAGATGACTGGGAAGAGATGGACTTAAAGTGGCAGCTCTTCGTGCAAGGAGATTTGTGAATCGAACCGGAAGAAGGTTCAATCCAAGGAACAATGAACGCATTGCCTTTGATAAAAGCAAGGTGAAGTGCTACGAATGCAATGAACAAGGTCACTTTGCAAGGGAATGTCGAAATAAGTCAAAATCCAACAATTCTCGAATCACTCAAGACAACAATCAAAGTGCACTTATGTCACATGACATATTTGGATACGATTGGATTGACTTAGCCGAAGAAACTAGTCAAAATAGGGCGTTAATTTCTGAAGAACAAGCTCATGTTTCTGTTGAAGATATTACTACTGTTCACCATGCATGCATAGTAGTAGTAATGGATGCCGAAGATACTGTTTCTACGGAGGACACAGTTACTACGGAGCTAGTTTATACTGACCTGGGTACTACGGAAATTGGCAACGATGTCCTTGGATATGACTGGAATGAAGACGATCAAGGAGCAACTCAAGACGATGCTCTAATGGAAATTTCCTCATCATCAAAGGATCCTGAAACTCCATCTCTCATGGCCGAGGTAAACTCTGAACTATGTTCTTCTGAGTGTAAATATAAAAATCACAATCAATTAATGAGTGATTCAATTAAAATCTTAGAAGAACAAAGACGGTCAGCTGCTAGAGTCATTGATAACTTAGAAAAGCAAATTAAGTCACACAAAATAAATGAACAAAGTTATCAAGAGAAAATTAGCTTAGTTGAATGGTAAAGAGAGGATTTACTAGTAAAACTTAAGATGGCTAGGGAAGAAATCAAAAGATTAGAACAACAACATGATAAAGTTGAGTTAGATGTAGGGAAATTAGAACATGCTTCAAAATCAGTTAATGACCTAATCAAACAACAAATTCATGGAAAGGTAAAAGTTGGTTTAGGTTACAAAGAAGTTGCCCCTCCATTTAACCAAAACTATATCCCTCCATCCGTACATGAACCTAGAAATCCTATCTCTCAGACACCTCCAAAAGAATCATTCAATGTGATCCAATCAACTATGATGAAGTTCTGATTGAGGACCTAGTTGAAGAGAGTAAGCTTAATATTGTGAAAACAAGGATATTCCTTTGGAAAATCACTTAATCACAATAGAATGTATTACTCAACATTCTTCACAAAGTCTAGTGTCTATGCCCACTAATAACCTTATCAAGAAGGTAAAAACATCCACTGAAAGCGAGCCCAAAACAGCCCCTAAGGAAAAAGAACAGACTTGGAAACATATAGGTAAAAGAGGAAATCAACGCAATATGAACCAAGTAAAAACTCAAAAAGGTCAAATTATCAAAAGTGCAGTTAAGGGATGTTTTATATGTGGAAAATTAAATCACTACGCAAAAGTCTGCTATCGTAATCCTCAAAATCAAATGCAAGTGATTCAAAAACCACATCATGGGTTGGGATATACAAGAAAGGTTGCACATAAAAACAAACCCATGAACAGTAGTAACAAAATAAATCATGCAAACAATCAATTTGTTACTATGAATTCAGTAAGAAAAAGTGTAAACAAAAGTAACTTATTTTCTAACAATAGAAATAGAGTTCCTACTGCCAGACAAGTAGTTTGCTATATCCACAAACCATGGGCCCTTCTCACTAGTCATTCTCCCTACAAACGCTAACTGCTCCCCCGGAAAAGAGTCCCTAATTTCCCCCTCCTTTAATTCACCAAGACCCGGGTTTTCTAACCGACTTAAATGATCAGCCGCTACATTCTCTCTACCCCTCTTGTCTTGAATTTCGACATCGAATTCTTGTAACAATAAAATCCATCGAATTAGTCTCGGTTTTGCGTCCAATTTTGAAAACAAAAATTTCAATGTTGAATGGTCTGTGAAAACTACTGTTTTGTTAATACCAAATAGGACCTAAACTTATCAAACGCAAACACAACCGCTAGCAACTCCTTCTCGGCCGTGGTGTAATTCTGTTGAGCCTCGTTTAGCGACTTACTTGCAAAATAGATCGGTAGGAAGTGCTTACCGATCCTCTGTCCCAAACGTGCTCCAACGGAAAAATTGTTTGCATCACACATTAATTTAAAAGGTAGATCCCATTCCGGTGAAACCAAAATTGGTGTATTCGTTAGTCGCTCCTTAAGCAGATCAAAAGCATCCAAACAATCCTTCGAAAATTCGAATTTAGTGTCCTTCTCTAATAACCTCGTCATTGGCCTCGTAATTTTTGAAAAATCCTTTATGAATTGCCGATAAAAACCCGTGTGCCCCAAAAAGCTCCTCACCACCTTTTCATTCGTGGGAGGTGGTAATTTCGATATAACCTCGATTTTGGCTTTGTCAACTTCGATCCCGGTCCTCGATATTTTATGTCCCAAAACTATTCCTTCCTTCACCATGAAATGGCATTTCTTCCAGTTCAAGACCAAATTTGTCTCTTCAGATCTTGCCAACATCCTATCCAAGTTCTTTAAAAACTTCTCAAATGAGTCCCCATATACCGAAAAATCATCCATAAAGACTTCCATAGAATTCTCCACCATCTCTAGGAAAATTGCCATCATGCACCTTTGAAAAGTCCTTGGTGCATTACACAATCCAAACGGCATTCTCCTATATGCAAAGGTACCAAACGGACAAGTGAAGGTTGTTTTCTCTTGGTCCTCGGGGTCAATTGGAATTTGAAAATAACCCGAGAAACCATCAAGAAAACAGTAGTACTCGTTTCCAGCTAATTTTTTGATCATTTGATCCATGAAGGGAAGTGGAAAATGATCCTTCCTCGTTGCTTCGTTTAATTTCTGGTAATCAATGCACACCCTCCAACCCGTTACCGTCCTTAGAGGAACCAACTCATTCTTATCATTTAACACAACCGTCATTCCCCCTTTCTTTGGTACACAATGAACCGGACCAACCCATGGGCAATCCGATATTGGGTAAATGATACCTACATACAAAAGCTTAACAACTTCCTTTTTAAAAACATCTTGCATATTCGGGTTTAGTCTCCGTTGTCTTTGAAAAACGGGTTTTATATTATCCAAAAAATTGATTTTATGTTTGCAAAAATCTGAACTAATACCCGAAATATTCGAAATGCGCCAAGCAAAAGTCTTTTTATGGCTTTTAAGGATAGTCAATAATTGATATGCGAAATCTAGTTTTCCCAAAATAAGCTTTTTTCTACATTACGACACCGGGCAGTGTACCCTTATCAATTGTAGTAAAGTATAGGCAAATCTTGGGTTCGAACACGGGGACTATTGTAAATTGAGAATTTAGCTAACAAGTAACAAGTGGGGTTTTTTTCTTAGGAAGACGAAATGTAAAAACGATTAAAAATGATTTGTATTTCAAAGAGTGATAAGGACGCTTGCTTGGACAGTTTACGAATGTGTGATATTTCCTAAGTATGAAATGCCGATAAAACTTCTAATATAAAACCTAGTTCCTTTCGAATACTAAATTTCTCAAATTACCTAACCATGTAACTATTCATTTCGAATACAGTTAACACCTAAATAATCGTGCATAAAGTTCCAAGCCGATGTGTGCGAATTAATCTATAAGCTTCCTTTCCAATAGCTTACTAATCAATAAACCGATTTCTCTTAATTTATTAACTAGCGTTGGTGTTAACACTTACTTGTTCAAATTGTTGTTAGCGATTCCTTTCGAATACCGCAAACTTTTAACCAACTATAGACCGGTTGATTGTTTCGTTCCTATTTTAGTAAAATTTCCGAGTTCCTTTCGAATACCCGTTTTTAGTTTACCAAACAAAAATAAAAACAATTTTAACAAGATAATTAAAGTTTCAACCCAAACGGATCCCCAATTAACCACAACACATCAATCTAATTTCATACTCAAAATTTACCACACAAACGATCACAAATCCAAGCAAACGTTTAATTAAATTAGCTACTCAGAAATTGACTAAACACACATTATAATTAAAAGACATAATTCGATTGTAATGAAAATAGAGATTAAGTTTAATACCAATCCGAAAATAGAACTCGAAATTCTATCCAAAATGATAAATAAACAAAGAAACTGTGAAATACTTGCTAACGATTTCTTCCAATTTTGAGATTATGATGTTACTTCCTTTCTCCCTTCTCCAATGATTTAGAGTTGACAGACAATTGATAAGATAATGATGAGAGACCCTTATTAGTGTCCAAAATCCTCCTACATATGCAGTCCCCAAAAGTCCCTTTAGTTTCCTCCTTGAATAGCATTAAATAAAACATTTGTAACAGAAACTGGCCCAGTTGTGGCGCACTTGTATGTAGGTGCGTCGCAGTTGGTGATCCGCGGGCTCCAACAATTTCAGCCAAGAGCAGGTGCCTAGCAGTTGTAGTAGATGCCTAGTAGTTGTAGTAGATGCCTAGCATCTACTTCTTGCAACTTCCCAACTTGTTTTACTTCGCATCTTTTAGTCCCAAAACGACTCCTTTTGTTCAAAATATGACCAAAAACCTAAAATACATACTTTACACAAAATGTAAGTAATACGGGGTCTATCCATTACGTTTTGACATAAAAACATAACAAATGTCGCGAATAAATATAAATATAATTGAGCGACATCAAACCCCCCATACTTAACCATTTGCTTGCCCTCAAGCAAATCCGACATAGACTCTAACTCATTTTACTTTGAACAACTTAAGAAAAATCAAAGAATCAAGGGTTCATACATTTAAAGACATTCTGATGTTAATAATTAAAGATATGCGTGAAATTGCTAGATCATGAACCGACTACGAAAATCAAAAGCTAGTAAATTACTTAAGTAAATAACTATCCATTTTCCCTCACTCTCCAACCTAAGTTGAAGCGATCATCCTTTTGGGTCGACCCCTATACCGCCTTGCTTTCGGGGGAATACTTTAAAATATCACAAAACCATTTTTTTTTTCTTCTTTTTGTTTCTTCTTTCTTTTGAGAATTTTTTGTTAGTCTACTCATTTTGCTTTCCTCTCACTTTTGTTCACTTCAAATACTATAGATTTATAATTTTATATTTTCTTTGAAGTGAACGGTTTTGAGTCTTCGTTATAGGGAGGATGAGTTCAATTTGTTGACGGGAAATACCTATGGCCTTTTTCTTCACCTCTGACTCTCTTTTGGGATTAAGTGATACTAGGGTTCCCCAACTACCCCCGAAAGGGTGCAAGAACTAAGGGCTCGGTACTAAGGATATCTAGCGGTTATTCGGATTTAAGATTTTTCGGGGAAATTTAAGGAACTAAAATTAGGAAACCTAAATTCTTACTTACAAATATTTTATTAACTAGAGATGTTCCTACACAATTTCACGTTAAAGTACCGGAATGTTTTTAAATTCACAAGCCCCTATCATTTTCCCTAATAATGTTTAAGCTTTTTTTTTTTTTTTTTTAACTAGACTCAAATGGGACAAAATAAAAACATAATGGATACGAGAGGGAATATTAAACTAGAAAATTTCCCGACATTCCTCCCATACTTATTTAACGCATTGTCCCGGATGCGTTCCAAACTAGAAACTAAAAACTAAAAATCAAACAATACAAAAATAAAAGAAAAGAAAAGAAAAGCAAACTCGGGTTGCCTCCTGTAAAGCGCTTTTTTTTATCGTGAGTCTTTTGCTCGACTCGACCTCCATGCACACAAACAAACTAACTTTGAAATCGAAGTTTCCCTCGATTTCCTCCCTCGTACCAACTCCTCAAAATGGAACATCCTCTAATATACCTACAAATCAAATCATCATAAAGAAATTCATAGTTAGAAACATCGAGCTCATCGCGGGTTTTCACTCATGCGTCATGCCATTCCTTCATTTCCCCCATGACCGAACCATCCTCCCATAGTCTAAATTCGCCAACTTCTCCCCCATACTTGTCCTTTTTAGCACCATTCCAATTGGTTTCCTGTATGAAAAATCATCCGCCTTCAAAGGCTCCTCTTTTTTTGTCATCTATACCTTGCAAACCTTTTTCTTTTTCCAAACAAGTTAGAATAAAAATAAAGTCAACCGGTTTTTCGAGTATACCTTTAGCCTTTGGAGTTAAGTCCTTATTGACTTTGAGCTTTGCACAAGGTTCACCATCATGTGTTTCAATGGTTACTTTCTCCGATTTCGTTTCAAGTCCCAAATCCTTTTCACCTTCATCCCTTTTTTCGTTCTTAGTAATGACCGGTTCCGTGCTCAAATCAAACATCCTCTCAAATTCTTCTAGAGTGATGTCTGTGTTAATAGTACTATCAACCTCTCCCAATACCGTTCCAAGAAGTTCTTCCAATTCCAAATCCAAACTCTTCTCTTTCCTCAAGCGTTGTGGGTACGAGATTCTTGGCTTGTATGCTTTAGTTGGTGTAGTTGTGTCCTGTTTTGGTGCCCCGTCTTCACTTTGGACCATTGGTTCATCCCCCACTTGATCCTCCACCTCTAACTAAACTTTTTGGTCATTTTCGGGGTCCGGGGTCTCAATGCCCCGCATTGTATTTGATTGCGCCGCATCTGGTGAAGTCAAAAACGAAACTAAGCTCTCTGAGCCTCCAGTGTGTCGCACTGGGATGGTGGTGCGGTGCACTGGGCTCAGATATCCCATATTTTTGTTTTCATTTTTGTTTTGCTCCTCTTCGTTCCCGTAGCTGAAACCCGATCGTGTAGAAATTGCATTTACTTGCTGGTTCCTTTGATTAGGTGTTTGATACCTTGAACCTTGGTTAAATTGACCACCTTGGTTGTTTGAAGGTCTCGGGTTTGGTTGGGTAGAAATCGGTATTTGACCCGTTGGTCGATTTGCAAACCTTTCGGTGACCCGTTCAAACCTCCGCTCTAAGTCTTGTAAACTCGCTTGGGTATTTCTTTGAACTTGGTCAATTTACTCGTTGATCACCTTTAAAGAGTTTGTAATTAAGTCATTCTTCGCCTTTTGAACATGAAATCAATTCTTTCATCATGTCTTTCAAACTCACATCCTCTTCCTCGTGTCTCAACCTTCCATTTTTTTTATCCCCATAATCAAAATTCCCAACTCGGTTTTGATAATTCATTTGGTTTCGATCACATTTCTCCGAGTAGTGTGGACCTCCACATGTTTTACACCCATAAAATCGCCTTAACACCATTTTTCCTAAAAACCTTTTACAGGTCGGAAAACGGACTAACAACGTGTTTCCCTTTTGAACTCATGAACATCCACCACCTATAAATCCTGAAAATCACAACACTAACAAACAATATTGTAGGTCCCAGTGGTCCGATCTATAGGATTAAACCAACTAATCACGAGGCGGAATCTCGTAATCAGTTATATCACAAGTAATAATCGAATGCAATAATAAACAAGAACACAATTACCTAATTCTAACTACCTTATTAATTGAATCACTCAATTACAATAAATAGTCTTCCAAGAATTCTCTCCCTCGGTGTGTCTAGAAGCATTAACTAACTGATTAACCCTAAACCTAAACTCAATGTCTCTTTATATAGAGACATGTTCACAGGCTTGTGCCACTAATGGGCTCATGGACTATGCAAAGTTCATTAACACCCATAACAGACTAAATAGACTACTTAACAATACAATGTTATTGGGCCATTACAAACTTAAATAAACTATAACTAAAGACTTAAATAAACTAGAACAACTGTCACGGATATTGCACTAACAAATACCATGAAAACTATTCGAAACAAATTAAGAAAAAAACAAAAACTAAAATCTCTATTAATTCAAGTCCCCGGCAGCGGCGCCAAAAACTTGATGTGCGAAATCTAGTTTTCCCAAAATAAGCTTTTTTCTAGATTACGACACCGGGCAGTATACCCTTATCGATCGTAGTAATGTAAAGGTAAATCTCGGGTTCGAACACGGGGACTATTGTAAATTGAGAATTTAGCTAAAAAGTAACAAGTAACAAGTGGGGTTTTTGTCTTAGGAAGACTAAATGTAAAAACGATTAAAAATGATTTGT
>CAJVGC010000592.1:14276504-14310457 GCA_910822075.1 Senecio squalidus
TTTCTAAACCAAATGATGCTCGCAAGGTGTTTGATAAAATGTCTGAAAGAGACGTTCTTTCATGGACCAGTCTGTTAGGAGGGCATGTCAAGCAAGGGGAAATGGCAAAGGCATCGGAAATCTTTTCTATGATGCCTATTCGTAATATTGTATCGTGGGCTGTTATAATATAATTTCGGGGTTTCTTGATTCTGGTTGTTACATCGATGCCATTGAATACTTCCATGATATGTTAAAAGAATCAGATGATACTTTGAAGCCGAATGAGGCTGTTTTTGTTTGTGGTTTATCTGCTTGTGCAAATCTCGGGGCATTAGATCAAGGGAAGTCAATTCATGCTTACATAAACAAGAATGGTTTCACCAAAAGGTCGAATATTTCAACTGCTCTTATTGATTTGTATAGGTGTCTTAAAAGGATGTAGTCATTCTGGTCTAGTTAACGGCGTCGGAATTCCGGTGAAGGGCTTCAAGAAGATGCCAATATAAAGGTGGACCAACTAAATAACCTAATAAAGAAAATCCTTGTATTGTGGCAGGAGTTAAACTAGGTAGCAGGAGTAGATCATCAGCACAATTTCAAAATGAAAGAGAGAGAGAGAGAGAGAGAGAGAGAATTAGTGGAGGTTGACCTGTTGATCGGGTAAAAATGGTTTAAATAACAGGTCACTTTCGGTATAGTGATGTAGATAGACGTAAATTTTGTTCAATGACCTATACGGATATTTTTAGGTAGTACAATGGTCATCCAGTGCATTTTCCCTTTAAAAATCTTTATTTACTTTGTTTGTCATAATAGTCGAATCTACTATGATATAAAGTATTTCACGTTATTATAAAAAAAATTATAGTCGATGAAAATGTGGATAAAGTATATCATGAATTCATTGATACAATGTATTCGTATTTGATGGCGTAATTATCACCTGACATAAATAATTAGTGGCTAATGATTATAACCAATATGATGTTAGTGCATGCAATTCTCCATAGTGTTATAGTGTTATAGTGCCTTATAAGACTACTCTCAATCGTTTGATCCAACTGACACAGTCAGTTTATGTCAACTCAGTGTTACGTCAACTAATAACAAACTGATACCAAACTGACTAAATCACTACCAGTGGTAACTCCGTCATTCTTGACCCCACATATTAATTATTTTGAATACAAATTCAATAAATAAAAACAATATATTTATTATAAATGGAACATTGATTAAAATAAATAAAAACATTACAATAAAAAAATAAAATAAACTTAGTAATTAAAAAAAAATTAATTACTAAACTTATGGAATCTTTAATATCGGAGTTTGAATCCATTTTTATGTGATTTGTGGTTGTTTTGTGTTGTGTTTGAATTAAATGTATAAAATGTATGTAGATATGTTGTAGTTTTTGAATAAAAAGTGTATATATATTGATAGTGTTAGTAGGAAATAGGCTCGATACATATAGCCTATAAGCCCTAAAAAGCTAACACAACACAGTATAAAGGCTAAGTCCCTTCTACATCAAGAAAAGGCTCTTAGTCCCTTCCACCCCGGCTCCCGGTTCCGGCTCCCGGCCTTCCGGCTCCCGGCCTTCTGGCTCCCTGCCTCTCGACTCGCGGCCTCCGGCTTCCGGCTCCCGACCTTCTGGCTCCCTGCCTCTCGGCCTGCGGCCTCCGGCTCCCGGATCCCGGCCTTCTGGCTCCCTGCCTCTCGGCTCCCGGCCTTCCGGCTCTCAGCTCCCGCCTCCCGGCTCCTGGCATTCCGGCTCCCGGCCTTCTGGCTCCCGGCCTCTCGGCTCCCGATATCCCGGGTCCGATCTCCTGGCTCCCGGGTTCCTGGTCCTTGACTTAATTGCTGTTCCCTCTTAGCATTGTGCCAGACGGTCTTAAGCTCCTGCCTTAGGATTCAGACCGTTGGCATCATTATGATGACAATAAAGTCACAAACGTTGGAACCCCATGAACAGCATTCAAGAGCCATGATAAGCCTTTATGGCCAACCGTTTCCCATGTTTGAGATTGTTGAGTATAAATACCCTACCCTGATGCAGTTCAAAGGGAAGCTAACATTCCATCCTCTCCACACACACAATATTATCTCACCAGAATACCTACTTGTCGTAGTAATCATATTCCGATCACCTTCTTCAACCAACCACTTGACCACCTTAGGCTCACCAAGAGCTTGATAGGTTTGCACTGCTTAGCAGGAGGTCAAGAGGTTGAACCCCAAACACCCAAGTTACTGAGCCTGCTACTATTTGCTCAAACATTGGCGCCATCCGTGGGACCCGTTTTAGCAACGGTGTTTCATTTCATTTCCATCTTATTTCATTTCTTAATTTCACAAATTCGTCTTCTCCATGGAAGACAGTTGCTACCTCAAATAGGTTTACATAAACCAAAAACAACCACCAACACCCCATTCACCACCCTAGCTAATTACATATAAATGACGAATGAAGAGGTACATCTGCCAATTCTATGGCTGCTATCCTAGAAGGAAAAACACTCAAAACGATACAACACAATCTCCTTTGGTCAGCTTCTCAGGTGAGACACATTGATCAGTAGGCAAAATAAGCATGTAGTTAATGTTGGGAGAATACCCTTACTACTGGGTCAAAATGATAAAATTAGCAAGAATTAGTTCATCATCGGCCTACAATGTCCTACTGGGCAGGCCCTCAACAGTTTGGACCAATTCCATCTACCATCCATGACATGGTCGAATTCCCTATCCTAGTTGGCATAGCCACACTTATGGACAGGATGCCATGTCCAAACTAATCCGTCTAAAAAATGTCATAGGCAACCATTGATGTTGGCCAGACACGAAAAAGGTTTAACTTAGTCAGATCTTTGTATCCCACAAAGATATTGAATGCCATGAAGACTTTCAGCCTACAATGTCCAATTGGGCAGGCATGCATTATAAAAGTTTAGAACAATTTCATCCACCATCCATGACATGGTCAAATTCCCTACCCCAGTGGACAGAACCATAATTAGAGACAGGATGTCATGATATGGATCTAAAAGTGTCATGGACACGATACAGATCCAAAAGTGCCATAGACACAAGATAGATCTTAAAGTGTCATTAGCAGAATACAGATCTAAGAGTCTCACGGGGCACAATTCAAAATTTTCATGGATAAAGAATAATACGTGTCATTTACACCTAACGAGATCCTGACAGCCTTGGATATGACTTCTGATCGACAGCCGCCGACTGGATCGTAATAGGCACCTGGGCATAGTAGCCATCCAAGCATAATAGGCATCCAGACATAATATCCATCATGACATACTAGCAATCCATGCATAATACCTATCCTGACAAACTTGATATTCTTGTCCGGACTTGATATTTTTTGTCCGGACCTGATATTTTTGTCCGACACACTTGATATTTAGTGTCGGACCTTGATATTCGGCCAGCTTGGACAGCCGACCAATTTGGCAAAAATTTGATATTTTTGTCGGACTTGATATTTTTTTTCCGGACTTGATATTTTCGTCCGACACACTTGATATTTAGTGTCGACCTTGATATTTGGCCAGCTTGGACAGCCGGCCAATTTGGCAAAAAATTGATATTTTTGTGAGGACTTGATATTTTTTCGTCCGGACTTGATATTTTCGTCCGGCACACTTGATATTTAGTGTCGGACCTTAATATTCGGCGCTTGGACAGCCGGCCAATTTAAAAAAAAAAAACATAATGATAATAAATAAATAAATAATAAAAAAAAAATCACCTCCCACGGAGGAAATGGTTTTACCTCCAAGAGGGAAACAGTGTTACCTCCCAGGAGAGGAAAGGGTTACACCCCTCTCTCATCCCTCCAAATGGGAAGGGTTTCATAACCTCACATCCCTTCCAAGAGGGGAAAAAGTTTCACCCCTCCCATCCCTCTCCCTCCAAGGAGGAAGGGTTCCACCTCTCTCAATAGGGGAAAGGTTTAACCCTCTCATCTCTCCAAGAAGGAAAGGGTTCCACTCCCCCTAAGAGAGGAAAAGTTTCATCATCTCTCATCCCTAAGAGGGAGAAGGGTTTCAACCATCCTATCCCTTCCAAGAGGAAAGGATTTCAGCACCATCCAGAGGAAAGCCTTCAATGCCTTTCAGATATAAAAAAAATTGAAAAAAAAAAAAAAAATCGAAAAAAAAAAAAAAACGAAAAAAAAAAAAGAGGAAAGGATTCAATTCCCAAGAGAAATTTCATCTCCCTAAGAGGGAAGAATCCCCCTCCCAATATTAAACGATTTCACATTATCCCAAGTGGAAAGGATTTCACTTCCCATAAGAGAGAAGGGTTTCACTTCTTCCAGGGAATGATTTCACATTCTCCCAGCAGAGAAGGGTTTCACCTCCTTCCAAGACATAAAGATTTCAAGGAAAAATCCTACCCTTCCCAAAAGAAGAAGGATTTCATCACCTCTCACCCCTCCAAAGGGAGGCGGCCAAGGCTGAGTGCCGGCCTAGGGGCACGAGTACCGGCCAAGGCATGAGTGCCAGCCAGGTAAGGCGTCGGCCAAGGCACGAGTGCCGGCCACGGTGGGGTATCACCTCTCATCCCTCCCAAGGGCAAAAGGGTTTCCATCACCTTCCACCTCTCCCAAGGGGGAAGGGTTTCATCACATCCCACCCTCCCAAGAGGGGGAAGGGTTCCAAGTGGGGGAAGGATTTCAGCTCCTCACAAAAATGAAAGGTTTTACCAACTCTCACCCCTCCCAAGGGGGAAGGGTTTCACCGACACGGGATACGAGTGCCAGACCAATGCAAGCAAGTGCTGGACCAAGGCAAGGCAAGAGTGCCGGACCAAGACACTACTGTCGGACCAAGGCACAAGTGTTGGACCAAGGCACGAGTGCCATACCACGTATGTCTGCCCACAAGTGCTCAGGAAGTATTTCAACTTCCCTAAGATGAAAGGATTTCACATCCACCAGGAAGGATTTCACCTCCTCCCAACAGGAAGAATTTCACCTCCTCTCCCAAGAGAGAGGGATTTCACATCCACCAGGAAAGATTTCACCTCCTCCCAACAGGAAGAATTTCACCTCCTCTCCCAAGAGAGAGGGATTTCACATCCTCCAGGGAATGATTCCATCTCCTCCAAGAGGGAAGGATCTCACCCCCTACCAGCAGGGAATGCTTTCACCTCCTCCCAAGAGAAAAAAGCTTTCATCTCCTACCAGCAGGGAAAGGTTTCACCTTATTCACCTCCTTCCAATGAGGGATTTTACCTCATCCTCAAAGGGAAATATCTTACGGAGAAGGATATCCTTTCTCTCAACATAGAAGGATCTTATATCCTCCCAAGAGGGAATGATATAACTCCTTCTGACAGAAAAGGACCGTACCTACTCACAGCAAGGAAGGATCTTACCCCCTCCCAAAAGTGAAGGGATTTTGCCTCCTCCCTACCAGCCTACTCATCTTCCGCTTGGCCGCACACCGCCTGTCACCCGACCAGTTTGTCAAGATTTGACAACCAGTCTCAGCACATCTAGCCTATCAACATAAAACAGTGCAGGTGCCATCATCCTTGGCAACAAGTTTTCAAGATAAAAGAAGCAAGGATATCATAGCGGTCAATGAAGGAAGGAAAGATCGAACACCTTATCCCAGGAGCTAGACCATAGGTGACCAAATCCCCAACTAAGAAGGATTGTGGTGGGAAGAAGAAGGAGGACGACATAGATTACCTTAGACGGCCACATATTCACCACACATGATGAACTTGGTATCAACATGGGAAAACATTCTTCAAGGTGATTACTCTCATATTTTATTTCAATTAATAAATACTTTTTGTCAAAATCATGGAATGTCATGTTCAAGAATAACACGTGGTCCGATCTATGTATCCCGCAAAGTCTTGGAAGGCCATGAGGCTGAATAAAATAATATTGGTCTGATCATGTATCCCAATAATACCAAATGAAGCAATACCTTTTATTACAAGGTTAGGACATTGCACACACGTGCATACACAATTACATAATTCTGAACAACGTTCAGACCAAGTGCATTGGGGCAAGATGGATATTTAAATCCAAGCCACACATGCACATCATCATATACATAACTCTGAACAACGTTCAGACCAAGTGCCTAGGCTAAGATGGACATTTTTGTCTAGGCCAAACATGCACATCATCATTTTCGTCTTTTCACCTACTTGGGGAAAGGCAAGCACTTCTCATTGGGAAGCGACAATCCTCGCGAGTAAC
Organism: Senecio squalidus; assembly: GCA_910822075.1. Lineage (NCBI taxonomy): Eukaryota > Viridiplantae > Streptophyta > Magnoliopsida > Asterales > Asteraceae > Senecio > Senecio squalidus. Next base: position 14,282,743 of record CAJVGC010000592.1, read on the forward strand.
AAATAAATAAAGGTTAACCAACAAAAAGTGTCATAGGCACAGTGCCACGAGCAAAATATAAACTTTAAAAGATGCTACATGCATCTGAAAAATGTCACACGCATATAAGAACTTGTCACTGCCATCCAGTTGTCATAGTCACTGTATGTAATAAGCCATGGGCATAACACATGCAACGGGCACACAAGAAAGAGTCATAAGCACAATGATATTGTAATATTCAAAAGGTGTCATAGACACCAACCTAAAATTCAAGAATGTCTTGGACATCTATATGTAACATAGACATCTGACAAAGCTATGAAGCCACATAAATGTTATTGGTCTGATCATCCAATAATACATTATTTTTTCATTTCAAGGTTATATAATGTAAAACCAACACATACAAAATTTATAGCAACATAGACGAATAGAAAAAACTACAAATGGTAGTCCAAACATATCATATGATAGAAAAGGGCTAAGTCATACAAATGAAATTGTGTTACAAACACAAAGAGAAAATAATAAGGCTTTCATGAAATGAGAGTAAGGATGTCTGGCGCAGACATATCAAAACTTTCCACGAGTCCGCTCCTGATTGGAAAAGCTCGAGTCTTCAACATACCATTGTCACACAACATATCCCCGTGACCCAATGGATCGGAATAAGGCAGCACTGCAATCCCAACATCAGGGTAAAGAGTCTGCAAGATGTCTCTTATGCAGAAGAAATGCCTATTGGCATCCCAAGGCACATATATCACGTTAGGGTGATTAAGTACGTGATTAAGCACAATCGCGAAGACATCTAATAAATCCCTTTTAGAAGGAATGGCAGAATACATACATCCCAACCACATTTTGTCTTCCTTACATCGAGTGAGATAGGCATTCTTCTTAGTCAATCTACCTTTGACCATCCAAGTGTGATGCACACAATACAAATCTAAATGTGTCATGGGGACAATAGATAGTCAAAAGTGTCATAGACACATTACTTATCCAAATGTCGTAGTACAATGGAAAGAATACTTGTGATGGACACACTCTGAAGGTCCCATCAGTTTGAAGTCCATATGTATGCACTTAGCAATCTGGCACCATCCTCCTTCATCCACTTCATGAAAGACCTACTTGTGCAGATACTAAAAAATATCATAGACATTAACTAGGCAAGGACATGCCAAGCGTGGAAAAGGCAAGGTCAAACCCAAAGCAAAGCTATTAAATGCATGAAGTTAGGCTTCAAAACTTTATTTTTTAAAACCTAACTGGGGGGCATGATAATGTTAGTAGGGAATAGGCTCGATACATATAGCCTATAAGCCCTAAAAAGCTAACACAACACAGTATAAAGGCTAAGTCCCTTCTACATCAAGGAAAGGCTCTTAGTCCCTTCCACCCCGGCTCCCGGTTCCGGCTCCCGGCCTTCTGGCTCCTTGCCTCTCGGCTCCCGGCCTCCGGCTCCCGGCCTCCCGGCTCCCGGCCTTCCGGCTCCCAGCCTTCTGGCTCCCTGCCTCTCGGCTCGCAGCCTCCGGCTCCCGGCTCCCGGCCTTCTCTCGGCTCGCGGCCTCCGGCTTCCGGCTCCCGGCTCCCGGCCTCCCGGCTCCCGGCCTTCTGGCTCCCTGCCTCTCGGCTCGCGGCCTCAGGCTCCCGGCCTCCCGGCTCCCGGCCTTCCGGCTCTCAGCTCCCGCCTCCCGGCTCCTGGCATTCCGGCTCCCGGCCTTCTGGCTCCCGGCCTTCTGGCTCCCGGCCTCCAGGTTTCCGGCTCTCGGCCTCTCGGCTTCCGATATCCCGGGTCCGATCTCGTGGCTCACGGGTTCCTGGTCCTTGACTTCATTGCTGTTCCCTCTAAGCATTGTGCCAGACGGTCTTAAGCTCCTGCCTTAGGATTCAGACCGTTGGCATCATTATGATGACAATAAAGTCACAAACGTTGGAACCTCGTGAATAGCATTCAAGAGCCATGATAAGCCTTTATGGCCAACCGTTTCCCATGTTTGGGATTGTTGGGTATAAATACCCTACCCTGATGCAGTTCAAAGGGACGCTAACATTCCATCCTCTCCACACACACAGTATTATCTCACCAGAATACCTACTTGCCGTAGTAATCATATTCCGATCACCTTCTTCAACCAACCACTTGACCACCTTAGGCTCGCCAAGAGCTTGATAGGTTTGCACTGCTTAGCAGGAGGTCAAGAGGTTGAACCCCAAACACCCAAGTTACTGAGCCTGCTACTATTTGCTCAAACACAAAGAGTTAGTATTTTCCGTTAATGCTTCTGAAGAGTTAGGCAGCTCCCTTTGTTGTTGTGAACTTCGTTGTTTATCATAGTATTCATCACGAGTTGACTCAACTAAGTTCATCACTTTTGCTTGTATTCTTCGAGCTTCCATAAATGACAACAAAACTCCCCCTGAGCTGTCTGACGATGAACAACGTCTCAAACAGCAGTTTTCAAGAGTAGAGTCTCGTACGCGCACAACCTGCAAACAAACGTTAGTAACTGAACTTTTTTTTTTTTTTTTTTTTTTTTTTTTTTTTTAAGCGACATGAAATTTCTGAGATTTTCATGTCGATTCTATTTTCCATAAGAAGAAATTACAAAGTTACAAATATATCAGCTAAATTAGCAAAAATCAGTTATGGTGGGGAACCCATGCCATAACACGTCTTGACTGTCCTTTCTCATTCACGTAGACAAACTCCTTTAAGAAACCATCATCTTTGGTAACAGTAGCTTGAACTTTAGAATTCAGATGATTCCTCGGTGGACAATAAGATCTCGATTGCTGATAAAAAGAATTTTCTCTCTGACTCGGGCAGTATAGATTAGAACTTCTGAAAGACGGTCGAAATGGACGCGGTTGAAATGCACGATCATTAGAAACACCCGTGTGTTCCTGATTCCTAATCCACTTTTGAGGCACCTGTTTCCGTACAGGTGAATATGACCGAGCCATTGAGTGCCGAGCATGCTGCACCTGTTTCCGTATAGGTGAGTGTGAATGAGCCATTTATTTAGTCTTCGGTGAAGACGATCTGTCAGCTTGCTCTTTCTTCGGAGAAGGCGATCTATTGGCTTGCTTTCGCTTCTTCGTTGGACATACCGAGGCCACGTGACCATGTTCCCGGCATTTAAAACACTTCAAGTCGTCCATGGGCTGTTTGGGTTTTGAGTTTTCAGCTAGTGTACTCATTGTCGTTTCCGAAACACTTGACTTAGTTGAAGTACTTGACTCAGTCTGATCGTCCCTTGTAGAGGAAGATTCACATGAAGAGTCAACAATGTTTGCCTTTACGTCACATTCAGATTTAAGAAAACTGTAATTGTGATTAAAAGGTGGAGGTGTTTCATTATATCCCAAACCTGCATTATTCCCACTTGTGCGTTGACGACTTAAGATGGAGTTCAAAGTACTGGAAGAAGTGCGGAACTGTTCGATCTTCCTTTCCTACTCAATTAACCTTATTTCACAAAGGTTTAACTCTTGGACCTTTTCAGCAAACCTTTTCTTTTCAGTTTCGATACATTCATATAATATGTCAATTTTTTGTGTCAAAAGACGGACATTCGATAAAAGTTCCGTTCGATCCGTCTCAGTTTTATAATATTGCTTTGAAAATTCATCCCTTTGATAAGTTAAATTTGAGATGGTTTGGGTGAATTCAGTTTGCTGAGATTCCAAAGCGGATACTGACTTAGTCAATTTATCGTTTTGAAGAGTTAAGGTTGTAAAAGAGTTGCATAATTCTTTTACGGATTGAAGATCCAGAAGTACCTTTGACTTCTCGGTTTTGAGGTCGGCCATCTTTTCAACGAAGTTTTCGTTAGATAGGTCCAACGTACAGCTGCAGACCTTTGATTCATGTTCAGTATCTTCAATATTTTTATTATCCTCTTCATTCGAGCTAATTTCACTTGTAGTACTAGAATCACTTGTAGTACTACGGGCTTCACTGCGAAATTCCTCAATAGATGACATTGATGCTGATTTATATGCTCTTAATCTTTCAATCACCTTCCACAGAGTTAATTGTTGACGATAATAATTAGAATCGATTTCATCTTTTATAAATTTTGTCGATACCTCCCAACGCTTAGGCAAAGCCTCCAAAAATCTCTCTATTGTTTTTACATCTCCAAAATATATACGATATTTGTGAAGTTCTGCAAGGAGATTGGTGTATCTATTGACAGTTTCTTCAAAAGTTTCGTTAATTTTAGCTGTGAATGTGTCATATTCATTTCTAAGAATGGCTTTTCTACTTAAACTTGGTTTATCAGCTGGACTATCATATGTAAAAGAATACATTTCTTAAATTTTTGTTAAATAAATTAAGTCCAAGTAATAAGTCCAATAATCGAGTCCAAGTTCAATTCAAGGTCCAAATCGGTCCAATATTAAACTCAGGCCCAATATCAAATTAAAACCGGTCTGATTAGAAAGTCCAATAAACGCTCAGGCCCAAAAGAGTCCAATGTTAATCAGAAAGTTAGAGGCCCAGTTTTGTGAATTGGTAATCAAGGAACACACAGTCACAAGCTTGTTTTACAATTACTTCACCGAACATCTAATCAAAATCGAACACGAACAAGATGTTCGTTTCTTTTTCACGAACAACAGCCACGAAGATGTTTAAGTCGCCAGCCAAACGAACTAGTAATTAAAATCACGAAGATGGTATTCGTAATTAACGGCGAAGAAGATTATTGACGAAGAAGTTGTTTTTCTGTGTAATAACTGTTTTCCACGAACAAACACGTACAGCCACGAAGATAAATCTTAAACGAAGATGGTGTTCGTCCGCCTTTAATCAATATCCACGAACAACAATCTGTAATCAATTATTCACGAACTATACCCACGAATATCAAAAGCAAGAATTAATCTCAAAAGCCAAACGAAGAAGTAACCCGACGAAGACGAACTTTGACGAAGATGATGTTCGCCGTCACTCCCGAAGATGTTGTTCGCCGTCACTGCCGATGATGTTGTTCGCCGTCACTGCCGAAGATGATGTTCGTCCTCCTTTTTCTGTTTTTATCTTCACGGCCACGAAGAAGGTGATTACGAAGATGATTACGAATATGATGTTCGGTCACTTACCTGTCACGAACAGATGAATCAAATCGGAACGAACTTGATGTTCGATTTTGCCGCTGTCACCTAATTCGCCGTCAACAATTTCCAATATTTAATCTCGCTGCTGTGTTGTCGCCGAAGTTAATCCCCAATTCAATTTTAATGGCTGGCTCAATCTTCATTTTTTTTTTGATTTATGTGTATCTGTATGTGAAGATGTGTTGTCCTATTCTTAACCGCCACTCCTTTATCCTCCTTTTCTTTTGTTCTTAATTTTGATAACCAGTGAATCCTCGGCCCAATAACAATTTTGAAGAATACCACGAAGTAAAAAAAATTAGCCAAACACGAATTAACGGATGAAATAACCCTAATTTTTTTTTTTTTTTTTTTCAATAACAACAGCCGTCAAAGTTAAGAAAAACCCTAATTTTCATAGAACAGCCTCCAAAAAAAATTTAAGAACCCTAATTCCCAAAATCGATTAAAACCTGATATTTAATCCTGAACCAAATCTCGATAGAGAGCAAACAGTGCGTTTGCTCTGATACCAATTGTAGGTCCCAGTGGTCCAATCTACAGGATTAAACCAATTAATCACGAGGCGGAATCTCGTAATCAGTATATCAAACAGATTATAAACAAATGCAGTATAAAAAATACGAATTACTGAATTCCAAATACTTTATTATTGAATCACTCAATTACAATAAAGTATTCTCGGAACTCTCTCAGTCTGTCTCTGCTCCTCAACCATTCACTAACTGATTAACCCTAAACCTAAACTCAATGTCTCTTTATATAGAGACATGTTCACAGGATTGGGCCACTAATGGGCTCATGGACTATGCAAAGTCCATTAACACCCATAACAGACTAAATAGCCCACTTAACAATACAATGCTATTGGGCCATAACAGACTCAAATAAACTATTACTAAAGACTTAATTAATCTAGAACAACTGTCACAGATATTGCACCAACAGTCTACTTTCTAATGATGCCTCAAAAGAAGCATCATCAGATAGTGTTGCCATTAGTTGGGTCTTAGTGTCTGTCAAACTGGTCTGTGGTCCACTAGGTGAAGCAATAGCATTTTGAGCCCTTCTAACATGGTCATCCCGCTCCTTAAAGACCACCTCATTGGTGCAGTAGTAACTAGAGATATACTTACAGTAGAAACTGTAGGAGTATCCTCAGTAGAAACAGGTGCAGTCCTTAGAGTAGGAACTGCAGAGGTACTTGCAGCAGAAATGGGAACATATATGGGTTGAGACATAGGTTGATTACCTTGACTCTCATCTGTAGATGGAGTTACCACCACCATTGTAGAGAACAATGGGGTAACATGGTTTGAGAAACCTTTGTTTTTCCTTCTCATGTTTGCAAAAACTTTCTTTCCATGAAATTTGGCGGGGAAAATAGTTTGGGATCTTGAAAGATCCACGATTTCACAATTTAAAACATGTTGAATGAACCTTGGGTACATCAAAAATTTATGATCAGGATCTCCAAAGTTCCATAACATCCCATCAAAGATTAATTTTGAAAAATTGAATGTCTGGTTTGTAGCAAGGCATACCATGGCGGAAGCCAAAGAATAACTTGTTTCATTCCATCCAATTCTCTTTTGTGACATACACTGTTTAAAGTGTGCATCAAAAACTTCCACTGAGGGGATAACAGGGCTTTTTGAAAAGTTGTTGTCGTAAGAGCCCCCTCATAACCCATTCTCTGAAAATTTTCAAAAAGTGTTTGATTGGGCGAAGGATTTATACCTTCTGCATCTTGCAGTTGAAGATGGGTACGTAAAGTGGCTTCTGAAACTGTGAGTTTGGTGCCATCAACAGTGGCATTGATGACTGGCACTTCTTGTTCTGAGGATAATACTGCAGTTCCCCAGAATTCCCTTAGATGTTCTTCATGTAGTTCACGACGCACAGTTAAGGCAAAGTTGATGTGTGAATTTTTCAAGAAATCAATCATTCGATGAAAATCTTTATTTTCTTTGTTCTTGAACAAATAAGAAACCATATTGTGGCTATCAACGAATTGTAAATATGCCATTGTTGTTTTAAGAGAAATTTACTTTGAGAAATTGATTTTCAGTTGCAACTGTGTTTGGGGGAAAATTAGGGTTCAATTGATTTGAGAAAGATTAATTAGTTGAAAATTTAGATTAAACCCTTTTTGTACGCCTATTAGTGTAACAACTTGGATCTGTTGGATTGGACGCCGTAGTTTAAATTTTAGGTCTAATTCTTAACTGCCACGTGTTAAAAGTTAGTTGTATCTTTAGATTTGACTTGTCAACGCAGTATTAACAGAGTAATCTTATTAATTAAGTAATCCTATGCAGTACTAATCGTTGCAGAATTAACACATTTGGCCGTAGTAGTGAGGAAAGCACAGTACTAATAGAAAAACGGGTCGTATTAACTAATCTGGCAGTAGTAATGTGAGTTACTTGCAGTATTAATTAGTCAGGTCGTAGTAATGACTTTACTAGCAGTAATGAAAATACTAGCCGTACTAGTAATACTTACCTAAATGTGTATCTACTGTTAATTTTGCAGTAGTAACATAGTACAATACTAAAGAGTAGAGCACTTGTTTCAATCTAAGGTTACTACTGCTTTCTCGAAGGGACATTATTGAGAGTTTAAGGGACCAATTTGTACAGTTTAATCCACGTTGATCATTCCAATACTAGTAATCAAGAATGTAAATCTTCCCACATCAAAAGCTTTTGTGAGAAGATCGGCAAACTGATTATCAGTATAGACTTTTTCAACATGAATCAATTTATTTTCACTGCAGTCTCTAATAAAATGCTATCGAATCTCAATGTGTTTGGTCTTGGAGTGTTTCACAGGATTGTTGATGATGCTTATATTACTCTTGTTGTCTATGTAGATTGGAGTGTTGATGAATTCATATCCATAGTCCATCATCTGATTTGTATCCACAATACTTGAGCACAACAACTTGAGGCAGCTATATACTCAGCTTTGTTGAAGAAGTGGACATAGTTGTCTGCTTCTTGCACTGCCACGACACCAGTCTTGACCCTAGAAATTGGCATCCTCCTGAAGTAGGCTTCCTGTCCAAACTCTCACCACCATAAACACTGTCAGTGTAAGCAATTAATTCAAAGGGAGAGTCTTTGGGACACCATAAACCTAAAGTAGGTTTTCCTTTCAGATATCTGAATATTCTCCTGACTGCATGAAGATGGGACATCTTAGGTTGGGTTTGATATCTTGCACAAACACATACTTGATGTGTATTTTCTAACGTAAATTTATTTATAGTTTAGACAAGGATATTACTAAAGTTAACTAACACACAATACAGGCAGTGTACCTGATCGTATGGTAGTACAGATCTACTAAGTCCGGATCGAACTCAGGGAACGTGTATTTATATTCGTTATTCTAAGTTAATTAATTAAACCAAATAAGCAATTAAATATGGGGAATGTTTTAGTTATGTGAGAACATATTTCAGGAAAATAAATAACTAAAATAAAATAGCAATTAATTTAACTAAATGGAATTGCGGCAGAAAAGATGTTAAGAGAAGTCATTACGATGTGATTAGATATTAAAAACCAGTGATTAATTACGTTTAACTTGAATTATGGATAATAAGAATATGTTTGATTGGTTTAACTGTGATTTCTATTATAATTAGACTTCCTATTAGAGTTATCTAATCCTACAAATTTAGAGAAAGATCATACGAATGATCGTACATCAAGAGTTATCTTAGATTTTCCACCCTAAATTGTGCTTTAATGTCACTATTATTAACAATTTAATCTGTCGACTACGAATTAACAAAAGTCTCAATTATTCAATTGTGATATAATTGTCATGTTCATTTAATTTATTAGATTACTATTATTCTTAGCCTGTCTCAATTAAGACTCAAGTTACAATTATCTAACGAATTATTTAATTGTAAATAACTAATAAACCTGTATGAACGCTAGTTATGATATAAGTTCATCAATCACGCTAAGTAGTAATTCTAATAACTTTAAATAAACATGGATCGCGATTAAACGTAAATAATAAAGGAAAAACCAATTAGTTCACACATAAAACTTAATTAACCATAGATCGAAGTTCAACAATCCAAGCAATCACTTTAAAGAGTTTAGCTCATGTTGGATTGTGACAAAATAACGTAATATTCGATAAACAAAAACATTGTTTCAAGAAAATTAAGATAAAAGTGCAAACCAACTAAAGCAAACTTCGAACACGATTAAATGACTTTAAACGTGGCTTCCAACGTGATCAAACAGCTTCAGATCTCTCCTTGATGCTCCTCTGGTCGAAGGTAGGATGAAATTAGGTAAAAGGTATCCTAATTCGTAACCTAGAAGCCTCTTAAATAGACTCCTGAGCCGACCCTTTCAGCCGGCGGCTGGCTGATTTCAGTCGGCGGCTGGAAACACGGGTACAAAAGTTGCTTCCGCAGCACGTTACGAACATTTTTGAGACTTTGATCCAGCCGCCAGCTAAGGAAATCCAGCTGCCGGCCGTTTCTTTAGATTTTCACCATTCTTGCTCGTTTGTATCCGTCTTGAGTCGGTTTCATCTCCTTTTTGCTCCATGATCCAAGTTCAACTCCAATATGCACTTCTAACTGAAAACATACCAGATTATAACAAAAATTGCAGAAAACTAGAGTAAAAATGAGAAATATAATTAATAAAATGTCGATTGTTTTAAGCCTATCAATACTCCAAACATGATGTGAGGTCTTGATATGCTTAAAAATCTGTAAATAGGTGCAGTAGTAACCGATGCATTAGAAACGGGAGCAGTAGGAACAGATGATTATTGTTGTAAGTCATAGTTGAAGTCTAATGATTTGGTTAAAGCATCAATATCAAACAACCATGATGGTCCTTGGCCCTGGGTGTTTGGGGTGCTTTCATTGAAGGATACATTGGCACTTTCTTCAATTATGCTTGTCATATGATTGTCAACTCTATAGGCTTTGCTCTATGAGGAATACCCAACAAAGTATCCAACATCTGCCTTGCTCTCAAACTTTCCAAGATAGTCCTTAGTGTTTAGAACTGATTAGGGGTTTTCTCTTATGTAGTAGCTCATATGGAATCTTGTTTTGGGACTTCACCAATAGGAATTTATTTTGCACATAACAAGCAGTATTAACTGCTTCTGCCCAGAAAAAGATGGGTAAATTGGAGTCTGCTAACATACTTCTTGCAGCTTCAATAAGAGTCCTATTTCTTCTTTCAGCAACTCCATTTTGTTGTGGAGTCCTTGCTGCACTGAATTGTCTTTCAATACCCTTCTTCTCACAAAAGTCATTCATCACTTGATTCTTAAACTCTGGCCCATTGTCACATCTGATCTTCTTCACCTTCAGATTGATTTGATGTTCAACTTCGGTGATGAATGAGAAGAGTAGTTGACTGTTCTCATCTTTAGTAGCAAGGAAGTACACCCAGGTATATCTTTTATAATCATCAGTGATGACAAGACAATATGACTTTTTGGATATGCTCTTTACATTGGTGGGACCAAACAGGTCCATGTGAAGGAGATGTAAAGGTGTGGTGATGGTGTTGACTTCCTTGGTTTTGTGAGAGGTTTTGGGATTCTTCCCTTTTAAGCATGCTACACAGTTGTCTTCAATGAAGAATTTCTAGTTTGGAAGACCTCTTACTATATTATATTTGACCAAGTGATTTATGTTCTTGAAGTTCATATGGTACATCCTCCTATGCCATAAAGTTGACTCATCAATGGTTGCTTTTGAAACAAAGCACCAGTTGGAGAAATCTCTGACATGTCAAAGTAGTAGACATTGTCTTTCCTTGGTGTTCTGAGCACAACTTTACTCTCATCAATGACATATCCAGGCTCCATTATCAAACATTCAGTCTCAGTGAAGATGGTAGTATGCTTCTGGTCACACACATGTGACACACTTAGTAGATTGTATTGTAACTATTGAACATAGAAGACATCCTTAAATCTTATCCTCCCATTGGTCACAGTTCCATTTCCAGTGATTCTTCCTCCTTTTGGATTTCCACCAAAAGTACCATAACCTCCATTAAAGTTTTCAAAGTTTTGGAGACAAGATATGTTGCAAGTCATGTGCCTGGAACGACCACTATCTACATGCCAACTTCTCCCTTCACCTTTTGTTGGCTGTACCTGCACATAAACAAAGGAATTAGTTCCTCGTGGGAACCCAAGCCAAAGTTGACTTGGGTTTTCCCATTTCATCAAAGTAACTCACCTTCCTTTGGATAAGGTTTGAAAAATAAAGGGGAATAGGTGGTTGAGTTACTTTGATCTTTGGTTGTCGTACTTGTTTAGTTGTTTTTCTTTTTGAAACATGTGTAATATTAAGAGACTTTTGTTTATCAGTAGGAACAGATACTGTGTTAGCAAAATTTCGTTTTACAGTATTAACACTTGCAGTAGTAACAGAATTGTGTTTTGCAGTATTAACACCATTCTGTTTTGCAGCATTAACATGTGCAATACTAACAAAATTTTAGCAGTATTAACTCTATTTCTACTGTTTTCAAAAGAATTTGATTTTTTTTAACACTTCTTCTACCCGATACATTATTAAAAAAGTTATTACATGCAATATTAACTTTATTTCTACTGTTTAAGATAGGTTTTCTTTCAACTACAGGTATGGTTTTTGAAGCAGATTTTCAATGGTTTTTATATGTTTCAAACTTGCTATTATACCCCAACCCACTGTGTTGCTTTTGAAGCATTTTCTCTGATTTTCAGGGTTATAAAACAAATTTTAGCATAGTGATTTGCTTTTCCACAGATAAAACACACTTTTACAGGTCTTTTAGGAATTTGTCCTTTTTGAATTTTTAATGTGTTCCCATTTCTTTGATTTCCTCGTGTATCTATGGGAACCCAAGACTTTTCTTTTACTTTAGGACCTTTTGTGTTTCTACAACAGTTACATTCACATTTAGTTTCTTCCTTTGTCTGTTTAGTGGGCACCAAGGACACCAGACTTTGTGAATTTTGTTGAGTAACTCCTTCAATTGTGATCAAGTGATATTCCAAACGGATATCCTTATATTTCACAATATTCAGTTTACTCTCTTCAACCAAGTCCTCAATCAAAACCTCTTCATAATTGATTGGATCAACTTTGAATGATTCTGTTGGAGGTGTCTCTGAGATTGGAATCCTAGGTTCTTCTAAAGATGGGGGAATGTAATTTTGATTAAATGGTGGGGCTACTTCTTTATAACATATTCCTGCTTTTACCTTTCCATGTATCTGTTGTTGAACAAGGTTATTTACAGGTTTTGAAGCAAATTCTAGTTTCCCTACATTTAATTCAACCTTATCTTTTTCCTCAGTTATTCTTTTGATTTCCTCGCTAGCATCCTTAAGTTTAACTAAAAAATCATCACTCTGCCATTCAACAAACTTAATCTTTTCTTGATAACTTAATTCATTAATTTTATAAGATTTAATTTTATTTTCGAGATTTTCTATGCCCCTAGCAGATGATCTTCTTTGTTCTTCTAATGTTTTAAGTGAGTCACACATATGTTAATTATGATTTTTATATTTAAGCATGACTTCCTTACATTCAGTAGAACAAAGTCTGGAATTTACCTCAGCCATGAGAGATGATGTTGCATTATCCTTTAAAGAAGATTCAATTTCCATTAAGGATTGAATTAGAGTAGATTCTTGTTCATCTTCATTCCAGTCATATCCAAGAATGTCTTATGTTATTGCAGTAGAAACAGAAGCAGTAGAAACACGGATTGCAGTAGAGTCAACATCTTCAGTATTAACAGTCTCTGCAGTAGAAACAGAAGTTGTAGTACTTGAAGTGGTTGCAGTAGAAACAATAGTAGTAACCACAAAAGCCATTAATGCTCTGTTTTGACTGGTTTCTTCTGCTAAGTCATTCCAATCATACCCAAACACATCTTGTGTGATCATGGTTGTTGATGTACTTTCTTGAGTGTTTCTTGTATTGTTGAGCTTTGTTTTATTTTTTCATTCTCTTGCAAAGTGGTCTGGTTCACCACAGTCATAACACTTTACTTTGCTTTTGTCAAAGCCAACTCTGTCATTGTTTCTTGGAGGGAATCTTCTTCCAGTTCTGATCACAAACCTTCTTGCCCTTAATGATAGCATGGCCAGTTGCCAATTGAGATCCATCTCTTCCAAATCGTCTTGATGAATCTGTCTCAGATCTTCATTGGTTAATCCGGAACAAGAGATTTGTGATGGAAAGGCTTCAATGGTCAGATCATCTTGATTCTCATTCTGAGTTGTTCTAGAAGATGTGATAAGAGCAATATTAGAATTGTTAATACTCTTGTTGCTGCTGCTTGGCTTCTTGGCTTCAACTTCAGCTTCAAACACTCTTAGATTCTTGTATCTGTCAAAGGTTTGTCTATCCTAAATCCTGCACTTCCCAATCCTCCAGTAAGCTTCTTGTATCTGTCAAAGGTTTGGGTCATTCTCTCTTCCTTCATAGCCTTAAAATTCTCATACTCTTGCTTGAGAAGAGCTTTCTTGTTCTTCTTTGTGTTCTTGGTTCGGCTTAATCTCTTCTCCGGGGCTTCCCATAATGACTTAACATCATTGTATCCTTCAAATTGTGATTGATATTCATTGGGAATAGCAATAAGAATGATACTTAATGCCTTGATCTCAGTCTGCTTCTCTCTTCGTTCTAGATCAGTTGTAGGACGATGAATAATTCCAGGTGTTCCATCAGTAGAGAGAGAAATAGCTTATTTGTTACCATTAACGATAACATCCCATATTGCATAGTCAGAAAGCAATATGTGTTGTTTGATACGTAGCCTCCGGAGATCAAATTCGTTGTTGTTGAGTACATGAACTTTGTTGACTACCACATCCGCCATGATAGTTAATAGATTTCTTCTTGTTGAGGCTTCAACAAAACTTGTAGATCAGTTGATCTTGAGCACCTCATGTGCTCTGATGCCACTTGTCAGGATCGTTTGAGTTAGATAAACCCAAAGCACGCGAAAGTAAGATCTTGATTATCAAGAAAGTTTAGCAGCGGATAAACACCTTGATAGTACAAGTTTAACGATCAAACAAATATTGTATATGAATATGAATGAACAACGAATAAACAATAATGTTGGTCGAATATTAAGCCTCAATATGTTAATCTTAAAGAGATGATTAACATACGTGTTTTTCCTAGTATAAAGATCTATGTGTTTATAGACCTTGAGGCTAAACCTTTCTAAACTACGAAACATCTAAAACTAATTACAATTGAATAATATTACAATTGCATAACTTGCGGAATAGATAATTTCATAATTATCTAAAACTCTTCAAGCAGTATTAACAAGCATCAGGCAGTAGTAATGAGTTGTTGCAGTAGTAATGAGCAGTTTGTCTTCAGCAGTAGTAACTTGACTTGAGCAGTAGTAACTGTCTTCATGCATGGTTTGTCGTAGTAATCTTCTTCTTGCAGTATTAACCAAGCAGTATAAACTAACATTACTACTAATCAATATTAATGAAACTAAACTATTAAAGCTAACAGTTTTAATCCCAACAACTACGCCAGGACTTAAGATATCATTATAAAATATATGCTATTTATCCTTATCTTTGACTCATATAAAAACTTGACAAACCTTTTAATTATTTGCTAAAATTATCTCTAAAGAAACATAATGGTTTAGATTCTTGATTTATCCATTGTTGAAGGTTTATTTTAAATCAAAAAACCTACCAACTAATAATAATTTATGGTGTCAAAACCCCAATTTGTCCCCTAAAATGGTCGCTTTTGAAGTTGTCTATGCCAATCTAAGTGGCAAGGCCCCACCCTTCCTTGAGCCCCGTCCGTTCATCCAAATTTATTCAGATTTTTTTATTTAGAAAACTATAATATATAAAAGTTAAAAAAAACAAAGAAACAACTACTTATAAGATGGAAGTGTGTCATGATCGAATTATGCGTGAAAGATATAAGGAAAAGGATAGAAGCGCCGTCGAGTGGATGCCCACCACCATGTGCAATGTTGGTGTCGTTGAGTATTGGGTTGCACTTTTACTTGGTCAATTATGATTTTTCTATTCAATTATGGAGGTTTGTTAAAACTCAACATATACAACTTTACAGCAAATACAAATTGATACCTTCACTAATTATTACACACTATTATCAAACTCGTGCTATATAGCAAGGATAAAAAGGTTATATTTAAAAAACTTATATTATGAAAACAGTTTATTATAGTTTTTTATTTGCCTGAAAATATATAATTGAATGTAATAGTTTATGGTATTATATAAAAATAATTATATGATAAGAGTTTTTGTTCGGTTTTTCAAATAAAAAAATGAATTATGCAGTAAGTGTTTATGATGTTGTCCTGAAAATACTTATTTATGGGTGGTAACGATTTCCATTAATATCTCTTTTTTACGATTAATATGTTGAGTGTAATAGTTTATAATTAGGCCCAACGGGCATCAAACTCATCTCGCCATAAGTTACACATACATATGGTGATGCGGTAAACTTTTTTGATTGTGTTGGGACTTAAGACCATGGTTTTTGTTTGTTCGTTCGAACTATGATGGTGTTAGTAGGTCCAATCCTATATTTATAGGACCAAAACCCTACAACACACAAAAGGGCTCAGCCGACGGACAAAAGTGACCCGACGGTTGTCCCATTGTCGGGTATAAGTGACCCGACAGGAAACGCCTCGACGCCGGGCAAAAGTGACTCGACATATATATGTCGTTTGGCCAGGAAAATGTGACCTGACGGTTGATCCGACAGGAAACGCCTCGGCGGCGGGCAAAAGTGACTCGACATATATGTCACTTTGCCGGGAAAAAGTGACCCGACAGTCGCCCCGTTGCCGGGCAAAAGTGACCCGACGGATATGCCCCGTCCCCGGACGAGTGTGACCCCAACACTCTCCCATCACCGGACAAACATGGCCAGACGCCTTGGGACTAAGCCGGCACCTAGGCCAAGTGACATGATGTCTAGGTAAAAGGCCCCGTCACCGAGCCAAGGTGACCAGACGCAATGTCGGAATTCTGATGTTGATGAAACCCACCATCCTTGCCCTTGTATGAACGTTAATCAACGGTGACGTTGCCTTGAGGGAAGACATCAAGATTGGATTACTTATTTGTATACCTTGGAGCTTAGGAAATTAATGACTTAACCCACTAAGCTCATTATAGTTTGTTTATATATGGTGCTCTATATTACTTTACAAAGGAATTATGGCACTAAAGGGTTGTCAATAAAATAGTTTTGTTACATATGCGTACATACCTTCCAAAACGTATTACATATGCATGCATTATAAGGTTCTATGGCTGATTAAAACTAATCCCAAATTAAACAAAATTAATTGGGATAAAAATGAAACAAAATGAAAGTTGATGGAATTGTTTTACTCTTTGGAGTCAACTAGCGCCAGTTTAGGCGTCGGCAAATAATTGAAGGATTTCTAATTAAATATGGGGTGGTGGGGTGTCGGAACTTTTGTTGTTTGCTTCATCCTTTATTTGTTTATTTTCCATTTAGAATTTTTACAAAGTTTTGATTAGATTAATTAGCACTTTTATGTTTATTTTATAAAGATATTTATAGAAAAAGTTTCAGCTACTTTTAATTCAATATTCAAGATTTATAAAAAGGATTTTGACGACCTTTAAAATTGTAATTAAAAAACAAAAACACTCATTAATTACTTCTAGAATTTCAATAATAGTCATGCAATTATGGTATCATCTTCGACTATTAAGAAAAGTGGGTAGTGTATAAATCTAGTATTGGTGTGTTAACTTATAAACCACCGACCGTAGATTTTGAGTAACTTTATTCTTTGTTATTTTTCATAGTGTAGCGCGAATACACTATTAGTGATAATAAATTACATCCAGTTTATAACTTTGAATCTGTCAGAAAATGAAAAAACATTTAGCAAACTTATATCCCTTGATCAATCTAATAAACGTTTTTCTCAATTGTAAGTTATTTAGTACTTGTTTTGAAGATAATTAATCTACAATATATACTAAAAGATATGTATAAAAAATTTATATGGCAAAGCCTTCATCATTAGATGAGTTTAAAGAATAATTTTCAACACTTCGATCAAAATAATGATGTCATATTATATCATCATTTACTATTTTCAATTTAGTTATCTTATTTTAAATACAGTTTTAACCCTTTAATTTTAATAAATATTTAAATAAAATTAGTTTGATTTCATTATTTAAAATCTGAAATATTTATCATATTACATAATTTTTCATTATGATTATTCTTTGAACTTGGTGTTATTATATTACAAAAAAAAAATTAAATAATATGTTTTTCAATTTCTTATTCAACGTTTTCTTAACATATGAATATTATTAATTATGTTTTATATTTTCTTATATCTTACTTAAACAATAACAACTAAATTATTTTATTTGTTAACTCAAGTCGGTATGAATTAAATGTGAACTTGTAGTCAACCTCATAATAGTTAACATTATTTTTTTTCCGGTCTTTGGTAACCCTCAAATAAATATAAAGATGTAGTTCAAGTCAACCTTATGTGTATAAACAAAACTACATAATATTTAATAACATACTTTAATATTTATTTAAATAAAATTAGAACACATTTGTATAAACGACACGACATAATACTTAACAACACATCTCATTTTTCTTACATGTTTAATGATTTATATACACGTAATATTTTCTTAGTTTTTCATATGTTATAATTGCATTATATATATCCGATAAAATTATCTACGTAGTGCATATATGTAAACAAAACAACAAATATTTGAAAACACAACTCATCCCAATTTATCAATATTATATTTGTATTTTTAATATATAAATTTTTACGTATACGTCGAAAATATATAAACTAGTTTTTTAATAAAATATATAAAAGTGGGTTTTAGATTTTGATTAAATAAATTAACGATAATTATTGATACCTTCGTAATCAAGTTTTCATCATTAGTCGATATAAGTTGCTATTTCTAAATCTAAAAATTATATATTAAAAATTTATGTAGCTTTAATTAATTGATTTCAAGCAGTTGTAACCATTCCCAATATTTTGGATGCAACCTTTCACCAACTTGATCCATATATTTCCACAGCACAATTATTTTACGTATTTTTAACTGTTGGACTAACTATAATTATTAAGGTAATCGAGAACAAGACTTGTTTACTCTATAATTTATTGTCGTTTTCATTAATATTAATCAAAGTTCGGGCCATTCCAGCAAATAAATATTAATTTTATAGTTAATGTTACGATATTTTAATATTCTTTATAAAACATATTTATACAATTATAGGAAATTTAAGAATGATTAGCAAAATCTTTAAAGTTGGTTTACTATAACATTCGAGACGTACAATTAATACATATAGGTTTCATGTGTAAATTATATATACACTAACTATCAAATTGTATATTGTCTTATAATCGTCAAAAAGCCGACAACCAAATACAAAAGGTCATGTTTTATTACTTCTACCTTAAACGTTTACCATTTAATCTTAATCCTGAAGACTATATTTAGCATTTTTCATGAAATTTAATCTAAAACATTTAAGAACTAGATTTGAGTCTTATCCATCCGTCAACTAGTTTCGTTAATAAAAGGGCTATCAAAAGGACTTCAAGTACGTTGTAGACTCTCTCTCTCTCTCTCTCTCTCTCTCTCTCTCTCTCTCTCTCTCTCATACACATATAGTTTTCCACTTTGTTATTTGAATGTAAAGTAAAGCTTGTTAATGGGAAAGAACACAATTTCGAAAGGGTATGAAAGAGCGATTCAACTTCTTGTTGTCATGGCTGCAATTTTAACACCTTTTTTGGCTTTCAAAAAGATGGAGGACTTGGAGCTTTTTAGTGACTCCAAAACTACGTTTTTTACTTTATGGTGGTCTTCGATCAACCCATGGTTATGTCCTCCTTTCGTCTATCTTATTATTAACTTCATCATCTTTTTCATCTTTGCATCCTCTTTATTCCGTTCAAAATCGATTATTAATGATGATAGCCACTCACTCACAGATAACATTTCACAAAATCATCCACTCAGGACTTTATCTGATGATCATGAACTCAAGTTTCATGCATTGGACGACTCATATAAAAAGGTTGAACCTTACTACTACGAGCCCTCACCAACCATGATAGAAGACGTAAACCGCAATGACCCAAAAGTAAAGAAGATGATGTCTAGGGTTGAATCTCCTCAAACCTCAGCTGTGGACACCTATAATGATGATTTAATGTTTCCTATATTAGAAGACACATTTAATGAACATGATAATTATAAGGGCATATCAAAAAAGGTGGTGTCGAAAAGTTTGGTTGATAAGAGGGAATTAAGAAAGTCGAAAACGTTTCATGAGGGTGGATCGAGTTCAAGAGGTCGGCTGGAGAGGTATGTGAGGATACTGAGTCAGGAAGAGTTGGATCGGCAAGTTGAAGCATTCATCTACAAGTTCAAAAAAGATACCAATGTTCAGAAATAAAAACCATAACTAGTAGTATAATATTAGGATGGTCTCGAGTTTGGTATCGTTTATTAGCCAAATTCCAGGTGTTTAATTGGTGGTTTGGGGTTTTAATGTACTGACCTACTATTGTAATAGTCTTATCTAATAATTTGATTATGAAGAAGAATACTCGTCGAAATTGCCAAAAGGTGAGCTTTTAAAAACCTTTTTTTTTCTTTTTTTATAATTTGTACTCAAAAATATAAAATAAAAATGCTTTGGTTAGAATCATTCCCTTTGGTGTACCTACTTTAATGTTTTTCTCTTTTTCTTTTTAAAAGTTAACATATATAATACTCCGTATATGAATTATATTAAAACTATAAATATTATGATTAGAAATCTCATATAATTTTTATAGAATTCAAATCCAAATATGTGTCCAATTTAATCAACTTCATAAAGTGAACGAATAGGGCGAGTTGGAGAGTGGGTACCTTTTATATATACTGTGGGTCGGATTGTTTCTTAGACAATTTAACACTTAGTGTGTGACTAATACTTAAATATAAAACATACATATTAAGCCTCAGTAAATATAGCAATATTTTCAAAGTTTTGAAAATAAAAAAGTAAGGTTATACTATCATTCATGTTATCATTAGTTATGATTGTCAAATTAAAATCGAAGACAGTTACCAAGTTGAGAATAAGGTGTGTCCGGATAAAAAATAGTCTCGTAGTTGCTTTTAAATCCAAATCACTCGAAAAGTACAAGCACCAACATCTACGTATTCGGGTTTGACAGTCGATATGGAAACACTCGTTTGTTCTTTGATTGTAAACTCATTAAATTTTCATCAAGAAAGTCACATCCTCCAAAAGTACGCTTGCAATCTATCTTGCAACCACCACATACCCATCTAAATAAGTTTGAATGAAGAATCTAGTATGCGATAATAACCATATGTGTTGGGTACTAAAAGTTATGGATGAAGCTATAAACTCTTCAAAGTATATTTTTGCTCTAAGTTTTAAGTCAGGTAAACAATGTTCATCACCCGAATTAAAACATAGAAAGTCTTTCAGTGAAGACTGTAACTCGGGAGAACAGGTTTACTCACCATAGTTAAATCAAGTTCACCCGAGTTAATGTTAATTGAAGATTTAGCTGAATGATGGCTGCAGTAAGAAAGGAATTCATCACCGAAATTTCAAATACAATTAGGGATTTCGAGTAACACTTATACAAGAAAACTGGTGCAATTACCTTTGATCGAAAAGGAACCTTCAAGATGAATGATTGATGTGAAATGAGGGAATGGATGATGGCTGCAGGTTGGAGGAAAGGATCGGCCGAAGTGTGGAGAGTCTATGTGACGGTTTGTAAGGAATTGAAATGAGAAATGTGATTAGGGATAGGGTAATTCAAGTGAGTGTGAGTGATTAGCTTAGATATGTGTTAGGTTAGGCTAAGGTTCAGTAAAATGGGACTTAGGCTCAGTTTGTTGCACACTTGAGTTAACCCAAAACGATTTAGGCAATGGTTCACACTTTACAACGAAATAGAAAAAGGCTGACCTGGGTCGCGACTGCGGCGCATTGGGTATAAAAACATAGTTTTGATTTTCGCGTACAAGCAACGAACGTTTTTCAAAAGCGTAGGTCATTAGATGAACGTAATCAGGAACTAATACAATGATGTTGATCTATGGAACTCTATCACCAAAGGACCTCATAGACCTAAAGCTCAAGAGACCGGAGGAAATCAGATGATTCCATTGGACCCAAAAAAGATATCCTGATCAAGACAAAAGACTAGTTGCTAGAGATTTGAAAGCTTTTGGTGCAGTTACTCTAGCTCTACCAAATAAGATTTACAACAACTTCAAAGAATGCAAATCTACAAAAGGAACTCGTGAATGATATGGAATTGAGGTATGAAGGGATTTTGGAACTAAAATAGAGTAGAAGTAATCATTTGAGGAAGTCATATGAGTTTTTTTGAATGGATTATAGGTGAGAGTTTAATTGAGCATATCAATAGGTTCTCAATTATTGTGAGTGATTTGAAGAGCTTAGATGTATCTCTGAAGAAAAGTGATGTGTGCAAAAAGTTGCTAAGCTCATTGTTTGATAAGTGGAGTGTTCAAGTAATGATAATCAAAAGAACTGGTAACATGAACACCATGACACATAAAGAGTTTATTGATATTATGTGTCATAGCCCGCAAGCGGCGGAAACGCAGGGTGTGGCCGATTGGAGATCGTCATAACACAATAGTAAATAAAGATAGTCTATATGATATAAATAAAGATAGTATGTCATGACGTCGCCATGTCCAAGGTAAAACCCCTTGGTACACAATTACGTCAGTCACTACATAAAAGAAATATTCAAACAATCCAATAATGAAACGAAATACTTAGACATGCAAGCCCGAAATACAATCCCAATATAAAAGTATGAAATGTTTTAAATAAAAGCCACAAATGCAATTGCAGTCTAAGTCTAGAGTCCAATCCCAACTAGATCCTATGCCTGATCATTACCTAAAAGTAAAACTTAAAAAGTCAACACAAAGGTTGAACGAGATCATCGAGTAGTAAGTAAAAGGTAATAATAAGTTTCAATCTCAATCACAACAGTAGTTTATTGAAAAGTGTGTAACTAATGCACAAGTAGTAAGAAATAGTAAGTTTCAACCCATCAAGACAGTGACACACCTCGGCAGTGCCCTGTGAGTGATACGCCTCGCAGTATTGAAAATAGTAACCATATCCAACCAAGACAGTGACACGCCTCGACAGTGCGCTGTAAGTGATATGCCCGTCGGCAATATCAAATCTGAATAGTGCCCTTGACGCGCCTCGCCCAACGTCAAGTCATTATGACACGCATCGGTTGTGTCAGGTCCGAACGCTACCCTTAGTACGCCTCGACAGTACTAAGTTAGCTAGAAATATGTAAGTACTGAATAAATCCAACCATAACCCGATAAGTTTTGAAAAGTGCATTAGGTTTTGTTACACGTTTTATGAAATCCAATTTGTAGTAAGCTTTCGTATATAGGAAGTTGCTAAAAGTAGTAAGTTTCTATGAATAGAAAGTTCTATTTATAGTAATTTTCTCATAAGTTGTAAATTTCCAAAAATTGAAAGTTTCCAAAAATAGTAAGTTTCCATAAATAGAATATCTATTTATGGTAAGTTTGAAAATGACATTCGTTTTCTCCAAAATCCGTATAGTTTAGTTTTACTTTCCCCCGTTTTGTTTAAAGTAAGAAAACAGTAAAATATGGGGCGATGAACTCACCTTATCGAGCAAAGAGACACTACACGAGCAGTGTGAATATGTGTATATGTAAACAAGTAGTTAGGTCACAAGTAATGTCCCGACTAGACCTAGAGCTCCCCTAGATAAAGGTTGTAAAAATCGTAAGAATAACATTAATGTGTTTTAGTCTTTAGATATAACGACAACATTTTCAGCGAGTACCTATGTTCGTTCAAACTGAAATATCTAGAGTTTTAAGAAGAGTTGGACGATGAATGTAATATATTGAAAACTAGACTAAGAGGGATACGTTTTAGACTAAGATTTTGATCCAACTGAGTTAACTATGAAAGAGTTATGATCAAAACAAAACTGCTCATGTAATCTGTCCAAAAAGGTGACTTTGCTAGTTTAAGTTTATAACGAGTTTAAAACATTCAACGAAGACACAAACTGTAACATCCTAGTTCCGAAAATAGAATATTTTATAAGTATATGTCATGTTTTAGTCTTTAATAAAAATTAGAAATGGAAAAGAGTAGATTGGTAAGAAAAGTAGTTAACTTTGGTTAGAAAGGATTTAAATTGTTAACTACGTTAGTAAGTAAGTAAGTTAAGCAAGTTTTGAAAGTTGAACACTAAAGTGTAATTCTGAAAGTTTGTATATGAGGTGGAGTGAAAGGTGTCATTTACAGAGAATTGTAGGTGTATGATGTGCCTGAAATAATCCATATTTTGTAGCCACATTTGTCGTATTTAAGCTCATTTTCTGCAACTTTTATTATGATTTGGTATATTTTTAGTGAGAATTGCAGATTAGAGTTATATTTGGATCATGGAGCGAAAAGGAGCTGAAACCGGCTTGAAACGGAGACAAACGAGCAGGAAATGTGAAAGTGGAGAAACAGCCGGCGGCTGAGTCAAAACAGCCGGCGGCTGAATTTAAATTTTCACTAAATTGTTTGAAACGTGCCGCGGAAGCAACTTTTTAGCCCGCGTGTTCCAGCCGCCGGCTGAATTCAGCCAGCCGACGGCTAAAATGACGTTTTCAGTATTTTATAAATAGGGCTGCTAGGGTTCGGGTTAAACACACATTATTCCTTATTTTCAACCTGCATTCATCCTGGAAAGCTGCAAGAGAGTCCTAGAAGCCTTTGATCACGTGGAAGCTTTTGGTTAATCTCTTTTAACCAACTTTGAAGTTAGCAATTGTTTGATTCAACTTTTATGCATTATTTTCTTAACACAATGTTTTGTTTTAAGACTTATTTTGTTATTTGCTTACAATCCAACATGAGCTAAACTCTTTAAGCGATTGCTTGGATTGTTGAACCTGGATCTATGTTTTAATCAAGTTTATGTTTGAACTTATTGATTTTTCCATTATTATTTACGTTTTATCGAAATCCATGTTTATTCAAAGTTATTAAATCTACTACTTAGCGTGATTGATAGATCTATAACATAACTAGCGTTCTTATAAATTTATCAGTTATTTACAATTATATGATTTATTAGATAATTGTAGCTTGATACTTAATTGAGATAGGCTAGGAGATTAGTAATTTAATGAATTGAATGAACATGACAATTATATCGAATCTGAATAATTGAGACTTTTGTTAATTCGTAGTCGACAGATTAAATTGTAAATAATAGTGAACTTAAGGCACAATTTAGAGTGGATAAATCTAAGATAGCTCTTGATGTACGAACAGTCGTATGATCTTTCTCTAAAATTGTAGGATTAGATAACTCTAGCGAGAAATCTAGTTATCATAGAAATCACAGTTAAATCAATCAAACATATTCTTGTTAATCATAATCCAGGTGAAACGTAATTCCAAGTAATCGTTGCTTTTAATCTGATTAATTCTCAAGAACTTTTCGAAACAGTTTTTCATCCGCAATCCACTTAGTTAATTAAATTGCTATTTATTTTAGTTATTTGTTTTCTGAAATATGTTCTCACATAACTAAAACGCCTCCCATATTTACTTGCTTTAATTAGTTTAATTATATAATTTGAGATAACGGATATAAATACACGTTCCCTGAGTTCGATCCGGACTTACTGATTCTATATTTGCGTACGATCAGCTACACTGCCTGTTTTGTGTGTTGATATACGTTGGTAAAAATCCTTTTCTAAACTTTAAATAATTTTATGTTATAAAATACACATCAAGTTTTTGGCGTCGCTGCCGGGGAACGGTAGCTATTTTTATTCGTAATTTTAAATTCGTAATTATTCGATCCTTTTGGAAAGATTTATCTTTCTGGAAGTTGCATTTTTTTGTATAACGTGATAATTGTTAATTGGACTAATCGGATTTTTGAAGTTACAATTTTTCAGGAAATTTGCCACAGTACTTTTTAACCGCCGGCTGAATTTAGCCAGCCGCCGGCTGATTAGCAGCTGTTTGTTTATTTTTCGTTTTATTGTAATTTTAATATTTCGGTTTGTTTAATTTTCAGTTATCACGGGCTACTGACATATTTTCTTCTGTTCTATTAGGTTTTGCATGACCAGGAGTTCAAATCCAAATCTTGTAGAGCCTTTCGAAGATCCGAAGAAAGCTTTTAGAATTCGACGCAGACTGTTTTCCCCAAAAGCTCAACCACTCACTAGTTTTAAGATTCACCAAAACGAAAGTTTCACTTCCGATTTTATGCCATCTTCTGACGAGGAATACAACCAGTTTTCTGATCAAGAGGAAGAGAAACCAATCCCTAATTCACCAGTCACCGTATCAGATTCCGATTCAACTGAAGAATCAGAGCACGAAATGGCAGTCAACATCAATGAGATCACTTTGGAGGAGCACTATGCTCTTACCCCGAATGTTGCAACAGACATTCCCAACCCAGCTATCACTCGAGGAGCCGACTTCCAGCTTAAGGGCCAGTTTCTCAAAGAACTTCGAGAGAACCCTTTTAATGGAGATGAGAATGAAGATGCTAATGTTCATGTGGAAAAGGTCATCGAGATTGCTGATGCTTACACTATTCCTGGTGTGACAAAGGAAGCTGTTATGTTGCGGGTGTTTCC
The DNA here is from genome assembly GCA_910822075.1 of Senecio squalidus. NCBI lineage: Eukaryota > Viridiplantae > Streptophyta > Magnoliopsida > Asterales > Asteraceae > Senecio > Senecio squalidus. Next base: position 14,308,726 of record CAJVGC010000592.1, read on the forward strand.
GATGACACTCAAAGGAAACGCAAAAAGGTGGATTGGGAACGAACCGGCCAATTCCATCACTACTTGGGCCGATCTGAGGGCCAAGTTTTTGAAGAACTACTGCCCCCCTTCAAAAACCTCTAAAATGATTGATGACATCAGGAACTTCACACAGGATATCGGTGAGTCACTTTATCAAGCATGGGAGCGTTACAAAGACATGTTACACAAATGCCCCCAGCATGATCTCAACACTCAACAAGTTATCAAGACATTTTACAAAGGGGTTGATCGTCAAACTCGTAACGAGTTAGATTCTGAAGGCAAAATTCCACGGAAAATCCCGGCTGACGCTTGGAGTGCTATTGAAAAATCTGCTAAACACTCCAAACTATGGGAAGACGGTGGTAAGGGACGAAGGCAAATGGCTGATAACAGCGACGGTCTCGCTGCTATAACTAACAAACTGGATGCTATGGGAAGAGACATCAAGCGCGTCAACGAGAAAGTTCATGCTATTCAAGTTGGTTGCGAAATTTGCAACGGATACCATCTAGCCAAAGATTGCCCTAGGAAAGATGAGGAAGAAGCCACTGATGTATGGAGATTACCAAGGAGGAGACAGGAATAACAACAACTATCGCCAAGGAGGAGACAACATGGTTATCGCAAGCCCTACAACAACAATCAGGGAAATTCAAATGGGCAGAAACCATATAGGCAAGGACCACCGGGATTCTATGCTAAGGAGGCTCCTAAGGCACCGTTTCCACCAAAGGACGATTTGCATGAACTGATGAAACAACTCATGACAACTAATAATCAGTTTATGCAAACCACGATCAAGCGAATGGATGACACTGATTCCATCATCCGTAATCAAAGCGCTTCGATCAAACAACTCGAAGGGACCATGGGACAATTAGCGAAAGTAGTGCAAGAAAGATTTCCGGGACAGCTACCGAGCTTCACGGAAACGAATCCTCGAGATCATGTCAAAGCAGTTACCACCCGAAGTGGTAAAACTCTCAATTCTTCTTTTACAGGTGTTACTAACAAAATTTCTTCTGATTTTGCACAGGATAACAAAGAAGACGGACAAGAGAACGCAGACAAACCGCTGAATTCTGCTACTGCTGAATTTCAGCCGGCGGCTGGGATTTTCCAGCTGACGGCTGAACCGCTGATTTCGAAGAAACACCCTCCAGCTGCTACTACGAAGCCGAAAATCACACCGGTGACTAAGGACTTCACACCTGCTGTTCCATACCCTGATGCTCTGAAGAAAGACAAAGACGCTGTCACTTATCACAAATTTATGGAGAACATGAAACAGCTTCACATTAATATTCCGTTTATTGAGGCGATTGCTCAAATGCGGAAGTATGCGAAGTATTTGAAGGATCTTGTGACAAATAAGAGTAAGCTGGAAGACGCTTCCAAGGTCACCATGAATGCCCGTTGTTCTGCACTGATGCAAAACAAGTTACCTCCGAAATTAAGCGATCCAGGCGCTATTTATATTCCTTGTTTAATTGGCAATTTAACTGTGAACAACGCATTAGCTGATCTAGGAGCAAGTATTTCTTTGATGCCATATTCCATGTATGCTAGATTAGGTTTAGGCGAACCAAGACCTATTCGTATGTGCATTGAATTAGCTGACCGCTCTGTCCATATCCTAGGGGAGTTGTTGAAAGTGTTCTTGTTAAAGTTGATAAATTTGTGTTCCCCTGTGATTTTGTCATTCTTG
>CAJVGC010000592.1:14310557-14339309 GCA_910822075.1 Senecio squalidus
AAAAAATAAAACAGAAAAAAAAAGAAAAAAAAAATATTTATTAAAGCCCGTACTAGGTAGCCAATAATTGTTGAAGTTATTTGACGAAATTTGCGAGAAATAAAAATTCTCAATTGAAGCGTTGAAGAATTAAGACGAAGTTTGGTCTTAGAAGTTTCATCAGAGTGAGCCATTAGGGATAATCAATCGAGTTTTGAAAGTAATATAATTTTTGACTAAAATAATTGGATTTGTAGACTAATTGGAAGTTGATTGTTTCATATCGTTCATATTAATTCACTTTCATCCTATTTTCCATTATTTTACCCATCACCCATTGATATGACCATAAGCCCTCTGAACTAGTTACTTAGACTCTATTGGTGGAGAAGCGTATCGTTATCAAGCCTATGATAGAATACTTGTCATGACTGAGCTTTGAGCGATTTCACATATATTTTACACTTAGATTAGCTTTTTGAGTGATTGAGTGTTATACTTCCCAAATCGTGAGATGTTTAGTTATGCATTTAAATTTTGGCTTGGTAATTATTAAATTCATCTTCGTAAATAAATTTTTTGTAATTTACTCGACTCGTTGGGTATTTTATTTTTATTGAAGATGTTTGTTTTGTTCTAAATCTAACAGTTTACTTGAGGACAAGTAAGATTCAAGTGTGGGGAATTTGATGTGCCTGAAATAATCCATATTTTGTAGCCACATTTGTCGTATTTAAGCTCATTTTCTGCAACTTTTATTATGATTTGGTATATTTTTAGTGAGAATTGCAGATTAGAGTTATATTTGGATCATGGAGCGAAAAGGAGCTGAAACCGGCTTGAAACGGAGACAAACGAGCAGGAAATGTGAAAGTGGAGAAACAGCCGGCGGCTGAGTCAAAACAGCCGGCGGCTGAATTTAAGTTTTCACTAAATTGTTTGAAACGTGCCGCGGAAGAAACTTTTTAGCCCGCGTGTTCCAGCCGCCGGCTGAATTCAGCCAGCCGACGGCTAAAATGACGTTTTCAGTATTTTATAAATAGGGCTGCTAGGGTTCGGGTTAAACACACATTATTCCTTATTTTCAACCTGCATTCATCCTGGAAAGCTGCAAGAGAGTCCTAGAAGCCTTTGATCACGTGGAAGCTTTTGGTTAATCTCTTTTAACCAACTTTGAAGTTAGCAATTGTTTGATTCAACTTTTATGCATTATTTTCTTAACACAATGTTTTGTTTTAAGACTTATTTTGTTATTTGCTTACAATCCAACATGAGCTAAACTCTTTAAGTGATTGCTTGGATTGTTGAACCTGGATCTATGTTTTAATCAAGTTTATGTTTGAACTTATTGATTTTTCCATTATTATTTACGTTTTATCGAAATCCATGTTTATTCAAAGTTATTAAATCTACTACTTAGCGTGATTGATAGATCTATAACATAACTAGCGTTCTTATAAATTTATCAGTTATTTACAATTATATGATTTATTAGATAATTGTAGCTTGATACTTAATTGAGATAGGCTAGGAGATTAGTAATTTAATGAATTGAATGAACATGACAATTATATCGAATCTGAATAATTGAGACTTTTGTTAATTCGTAGTCGACAGATTAAATTGTAAATAATAGTGAACTTAAGGCACAATTTAGAGTGGATAAATCTAAGATAGCTCTTGATGTACGAACAGTCGTATGATCTTTCTCTAAAATTGTAGGATTAGATAACTCTAGCGAGAAATCTAGTTATCATAGAAATCACAGTTAAATCAATCAAACATATTCTTGTTAATCATAATCCAGGTGAAACGTAATTCCAAGTAATCGTTGCTTTTAATCTGATTAATTCTCAAGAACTTTTCGAAACAGTTTTTCATCCGCAATCCACTTAGTTAATTAAATTGCTATTTATTTTAGTTATTTGTTTTCTGAAATATGTTCTCACAGAACTAAAACGCCTCCCATATTTACTTGCTTTAATTAGTTTAATTATATAATTTGAGATAACGGATATAAATACACGTTCCCTGAGTTCGATCCGGACTTACTGATTCTATATTTGCGTACGATCAGGTACACTGCCTGTTTTGTGTGTTGATATACGTTGGTAAAAATCCTTTTCTAAACTTTAAATAATTTTATGTTATAAAATACACATCAGTGTATGTGTGTGTTTTTGAGAGAAAAACAAGAAGAGAGTAAGAGTATTTATCTCAAATTGAAGTTAATTAGTAATGAAATTCCCCAATTAAAGTGAATATTAAGGGTTTAAGAACCTTGTGGTTTTAGTGGGAAAAAGAAGGTATGATTATATATTTTAAGTTATTTGATGAAATTGAGCTGGTATTATGTGTTATAACATCATTTAGATGTTTAATTGAAAGATAGAAATGCTTAATTTGGTTAAAATTAGGTATTTGATTATTTGGGGATAATCATGAAAGTTGAAAAATTGTTAGAATTAAGCTTTGTTTATATGTCATTTTGATGTTAATAATATATGTAAAGGCTTAAAAGATTGAAAGATTAACTTATATGAATTTTGTAAGATTTCATGTTTTAGCTAATAAGGGTGAATAGATGAATTGTTAAGTAGAAGTGTTTATTATTGTGAGAATGTTTTGGAATGATAGAAATGTTAAGAATGATTATTATCATGTTTATGATAGAAAAGAAAAGATAAGATAAGTATACTCAAAATTGTGTTTGGTTGAAATGGTGTTAAGTATGTTACACTAGTTGCCAAACGGGTCATTTGACCTGTAGAAAGATGGAAAATGGTTAAGAATTGATAGGGAAGAAAACATTACTTGCAATGTGTTATTTATGATTGGTGTAATGTGTGTAAAGGGTTAAAATGCTTGTTTGTGCATTAGAGAGTTGAATGGGTCAAAAGATCCAAAAGATGGCAAGTTGGGTAGAAGTTGCCAAACATGTATAGATTAAGACTTAGAAATAATTAGAATGTGACAACCGTCTAAATTTCAGGTGATTCTCAGTTACTTAATCGGTTCAAATCTCTAGTTACTCTTTATCGTGTTCATATTGTTCGGGTTCATACTTATTGTGTCTTTTATTGTCGGAACTAATGTCGGAATCAAAATATAAATCCTAACACCAAATAAACAATACAAGAACTTGACTAAGTTCATAACGGAAACTAAAAAGATTCTAGTCCTTAACTAATTATAACGGAAAACTTAAAACGTCAAAAAGCTGGATTTTTCAATCCAGCCGGCGGCTGAATATATTCAGCCGGCTGCTGAATCCCGCTGTCCAGCTGGACGATGACTCATTTTTGCATGTCTTTTGATTTGGCCAACCACCTAAGCTCGGGACTGGGCAGAATTTACTGCCCTTGAGACCCCCAAGGTCAGTCTTGGCCTTCCCCATACACCCATATTCACTTTCACTTTCATTTTTGAATTACACACACACACACATAACTTTCTCTCTCAACAAACACTCTCTAATCTCCTCTCAAAGAAAAGCAACAATACATAAATATCACCATCAAAACAGTCCATAAACACACAAATATCAACCATTTAATCCATCAAAAACGATCTAAGAGTAAAGGGTATCAAAAGGAAAGGTTTAAATCGGGTTTCCAAGAAGATTTGGAGCTAGAAACTCATCCAAATCGTCTCCTTGCTTTTCTCTTCGGCAGAACTCTTTTACTTTACTCTTTTTACTAAAATCCTTGCTTGCATGTAAGATCTATAAACTGAAAATGTGTTTTTATAAAGATTTAAAACGTTTTCTTGATTAAAAACGAGTTTTTATGGTAGATCTACATTTTTAACCTATGAATCTAAAAGAAAACAGTGATTTTACTTTAAAAACATATATATTTGAGTTATATCAGCTTGCATGTCGAATCTAACTGTTAAACGAGCTTAAAATCGGAAAATAAAGCAACCTTGAAACTGGTCGAAGGCTTTTGGCCGGCGGCTGAAGGATTCCAGCCGACGGCTAAAGTCCAGCCGGCGGCTGAATACCTCCAGCCGCCGCCTGAATATTGTTGTTCGTCACTTTTATCGTTTTAAAGGCAGTAAACATAAAAATAAGCTTAAATAAGTTATCACAGAATATATACATCCTGAAAAGCTACTGTTTTGACATATAAATTGTTTGGAATAGCTTGTGGAATTGAAACATGTATATTAACGTTCGTACTAGTTATGTTGTTCATTTTAAAGCGGGAAAGTGTTTGGAAAATGGACATAAATTTTATTGCGCGGAAGCGCTGCCCAAATTTCAGCATAAAATATTCACCAACTTCAGTAACTTAAAGGTTCTATAACTTAATCACGTTAACTTTGAACTTGGACACTTTTGGACATAATTGTACTTATCGAACTATAAAACGTACACGAACACATAAACCTTATAAACTTTCCGTAATAATCTTTTTGGGACATAATCTAAGTATAAGACAAACGAGATTTAAAATCTTAAATTGGAACTTAACATAACTCAAATTATACTAATAAAACTTGTACAACTTTCCGGTGTTCTAGGTCGTTTGTGATTCCCGACGCGTTCCGCTTCTTTTGTGCTAGTTCATACCTCTTATCTCCGCAAACCGTGAGTTACAACCCCACTTGTTTTACTTTTTGTACTTGTAAACATTATTTGGGGGAAGCATAAGATCACATGTTTTGTAACTTTTAACACTATTTGCGAATTATTGAAATAATTGGAAACTTGATACTTTTGGTACTTATTGAAACTTTTGGAAACTTGTTCGAAACTTTGGAAACTTGTTCGAAACTTTGGAAACTTGAAACATTTTAACTGGTGAAACTCGTAACTTTGGAAACTTGTACGAAACTTTATTGAAACTTTTATGAAACTTTGAACTTTGAAACTTGGAAATTATTGTGCGTATATGTGTTGATGCCTTAGCGGGTTAACTAAATTTAGGATATTTGTTAGCGACCAATCCTTGAAGAAAATATAAACCCGTAAGAACTCATTGCAACTTTTGGAAACTTTGTTCATTTGCCCGTTTTGGTTCAGGTACTTTAATACACTATTAGCGACAGCCGTTAGTCATATGGGTATCGATACTTAGGAGCGGTCACTCCTTACTCGGGGTTAGCGACCCAAGTACATATTGCTAAGTTCAGATGTTCACTCAATTAAACATATTTTGGGCTAGATCAGGACCACACAATCGGTTTAGTGTATACTTACTATTTATATTATGCCAAGTGATTGATACGGGTTACTATTTAGTTAAACACATACTCCCTACGCATATATCTTTTAGCGCTTGGATTCCGCTGCAACTTTAATTATACGAGTTTTATTTATTATTTAACTTACTTGTGTACGTTCAAACCTTTGACTATTCACGTGTATGTTCTAACGTTGTTCCGTTCTTTTTACTTACGACGTCACCATTTTCTTGTACTTTCTATTTTTGGAAACTTTTCTCGGAACTCGAAACTGTAACTCACTCACTACTTTATGTAGTTGACACTTTATCTTATGTTTCAGGAAATTAAAGTAAGTGTACGAAATGCATGGCAAGGGAGGGTCGATATGGTTACGTGAGGCGCTAAGTGGGAAAAGACCTTTCTATTTTGGGAATTTATTTTGAAACATTGTACGTGTACTTTATTTAAAACTTATGAACTGCTTGGTTGTTGAAACTTGAACTATTTTATTTTTAATCGAAATGAATTGAATCGTTTATATTTGCTTATGACCGTGTAATGATATTCCATCTCTCACATTCCGTGTTTCCGCTTTAGCTTAACGCTAATATACTATGTTAATTGTATGTTTTGTAGGTACTCGGGATATAGGGCAAGACAAGCTAAAGAAGAAGGGAAGAGGGACCGTAATGTAAAGTTACATGTTAAAATGTTTTCGTAAGAGCTTCCGCTCAATTTTTGTGAAATGAGATGTTAACGGACATTTATCGTTAACTAATGTAATGAAGTAGTAACACCATTGGAACGTTAGTTATATGTTTTGTAAGTTATATTTAAAAAAAATGGTGTGTATTTGGTTCCAGGTGTTACACAAACGATCCTGACACTTAATAATCATGATTTAGACCAGATATGAAATTATGTAAATCAGTTTTAAATATATTTAAGTTTACTAAATCGTTACACAAATTCAAATTACCAAAACCTAACAATGTCGTTTTAAATCTCAGGTTTGACAAACGTTCACAAATTTATAGTTTCTGAGAGTTCTATAAAGAATTAAAGGACGAGTGTTATATTTTCAAAAATTATATTTCGAGAGCTACAACGAGGAATTAAGATTAATCTAAAAAGCATCTATTATGACCAAGATATGATGCGAACAGGTTTAGACAAAAGCTTGCTGACCCGATCAGTACTTAGTGTACCGAAGTTTGTAAAACCGTTTTTAGATACCTAGATGAAGACCCTCTTTGATGTAATGATTTAGATAGGATTAGGAGGGTGAGACCAAGACTCTAATTTGGTTGAATGATGGATGCAGTAAGAAAGGAATTCATCACCGAAAATTCAAATAGAATTAGGGTTTTCGAGTAACACTTATACAAGAAAAAGGGTGCAATTACCTTTGATCGAAAAGGAACCTTCAAGGTGAAAGATTGCTGTGAAATGAGGGAATGGATGATGGCTGCAGGTTGGAGGAAAGGATCGGCTGAAGTGTGGAGAGTGTATGTGACGGTGTGTAAGAAATGAAATGAGAAATGTCATTAGGGATAGGGTAATTCAAGTGAGTGTGAGTGATTAGCTTAGATATGTGTTAGGTTAGGCTAAGGTTCAGTAAAATGGGACTTAGGCTCGGTTTGTTGCACACTTGAGTTAACCCAAAACGATTTAGGCAATGGTTCACACTTTACAACGAAATAGAAAAAGGCTGACCTGGGCCGCGACTGCGGCGCACCAGGCAGTTAGTGCGGCGCACTGGGTATAAAAACATAGTTTTGATTTTCGCGTACAAGCAACGAACGTTTCTCAAAATCGTAGGGCATAAGATGAACGTAATCATGAACTGATACATCATGTACAAGCATAGAACACGGACACTCAATTAATTTAACATCGCTTACGTAACAAAATGACAAGTTCACGAAACATGAAAATATCTCGTTAAGTTATCTAGGGCTTGTCTAGTGGGAACTACTACTTGTGCACCTAAAGTATAACACCATATCATACACGAATACATATTTTAATCCCACAACAACAATAATAAGTAAGTTTTAAATTTTTCAGTAAATTACGGTAATGATCTACATGCATACTAGATTAACTAAGGACTGAGAGAGTGACGGTTGTCACATTATCCAGTCATATGAAGTTGACATGAAGACGAATGAGAAGACTGAATCAAGTTCAAGTTTTTGTTGTTCACTTTTCACTTCTCACTTCTCAAAATCCGAAGATAAATCAATTAAGTGATCAACCAAATCAACCAATGCAATGTCAATCATATTCACTTTGTTGTGCTGGAGGTGTTCATCATCAAGGAATGTTAAATGGAGGTGTTCATCATCAAGGAATGGTTAATGGAAGTGTTTAACATCAAGGAATGATATCAAGTTCTTATTTATCACCAGTTAAAGCTACTCAACGAATTTAATTCCTGAAGTAAATAATCAAGTTTTATAAGAAAAATGAGTGTTGTACAAAGCATTTGTTGCTAGTTATGAAGCCTTTGTTGTTGGGAGTCTAACACAATCAGAGTTTGCTCAAGAAGACCTGTAACAACTCCATCTAGATGATTTGGAGGCGATGAACATCAAGTTGCAGATGACAATGATTACTTTTAGAGCCAACAAATTTTTCAAAAGAACTAGAAGAAATAAGTTCAGACGGGAGAATGGAGATAGAATCGTGTCGGGAAAAACAATAGTTAAACCCAAATTATGAATATGTTATGTTTAGTCTTATCCTGAGTAGTTTGATTCTGAGTGATCAAATTTAGACGAAGTAAAATTCTCGGTCTGAGTGACCTAAGACTGAGTTGGTCAGACTAAGAAGTTTACTTGAACCGAAATATTAGGTAGTTTGTTATACAAATCTTTTATCTATTTAAGAAGATTTGTAATTTTTTTTTAGGTTTCGTGTTTATCAAGATCTCTATAATTTGTGTATAAATACATATATTAAGGTTTTGTTAAAGCAGTACCTTTTGAATCAAACTTACTGTTATTCAAACTTCTTATTAATTGTTTTATCCCGATATAAATATTAACATTCTCATAAGTTATTTAATTTGGTATTAATCTTTGAATACTTAACTTGCTAAGTTAATTCAATCTTAATTGATTAATTGATAAACTGATTATCATGTTATTAAGATCTTATCGAGACCTAACAACTGGTATCAGCGCAATTAAGATTTACTTATTAATATACAAAGGGTTTTTCTAACTTGTGCCCTAGGGGTACATGTTAACACCATTTTTTAATATTAAAAGTACAATCAAAAGTATCAAAAAGTACCATTTTTTTTTTATTGATTTCTTAACTTTTTATATTTTTGATTGTACTTTTAATATTAAAAAATGATATTAACATGTGCACACAACTTAGAAAAACCCATATACAAAATCTTGACGATTAAACAATAAGATCTCAAAAACAAACCATGTCAACTTTTCGACAAACACAAGTGGAGTAAACAATGGTCGATTGAATAACGGCAACAAACTATCATACCACTAACTATGTCTGTTGAGATCAAATTTTCCCGATCCAATCGAACATATCGGCCTAATGTAAGGTGTTAATCAGTAAGTTTAGAATTGAATTGAATTGAATGAGTTATAATTTTCAATGAATCGATTCTCAGGAAGCAGTTTCGGGAATCATCATCACCAAGTTTCCTTGTTCCATTTCTCACCGTGGAATTCATTTAACCGTCAATGGTTCTGTCATTTTGCAGGTTTTTTATGACAATAATAGCTTATGACTTATCGAAACGATAATAAGCTCTATCATTTTGCTTTTTTATTTAGGTTCGTGGAGGTACAGCTGGGATTATCGAATCGCTTTACGGTGTTCTCAAGCCTATCCCTATAGTGTGTGTATCATCTTTTTTCACATTTATTTTCGCTCTAGTGTACGTACATTACTCGATTTTCAATAACAGGAACAAGACCCTTGAGGTTCAACCTTCTGGGAAGATAACTGCAGGCACAACACAGGTATACTGTTATCCCATAATTGGTAATCATAATTTGGAAACCACCTATCTGACCCCTTTTGTCAGATACCATTTTCTTTGATTCTCAAACATGGAGAAAAGGACGATAAGTTCTACCAAACGTTCCATGGAGCAAACATTAGCATCCAAGTATGATTTCGATTTCCTCAACCGCATCCATCCTTGAATACTTACTTATGCTATATAATCTATTGGATGTCATAGTATCTATTAAATGTGGACGTTCTGAGAGGATACTTACATAAGTCATTGTCTTCCACCGTCGAGTTTATAATTGAAAGTGAATTAGGTAAAGATTTATTGTTTCCCTTTCACCACTTTTTTTAATGTGAGATTTTCTTTTCTTAACGTTTTTTTTTTCTTTCTCAACAGCGGTTTTCCCTGACAAACCTGTTTCTCCGGAAATGGTCTTCTTTTATATCACTCAAGACACACAAAGACACTCTCTGCTTCCTGAATTGAAATCAGGTTTCTACCTGATACTTCTTTTTTGTTCCTGTAAAATATGTGAATAAGCCAACAAAAATATATGAGCTCTGAATACTATTTAGCTTAACGTATTTCTATTTTTTGTTCTTGTCAATGAATATCAGCATATAGGATTCCTTACAAAGTCTAAAATTTACTTGGGCAATAAGGACCTTCTCGCTTAGAAATGGAAAAAATGGGCCGAATGGGTTTGGGTCAGCATAGGCAAATGTTTGTAAATGACTAGATGGAATGGGTTGGGTCGACCCGGAACACTTTTGTGGAAATGTTTTCTACTTTCTATAATAAAGAGTGTATCAAATATAATTACGAAATTTTAAATTCTATAATATTATAGTATTTTTTTTAATTAATACAAAACATTACGAGGACATATGGTTACAACTATCTTAGGAAACAATCACCATACCTCTAAGGCTGACATTAAAAACTGCCGACAAATTAACAGCTTAAGACTAAAAAAAACGATTTAGTAGGTCCATGTTGCAATTGACCGTAACTTGAGTTGATGGTTTAGTCTTTAACGAGAAAAGCTTCAAAGGAATATCCCCCAGAATATCTATAGCAATATAATTCTTAAACAATGCTGATTTCTCTCCTTCATATATGATAGACAATGGCACCGCTGATAAACACCTCCCAATCTCAAGGAATACCAACCAAGTTAGCGAACTCCTTGAGGTGTACCCACTCCTGATTTATAAAGAAAGCATTTCATGTTATTAGCATTTTAAAAGCCATCCCATGCCCGTATTCTGTCTTGAGTTTTTAACTTCTTGTGCATTACTAACCACACCATAAAGGCGTGTTTAGGATACATTAGGATAACCAAACAACTCTCGACCATGACACCATTTCGCCCCCCAAATAATTCCATGCATTAGATAACGAATAAGGAAGTTGATCATTTTCGATTGAAAGCCACCACAATTTGTCATCTTTGTCTTGAATATTCGAACAACAATTGACTCAATCCGGTGGAATTGTTCAGCCCATGTTTATGGCCAAACCCAACAGTGATTGTGCACTAAATCTTTCACTTTCGTCTTCATGTTGAAACCTTCATTAATTATCATACGTTTCGAAACCAACTTAATAAGAAGACCATTAAGATCCCACTTATTGAACCAAGTAGATGCTTCACCTCTCCCAATTTCAACCATAATAAACTTTTTAATACTATCACGAATCTTTAAAAATTCCTGCTACCCAAAACTGGCGTTCAAAGTTAGAGGAACATCCCAAAAACAACCTCTATATTCTGTTACTTCCCGCTCAAGTAATTATATCTCTTTTTCTGTGAACTTCATATTCACCTTATTATGTAGGTGGTTTCAAGGTATCTGGTAGAATTAGCACTCAGTGCCATGTATGTGATCCAATTGTGGGAGAGCTAACAGTTGAAGCATCCTCAGTACCAATTTACTCCATTGAAATACACTTGCTTCGTGTAGAGTCAATTATGGTTGGGGAGAAAATAGTTACAGAAACATCTATAGTTCAGACTACTCAGGTACACAACTTCTATTTAAAAAACTTTTCATTCTTTACCTATAAGTCAGATCTGGAATTGAATAATCTTTACTTCTTTTTTTTCCTTCTTCTGTAGATAGCAGATGGAGATGTCTGTCGGTCTATGTCTCTGCCTATTCATGTCATGCTTCCCCGACTTTTGACGTGTCCGACCGTTTTTGCCGGGTAAGTGGATGATATTCAGTGAAATTATTTGTATATTCTAGCCTTCCTTTTTTCAGCTTAAAGTATTTGACTGCATAACTTCAGTTCTATTGTTACAAGTGGCAAGATGGTTGGGTGGGGTGTGTTTGGTAATGGATAAAAATGGGTCTTTGTTTTTTTAAGTACGAGCAAAAGAGGCCGGGACAGGCTGTATTGACACTAAAACACTTCTGCTGACTTTATTAAATATTTTATAATTTATAACTATTGTGTTAATTGATATTACAAATACAACATTATTACAATAATGAATTAAGTTGTCCCATAAAAAATTTAGGAGTTTTTTTGGGATCAAAATACATTTTGGGCCAATGTCAACCCATTTGTATTGTGTATTGACCTGTTTCAGATAAAAGACTAATGAAATCGAACCATTTAGGAATACTAAAAGCTTAAGAAGTCCTTTGATTTTGTACCTCAGTATATGCAAAGGAAAATGCTTGGATTGACATATAAACGTAGTATCACTAACATGAAATGTGATTCAAATGGTCAATGCCTACTGAAGATCTGATGAATTCTCTGGAAATACTTCAACATTTTCCTTTGCATATATTGAGATACAAAATCAAAGGACTTCTTAACCATTTAGAATTCATAATTGGGTCGATATCAATAGTGTTTTATTTCAAACCCGTTTTGACCCGTTACCCTTGGTTAAAAAAAGCACTGAAAATGGCCTTAACGCCTTGTGTTACTGAAGGCGGTCTTCTTACGTGAGGCTGTAAAACGCAGCGCCTGTTAGGCGCTTTTCATGCTTTAGGGCTTTTTAGTGCCTTGTATTTTAAATGATATTATAGGCATCATTTGTGTTAATTTTTCTAAATGGGCCACTTTTTAAACCCTTTTGTGAACGATAAGGCAAAACTTGCTGGAATATGGGATTTTTTTTGTATCTTTTTTTCTCATACTGCATACTAGTACGTCTTTTCTCCCAAGACCCTATGGCATCTCATATTCTCATCTTGGTGTTTTGACCTTACATGGGAGGCGAAGGCTTAGTGCCTGGCGCCTTGGAGCTCTTATCGCCTTTTAAAACCAAGCCGTTATCCCACCCACACTTGGTAGCCCTTTTTGCCCCTGCTCAATGTTGTAAAAAACGCTAGGCGGTAGCTAGGCGGTCGACCACCTTGGAGCTCGGAATCCGCCTAGGCGGCGCCTAGGCGGATTGACTTTTTATATACAAATATTATAAATACTATGTATAACATAACAAAATACTTCAAATTCACTTGCAAGTTCAGATGTTAAACATTAAAAATTAAACATTAAAAATTAGACATCAATCAGATTGAAGTTAAATTCTGAAATTAAAAGAGGGTTTTATTTAAATCAAGAATATACCTTTGAATCTTTAAACAATTTGTTGTTTTGAGATCGAAAATGAAGAGAGAGTTTTCTACATGTTGTAAAAAGGTAACTATGTGAAAAAACGGCTTTGAATATGGTCATAAAACCCTAGATCTGGAACTTTAAAAGCGTTGATTTTTTTTTTTGACTTTTTTTTGTTGACCGATTTGACCCGTTTTTTGACCCGATTTGACCCGCCTAGGCCGATTTTAGCCGCCTAGGCGGTTCGTTGACCGTTTTTTGACCAAACCTTGTAATATGACCGATTTGGTGAAACACGAGGCGGTTGGTGGCCGCCTAGCGCCTAGGCGCCGCCTAGGCGGCCTTGAAATCCGATTTTTACAACACTGCCCCTGCTATTGTTCGACATTTTCAGATGAGAAATTTGTTGTTGAGTTCTTCATAGAGGCATCTAAGGAACTAAAAAATTCCTCCTTCATTATTATGAGGATTCTTTGATTATATAAGCACGGATTATCGGTGACAAATAAAGAACAATATAATTCTGCTTCGGTGATGCTTGACTTATGTTTCTCACCATTGGTCTAATTCTAATGTTCTGAATTCGTACCTCGTTTTCGTACCGGAGCGAACCCTGTTTCATGTGACTATGGTTCTAATATCAAATGTTTCAAATTGATTAGACTTGCAGCCATATATCCATATCACTAAAAGAGGATTTTGGATATCTCTTTTGGGGTGGCTTTTATCTTTTTCGTTTCATAATATATCTTAAAAAGCGAAAGAAAACTCCAGAGGTGCGAAGTCGACCCATCTACTTATGAAGAAACAGCATGAGAAACTTTTTTTTTTTCTTCTCTAACAGGTCTAAAATAACATAGGTAAATTTTTTGATCTTTTTTATATTGAAAAATGGATTTGATAAATGTAAAATATAATCTTATGATATTCAGGTTAAATGGTAATATTAAGGTTATTTAATTCTTCTCTGTATGAACCTTTAGGGCATACGGCATTAAACCATTTAGCATTTTGACGTGTTACCCATGTGGCCCCTTATGCACATAGTCTCACTTGAAGTCTGTTTTATACATTTATATTCATCTCTTTTTGGTAAGATCTATCGGGGCAATAATGAGAAAATAAATAAATAAATAAATAAAGATCCCCATTAAGTTGCAAGGTTCCCCTGGAGGTCATGTTTGCAATAACGAACTTCTTTTGCTCCGCATGAATATTTTAGAGTTCTTTCAGTTTTAAATATATCTAGTAGAACATGGCATTTGTTTGGCACCACCTATGTATACCAAGCATTTTTGGACATCCCCGAGTTTCTGTGTTCTTTCAGGTCAGAATTTTATTTACCAGAATCCAAATAAATTAACTTGATTTAAGTAGCAGTATATCACTTTATTTGCTATTGTGTTTATACGATAAAAAGTTTTAAAATATCATGATATATATATTTAAGCCCTTTTTATGAAACCTTATGTCATTTTTCTTTTAAATCACAAGAATTTTTTTATACATTTACGGAAAAGATGATGCTAACTTACCTCTGGTGTTAAGAGATTGCCGGGTTATGAATCTCTGGTTTGTATTCAATATGCTATACCCATCTAGGAGTTTTTAATGTACTCGCTTTACATTCATGTCATTTCCCACTCATGTGTATGTTTCATTCTTTGAAATATTTTGCAGTCCATTCTCTGTGGAGTTCAAAGTTACCATCCTTGTTACGTTTCTCACAGAATTGTATAATGTGCAGCAAAAATCTGATCCACGAGTGTTTAGAAAATGGGTAAGAATTAGTTCGCAGGTATTCATCATTCACTAGATGTTTCGTCCACTGATATATTATTTTATTTATCAAAACTTCAGGTTGCAATGGAAAGTCTTCCATTAGAGTTAGTTCAATCTAAGTGAATTCATGCCGAGGAACGGAAGATATTGACAGAGCCTTGTCTTTGAACTCGTTCTATTTCTGAAGAGTTCAATGTTTGAGTTTAAATCCCATATATGATTTTTAGCTTTAGATTAGTTATGGATCTCGACAAGATATGGCATAAAAGTGGAAAGCCAATGAAGATGTATAGATTAACAACCGATAGATGTTGCATGCATGACCAGGTAAGGGTGTTCATTATTTGGATTAACTGAATAGTTCGTCAAGTTCATTTGTCATTTGGGTTATTTGGATTTGGTTTTAGTTTTGCGTGAAACAAAATAATATTGGTCCACTGGTTTGGTTTTGGTTTTAAGTATCTTTACCTAATCTAAATAACTCGAAAACTGAATAAGCCCGTATTGTCCGACCCACTCGAAAACTGAATAAGCCCTTATTGCCAGAGAAACGTTTCTAGTTACCTAATCTAAAAACGCAAATACTATCCTAATAAACCCAATTCTAAATATAAATCCACATAATTATCTAAATAGTTTAACATAAATTATTAATGATTTAAATTTGAATCGGGGTAATATAATTACTCGAACAAAACTATTTCTATTTGGGTAATTCAAAATCCGTTTAAATAAACCAAATTCTTATTTGGATAGTTTGGTTTAGATGTATTATATTCAGTTTGGTTTTTGATGGATTAGTAGTTGGCAAAATATTAAAATATCCAAACCAAATAATCTCATTAACCCGAAATCTGACTAAACGTATATCCCTATAACTAGGCGATTAGTTCATATATGTCCCATGAATCGAGTAACAAGGATAACTTTTCATCTTTTAATTTTTGTGAAAGTAACAAGGACTTAAGTCGGTTGATACGTATCTAATCTCCTAACACCCGAACAATTATCCTATATATAGACATTTAAGTTTAAGATCACCTAACTTTATAAAACATTATAGTCATTTGGTTTATCTAGTAAGTTGTAAGTAACTTGCTATGTACACAACTTAAGTTGCTAGGATTAGGAGTTTAAAAGCACACATACTTGACTATCTTGCAACCTTTGGTTAATAGGGATTTCCCCTTAACATAGAGATAGCTATGAATGGCCATGAGTGATTGAAACTTATACATAGATAGCATGGCAATAAAGTCATAAAGAGGCTATGAATCAAAAACAACTAGAGGTAAGTAAACTTTCATAGGCATTATAACAACATATTATTACCCCTTTATAATATAAACTAATGCATCATTGTCAGATAAAAGTACAAGTGTTAAAATTTCTATTGGTCAACATTGTTACTAGTGCTCACAGTGCTCACAGTTTCTACTGCTTCATGGATTTTGTATGGGATGATTACTACTGCTTATTTACTATTGTTAGTTAGATGATGTTTATTTAATTCAATATTTTAGCACTTTGTTATGTATAGTATATATTCTCTAGTTGTTAAAACCTAGAATAATAGGGTTTGTTAGTCTCAAAGTCTATATATATAAATCCTTATGTAAATGAGTATGTACGTCTGTTAAGCTTAATTTGTTAACAGATTGAGGGTGCTGGTGATTATTCATTCTTGTTTCTATTGTTTACTCATATACATAAAGTGTTTAATAACAACCTTATAATATTAAAGTGTTGATCCGCTGTAAATTCTTTGATAAATCTAGATCTAAATGTTTGTTTGATACAAACTAACAGGATTTTACAAGGATCCAAAGCTCTAACAGTGAATTGTCTGATCAATTCATGATGCGGAATCTCATGAAATGATTGAATCTTAACAGTAATTGAATTGAGGATTTGATTAATGAAAGCAGAATGCGAGAATATCATTCATAAAGTGATTTTGGCGGGAATAGTCGTTTACAAACTTTAAGCTCTACGGTACTCAAGAGAGTCCGGGTTCAAAGACAACTAACTATACACACACATCACTCTATTTATAGACATCTCAATACAGACTCTCAACAAATAAAATACTTAATTCTTCATTTAACTTTAACTCCAGTGGAGTTTAGTTAAGTCCGGTGAACTAACTTGTTCACCTGAGTTAAAGTCTTCAATGAAAGACTTTCTAAGTTTTAGTTCGGGTGATAAACTTTGTTCACCCGACCAACAAAAACACAGTTTAAAGATTTCTTAGCTTCATTTATAGTTTTCAGAACCCAACAATGTCCTCCTTAGATGATGCTATGAACATCCTCAAATCAAACACAGAATAACCTCCATTTTAAGCTTCACATAATTCAAACAAAACAGTAATAACTGATACTCCAAGTTTAGCTCATCAATCTTCAGATTCTTTGAAATCAACAATCTCCCCCGTAACTTCTTATTCTCCGAACTAACAATGATGTAGGTGAGCCAACAAGTGATGACATCTTCAACAATTCATTCCTCCTCACTTTTGACAAATTTGACTTCAGTGTCGGATTAAGCCGAAATTCATGTGGTTACTAAAAAACAGGTCAAGGATCATAAGTTTTCGGTCTTTCGGGATCGTTTAGGTCCCGAAATGCCAATTTACTTATTTTCGTTATTATTTTGGACTTCACTCTCATGTAAACCACCAAATTCATCATCCGAATTAAACTCAATTTCAACTTATGAACACATACCTCAACAATATAACCAGCAACATCAACACACAACCTCATTTCTAACAACATCCAAACTAAACCCTGCATCTGAATCAACCAAATTGACTTGATTAAATTGAAATGATAGATCACTAAACTAGACTTGGATAGCTTGTAGACGTGTTATGAGTAGAATCGTCAATTCTTTAATTTTGGCTCTAATATACTCAACATCACTGCATAATCATCAAAACACCTTTGTTAGGATCTGTCGAACTAGGTTTGAATAAACAAACGTGTAGATCTAGATCTATCAAAGAGGTTGTAGCGTATCAACACTTTGATATTAACAAGGGTTAATTGATTAACAGTTTATAAGTATAAGAATAAATAAACGTTAACAATTAAGAACACAAGTATTTCACCAACAACCTCAATCTATTAAGAATAATTGTTTCGTTAACAGACGTGTGTTTACAACGACACATGGATCTATTTATATAGACCTTGAGAAAAGCCTAATTACAATTAGGTTAAAACTCTAATGAAATCACGAAGATAATTATCAATATTTGTGTACATAATTTTCTCCTTCCAATGCGCTAACAAAATCTATCTATTAAGCAGTATTACCATGCGCAAGTAGAAACTCCTCCATGCAGATCCATGCAGCCAGTAGTGACAATGTAAACAGTATTAAGTTAGCAGTAGTAATATCACCAGTAGTAATCTCCAATACTTGACCATCAGTAGAAACTATAGTCCACCAGTATTATTACTCACCAGTATTAACAAACTTATCCACCAATACTAACTAACTTCACCAGTATTAACATATTATAACCCAACAATCTCCCCCTAAACTTCTGCATTCATTCAAAAGGATAAGTTTCTTCTTTACAAAACTGGGGAATGTTGCCAATACCTCTAACTGACTACATCGAGTTTTTGTGATATGTGAGCTGGCACCTGATCTTCCAAAGTAGTTGAACTGCTTCATTTGACTCTTGGTTAGCCTTCAACTTGACATTAAGCATGTTGATCATTATGTTGATGTCGTGCTTGTACTTTTTCTCTACCAAAAAATACTCTGTTGAGCCATCACTTCTGCTCAAAGAATAAACTCCACAACTTTCGTAATGTATCCATTCAAGTACATGAGTAAATCTTGATAGCTTCTCAGGAACATTTTCAGGCTCAAAGATAAGTTCTAACACCTCCATAAATTTATCATTAAAATCCAGAACTGTACCTTCTCCATTTGAATACTTCTTGCTGCCAATGAGGAATAGATCCACCAAGTCCCTTCGGCTGATATTCCTGAAGATTTCCAGATGACTGTAAAACACTCTGAAGCTCTTGTTAGCTCTAACAACCTTGTACCCATTCTTCCCATCAATAACCACAGCAAACCAATCTACTATGGGCATCTCCGTAAAAGTGGTTGCACAATGAATATCTTCAGAATGTATAATCAGAGTCTTCATATCATCAAAGACTCTATCTGCAGCTTCATTTACCTGATCATCAGAAATCTCAGGTACACATCCAAACTCAAAGTTTCCAGAGATATCTTCTTGCTTGATCTGGACAATCTTTGGCTTTTCTTCCTCTTTCTCAGCTTCTTTTTCTTTCTCGTTTCCCTAAGAATCTTCAGTTGTAGATTTCTTTTGTTCAATTTTTGTCTTTTTCACACCGTGCTTGCCTTCCTCTTTTTACCAGTAGTAACTATTTCTACTGCTGGCTTTGACTTCTTGGCAGTAGGAACATCACCACCTAGATAAGTTCTATTTCTCTTTGCAGGCACAGATTTTTGTTGAACCTTCTTCTTCTCCACCCTTGTTTCTCCTTCCTTCTTCTTGCCAAAATGAACTACCTTGTATCCTCCTTGAGAGCTCAATCCTTCTCCAGCTCTTCTCTCTCTCTCTCTCTCTCTCTCTCTCTCTCTCTCTCTCTCTCTCTCTCTCTCTCTCTCTCTCTCTCTCTCTCTCTCTCTCTCTCTCTCTATCCAAATTGGCTTGCTCTTGAGCAGCTTTTAGAATCCTCTTCTCCTTGATGTACAGATACAAGACATTATCAAGCTTCATTGGACCAAGTTTCTTACCACTGTATTTACCAGTTGATTAAAGGAAGTCTGTGTATTTCTTCTTGTCTTCAGTCCTCCTTGTATTTATTTTCACAGTGTTTTTGCTTCTCTCCTCCTCTTTCTTCTTCTTTTGTAACAAGATTTCATCCCTTTCAATCATCTTTTGAGCAAGCTCTGCATCTGCTTTCTCTTGAGATTTTCTTTTTAATTCATCTTGTATCTGCTCATCAGCCATATTTTGAGCAGTAATTGCATCTTCTTGCTCAATCTTTTTCAACCTCTCCTTTTCAGCTTGGGCTTTTTCTTGTTCTTCTGGTTCTAGCTCCATTAGCCTTATTTTCTCATCCCTTTCTTCAACAACCTTTCTCTTCTTTTCTGTCTCTTCTTCTTCCAGTTCTTTCTTTGATTTTTCTATCAGCTTTCCCTTTCCCTTGCTTCTGTGTTCTGGATCATCATCAAGGAATACTTTTTGTATCCCTTTATTGGTAGTGATGAATCCAATTGGTCTTTCCTGGATAGGTGGAGGAATGATGGGCTCAGTAGTTTCACCAGTTGTTACCGCAGATTCACCACTAGCAAAAGTAACTGGTTTCTCCTTAGGTTTTTCAGCAGCTGCTTTTCTTTGTCGAGCTTTAGCAGCCGTGATTTGTTCCTTTCTTAAAGCCTCAGCTTTCAACCGTTCTTGCTTGTCTTTCTCCTCATTCATCTTCTCAAGTTATGAAGCTAACGTTGAATCATCTTTAATTAGTGGAACTACTGGTGGAGTACTAGTAGTAACATCAGCTTCAGATTCACTAGTTTTAACTAGTGGTTCACCAGTAGGAACTTCGTCTTCTTTGTCACCAGTATCAACTGGTGGGACATCGTCAGTAGAAATAGCTTCTTTCTCACCAGTAGTAACTGGTGGCTCCTCACCAGTAGTAACTGGTGGTTCAGTTATGATCTCCTTTTCATGTTCCTTCTCACTTTCTTCTTTGTTTTCTTCCTTCTCAGACTTATCAGTGCCTTTAAATATTTCATCCACACGTTCCCTTGCTTGTTTGATTTCTGCTTCAGTCTCTCCCATGTTCATGATCACATCGTGCATTTCTTGATCTTCAGATGTCCATTCAGTGGACTTTGAGACAACAGAAGAAGGGGCATATGGGGCATATCCTTTATCCTTTTGTTCAGTCTACTTGTTACCTTCACCTTTTTCCTTGTTACTTGTCACAAATGTTTTGATTTCAGCTTCAACTTCATGATCAGACCATTCAAAGTCTACATCAGTGATTACTCTTTCTACATTTGTAACCTCCTTCTCAACATTTTTAACCACCACCTCTTCTTCCTTCTCTACCTCTATTTCAACATCTTCAAAAATAGGAACTTATGTTTCTACATTTTGTTCCTCTTCTTTCTGTTCCTCCTTGTTAACTGACTTTTCCTCAACTTTATCCCCCTTATTGGCAGCATTCTCATCATGCTTGGCTGAGGAGTTGGAGCTTGAACTTGAACTTGAAGGAGTGGGCAGTTTAGGATTTGCACCACCCTTCTTGCCTCCTTTCTTTCCAACCTTCTTCCCAATCTTTACTGGTTTCTTTAACACAATTCTGCACAGTTGCACCTCTTTCACCAACCGAGACACCAATTTCTTGAGTCCCTTAATTTCCTCCTCCTGAGCATCCACCTTCAGTATGAACTTTTGGTACATTTCCATCAATTACAGATTTGTATAGTTAAAACTATCCTCCCCAACCTTCTGTTGAGTACCAACATTGGGCAGATCCTTGGATGATTTAGAGGGTGCCTCCTGCCTAGCAGAAGCATCACCCTCCCCCTTGGTCTCTTGGAGCCTTGGACCTCTTGAGAATGATTCCGAAGAAACATCCTCATTAAGAGTTTCCGTTGATTGGTTATTATTGCTTCTCTTACTGTCCTGAGCACCACGAGGTGGTGCATCAGTAGTATGAGCCCTCTCAACATGGTCTCCCCCATCCTTATGGCCCACCTTCTTAACTGGTTTTTGTAATTGGTTTGACTGTTTTAGTTTTAGGTCCAAGAGGTGAAGGACCCCTCTTGGCCTTAGGGGCGTACTCCTTCTGAGGTGTACTCTGAGTTGATGGGGATGGTGCACCAGAGGAACTCTTTTTAGGTTCAATAACAGGTTCAAATGATGAAACATGTGGTGTGGGTTGGGACTCAAGTGGGTTACTTGGAACTTCACCAGTTGAAACAAGGATACTCACCATTGTTTAGAACAGAGGTGTCACCTTCCTAGAAAATTTATTGACAGTTCTCCTCATATTTGAAAATGTTTTCTTGGAGTGAGAATCCATGAGGAGAACTTCGCCCTCATTGGACAGATTATCAAGCTCTTGTTAAAAATAACTTGTAAAAATCGTGGATACATTAAAAACTTATTTTCCACGTGAGCAAGATTCCACTTAAGATCTGAAAAAATCATGTTTGAAAAATTGAACACCCTTCCTGTAGCTAGACACACCATAGCAGTAGCTATGGTGGTGTTAAACTCATTCCAGGTGTACCTCTTTTTGGAGATACACTGTTGTAAAACATGTACCAGGTACCTCCATTGGGGAGAGAGAAGCGCTTTTTGAAAACTGAATTTAGTTAGGCTTCCCTCATACCCCATTCTTTCAAAAATTTCGAAGAGTTCATTGTTTGGAATAGAAGTAATACCTGAGGCATCTTGAAGTTCAAGATGAGAACGAATGTTGGCCTGTGTAACTATCACTTCCTTCTTTTCAATCACGACTTTGATGCGTTCTTGGTCATTGACGTTATCAAGAATAGATGTGTTCCAAAACTCGCGGATGTGCTTTTCATGAACCTCTGGGTTCACCGTTAAATCATAACGAATGTATGATTTTCGTAGATATTTGATGATTTGGTGAAAATCAGTGGCCTCTTTATGAAGGGTTAGATCAGTTACGATGTTGTGAGAGGCGCCAAAAGCAAGTTCTTGTTGTTCCGCCATTGATTTTGTGAGTGATTAATCGTTGAGAATGATCAATTTAGGGTTTGCCGAAGATAAGAGGGTTTCTTTCGAAATAGGTTTCCTTCGACGGAGGGTTTTGATTGTGAGGAGCGAAATTTAAATTTGAATGGAATTAAGTATTTCAATTGACTCCTCAATTTATATTAAATTAGCCCCTACAAAAGAAAGAAATAACCACTTTTCTATTGGCAGTAGAAACTTTCCGCCAAATTATAATAACTGGCAGTAGTAACGGCTACCACTAGAAAGTATTAGTAGTACCTTGATGTACGAAATCGAGTATATTTTAAAAACAAGAAATACTTACGACTCGCCTACACAATCTTAGGTAGTGGACCTAATCAAGTATAGTATAGTTTTAGGTAAATCAGGTTCGTTCGCAGGGACTGATGGTTGAAATATTGTCACACCCCGCTAAAGCGGAAACACGGAATGTGAAGAGCTGGAAAATCATATCACAGGTCATATAAAACATAACGGCAAAAGAGTCATTCATTAAAATCAAAGTGTTTAAAGATCCATTCAAACAACCAAGAGACAATAGTTTAGTACATCGACACACAAATTAAAATGTTTCATTAAATAATCCCCAAAATAACTGGCCAAGTCTTTTCCCAATAAGGTCCTCACACGACCGCCTCGACCCGTCCATGCCATGCATCACGTGCTTACACTAATTTCCTGAAACATAAGATAAAGTGTCAACTACGAAAACGCAGTGAGTGAGTTACAGTTTAAATAGTTGGCATAAAAGTATGAGTAAAGTATATAAAGTAAAAGTTTTCCCATAAGGGAGATTAGCGGAGAAAAGTCGCTTAAAGAGTTTATATACTTGTAAAGTTTAAGTAACGGGCGAATAGTGCCCTAAGTTGTAAAGACTAAATAAAATCACATTTAGTCAAATAGTAGAAGCGGATAACAATCGCTAAAAGTTTATAAGTTTATGCGTAAGTAACTAAATAGATTTCTTGTATCAACCACTTGGCATCTATAACTTAAGTGTTCACACTAATCCGATTATCAACCGTGCGGCCCCAACTCCCCGCCTCTCAAACGGGAAATTAAAAGAAATTCAGTAAATATGTACTTAGACTGCCATCTAAGTAAGGAACGGTTCTTTCCTAAGTATCGATACCCATAATTACTATACGGCTTAAGTAGTTAATAGTGTGTAAGAGAGAAACTAAAGAATAATTGGGCACTATGTAATTTAATTTTAAAAGAGAGAGAATCAATATCACTTAAGAGCGTGTTATAGTTCCATCAAGGGTCGGTTACGCATACAAGTATCAATAAGTAGTTGAGTTAAAGAGATAAACAACAATTATAAATAGAGAAAGAGATGTTTTACGCATAAGAAATTAAGTAGACGTTTCAATGTCAAGTTTTAATAGAGTCAAAGTCAAAGTTTAATAGAGTTAAAGTTGATAAAGTCAAAGTTGATGTATTGCAATTTGTTTCATAAGGTTTTAAATGCAATTAATCTTATGTTTCCCCCAAATTCATGTAAAACATATAAAACAAGGGGTTGTAACTCACAGATTGCGAAGAGATCGAGAACTTGGAATTTCGGTCGGAATGTGTAAGCCGGAAATCACGGATTGCCTATAATACCAAGGTAGTTTAATGAGTTGTTATATTATTAGGTTCTTATGTAATAATATAGGTAAGGTGTCATTAAAGGGTAAGTGTTAAATTTAAGTATCGTCAAAATAGTCCAAAAAGGTAATTGTCACGTTTTTGTCCGAAAGTCCGATTTAACGTTTTAGGTTATTATATCTTAAGTGTTTTTGCTCGCTGAGGTGACCTACAATTTCTGAGGAAATTTGGGCAGCGCTTCCGCGCCCAAATTTCATATCCAAAAATTGTAAATCAACTCCGCTCACAAATCACCTAACATACAATAATACATATTTTATAGCTTATCAAAGTCCAAATAGTCCAACACAAGTCACTTTTATTATTGATTTCAATCATCTCAGTCCCCACATGATTCCAGTAAAAAGTCCAGAAGGTAACATATTCTAAAAACGAGTAAAACGACAAGTTTTCGGGGAGACAGCAGCCCGGTGCGCAGCACCTGTCAGGGGGTGCTGCGCACCTCCTTGCTGGTTTCCCCGTTTTTGAGATTTCTTTGTTAAAAACGTATTTTCACCCATAGATTCCAACATGCAACCGGTTAAGACTTATTAAAACATCTTTTTAACAGTTTCTAAAGAGTATTTGGTTTCAAATCCGTGGATCTAAAGATTATTCATGTTAAAAACGTTTTTGACCGTAAAAAGTCATAGATTTATGTAAAAATACATTTTCAACCGTTAGATCTTACATGCAATTGAATATTTATGTAAGAATAATAAAAATAAAGAAATCTACCGGAGGAAAAGCTTGGATGATGAGTTTTTGGTCGGATTTAGCCCCAAAAATCTTTACAACCGTGGTCCTTTTTGAAATAACAACACCCCTTTGCTTTCCTTGATGATCCAAAACGTTTTTAGTGGATGGAAATGGTGTTTATATGGCTGGAGTTCACTGGGCTTAGAGAGAAATAGAGAGGAAAGAGGTATGTGTGTGTTTTTAGTTTTGTAAAAGTGAAAGTAAAAATGAAAAGAAAAGATAAATGGGTATAGGGAGTGTAAACCTGGTCTTGGGACAACAAATGGGCAGTAAAGGCACGTTTTCTATTGGTCAAATTGGGTGGTGGTGGTGTAAAACGAGTAAGGGACCAAATTTGTAAATATTTTGAAAATCTGGCGCGAGGTGCTGCGCACCATAGCACTAGGTGCGGCGCACCGGGCCATTTTTGGTCTTTTCGAAATTTTCGTTTTTACGTTTTTACTTCGTGGGACCTTTTTGTTAATTGCAAGTTCTTAATTATGATTGACTATGAACTTAGGAAAGCTCAATAGGTGTTTTCTTGGTATTAGGACTTAAAATTTTGATTCCGGAAGTTATTCCGACACTAGTTCCGATAAAGTATAGATTCAAAAGTTACGAACCAAAATAGAGCGAACGAGACAAAGAAGTAACTAACGTTTCGAACTGATATCACAACAGAATAAGTACCTGAATTTCGACGGTTGTCACATTCTCCCTGGGTTGAAAGAAATTTCGTCCCGAAATTTAGTGCGTCTTATCAGGTAGAAGAGTTCTCGAATAGATGAGGATATTTCTGACGGAATTGGTCTTCACGCTCCCATGTGAATTCATGACCGCGTCGAGAGTTCCACCGAACTTTGATTATCGGAATACGGCTTTGTCTAAGCTGTTTGACCTCGCGGTCAACAACTTCGAGTGGTTCCTCGATGAAGTTTAACTTGCTGTCGATTTTGACTTCGTCAAGAGGGATGACGATAGTCTCATCAGACAGACACTTTTTCAAGTGTGAGACATGGAACACGTCATGCACACTCGCGAGAGTTTGAGGAAGGTGGAGACGATAAGCAACGGGACCGATACGTTCGATGACTTAAAATGGACCGGTGTACCTTGGACTCAGTTTACCGCGTTTCCCAAAACGGACTACTCCTTTCCAGGGCGATACTTTGAGGAGTACACGGTCGCCCACTTGGAACTCGAGGGGTTTCCGTCGGTTGTCAGCGTAGCTCTTTTGTCGGGTACGGGAAGTCTTCAGTCGTTCACGGATGGTGGTGATCTTGTCGATGGTCGCCTGGACGATGTCGAGTCTCGTAAGTTGTCGGTCGCCCGCCTCTAGCCAGCAGAGCGGTGACCGGCACTTACGCCCGTAGAGAGCCTCGAACGGAGCACACTTGATGCTGGCATGGTAGCTGTTGTTATAGGAGAACTCGACCAAGGAAAGGTGAGTGTCCCAACTTCCTCCGAAGTCTACCACACATGCTCTCAGCATATCTTCAGGTGTCTGAATCGTCCTTTCGCTCTGGCCGTCAGTCTGAGGGTGATACGCTGTGCTGAGGTCTAATCGAGTACCTAAGGATTTCTGGAGAACATTCCAGAAACGGGAGGTGAATCGGCTGTCCCTATCGGAGATGATGGAGAGTGGGTGTGACGTCCCGTCTATTTGAGGTACTTGAGTTACCGTCATTAATTATATTTTATTCGCAAATGATTTCGACCCTTGTGTTACGCTTTGTTTTGCTCGCGATTTACTGTTATTGAGTATCGGGTTTTCGTATATACTGATTTGTCCCTCGGGACGTGATAAAATTATTTTATCTAAGTGCCAATTAGTTAGTATCCTCATAAATATAAGTTAGAAGGTTTATGCCAAATTTGTCGGTTATCGTATTCTTTATCCGCGAGTTATCGCACTTTTACTCTTGTTTACTCTTTTACCGAAATCGTGCGAATCTCGAAATCGAAAGTGAAAATATAAAATTAAATGAACCTAATATAAGGTAAATCAAAGTGTGAACTTTCCTAAGTTCAACGCAAAAAGAATCGGGAACTTTCGACGAACGAAACTCCTTAACGATCGCGAAAACGAAAATCAGGAAATGCTGGAAATCACCCGGTGCGCAGCACCAGGTCATAGGTGCGCAGCACCTCTTTGCCAGAATTCAAAAATCTTACACTTTTGGTCCTTATCTCGTTTTACCCATCCACCACCCATACCAACCAATCAATGGACGACCTTTTGCTCAGTTTTCTGCCAGATTCCAACCCCCAAAGTGTATCATTACACTCCTTTTTCATTTCTTTTCTTTTCATTTTTCTTAATTCAAAACACACACACACAAAACACCTACAACTATTTTCTCTCTAAGTTTCTCTCTATCAAACCCCATTTCCAGAAACTTTCTACCATAGAAATCCATTTCTAATCCATCAAAAATCGTTTGATCATCAAGGCAAACAAGGAGGAGCAAAACAAATTCGGTTTCAAGCATTTATCTTCACTTTTGGAACTCTAAATCCGTCCAAAAGACCATCCATCCATTTCTATCCGGTAGAAATCATTCCCTTATCATTACTTACTGTTTTTATTTGTTGCATGTATGATCTAAGCCTCGAAAATGAGTTTTTGTAAGGATTTATACCACTTTGTTTACAAAAACGATTTTTATATAAACACTACTTAGATCTATGTTTTTGTGAGTAAAAGTTATATAGAAACCATAAAAATGATGTTTTATAAGTTATTTACTGGTTGCATGTCGAGATCTTTGAGTTACAAAACGATTTTAGCAAGAAAAACACGAATCGGGAAAATGGCAGCAGCCAGGTGCGCAGCACCTGTGCCCAGGTGCGCAGCACCGGGCTGCTGACCTCCCGAAAATGTGTCGTTTACTCGCTTAAAACTTGTTTTCACGTTCTGGTCTTTTGTCAATAATATTATGGGGCTGAGATGAGTAAAAACAGTAATAATGGTGACATTTGGTGCATTCAAATCCTTCGTTTTGCTAATTGTTGGTGTTTGTTTGTGTTTCGGAGGCGAATATTCTCATCGTTGTACCACCGAAGTTGTCGTTCCAATTCTGGTCAAATCAAGCGGAGTTAGCGGTATAACTTGTTACTCTTGTGAATCTTGTGATTTCATTACATGTGTATTATTCGGTTTTAGCCTTGAAAATCGGTTAGGATAATTTATTAGACCAACACTCGTGCGTTTGATCGATTTGGACTAAAGTTGGACAAAATGTTATAATATAAGTAACCAAAGTATTATGTAAAGCTAAATATGGTATTATGTATTATTTATAATGGTTTAAAATGCATTGTTGATAAGCGGGAAAGTGATTGAATAAATGGACTAATATTTTATGACGCGGAAGCTCTGCCGAAATTTCATCTCACAACTTTTTACGACTTAAAACACTTATATAAATAAATTGTATACCAAAGTAACATATTATACAAAAACATTGTCTTTGGACTCAAAGACACCAATGCAATCTCGAATGTCATAATAGTACTTAAATGGACATTTTAAACCTTTGCGATACTTTAAACTTCGTCTCAATTTAATCATTGTTTTAAGTCATCAAAATGTGATTTTTCGACAAACTTTATAAATGGTTTTGAAAGACATTTTACTCAAAACATTTTGGTATGAAAAGACTTCAAATTATTCTAAGTGTCTTTTGGGCTTTTAATTTGATTTTGACTTTAATAAGTCAACTTAATTGAACCTTGACTTCTATAAGTCAACATCTTAATCTGGGTCATTATAATGAACATTGGTATTAACATTTATATTAGTAATCCTTTCGACTCGGAGTTATCTTTTGCTTCCAACGGTCGCTGTTGACGTGAAAGACCGATATCTTACCGATCGGCCCTTTTCTGGCGCGGAACATCGTCTTCTTAATCCGTCATCCTTATTCGATTTACTAAACGTTGGAATATTATATTAAACTTAATCTTAACCGACAAGGCTAAACCGGACCTAGACTTATATGGATACTGAGACTATGATGTTTATTGTTTAAGGCACTTAGACGGTGGAATTGTGGTCCCGTGTTTGTATTTTACCCGA
>CAJVGC010000592.1:14339409-14387910 GCA_910822075.1 Senecio squalidus
CTTGCATAAGTCATTTTGAACTAGGCAGGGGTGATCAGGCCATGCGTAGTTAAAAACAATCATGCAATCGCAAAATTAATTCACTAAAGTTTTGAACCCATAATGATTTTCCGAAAAGTCTTGGTTATAGTTTGGTTTCAAAAACTTTTTGGAAATTTCTAAAACCGTTTTCACTACAACCTGTGCTCTGATACCAAGTCTGTCACACCCCGCTAAAGCGGAAACACGGGATGTGAGAGCTGGAAGATCATTACACGGTCATAAGCAAACATAAACGATTCAAGTCATTTTGATTAAAATAAAATTGTTCAAAGTTCGACAACCAAGCAGTTCATAAGTTTCAAAATAAAATACAAGTACAAGTTTCAATTAAAAATTCCCAAAATGAAAGGTCTTTTCCCAATGAGCGCCTCACGTGACCATATCGACCCTCCTTTGCCATGCATTCCGAACACTTACTTTAATTTCCTGAAACATAAGATAAAGTGTCAACTACATAAAGTAGTGAGTGAGTTACAGTTTAGAGTTCGAGAAAGTTTCAAAACGTATACTGACGTCATAAGTAAAAAGAACGAGTTGACGTTTGAACATATGTGTAAATAGTAAAAGTTTGTGTGTACGCGAGTAAAAATAATTAAATAAACTCGTATAGTAAAGTTGTAGCGGAATCCAGGCGCTAAAAGTCTATGCGTATGTAGTATGTGTTTAACTAAATAGTAACTCGTATCAATCACTTGGCATAATATAAGTAGTAAGTATACACTAAGCCGATTGTATGGTCCTGATCTAGCCCAAAAATGTTTAATTGAGTGAACATCTGTGTGGTAGTAATATGTACTTGGGACGCTAACCCTTAGTAAGGAGTGACCACTCCTAAGTATCGATACCCATATGACTAACGTTTGAACATATGTGTAAATAGTAAAAGTTTGTATGTACGCGAGTAAAAATAATTAAATAAACTCGTATAGTAAAGTTGTAGCGGAATCCAGGCGCTAAAAGTCTATGCGTATGTAGTATGTGTTTAACTAAATAGTAACTCGTATCAATCACTTGGCATAATATAAGTAGTAAGTATACACTAAGCCGATTGTATGGTCCTGATCTAGCCCAAAAATGTTTAATTGAGTGAACATCTGTGTGGTAGTAATATGTACTTGGGACGCTAACCCTTAGTAAGGAGTGACCACTCCTAAGTATCGATACCCATATGACTAACGGCTATTGCTAATAGTGTATAAGTGTTCCTGATCCAAAAACGGGCAATTGTACAAAGTTCCAAAAGTTGTGTTGAGTTCTTACGAGCTTATATATCCATCAAGGATTGGTCGCTAACAAGTATCCTAGTTTGGTTAACCCGCTAAGGCAATAACACAAATATGCATAATAGTTGCAAGTTCCAAGTTTGTACAAGTTCCACAGTTCCAAAGTTTAAAATGTTTCAAAGTTTTGAACAAGTTTCCAATAAGTACCAAAAGTATCAAGTTTCCAATTGTTTAATAGTTCGCAAATAGTGTTAAAAGTTATGACACATGTAATCTTATGCTTCCCCCAAATAATGTTTAAAATGTACAAAAGTAAAACAAGTGGGGTTGTAACTCACGGTTTGCGAAGGTAAGAGATATGAACTAGCACGAAGAGAGGCAGAACGCGTCGGGAATCACAAACGACCTAAAACACCGGAATGTTGTATAAGTTATATTAGTATAATTTGAGTTATGTTAAGTTCCAATTTAACATTTTTAAGTCTCAATTTATTATACTTAGATTCTGTCCCAAAAGTTTATTACGGAAATTTTTATAAGGTTTATGTGTTCGTGTACGTTTTATAGTCCGATAAGTTCAATTATGTTCAAAAAGTGTCAAAGTTCCAAGTCGAAGTGTGTAAGTCTCGAAGCTATTATGTTACTGAATTTGAGATGTATTTTACGTTGAAAATTGGGCAGCGCTTCCGCGTTATAAAAATTATGTCCATTTTCAAAACACTTTCCCGCTTCAAAATACACAATATAACGTTTTAAGCAATAATACACAAGTTTTAAGTCCAAAAGCCCTTTTCAAACAGTTTATAAGTCAAAACAGTAGCTTATTAATATGTATATATTCTGTGATGGTTTATTTTAGCTTATTTTCACGTTTTACGGCCTTTAGACGACAAAAGTAGCGAACAGGAATATTCAGGCGGCGGCTGGAGGAAAGCAGCCGCCGGCTGACCTTTAGCCGTCGGCTGAAATCCTTCGGCCGCCGGCCAAAAGCCTTCGGCCAGTTTTAAAGTTGCTTTATTTTTCGATTTTCAGCTCGTTTAACCGTTAGATTCGACATGCAAACTGATATAACTCAAACATATGTATTTTTAAAGTAAAATCACTGTTTTCTTTTAGATTTACATGTTAAATATATAGATCTATCATAAAAACTTGTTTTTAAGCAAGAAAACGTTTTGCATGTTTATGAAAACTTATTTCCAAGTTTTAGATCTTACATGCAAGTGAATATATATATATATATAAAAACAGTAAAAAGGAAGTGTTTTACCGAAGGAAATAGTAAAGTGATGGCTTGGATGAGTTTTAGCTTCAAAAACTACTTGGAACCCGACTTAAACCTTTTCCTTGTTACCCCTTTGATCTTAGGACGATTTGTGTATGATTTTTGTGGTGTTTATGGACTGATTTTGGTGTTTAAGTTTCTGTTTTCTTTGAGTTTTTGAGAGAGAGATTGGAGAGTGTTGTGTGTGTGTGTGTTGGTAATTTGAACTGAAAATGAAAAATGGATTGAAAGTGGGTAAAGGGGTGATGGACTGCTCTTGGGGGTCACAATTGGCAGTTAATGTTGCCCAGTCCCGAGCTACACAAAGTTGGTCCAATCAAGTTTCATGCAAAAATGAGTCATCATCCAGCTGGACAGCGGGATTCAGCCGCCGGCTGAATATATTCAGCCGTCGGCTGGATTGCAAAGTCCAGCTTTTTGACGTTTTGAGTTTTCCGTTATAATTAGTTAAGGACTAGAATCTTTTTGGTTACCGTTATGAACTTAGTCAAGTTCTTGTATTGTTTATTTGGTGTTAGGATTTATATTTTGATTCCGACATTAGTTCCGACGATAAAAGACACAATAAGTATGAACCCGAACAATATGAACACGATACAAGAGAACTAGAGTTTTGAACCGATTAAGTAACTGAAAATCACCTGAAATTTAGACGGTTGTCACAGCTTCGGTTTAGTAATCATTGGTACAATACCAAACTATAATCAAGACTCTTCACAAATCATTTCACGAACTTTTAAACTTTAGTAAATTAATTCCGCAAATGCATGGTTCATTTTGAACTACGCGTAATTTGGCCAACTACGCCTAGTTCGGAATAAATTATGCAAGAACGGAACGTAATTGCTATTGTTAATAGTTTGAGTCAATAATTCCCTGTTGTGTTGATTCCCGATTTTAGTCCGTCATTCGAAGAGTTTCATATTTGATGCGCTATGACTATGATTCCTTGTACGTCTATACCCTTAGCGTCTTCCTTCGAAATAGAGTTAGTCGTTGGTGATTATTGCGTGCTACCGAAGTACTTTCTGCCTATTGCGTTAGTTCCGATGACCATTCTTTTCTTATCGACGTGATCCCGAACACTTTAGGTAGCTTCGAAGATATTACCGGCATGGATGGGTTGTCGACACACCGTGCAGAGGTTATATGTTTCGTAAAGATTATATGCGTACCGTTATCGCAGGAAGAACTGTTGTTAGATCAGGGGGATAAGGCGGAGAAGCGCCTTAAGATCTCCTCGTGCTTGAAAGTTCGGGAGTACATCAAATGGGATTGCTCACTCTTTCTTGCACCCCTAGTAAAGAAAGACTTCGCGGAAAATTTGGAAGAGATCCGTAGTTTTGGATTACTCCGTGGTACGTGACCCTCCCGACGTGTTCCTAGAGGACTTACATGGATTACCCCTAGTGAGATGTGGAGTTTCGGATTGACTTAATTCCGAGAGCAGCGCCAGTGGCGGAGGCTCCTTATCGGTTAGCACCTTCGGAGATGTTATAACTATCGAAGCAGATCCAGGATTTGGTGGACAAAAGCTTCGTTAGACCAAGTTTCCCTCCCTGAGGCACGCCGGTATTTTTTGTAAAAAGGAAAGATGCTGAGTACAAAACGACTTGGAGGATTGAGTCGCATAACAATTATGATTGAGAGATTCGCTACCATCTGGGTAAGGCGAACGTAGTAGCCGACGCGTTAAGTCGCAAAGAATCGGTTAAGCCGGTGAGAGTTCGCGCTATGATGGTTTCTATTCAGTCGAGTTTGAAGACTCGTATTATTCAAGCTCAGCAGGAGGCTCTCACCAAGGATTGTCTGAAGGATGAAGGACTATTTGGTTTGGCACGTCAGTTGGAGCCGAAAGACGACGGGGTATTGTATTTCTTGGATCGTATTTGGGTTCCCGTCGGTCTTAGGCAGTTGGTTTTGGATGAAGGTCACAAGTCTAATTACTCTGTTCATCCCGGAGCGAATAAGATGTACCACAACTTGAAAGATTTTTATTGGTGGCCCGGCATGAAGAGGGTGATCGCCGAGTATGTAGGCAAATATGTTACATGTTCTAAGGTTAAGGCTCAGAATCAGAAGCCTTCTGGCCTTCTTCAGCAGCCAGAAATCCCTCAGTGGAAGTGGGAAAATATTACGATGGATTTTGTTACGAAGCTTCCTAGGTCTTCAGGAGGTTACGATACTATTTGGGTCATAGTTGACCGGCTGACTAAGTCAGCACATTTTCTGCCTATTCGAGAAGATTACCGAATAGAGAAGTTGCCTAGATTATATATTGATGAGATCGTGCCCAGGCATGGAATTCATGTATCAGTTATTTCGGATCGCGACGCGCATTTTACTTCGAGGTTCTGGCAGACGCTACAGCGAGCTTTAGGCACCCGATTAGATATTAACACGGCTTATCACCCTCAGACCGATGGACAGAGTGAGCGCACGATTCAGAAGTTAGAAGATATGCTACGCGCGTGTGTTTCAGGCTTTAGTAGGAGTCGGGATCGACATTTATCTTTGGTCGAGTTTTCATACAATGATAGTTACCGCTCCAGCATTTATTGCGCGCCGTTTGGGGATTATTTACTGTCATAAGGGTAGGTCTCCACCTTGTTGGGCTGAGATTGTTTATAGCAGATTATGGGTCCGGAGTGGATCCAGGAGACTACCGATAGGATCTTTAGAATAAGGATCATCATCTTGCCGCTAGAAATCGTCAGGAGAATTACGCGGAATTGCGTCGGAAACCTTTGGAATTCAAGGTCGGCAACGTGGTGTTATGGAAAGTTTCTCCGTGGAAGGATGTGTTCTATTTCGAGAAGGGCAGCAAGTTAAGTCCACGTTTACGGGTCCTTTTAGAGCTTTGTCTCGTGTTGGCCCATTGGCATTCCTTCTTGAGTTGCCACCTGAGTTGTGCGGTGTGCACGACATATTTCACGTAGCGCATCTCAAGAAGTGCCTTGCTGGCGAGCCTTTGATTGTTCCCTGGGAGAAACTACGCTTGGATGATTCGCTACACGTAATAGAGGAGCCGGTGGAAATCGTTGACCGAGAGGTCAAGCGTTTGCGGCGGAGTCGGATTCCTATAGTGAAGGTCCGATGGAACTCTAAGTTGGAGCCGAGTACTCGAGAACGGGAGGGCGAAATACAGCGGAAATATCCCCATCTCTTTTCTAGCAGTTATGCTCCATAGTCATTT
This sequence comes from Senecio squalidus, assembly GCA_910822075.1. Lineage (NCBI taxonomy): Eukaryota > Viridiplantae > Streptophyta > Magnoliopsida > Asterales > Asteraceae > Senecio > Senecio squalidus. The sequence goes on from CAJVGC010000592.1 coordinate 14,345,156, forward strand.
CGAGGACGAAATTCTTTTTACTGGGGGAGGCTGTGACGTCCCGTCCTTTTTGAGATACTTATGTTACCGTTACTATTTTAATATTATTCGCAATTGGTTTGACCCTTGTATTTCGCTTTGTTTTACTCACGGTTTATTTACTGAGATTCGGGTTTTAGGTGTTTAGATTTATTCGTCCCTCGAGACGTAAGACTGTGTTTATCTAAGTGCCAGATAGTTAGTATGCTCATGGTAAAAAGTTAGAAGGTTTATGCCAAATTTGTCGGTTAATGCATTCTTCGTATCCGAGATATCGTGCTTTTGCTCTTGTTTATCTTTTACCGAAATTGTGCGTTTCTCGAATCCAAAATTTAAAAGTTATCATTTAATGAATCAAAATACCAAGAATACTTATAATGAACTTGCCTAAGTTCATTTGGAATCAAACGGTAACTCCTATCGAACAAAAATGCTTAACGACAGCGGAAACGGGAAGTCTACCGAACCAGCCGTCCAGCCAACAGCTGGCAGGGCTTCAGCCGGCGGCTGAGCTCCTCCAGCCGGCGGCTGGATGCTGCTGACAGGTGGTGGATGACTCATTTTTGCATGAAAATCGATTGGTGCCACTTGGTTATGCCCGATTTGACCCCTATTCTGCCAGAAAATCCAGTCTCCTAGGTGATAATATCATTTTCCTTACCATTTTCTTTCATTTCTCTAATTACAAACACACACACACAAAGTGTTTTCTCCCAAACTCTCTCTATATTTTCTTCATTTCTCTTCTTGGTGGCTGTAAATCCCAGCCAAGAATCACCAATAAATCTCCATAAACATCACCATAATCGGTTATATTTAACAAAGGAAGCAAGAGATGGTCGTCTAGTGGAAGTGTGTTTCGGTTGTCATCATTTTCGGGTCTAATCTCCATCAAAATCTTCATCACAATCAAGCTAGATCATCATACTTTCATTTTACTTGAGGTATAACAAACTTTTCCCACTGTTTTATACACATTTTTACACATGCATGTTAAACTTAATACCAAATAATGAGTTTTTATAAAAGTTATTGGTGATTTAATTAAGAACATAAGTTTTATAAAGTTTTACATAAGATCTTGGTATAAAAAGTTGTTATTTGAAGAAATCTGTGGATATTATTAAAGGTTTATAAACTGCATGTCAAAATCTACCGAAAATACTCTTGAAAACGCTTCAAATCGCTAAAATTAACGAAATCTGGAGCTGATTGTGGAGCTCCAGCCGGCGGCTGGATGAGTCTGTTAACACAAAATCTTCGTCTTGCTAATTATCGGTGGTTGTCTTGTGTTTTGGAGGCGGGATATTCTCATCACTGCACCACTGAAGTTGTTGTTCCAGGTCCTTGTCAAAATCAAGCGGGTGTTAGCGGTATAAATTGTTATCCTTGTGAATCTTTCGATTTCATTATTTTCGTTATTCGGTTTTAGCCTTGAAAACGGTTAGGGTTAATTATTAGACCAACACTCGTTGTATTTTATTGGATTGGACTGAAAATTGGACAATAATGTTTAAAATATAAGTTAACCAAAGTATTGTATTAAACTTAATATGGTATTATCAATTATGAATAATGGCTTAAAATGCAATTGTTGTTAAGCGGGAAAGTGTATGAAATTTGGATGAATATTTTATGACGCGGAAGCGCTGCCGAATTCCAACTCACGACTTTTTACGGCATTAAAATACTTATATAAATAAATTGTATACAAAAGTAACATATTTTACAATAACATTGTCTTTGGACTCAAAGACGCCAACGCAATCAAAAATGTCATAATATTACTTAAAACGGACATTTGAAACCTCTTCGCGATATATTAAACTTCGCCACCAATCTTGATCATCGTTTTAAATTCGTCAAATATGTTTTACGACAAACTTTATAAAATGGTTTTGAAAGGCATTTTACTCTAAATATTTTGGTATGAAAAGACTTCAAATTATTCAAAGTGTCAAATTGGACTTTTAAATTGACTTTGACTTTTAATAAGTCAACATATTTGACATTTGACTTTTATAAGTCAACATCTTTAAATCTTGGTCAATCGAATAAAACCTTGGTGTTCAATATTCCTTTCGACTCGGAGTAATCATTCTTTTCCAACGATCACTCTGGGCGTGAAAGACCGATATTTTGCCGCTCGTCCTTCTTGGCGCGGAACATCGTCTCCCGAATACGTCATCTTGATTTAAATTATTAAATGTTGGAATATTTTATATAACTTAATCTTAACCGACAAGGCTAAACCGAACTATACTCATAGAGATACTGAGACTATATTACTTACTGTTTTAGGGCACTTAGACGGTGGAATATTTTATATAACTCTGTGTTTACTTTACTCGAGAATTGCTGAAGTTGTATTATGAGTTATTCGTAGCCATTGTCTTAAATACTTTTGGGCTGTAAAGCGTATTTTAAAACTGTTTGCATGTATGCGGGACATTGTTGATTATCGTGTTTACCTAGTTGAATAGGTCTGCCTTAGATCAGGAGTCTCGGGTAAATAATCACGGAGCTACAACTCCACCGTCTAAGTTCCTTAAACAATAAACAACATAGTCTCGGTATCTCTATAAGTCTAGTCCGGTCTAGCCTAGTCGGTTAAGATTAAGTTTAGTATAACATTCCAACGATTATTTAGTTTACACAAGATGACGTATTTAGGAGACGGTGTTCGGTGCCAAGAAGGACGAGCGGCAAGATATCGTTCTTTCACGTCCACAGTGATCGTTGGAAAAGAATGATTACTTCGAGTCGTAAGGAATATTGAATACCAAGGTTTTATTAGATTGACCAAGATTAAAGATGTTGACTTTATAAAAGTCAAATGTCACTTATGTTGACTCAGTAAAAGTCAAAGTCAATAATTTGAAGTAAAATCAAGTCATTTGAAAGAAAGTCAAGGTAAAATTCCAACTTTGACACTTTGAATAGTTTGAAGTCCTTTCTTCCCAAAATATTGTTCCAAAAATTGGTCCGAAGGTTAACGTTATATTTAGTCTGAATAGTTCCAAAGTTAAAGTCATCATTATGATAGACATGTTTAGGTTACTGAAATGGTTTAAGTTTTCTAACGAAATTTGGGCAGCGCTTCCGCGCCCAAATTTCATGTCCAAAACCTAAAGCCATTTCCGCTCACAAAACACGCATATACACATAATAACTTAATAAACAAGTCCATTTAGTCTAAAGAGTTCAATACAAGTCACCATAGTTATTATTTTAGTCATCTCAGTCTCAGATTATTATTCACTAAAAATACAGAACGTGTACATAAGTTTTAAATGGACAAAACGGCGATTTTCGGGAGAGTCAGCAGCCCGGTGCGCGGCACCTACCAGGGGGTGTTGCGCACCTCCTTGCTGTTCTTTCCCGTTTTGTGTTTTTCTTATCAAAAACGTTTTGTTACCCATAGATTTCGACATGCAACCAGTAGATACTTAATAATATGGTGTTTTTACAGTTTCTAAACAACTTTTAACCACAAATACATAGATCTAAATATTATTTAGTTAAAAATCGTTTTTGTATAAAAAGAGTTATAAATATTCATAAAAACTCATTTTTATGGTTTATATCTTACATGCAATTAGTAAAAACAGTAAATAAAGGTAGGAGAAAGATTTCTACCTGATGAAAATGAATGGATGATGTTTTAGACGGATTTAGAGCTCCAAAATCGGTAGAAAGAGCTTGGAACCAAAAATACTTTGCACCTTCTTGCTTGTTTTGATGTTTAAACGTTTTTTTGATGGTTAGATTGTGGGTTTAAGTGGCTGTAAATCACTGGGTTTTGATGGTGTTCTTGGGGGAAATAGAGAGAAAATGGAACTATGTGTTTTGTGTGTGTGTTTTTGGATTAAAGAAAATGAAAATGAAAAGAAAATAGGTAGAGTGTAGTAAAGAGGGTCTTGGGAGACTGAGAAATCAGTAATGGCAGGTCCAATCTCGAGTGGGATTGGTTGTGGTGTGTGTAAAAACGAGGCAAGGACTAAACATGTAAATAATTTGAAATCTGGCAAGAGGTGCTGCGCACCGTGCATAAAATCAGATTTTATCTGATTTTTGTTTTTACGTTATTGCTTCGTTGGACCTTTTTGTTAATTGAAAGTTCTTAATTATGATACGTTATGAACTTAGGAAAGTTCAATAGGTGTTTTCTTGGTATTAGGACTTATATAATTGATTCCGGGAGTTATTCCGACACTGGTTCCGACAAAATACAGACACAATATGTACGAGCTAGAGAATTATGAACACTATAAAAAGAGTAACTGGAGATTCGAACCGATAAATTAACTGAGAATCACCTGAATTTTTGACGGTTGTCACATCATCCCCGGGTTGAAAGAAATTTCGTCCCGAAATTTGACTCGTCACATCAGGTAGAGGTACCTTTGAACAAGTGCGGATACTTTTGACGTATCTGGTCTTCAGGTTCCCATGTGAATTCCTGACCACGTCGGGAGTTCCAACGAACTTTGACAATAGGAACACAGCTTTGCCTGAGTTGCTTGACCTCTCGGTCTACAACTTCAAGCGGTTCCTCGATGAAATTGAGTTTGTTGTCGATTTTGACCTCGTCGAGCGGAATGACGATGGTCTCATCGGATAGGCACTTTTTCAAGTGCGAGACATGGAACACGTTATGAACATTGGAAAGAACGGGCGGAAGTTGGAGTCGATAAGCTACTGGACCAATACGCTCGATGACTTCAAACGGTCCGGTGTACCTGGGGCTTAGCTTACCGCGTTTTCCGAAGTGAACTACCCCTTTCCATGGCGATACTTTAAGAAGCACACGATCGCCGACCTGGAATTCGAGGGGTTTTCTTCGGTTATCGGCGTATCTCTTCTGCCGAGTACGGGACGTCTTCAGTCGCTCTCTGATGGTAGTGATCTTGTCGATGGTTTCTTGAACAATGTCGAGCCTTGTGAGCTGTCGATCACCGGCTTCTAGCCAACAAAGCGGCGATCGGCACTTACGTCCATATAAGGCCTCGAACGGGCACACTTAATGCTAGCGTGGTAGCTGTTGTTGTACGAAAACTCGACCAATGGAAGATGAGTATCCCAATTTCCTCCAAAGTCAACTACGCATGCTCTAAGCATATCCTCAAGCGTTTGGATCGTCCTTTCGCTTTGACCATCGGTCTGAGGGTGGTAAGCTGTGCTAAGATCTAGTCGCGTCCCGAGAGATTTCTGAAGCGCGTTCCAAAAGCGAGACGTGAACCGACTATCCCTGTCAGAAATGATGGAGAGAGGTGTCCCGTGGCGAGAGATGATCTCGTTGATGTAGAGTTGCGCGAACTTCTCCATCGAGTAGGTTTCTCGCACCGGCGGAAAGTGAGCAGACTTTGTCAAACGGTCCACAATTACCCAAATTGTGTCGTTACCCTTTGCCGTCCGGGGTAACTTGGTAATGAAATCCATTGATATTTGCTCCCACTTCCACATAGGAATCTCCGGTTGCTGCAGAAGTCCTGAAGGTTTCTGATATTCCGCCTTGACCTTGGAGCAAGTGAGACACTTGGCTACGTACAAGGAGATATCTTTCTTCATGCCCGGCCACCAGTAATACTCTTCAAGATCCTTGTACAACTTATCTGAACCGGGGTGGATGGAGTATCGGGAACGGTGGCCTTCATCCAGAATTAACTTTCGAAGATCCTCGGACTTCGGAATCCATGCTCGGCCCTTGAAGTAATGAATCCCGTCGGATTTGCGTTCGAACTCCTTCTCATGATTGTGCAAGGTCTCTCCCTTTAGGTTCTCGGGCTTCAACGCTTCTCGCTGAACCTCGGCGATTTTCGTTTGAAGGTTAGTCTGAATCTGGATACCCAATGCTCTAACTCGAGATGGTTTCACCCTTTCCTTCCGACTAAGGGCGTCTGCTACTACGTTTGCTTTACCCGGGTGGTACTTGATCTCGCAATCGTAGTCACTCAGCAGTTCGATCCATCTCCTCTGTCTCATGTTGAGCATCTTCTGGTCTAGAATGTGTTGAAGACTCTTGTGATCCGTGAACACCGTGCACTTAGTCCCATACAAGTAATGTCTCCAGATCTTTAGTGCAAAGACGACTGCTCCCAGCTCTAGGTCGTGAGTAGTGTAGTTTTGTTCGTGAAACTTGAGTTGTCTCGAAGCGTAGGCGATGACTTTGTCTTTCTGCATAAGAACGCACCCAAGTCCTTGGTGGGATGCATCGCAGAATACAATGAAGTTATCCGTAAAAATCGGTGCGTGACAAAGCTGGTGCTTGAGTTTCTGGAAGGATTCCTCTTGCTTCGTACCCCAAACAAAATCCTTATCCTTCTGAGTGAGCTCGGTGACTGGCTTAGCGATCTTCGAGAAATTCTCGATGAACCTTCGATAATAGCCGGCCAACCCTAGGAATTAACGAATTTGCGTAGGAGTCGTCGGGGCTTGCCATTTCTCGATCGCTTCTATCTTAGCCGGATCCCCATGGATCCCATCTTGGTTGACCACATGACCAAGGAAATGTACTTCCCGGAGCCAGATTTCACACTTAGAGAATTTGGCGTACAGTTTCTGTTCTCGGAGGAGTTCTAGAATGAGTTTCAAGTGTTTCGCGTGATCCTCCTTGTTTCTCGAGTAGATAAGAATGTCATCAATGAACACGATCACGAATTTGTCTAGGTAAGGTCTACACACTCGGTTCATTAAGTCCATGAACACTGTTGGTGCGTTGGTTAGACCGAATGGCATGACTAGGAATTCGTAATGACCGTAACGGGTACGAAAAGCGGTTTTTGGAATGTCGGTCTCACTGACACGAACCTGATGATAACCCGAACGGAGGTCGATTTCCGAGAAATAAGTTGCACCCTGCAACTGGTCGAAGAGGTCATCGATCCTCGGGAGTGGGTATCGGTTCTTGACGGTCAGCTTGTTCAGTTCGCGGTAGTCGATGCACATACGAAAGGATCCGTCTTTCTTTTTAACGAAGAGTATAGGGGCTCCCCAGGGGGACGAGCTAGGACGAATAAGACCATGATCCAAGAGTTCCTGAAGCTGTTTAGACAGCTCTTACATCTCCGGTGGGGCTAGACGGTACGGTGTCCTAGCGACCGGTGCTGCACTAGGAATGAGGTCTATCCGGAATTCCTCTTGTCGATGCGGAGGTAGCCCAGGAAAATCTTCGAGAAAGACTTCGGGGTGATCCTTGACTACTGGGATATCTTGAATACGGATCTCCTTGGGTTTACGTTCAACAACGTGAGCAAGAAATGCGTCACAGTCCTTTTCGAGGTACTTACGCATTTTTATGGACGACACGAGACGGAGTGATCATCCGGGTTTGTCTCCTTGAACAACTAAAGTTTCAGTGTCAGAGAGAGGAATGCGAATGAGTTTGTCAAAACAGACGATCTCGGCTCGGAAACGAGAGAGCCAGTCCATTCCGACGATGACATCGAAGCTTTTCAGCTCGATAGGGATTAAATCAATAGGGAAAGTTTTATCGGACAGGCATATGGAACATCCTATGATTATATCCTTAGCCTCGAACTCCTGACCGTTAGCGTACTCTATGGTGAAGCTATCCTTAAGAACTTTAGATCCTAAGTTAATGAGGGGTCTAAATTCTAAGGACACAAAGCTTCTTTTAAGTTCCTAAATTGAATAGTACATGGACAATTTGGTTGTTCACGGGGAGGTTTACCTGCGGGGCCCGAATCCTGCCTTGACTCCTTGGCGGTGATGGTGAGAGCACTGAAGGCTTCCGCTATTTTGGATATGGGGGAGTTAACACCGGGGTGTTTGTTGCTCCCGAACTTAGGAGTAATCCACCTCCTTCCTTGCCTAATAGCATATTTGCGACAATGACGGAAGAGGTGCCCGGTTTTGTTGCATGAATGGCACGGTGGGCATATCCCAATGTGGTGCAGGTAGCACTTGCCGCACTTGGGGTGAAGTCCAGCGTAAACTCGGGGTCGGGTGGCGGGTCTTTTGTCGTGGTTATTCCTTATTGGGGGGTACCTAGCCTTCCTTTTCTTACTCTCCCTTCGTGTGACGGGGAATGGAGGAGAAAGGAGGTTATTGCTTCCGGAGCCTTCACCTTCCTCTTGCTTTACTTTGGCTGAGAAGGGAGGGAGGTTATGGTCATGATTGTTCTCCGAGTAGGTGATGTTGGGGTTTTCACCCCCGAAGATTCCGTCGTTGATCCCGGCGATTACCTGGGCGATCAAGTCAGGCATCGCTGCGTTCAGCTGAGCAGCGACCTGTTCGGCGATGATACGAGCATTCAAGCGCGGAGGTGCCATGATTCTACAACAGGAAAAATAGGTTCGGTTTAGAACGCACGAATAGAATATGATAAGAATATCACCCAATGTACAAGTTAACAATCACGCAAGAGTAAGGTAATGGAACGGATAGTACACGCACGACAAAGTTTCAAGAGATTCACACGATACGGATTCATACGCAAGAAAATGATTCAACACAGTACAAGATTCACAAGACAAGGTAATAATAGATAATAATAAATGGAGCTTCATTCATTAATAATAAGTTGGGTACTAGGTTCAAAATAGAAAAAGTACAGTACAATACAATAAGGAAGTAAAGAAAATGGCGCGAAGCTGTGTACATGTGAAAATTACAACTCGGCCTACAGTACATAATAAAAGAAATGAACTAATGGCGTTTCTCCAGAAACACCTTGGCGACCATAGCCGCTACCAATGCCCCCAGGACGAAGCACGTGCTGACAAGGCGCTGCACGGTCCGTGCAGTGGCCCGAGCCGATGCGATGGTTCGTATCGACTGTTCTGCCAGTTTGTGCGCGGCGTCGGAGACTTCGAAGAGGTGGAGGCCCTGCTGTTGGGCTTCCTCGGCGAGGGCCCGAACCTCGCGGTGCAGGTGGAGAAATGCGGCCGGTGGAGGAGGCTGGAGAGTAGGTGGCATCATAGGTCGGGAGGCTCCGGCCTCCTGGGCACGTCGCCTCTCCTCGAGGAACTGACGTTCCCACGCGTAGCGTTCCATGACTGGAGTGCGCATGGCGGGATCGTATGGGTCCACGAAGGACTGAGGGGGTGCGGGTCGGAACGGGTCCGGTTGCTGGCGCGCGGCCATCCCGGCGCGGGTCCCTTGGGGCTGAGGTGGTGCTGCAACGGGTGCCGATCGAGGAGGGGGTAAAACGGTCCCCGGGCTAGACCCGTTACTGCTGCTAATAGTCATAGACGTATCCTCCGCCGGGTCAGTCGTCTGATGACGCTGACTCTCGGAGGCCGTATGGCCCTCAGAGGGTTCGTGCAGTGGGGAGACGCCTTGTGAGAGGGATCGCGAACGTGATGATTGAGACATGACGGATATGCGACGTAAAGAGTTTCGTAAGTACATGAAAAAGATAACGTTAAAGGAAAATAAGTAAGGAATGCAGGTAAGGGTCGATCACGTGAGGTTGGGAATAGTAAGACCGGGAATTTTCGACTCAAAACCGTTTATCTTTAGTAATTACGTTTCGTCCTTGCATAAGTCATTTTGAACTAGGCAGGGGTGATCAGCCCATGCGTAGTTAAAAACAATCATGCAATCGCAAAATTAATTCGCTAAAGTTTCGAACCCATAATGATTTTCCGAAAAGCCTTGGTTATAGTTTGGTTTCAAAAACTTTTTAGAAATTTCTAAAACCGTTTTCACTATAACCTGTGCTCTGATACCAAGTCTGTCACACCCCGCTACAGCGGAAACACGGAATGTGAGAGCTGGAATATCATTACACGGTCATAAGCAAATATAAACGATTCAAGTCATTTCGATTAAAAATAAAATAGTTCAAGTTTCAACAACCAAGCAGTTCATAAGTTTTAAATAAAGTACAAGTACAATGTTTCAAAATAAATTCCCAAAATAGAAAGGTCTTTTCCCACTTAGCGCCTCACGTAACCATATCGACCCTCCCTTGCCATGCATTCCGTACACTTACATTAATTTCCTGAAACATAAGATAAAGTGTCAACTACATAAAGTAGTGAGTGAGTTACAGTTTAGAGTTTCGAAAAAAGGTTCCAAAAATAGAAAGTACAAGAAAATAGTGACGTCGTAAGTAAAAAGAACGGAACAACGTTAGAACATATACGTGAATAGTAAAAGGTTTGAACGTACACAAGTAAGTTAAATAAATAAAATAAAACTCGTATAATTAAAGTTGCAGCGGAATCCAAGCGCTAAAAGTTATATGCGTAGGGAGTATGTGTTTAACTAAATAGTAACTCGTATCAATCACTTGGCATAATATAAATAGTAAGTATACACTAAACCGATTGTGTGGTCCTGATCTAGCCCAAAATAAGTTTAATTGAGTGAACATCTGAACTTAGCAATATGTACTTGGGTCGCTAACCCTGAGTAAGGAGTGACCGCTCCTAAGTATCGATACCCATATGACTAACGGTTGTTGCTAATAGTGTATTAAAGTACCTGAACCAAAACGGGCAAATGAACAAAGTTTCCAAAAGTTGCAATGAGTTCTTACGGGTTTATATTTTCATCAAGGATTGGTCGCTAACAAGTATCCTAAATTTAGTTAACCCGCTAAGGCATCAACACATATACGCATAATAGTTTCCAAGTTCCAAAGTTCAAAGTTTCATAAAAGTTTCAATAAAGTTTCGTACAAGTTTCCAAAGTTTACGAGTTTCACAAGTTAAAATGTTTCAAGTTTCCAAAGTTTCGAACAAGTTTCCAAAAGTTTCAATAAGTACCAAAAGTATCAAGTTTCCAATTATTTCAATAATTCGCAAATAGTGTTAAAAGTTACAAAACATGTGATCTTATGCTTCCCCCAAATAATGTTTAAAAGTACAAAAAGTAAAACAAGTGGGGTTGTAAATCACGGTTTGCGGAGAAACGAGAACTCGGGAATCGGTCGAAAAGGAGTCGGGAATCACGGAATGCCTAAGGATACCAAGATTGTCAAAAGTTATTATCTCATTAGGTTACTTTATGTAATGGATTAGGTAACTTTTGTTTAGAATTAAGTGTTAAGGTCAATATTGTTCCAAAAATTGGTCTGAAGGTTAACGTTATATTTTGTTCGAATAGTTCCAAAGTTAAAGTCATCATTATGATAGACATTTTTAGGTTACTGAAATGGTTTAAGTTTTCTAACGAAATTTGGGCAGCGCTTCCGCGCCCAAATTTCATGTCCAAAACCTAAAGCCATTTCTGCTCACAAAACACGCATATACACATAATAACTTAATAAACAAGTCCATTTAGTCCAAAGAGTTCAATACAAGTCACCATTGTTATTATTTTAGTCATCTCAGTCTCAGATTATTATTCACTAAAAATCCAGAACGTGTACACAAGTTATAAATGGACAAAACGGCGATTTTCGGGAGAGTCAGCAGCCCGGTGTGCGGCACCTACCAGGGGGTGTTGCGCACCTCCTTGTTGTTCTTTCCCGTTTTGTGTTTTTCTTATCAAAAACGTTTTGTTACCCATAGATTTCGACATGCAACCAGTAGATACTTAATAATATGGTGTTTTACAGTTTCTAAACAAATTTTAACCACAAATACATAGATCTAAATATTATTTAGTTAAAAATCGTTTTGTATAAAAAGAGTTATAAATCTTCATAAAAACTCATTTTTATGGTTTAGATCTTACATGCAATTAGTAAAAACAGTAAATAAAGGTAGGAGAAAGATTTCTACCGGATGAAAATGAATGGATGATGTTTTAGACGGATTTAGAGCTCCAAAATCGGTAGAAAGAGCTTGAAACCAAAAATACTTTGCACCTTCTTGCTTGTTTTGATGTTTAAACGTTTTTTTGATGGTTAGATTGTGGGTTTAAGTGGCTGTAAATCACTGGGTTTTGATGGTGTTCTTGGGGGAAATATAGAGAAAATGGAACTATGTGTTTTGTGTGTGTGTTTTTGGATTAAAGAAAATGAAAATGAAAAGAAAATAGCTAGAGTGTAGTAAAGAGGGTCTTGGGAGACTGAGAAATCAGTAATGGCAGGTCCAATCTCGAGTGGGATTGGTTGTGGTGTGTGTAAAAACGAGGCAAGGACTAAACATGTAAATAATTTGAAATCTGGCAAGAGGTGTTGCGCACCGTGCACTAGGTGCTGCGCACCGTGCATAAAATCAGATTTTATCTGATTTGTTTTTACGTTATTGCTTCGTTGGACCTTTTTGTTAATTGAAAGTTCTAAGTATGATACGTTATGAACTTAGGAAAGTTCAATAGGTGTTTTCTTGGTATTAGGACTTATATAATTGATTCTGGGAGTTATTCCGACAATGGTTCCGACAAAATACAGACACAATATGTACGAGCTAGAGAATTATGAACACTATAAAAAGAGTAACTGGAGATTCGAACCGATAAATTAACTGAGAATCACCTGAATTTTTGACGGTTGTCACACAAATGCCTTTCAAAACTATTTTATAAACGTTTGTCGTAAAAACATGTTTTTGATGAATTAGAACGATGATCAAATTTGTGGTGAAGTTTAATATATCGCGAAGTGGTTTAAAACATCCATTTTAAGTACTATTATGGCATTTATGATTATGTTGGTGTCTTTGAGTCCAAAAACGATGTTATTGCATGATATGTTACTTTTATATATAAGTTTACTTATACGAGTGTTTAATGTCGTAAAAAGTCATGAGATGAAATTTCAGCAACACTTCCGTGTCATAAAATATTCGTCCAAAAACACTTTCCCGCACGATAACAAATTATATTTTAAACCTTTCTCATAATACATAATACGATAATAAATTAAATACGATACTTTTGGTTAGATTACACTTTAACATATTTTGTCCAATCTCAGTCCAAATCCGAAAATATATTAAGTTTTGGTCTAATATTTACTCCTAACCGTTTTCAAGGCTAAAACCGAATAAGGAAAGATAATGAAAATCGAAAGATTTACAAGGATGACATTTTATACCGTTAACAACCGCAAGAATTTTCCAAGAATCTAGAACAAACGACCTCAGTAGTGTGGTGATGAGAATATCCGCCTCCAAAACACAATACAACCACCGTTAATAAGTCGAAACAAAATTTCGTGTTAACAGCTATATCCAGCCGCCGGCTGGGAGTCCATAGTCAGCTCCGGATTTTTTTTATTTTAGCGATTTTTAGCATTTCAAGTGTATTTTCTGTAGATCTCGACATGCAACTTATAAATCCTTAAAAATGTTCAAAGGTTTCATCAAATAACCTCTTTGTATATCAAGATCTATGTAAAAGTTTATAGATTTTGATGTTTATAGATAATGACCATAAAAACTTTATAAAAACCTTTATTAGATGTTAGATTAAACATGCAAGTGGAAATATGCAAATAAAAAATGTGGGAAAAAGTCTTTATACCTCAAGAAAATGAAAGAGTTATGATCTAGCTTGTTTTGATAAAGATTTTGATGGAGATTTGACCCGAAAATGATGAAAACCAAGGTAACCAACCGAAAGAATTACCACCTTTTGCTCCCTTTGTTGATGAAAACAGGTAATTGTGATGTTTTATGGTGATTAATTGGGGAAATTTACAGCCACAAGATGAAGAGAAGTTGAGAGGTTTGAGAGAGTTTTCAAAGAAACCAATATGTGTGTGTGTTTTGTGATTACAAAAATGAAAGGAAGTGTGATAATAACATCTTGGGACAGGGATTTCGGGCAGAAAGGGGGTCAAATCGAGTATAAACAAGTGGCACCATTCACTTTACATGCAAAAATGAGTCACCAAAAATGCTGACCAGAGCCTTTCAGCCGCTGGCATCCAGCCCACGGCTGAATGGCCGGTTCAGCAAAAATTCCGGTTTTTGTTCTTGATGGGCATTTTCGTTCGTTAAGGTTCCCCATTGATTTCAAATGAACTTAGGCAAGTTCATTGTGTGTATTCTTGGTATTAGATTTCACAAATGATTAACTTTCAATTTAGTTTCCGAGATACGCACGATTTCGGTAAATGATCGACAAGAGCAAAAGCACGATATCTCGAAGATAAGGAATACGTTACCCGAAAAAATTGGTGTAAACCTCCTAACTTATTACCATGAGCATACTAACTATATAGCACTTAGATAAACATAATCTTACGTCTCAGGGACGAATCAAAATAATCACATAAAACCCGATTCTCAATAATAAACCATGAGTAAAACAAAGCGAAATACAAGGGTCAAAACAATTGCGAATAACTTTAAAATAATGACGGTAACTTAAGTACCTCAAATTGACGGGACGTCACGACCTCCCCCAGTAAAAAGAATTTCTTCCTCGAAATATCTATTGAACATCGCTGCTAGAAAAGAGATGGGGATATTTCAGCTGCATTTCATCCTCCCGTTGCCATGTAAATTCAGCTCCAATCTTAGAGCTCCATCGGACCTTCACGATAGGAATCCGACTCCACCGTAAACGATGTACATCTCGATCAACGATTTCCACCGGCTCCTCTATCACGTGAAGCGAATCATCCAAGCGTATTTTCTCCAAGGGTACAATCAAAGACTCGTCAGCAAGACACTTCTTGAGATGTGATACATGAAATACGTTGTGCACATCGCTCAACTCAAGTGGCAACTCAAGACGGTAGGCCACCGGTCCAACACGAGACAAAACTCTAAAAGGACCCATAAAACGTGGACTTAACTTGCTGCGCTTCTCGAAACGAAACACACCCTTCCAAGGGGAAACTTTCAATAACACCATATCGTCGACCTTGAACTCCAAAGGTTTCCGACTCAAATCCGCATACTTCTTCTTACGATCTCTCGCGGCTAACAGACGATCCTTGATTCTAAAGATCTTATCAGTCGTCTCCTGGATCAGCTCGGGACCCGTAATCTGGCTATCACTAATCTCATCCCAACAGAATGGAAACCTACACTTCCGACCGTAAAGAGCCTCAAAAGGCGCGCAATTAATACGTGAGTGGTAACTATTGTTGTACGAAAACTTGACCAACGGTAAGTGTCTATCCCAACTCCCGCCAAAATCTAAAACACACGCGCGTAGCATATCTTCCAATGTCTGAATCGTGCGCTCGCTCTGCCCATCGGTCTGAGGGTGATAAGTCGTGCTCATATCCAATCGTGTGCTCAAAGCTCGCTATAGCGTCTGCCAGAACCTCAAAGTAAATCGCGCGTCTCGATTAGAAATAACCGATACAAGAATGCCATTCCTGGCCACGATCTCATCAATATATAATCTAGACAACTTCTCTATTCGGTAATCTTCTCGAATAGGCAGAAAATGCGCTGACTTAGTCAGCCGATCAACGATGACCCAAATGGTATCATAACCTCCTGAAGACCTAGGAAGCTTCGTAACAAAATCCATCGTGATATTTTCCCACTTCCATTGCGGGATTTCCGGTTTCCGAAGAAGGTCGGAAGGCTTCTGATTCTGAGCCTTAACTTTAGAACATGTCAAACACTTACCCACATATTCGGCAATCGCCCTCTTCATACCAGGCCACCAGTAAAAATCCTTTAAGTCGTGATACATCTTATCCGCTCCGAGATGAATGGAGTAATTAGACTTGTGACCTTCATCCAATATCAATTGCCTAAGACCGAAGGGAACCCAAATACGGTCCAAGAAATACAATACCCTATCGTCCTTCGGCTCCAAGTGACGTGCCAAACTGAATAATACTTCATCCTTGAGGCGATCCTCGGTGAGAGCCTCCTGTTGAGCTTGAATAACACGAGCCTTCAAGCTCGACTGAATCGAAACCAACATAGCGCGAACTCTCACCGGCTTAACCGATTCCTTGCGACTTAACGCATCGGCTATAACATTTGCTTTACCTGGATGGTAGCGAATCTTGCAGTCATAATCGTTAAGCAATTCCACCCATAGGCGTTGTCTCATATTCAGCATCTTTTGGTCAAAGATGTGTTGTAACAATTTATGATCGGTAAACACAATACACTTAGTACCGTACAGATAATGGCGCCAAATCTTTAAAGCAAAAACCATTGCGCCTAATTCCAAATCGTGGGTTGTGTAGTTCTTCTCATGAATCTTTAACTGACGAGAAGTGTAGGCAATCACCTTCCCGTTCTGCATCAGTACACACCCGAGTCCCTTATGCGACGCATCGCAATATACAACAAAATTTTCGGTACCCTCGGGAAGACTCAAAATAGGAGCATCACACAACCTTTTCTTCAATAACTAAAAGGCTTCCTCTTGCTAGGCACCCCAAGTAAACTCCTCGTTCTTCTGGGTCAACTTCGTCATTGGAGAGGCTATATTCGAGAAATTCTCGATAAAGCGACGATAGTAACCCGCTAAACCCAAGAATGAACGGATCTCGGTGGGTGTCTTAGGAGCAACCCAATCTCTGACGGCCTTAATCTTGGCAGGATCAACGTGGATTCCCTCCTTGCTAACCACGTGGCCAAGAAACTGGACCTCAGTTAACCAAAATTCACATTTCGAGAACTTAGCGTAAAGTTTCTCCTTCCTGAGCAACTCCAACACTATTCTCAAGTGTTCCTCGTGCTCCTCACGGCTACGAGAATAAACAAGAATGTCGTCGATGAACACGATCACAAATTTATCGAGGTAAGGACGGAATATACGATTCATCATTTCCATAAATGCTGCAGGCGCATTCGTGAGACCGAATGGCATGACTAAAAACTCGTAATGATCGTATCGCGTTCGAAAATCAGTCTTCGGAACGTCCTCCTCTTGCACCCTCAATTGGTGATATCCGGACCGTAAGTCGATCTTGGAAAAGAAACATGAACCTTGAAGCTGATCAAACAAATCATCTATACGAGGTAAAGGATAGCGGTTCTTTACTGTCAGCTTATTCAGCTCTCGGTAGTCTATACACAATCTCATCGAACCATCCTTCTTCTTCACAAAGAGTACCGGTGCGCCCCACGGAGAGAAACTCGGCCTTACGAAGCCTTTATCCACTAACTCCTAGATCTGCTTAGAAATCTCTAACATCTCCGAAGGTGCTAACCAATAAGGAGCCTTTGCCACCGGCGCTTCTCCGGTAACTAAGTCGATCCTAAACTCTACCTCTCGTCTAGGCGGTAAACCAGGTAAGTCCTCTGGGAACACATCGGGGAAATCACACACTGTTGGCTTCTCCTCCAGCTTCTCAGTGTTATCCTTTTTCACAAGATGTGCGAGAAAGAGTGAACAGTCCCGCTTGATGTACTCCCGGACTTTCATACACGAGACGATCTTAAGGCGCTTCCCAGCCTTATTCCCTTGAACTAATAGCGGCTCTCCATGCGGTAACGGAATGTGAATAATCTTCTCGAAACATATGATCTCTGCACGGTGCGTCTCTAACCAATCGATGCCGATAATTACGTTGAAGCTACCTAACCTAATTGGAATTAAGTCGATAGGAAAAGAGTTGTCGTCGAAACTAACACTACAGTCGGAAAGGATTTCAGTCGCATGCAAAAACTCGCCATCAGCCAATTCTATCTCAAAAGAATGTACTAAAGGTATAGACTTACAGGGAATCATAGTCCTAAACTCATCAGATATAAAACTTCTATCCGCACCAGAATCAAATAAAATAAACGCAGGTCGATCACATATAAGAAAAGTACCCGTAACGACGTGTGGATCCTGCTGAGCCTCCTTGGCTCCCATAACAAACGCTCTACCACGAGGACCTGCACCAGCAGCATTACCAGCTAAACTCAATCTAGGACACATGTCCTTATGATGCTCGGGAGAACGACACTCATAACACTTACCCCTCATGGTCTTGCAGAACCTATAAGTGTGGCCTAGCTTCTTACACTTACCGCATTCCCAGCAAGCAGTCTCTCTGGAGTGGTGATTACCATACCGATCACACCTAGGATACTTACCTTGGGTACCTGGAGCCACTGCAGCAAATGCTTGCACCCTCTGAGGAGCATCCTGCCTCCTCGACTTCTTCCTCGAGTCATCATTTCGGTTTCCACCACCCCGTTTTCCTCCGGAGTTTTGCTTAACTATCATTGGGGCTAACTCGCCATTGTGAACCGCGTTCTGAGTCAACGTGGTCGCAATCTCAACCGCGCTCTGGAATGTGCCCGGTTTGTTGGAACGGACGCCCTTACGGATTGCTTGGGGTAATCCGTGAGTGTAGCGACCGATTCGCTTGAGCTTCGGTCGAACCAAGTGCGGTACCAACTGGGACAAAGCGTGAAAACGCGAATTGTACCCCTGAATGTCCGACCCAATCATCGTTAAATTCCAGAACTCATCCTCCAACTTCTGAATCTCGGATTCAGGCACATATTCAGTAATCATTAACTCCTTCAGTTGCTCCCAAGTCATGGCGTTAATTTCAGCTTGGCCTCGCACATTCACAATCGAATTCCACCATGTCAGAGCGGAACCTTTAAACATAAATACAGCAAAACGGACTCGATCCTCGTTCGCGCAGCTCACATCATCAAAGATGGCTTCCAACTTTTCCATGAATTGGAGCGTTCCAGTCGCTCCCTCATTTCCCTTAAATTCTAGGGCCTTGCAGCTCATGAAAGTCTTCAGATTGCACCCAGTGCGTCGAGTCGAGCCCTCAGCTCCACCCGATCCAGCTTTGGGTCCACCAGACCCAGTAATCACTACCTCGGGACCATCACTATTAACAATCAGCTCGGGATTTTCAGGACCCGAACCACCCGATCCTTGAGATGTGCCCTCTCTCAGTTGAGCCACAATCTCGGGCATCATGGCCGCAATCTGTTGGGCGATCATCTGACTGAAGTCAGGTGTCGTATCATTTCCCGAATTATTCCCTCTCACATTTGAATTCTCGTTTTAAGCTCTCGCGCTCGGATTCACGGTATTATCTCTCGGGTTTGCCGTAGCACGTCTCGCGGAACTTCGTTTCGCAACTGACCTCTTAGGCGCCATCGTCCTAAAAATAAAAGAAAAGAAAACTCGATCATAAAATGTGTGCAACACGAAAACAAGGCCAAACGCCAAAATATCAACGCGAAAATAAACACGTATGAAAAATAGTGCACACATTGCAATCAGAGTAAAATTAATCTAAAAGCCTATGGTCATAGTCAAAGTGATTTACTCAGTTTAAATCACCCGGTTCGCTATAACCTTTGGCTCTGATACTAACTTCTGTCACACCCCGCTTAGAGCGGAAACACGAGGTATTCCAGTTATATTACCAAGAGTCAAGGATTACAACAATACAACCAATAAACAAAACATCAAGATAACATTAATCATGCCAAATGGTTACAAAGTACATTACAAATGTCAAAAGCGATAAACGACAAGTACAAATTACATTACAACTGTCATAAAACGGATCATAACGGAATTACATCCAACACAGCTAATTTCAAATACACAAAATTCGCGACCCGAAAACAAACGTGGCATGATCAACTGAAATCCTCAAACTCCTGAAAAGCGTTAAAACGAAATCAACAACATGTTGGTGAATTATTCGCAATTTTAAGTAAAAGTTTACCCATCGACAAGTTTCAACAAACATCATAATTTCAAACATCATATTTAATAACATATCTTGTCAAACCATATCTTGTTTTTCAACCCTAGTGCGGATACCATGCTTAGATTAGTCATACACCTCGATCCTGACCACACAATATTGTCCCCTCTTCTAAGGTGAGTCAATCCAAAGGTAAACGAATAATATATCGGTCATAAAATCCACTCATAGGAGCATCCTACCGAGCGATGAGGGTTAGGTACAATAACCTATATAGCTATAAATATGAAACCGTTGGGCATAAAGCTTAACGAGTGTATAAGGGGTGCCACCAAGGCAATAAGGACTCCTGATCTAAGGCAGACCTATTCAACTAGGTAAACAAGATAATCAACAATGTCCCGCATACATGCAGACAATTTTAAAATACGCTTTTCAGCCCAAAAATATTTAAGAAAAGGGCTACGAATAACTCACTTTACAACTTCAGCAAATCTCGGGTAAATAATCACGGAGCTACAACTCCACCGTCTAAGTGCCTTAAACAATAAACAACATAGTCTCGGTATCTCTATAAGTCTAGTCCGGTTTAGCCTTGTCAGTTAAGAATAAGTTTAGTATAACATTCCAACGATTATTTAGTTTACACAAGATGGCGTATTTAGGAGACGGTGTTCCGTGCCAAGAAGGACGAGCGGCAAGATATCGGTCTTTCACGTCCACAGTGATCGTTGGAAAAGATTGATTACTTCGAGTCGTAAGGAATATTGAATACCAAGGTTTTATTAGATTGACCAAGATTAAAGATGTTGACTTTATAAAAGTCAAATGTCATTTATGTTGACTCAGTAAAAGTCAAAGTCAATAATTTGAAGTAAAATCAAGTCATTTGAAAGAAAATCAAGGTAAAATTCCAACTTTGACACTTTGAATAATTTGAAGTCCTTTCTTCCCAAAATATTAGAGTACAAATGCCTTTCAAAACTATTTTATAAAAGTTTGTCGTAAAAACATGTTTTTGATGAATTAGAACGATGATCAAATTTGTGGCAAAGTTTAATATATCGCGAAGTGGTTTAAATCATCCGTTTTAAGTACTATTATGGCATGTATGATTATGTTGGTGTCTTTGAGTCCAAAGACGATGTTATTGCGTGATATGTTACTTTTATATATAAGTTTACTTATACGAGTGTTTAATGTCGTAAAAAGTCGTGAGATGAAATTTCGGCAGCGCTTCCGCGTCATAAAATATTCGTCCAAAAACACTTTCCCGCTCGATAACAAACTATATTTTAAACCTTTCTCATAATACATAATACGATAATAAATTAAATACGATACTTTTGGTTAGATTAGACTTTAACATATTTTGTCCAATCTCAGTCCAAATCCGAAAATATATTAAGTGTTGGTCTAATATTTACTCCTAACCGTTTTCAAGGCTAAAACCGAATAACGAATGATAATGAAATCGAAAGATTTACAAGGATGACATTTTATACCGTTAACAACCGCAAGAATTTTCCAAGAATCTAGAACAAACGACCTCAGTGGTGTGGTGATGAGAATATCCGCCTCCAAAACACAATACAACCACCGTTAATAAGTCGAAACAAAATTTCGTGTTAACAGCTATATCCAGCCGCCGGCTGGGATGATCCAGCCGCCGGCTGGGAGTCCACAGTCAGCTCCGGATTTTCGTTATTTTTGCGATTTTTAGCATTTTCAAGTGTATTTTCTGTAGATCTCAACATGCAACTTATAAATCCTTAAAAATGTTCAAAGGTTTCATTAAATAACCTCTTTGCATATCAAGATCTATGTAAAAGTTTATAGATTTTGATGTTTATAGATAATGACCATAAAAACTTTATAAAAACCTTTATTAGATGTTAGATTAAACATGCAAGTGGAAATATGCAAATAAAAACAGTGGGAAAAAGTCTGTATACCTCAAGAAAATGAAAGAGTTATGATCTAGCTTGTTTTGATAAAGACTTTGATGGAGATTTGACCCGAAAGTGATGAAAACCAAGGTAACCAACCGAAAGAATCACCACCTTTTGCTCCCTTTATAGATGAAAACAGGTTATTGTGATGTTTTATGGTGATTATTTGGGGGAATTTACAGCCACAAGATGAAGAGAAGTTTAGAGGTTTGAGAGAGTTTTCAAAGAAACCAATATGTGTGTGTGTTTTCTGATTACAAAAATGAAAGGAAATGTGATAATAACATCTTGGGACAGGGATTTCTAGCAGAATGGGGGTCAAATCGAGTATAAACAAGTGGCACCATTCACATTACATGCAAAAATTAGTCACCAAATATTCTGTTTTTTGTTCTCGATGGGCATTTTCGTTCGTTAAGGTTCCGATTGATTTCAAATGAACTTAGGCAAGTTCATTGTGTGTATTCTTGGTATTAGAGTTCATTAAATGATTAACATTCAATTTAGTTTCCGAGATATGCACGATTTCGGTAAATGATCGACAAGAGCAAAAGCACGATATCTCGAAGATAAGGAATACGTTACCCGACAAAATTGACGTAAACCTCCTAACTTATTACCATGAGCATACTAACTATATGGCACTTAGATAAACAAAATCTTACGTCTCGGGGACGAATCAAAATAATCACATAAAACCCGATTCTCAATACTAAACCGTGAGTAAAACAAAGCGAAATACAAGGGTCAAAACAATTGCGAATAACTTTAAAATAATGACGGTAACTTAAGTACCTCAAATTGACGGGACGTCACACCCAAGGTCATCTACCGACCTAAATCAGCAATGGGCTCATCCTCGATATCATCTACTAAAGTGGCCTCATCCATAATACCACCTCCTGCTAAAGACAGTTAATATATTTAAAATAAAAAATAAAAATATATAAATTATGTGTTTACAACAACCATACCATAAAAGCATACCTCCACCGATAATAGGAGAAAGTTAATCCTTAACGTCCAACTCATCTACCTCATCGACGTCCAAATTCTCTACCTCCACAACGTCCTCTACCTCCACATCATCCAACTCCTCTTCCTCGTCCTCACCCTCCCCAAACTATCCACATCCTCGGGCAAGGTACTCCTCACACCCAACTCAATGGACTGGGGAGTCACCATGGCCTTCAACAAACTCAACGCTGCAATACAACAAAGCAAGCATGGAGAGTTAAATAAACCAACATAGCTAAACAAAGAAGAAGGGAAGAGAGAAAGACATACATTTCCCTTTTCTATTCCCATCACGACCCTTTCCTAAAAATAAGTGGTACACGAGGTGCTTTTCTATAAGAAAAAATACCACCCTCTATAAAATACCATACGAATACTCGCGATATTGAACCAACATCTCTCCAATAACATCATCAAGTACACGTTGACACTCAGTCACGTGTGGGGTCTTACCAGGCTTAGCCCGGATACGACGAGGAATATCATCAACTCGTCCACGAAGAGACTCATACCCACGAGGAATAAAATCCTCTACTAAAAAGAACTTAAACCGTCATTTCTTCAAGCTATCAGGAAAATCATCAAAAATCTTTATGCGTGTTGTTTCTTGCCTTCACACAAAACCAACTATGCTGCTTAACTAAAAGAAAAGCAAGCCTAAACAAATCTACAGAGGGTTCCGAATCAAAAGCAGTCTGAAGCATCTGGAATGCCATGATTTTCCAAACCATGAGAGGGCCCAACTAAGAAAACCCAATACCATAATGTCTGACCACATCTAGAAAGTATTGAGTAGGAGAAAATCTCAAACACCTGACAGAGAAATACTCTCGATAACATGCTATATAATCAGGCCATATAATCAGAGAAATACTCTCGATAACAGGCTATATAATCAGGATGGGGAGAACATGTTAGGTCACCCAGACCAGGAAGAATCGTCCTATAAGCCTCTAAACCTAACACCTTACTCTTCAAAAGAAGATCTAAGTCCTCCGGAGTAAAGTGACACGGATAGCTCTCAACAGTAGGCTGCTCCGCGGGCACACACTGCCATCCTCTTCCAAGAGAGAGGAATCACGCTGAGTCTCCTCCATAAGGAACAAGGATCCTAAAATGCCACAAAAATTCTAAGTCACCACAAACCCTAACAGGCCTAGCATTCAAGAATAAACACTTATAGAAATAAAAAGCAAAGTCTCGAGGCCAGACAAGGAATAAAGTTAGTCATGACTTTCCAAGCAAATAAAGTTCCTCCTAGAATAAAAGTTAAGTTGCGACGCTCATAATAGATAAGTTTCCTCCTAGGAGTAAAGTAAACATCCATGGAAGATAAAGCCTAACACACATATATTAAATTATGGAGAACACGTGCAAAAGGAATGGGAACCCTATGACGCATACATAGAAAAAGTGATGATCCTAACACACTTGTAAAGAAAAAAAAGCTAAGTATAGCATGCATAAGAAACAAATGTTGAACTCAGGATTTGACATGTGACTCGAGACTGAGGACAACAATAATTTTCATAAATGTGAACTACAAATTATCAGTACATTAAGCTAAATAAAAATATAAAATAGTTAAAACATGCAGCTAAATTGAATTGTTATGAGAAATATGATTTAATTCCAATGCCCCAAACGGGTTTAATTAGTCAAATGAATCGAAACAACCTTAACTTTTCGTATGACTCAAACAAGAATTTTTTATTTTATTTTATGTCCCGAATAATAGAATGTGAGACTATTAGAAATAACAAGAGGTAACTATTTTTATAGTTTGAATAATTAAAGTAGAAAGTAGAAACTATTTCATGTAGATGCTTCATATTTATTATGACAATTAAGTGGGAATGTAAATTAAGAAGCGATTACCATTTAATTCGTTTTATGACCCGAATAGTCGAACTGTAAAACCTCACTACGTAATTCTTTCTGAAGTCCGAACCATCGAATGAGAAACTATTACAACCAACAATATTACGTGATGAGGGAGAAACAACCATCAACCATTTCAGTATTGCAATTTAATTGGACATTTTAGAAATACCCTTCCTAACAACAATTGAAAAGAAAAGGTTAAAAAAAACAAATAAATAAATAAATGAAAATGAGAAATTAGATTTGAATGCAAATCCCCCACACGAGTTCATGTCAAATCTGTGGAAATCTGCCCCCACAGGCAATCTCTCTGACAAA
The DNA here is from genome assembly GCA_910822075.1 of Senecio squalidus. Classification (NCBI taxonomy): domain Eukaryota; kingdom Viridiplantae; phylum Streptophyta; class Magnoliopsida; order Asterales; family Asteraceae; genus Senecio; species Senecio squalidus. The sequence goes on from CAJVGC010000592.1 coordinate 14,369,822, forward strand.
ACAAAAACAAAAACAATGACAGATGATGACGATGATATCAACAATCATTTCCAACATTTTTTCCGTAACTTATTACCTGCCGGAGCTCTTTTACCCGATGAAGATGAACTCGATTTCACCATTAACATCGATTACGATCAAACCCATACCCAAACACAACCCATTATTAAACCCATCATCAAAACTTCACCTTTTACAAAACCCACCAAAATTCCTCACAAATTTCCCCCCATTTTCACTCCTCCACTTACCAAAACCCCACAAAATGACTTTTCAAATATAGTTAGTTTCCAAGAAGAATTAGTAAATAATGATTCCGCTTTTTCGAGGTCGAATAGCGTTGAGATTCCATTCCCAGTTGTTGAAACGAACAAAACCCATCGTAAGGAGAAGAATGTTTGTAATAGGTGTGGAAAGGGGATTAAATATAAAGAAAAGGAATGTTGCATTGTTTGCGATTCGAGATATTGTGTTAACTGTTTGTTTAAAGCAATGGGATCAATGCCAGAAGGGAGAAAATGTGTGGGGTGTATTGGGAAACCGATTAATGAATGTAAACGAAATAAGTTAGGAAAGTGTTCAAGAATGTTGTCCAGGACTCAATTCGACGTTACACATATAATGATGGCTGAAAAGGAATCTTTTGTGAATCAGATTAATCCTAATCAGATTGTTGTTAATGGCTGTCACTTAAAACCCGAGGATTTATGTGAGCTTTTAGGATGTTCTGTTCCTCCGTTGAAGTTGAAACCTGGACGGTATTGGTATGATAAAGATTCTGGACTTTGGGGACAGGTATATATATATATATATACATCATTTGTTTCTTTAAAGATACTGAATTTTCATTAGCATGTCCCAGCGGATTGAACCCATTTCCAACAATCTCGTATTAAATTGACAACTACCTGTTTTATAGTATGATAGATAGTCTAGGACTTTCACTTTCTTTTATCAATTTAGGTATCTCCTTTCAATTTGTTTCCTATTTAAACTACTTGAATATTCAGTTTCAGTTAATTATAAACGGAGAACGTTAGTTTAGTCACCTATGATAGCCAAAATTTAGTACGATACTTAAAACTGTCAACAAAGTGAATGTACGCAACTATAATAGTTAATGAACTCATTTCTTCACTCATTTGTTGTAATGATGATAAATCGTGATTGATATTTTTTGTGGTGGTATCTTAGGAAGGGGAAAAGCCTGATAGGATTGTAAGTCCGAAGTTGAATGTGGGAGGTAAGCTACAGATGGATGCGAGTAATGGGAACACACAAGTATATATTAATGGTAGGCAAATCACGAAAGTTGAGCTCAGGGTATTAAAGGTATATTTATAATCATTTGTTTTACGGAATGTATTGTTATGATATTTAGTCGCGATAATCAAGTTTTGGTATTTGGATAATTTGGATTTATGATCTTTAGTCCCGATAATCAAGATTTGGTAATTGGATAATTTGAATAAACAAGTTTGACTTCTGATAAGCTCCCAAAACTTTAGATTGTGATTCATACTGATTCATAATTTGATATCCGTTTGTCTGTTGTTATTTTAGCTGGCCAAAGTACAATGCCCACAAGGGACACGTTTCTGGGTCTATGAAGATGGATCATACGAGGAAGAGGGTCAAAATAATATTAAAGGAAACATATGGGGAAAGGTTCTCACGTAGTCTCTGGTTACTCGAATAAATCTAGCATTTCTTTTTATTATAAATAATCTGTGACTTAACGACTTTTCTCTGTGTTTTATTGGTAGGTAGGCGTCTACTCGTCTCATTTCTTCATTGTTCAGTTTACCTGTACCTCATCAACATTCTCTTGGGTCAAACCATGACATGAATACACTCGTAAGTATGTCTATGCCTCAGAATTTGGAGCAATCAAAAGTTCAGAAACTTATGCTTTTTGGGTTACAAGGATCCGGGACAAGCACTATCTTCAAGCAGGTTGGTATCAACCTGTTTCCCTTTTGGACATATTTGAACCCATTCGACCTGTTCCCTTTTTAGTTATTTTTTTTTAAGTGGCCCTTAGGGATAAACCATTAATTGACCCGTTCTCAAATAAATGGGTAGGAATTTCCAAGGTTCCCTTTGCAAACATATCAATATTTTGCTCAATTCCCAAGCTCTTTATGAAACCTCTTTAATGTTTTTGCTATATTATTAATGGGATAAGTAGTTTTTTGTGTTCCTCGTTGACATAACTTGTGATTGACTTTCGGAAACAATCAATACCTACATATTTCAATGTTACAATTTATAGTTGCTCAATATAAAGCGTTGTTTGGATGTGAGCTTTTTAAAGTTATTATCATGACATAAAAAATCTTCATAATCTAAGCATAATCAAAATTATAATTTCACATTTATGATTTCATTTGCAGGTCAGATTTTTATATGGAGAAAAGTTCACTGATGAGGAGTTCCAGCATCTCAAACTTAGAATACAAAGTAACACTTACAGATATCTTGTTGTCTTACTCGATGGGCGGGAACGTTTTGAAGAGGAGGCCTTGATGGAAGTAAAATCATCTAATGAGTGTAAACACAAACTCCATAAAATTTGAATATTTTTTTAATTGTTATAACACTGGAGGTGGTAGAATGAGAGGGTAAGACGGGTTGAGTAGTTTTTGTGTGTGTCAACTTGGGTTGATCCAAACCACTTTTGGTCCCGTTAATGGATAAAATTAGTAAACCTATAATCACAGTATTATCTAATTTCTTGAATAAAACGTTTTCAGATGTAGGCATTAACATAACCTGAATCGAATTAACCTGTTAAAAGATATATGGCTTATAGTTTCCACCTCTAGTTTTATGTAGCTAGTACGCTTGTATTCATGGGGTCATTTTGTTTTCTTGGATTTGGTCTAGGCTTTCATCCCTTGTACTCCTTTTGGGGGGTACCACAACGCATGATATCTTGACTTTTGCAGGTTATTCAAAACTTGATAAAAGGTCACTATGTGTTTATTCTTTAAACCCGAAACTTAAACATTTTTCTGATTGGTTGCTGGATATAATGGTAATGGGGGATTTTGACAAATACTTTCCTGCTGCAACACGAGAGTATGCCCCACTTGTAGACGAGATTTGGAAGCACCCTGCTATTCAGGAAACCTACAAACGAAGGGAAGAGCTGCAGTTTTTTCCTGATGTTGCCAGATATTTTCTTGATCAGGTATTCCTTTTGTTAGTCGGCAGAAACCTCGACCCATTTACCCAGCCTGCCCTTTTTCTACTTGCCAGTATCACTCGAACTTTGCTGGCAATTCCGATCTATTTAATTATGAATGGGTTGATTGGTTATGTTTTCTCTTTAAAAGAAAGTTATATTTTCGAGTATTTTTATAACATACTTTTGATGATCATCTGAATTTAATTACTGGTGCCTTGATGTGTAATTGCTGGTGAGATGATAATGATTTGCAGGTTATTGAGTTATCGAGCAATGACTATGAACCGTCAGAGAAGGACATTTTATATGCTGAAGGAGTAACCCCAAGCAATGGTCTTTCCTATATAGACTTCTCGTTCAACGATCACAGCCCTATGTCTAAAATACTCAATGAAAACACTCAATCTCCTATAATCAAGTAAGTTTTCAGAATTAGGTAAAACGATCACTTAATTGTTCACAACCATATATATGTATGTGTTTCTCCTACTTCGCCTCTGTGAAATAAAGTCAAACACTCCATTACGGTTTTTTGTTTTCCTTCATATAATTGTCGATTTTTTTACTAGGTATCAACTACTCCGCATGAGCACCAAGGGAGAAATCTTAAATAGCTGCAAATGGTTAGATATGTTTGAGGACTTAAAAGTGGTTGTATATTGCATCGCATTAAGCGACTACGACCATCTGTCAACACACTATAACGGCCTAATGAAAAACAAGATGTTAGCAAATAGAGACTCATTTGAATGCCTAATACGACATCCTTCTTTTGCCAACATCCCTTTCGTACTTATCCTTAACAAATACGACACTTTTGAAAACAAAATATCCCGAATCCCGTTAACGGTTTGTGAATGGTTCCATGATTTCAGTCCCCTAAAACCTCGCCACAACCTCCAATCGCCACTAGCGAGCCAAGCTTACTATTTTGTGGCTATGAAATTTAAAGAGTTTTATGAGTCGATAACTAGTAGGAAGCTGTTCGTTTGGCAGAGCATAGCTCGGAAATCTTCATCAGTTGAGGAAGCATTGAAGTATATTAGTGAAGTGATTAGATGGGATGACGAAAGAGAGGAAGATGTTTATGGAATCAACATCAATGAAGATGACTCGACTTGATTTTAAATATAATTGCATACAGTTTTGGTACAGTTCTCATTCATTAAAATGGGATTCGAAGAACCATTTTTACCGCTGTCAGTTTACGAATTCACGGACAATTCCTGACGGTTGATTACTCCTACTTTAATTTTGTATGTAAATGTATAACATAAATCTCTACAACCAAAACTGAACCAAATATTTTAGTTTTTAAATATTCAAGAACAGTTGGTTCGCCTTTTCTATTTGTTAGGTCATATTCGGTTCATTATTAATCGCATTTTGGTCTTAAGAAAATTCGTCTAAATACGTAAAACTATATTAATTTTTGACAAACAAGTAGAGTTTTGGCGCAAGAAGAATTAGTACAATGATTTTGTTAGAGCAAAATATAATGGAAATTTTTATAAAGTTCAGTTCGGTCAAGGGTAAAAACCAAAACAGAACCTTTTGGTTTATGATTCAGTTTAGTTATATTGGTTTTTTCAGTTTCAATTCGGATTTGTTGCTCAACCCTATTAAAAGTTGAAAAACTAGCTCCAGAGACGAGTACCATTTGACTAAATTCAATCATCAGAAACTAAGGAAACAAACCGTCAAATAGCAAACAGGGTAGCAATCAACATCACCGTTTTAAGTTGGAAACAGACAAGAGCATAATGAAAACTTAAGGTCTAGAAAACCATGGTAATTTAAAGTACACAAGTAGCAACACACGATAATCAGCAACATATCAGATATCCATAGAACAAACCCCTGATCAGATGAAGCGTTTAGCAGTAAAACATGACCCGCTTCACATTCTCCTTGAGGGCAGGGAGGGCTCTAACTGCAGCATTTGACCCTGGCACACGTGTGCTCCTTCCACGACCAGCAGCAGCGCCACTCGCCATCGAACCACTGTCTGATGTGTCTGGCTCCATGTAAAATCGTGCACGGAAGGCCGCCAGATGAGCATAGTATGCTGGTGGTACTGTTTAATATCATGCACGTCAAACACAAAATAAGAGCACAACCATTGTACCCTTCCTAAAAAAAGTAAACCCACTTTACTTGCAACATCCTCAACTTGACTATTATATAATATTTTAACTTCTAAAATTATATTTCAGAATTAATTATTTATAAAAAACAAAAAATAATGTAATGTGGACGGATTAAGATGTTTTGACCCGTTATCAACCACCCATTTGACCACATCTACTGATAATGATATGTGTCAAGTCAAGCCTTATTAACTCCCAAAATGAAAAAATCAGCCAAAGGAACTTACCTATGGACACCGACCGAGTGCACCTTGCATATCTGTCAAAACAAACACAAATCAAAACTTATTTCAGGTAACATACTGAAATCCCAAAACATATAAAGAGCATCGAGAAAAGATAAATCAAAACTAATTACAAAATAAAAAAGACATACGTGTAGCATAGGTTATTTGTGAGTAACTGCAAAGCATCGGCTTTGAAGTTGTTTTCATCCCACAACACGTGATAATGGGCTGGACGGCTAGTACCCTGTTCAAAAATACAAATTCCATTGCAAAATGTAAGAAAAACAAAATTGACACACAATAGAAAAAAGAAACTCGAAAGTCGAGCATGATCGTCAAAGAAAGAAACTCAGTTTACAATACGAGCCACCCAACACGAATTTTGTTATGTCTTGTGCCAAAATGCAAGTAGCAGTAATATGATGGTAAGGAGATCATTAAAAAAATTTAGTTCAATTGTAATGCATAAATACATACTTGAATTCCAGCATGGCTGCACAAGTAAAAGTCGAACTCAGTTGGATGACATATCTTCGAATCCACTACTGTGCCTGCAATTTTTATTTACAAAAATTAACTTGGCAAAGAATGAAAGAAAATAATACAATATGACCAAGTTAAAAATTCGTAAATCACATACCTGGCAATATATTTCCACTCCTGTCAGTTGAATTACGGTCATGGTGGTTGTTAGCAAACAATCTTGTGTGATGACGTTTTTGAACAACCACAAATGTCACAGGAGGTTGATAATCTGGCTCCAAAGATGCACATGCCTGAAAAAGTTATAAAAGAACGATTAGAGTAAGAATAAATTAATTGCTATAATATATACATGAAGAGTCGCGACTATTTTTGGTTTACAGAAACACATGTATTATCATCACCTTGCGAATCGCATCAAGTTCAAACAGTAGAACTTGGTAGAACTGCCCTTCACTGACTCCATCCCTACATGGACAAGGTACGTGATCAGAAAAATGAACAGATATTATACAGAAGGCATGGAATTGAGCTGGAGGATTGTATACCTGTAGAAAATTATTCGTTGTGGCTTTTGCCCGGTTGCTCTGCGAAAGGATATGAGAAGTTCCCTATTTTTCATTGCACAAAAAACAAACATTCAATATACTAATTTAAAATTATAAATAGAGTACCATTTTGTTTTATCTCCAACAAGCCAAACATGTTAACATAAAACTGTGAAATCTCAAAGTATACTTGAAACATAAAAAATTTAAAGGATTATCAAGACAATAAAATATGTAATTATATTGACGAAACAATAGGTGCAAGTGGTCAGCCCAAACTGACCCGCGTGGCATATACAAAAGATTCCCACATTTGGTCTGATATTTAACCCATGTGAGAATAGAAAAACATACTTGACCATGCCACCGGACATTTTGCCTTTGACTGGATCCTGCCACTCCTTATACAGATCCTGGATAAGCTCTTGGCGATGGGCTTGAGCACAAACCAAGCCAGCATACTTAGTTATCTCAGGCCAATCTTGAGAAGCAACAACCTATTAAGCAGTTCAAAATAGGAATATTCATTTTAATAAAAACTCATACGAGGGATAGAATTTATAAAAATATGTGAAACTCAGCAATATATGCATCATACAGCTGCAATAGAGGGGCTTGAATCTTCCCCAGGGTGAGGATGAGTAACATCAGCCCCAAAGATGATAGTAGGAACATCGCTGACATTTGGTATTCGCCTAGAAATTGCATCTCGAAGGACCGTATTCCTCCCTCCAACCTTAACATTTATTTTCAAAGCAACGTTGGCAAGATACTGCTTACTCATTTTAAACACATGTTTTGTGAGACAGCACTGAGAAACGACACCAAGATCGGTCTCACAGATTCGTTTCAGGTCACCTGCACACACAAGAAAACAGAAATATAACCCTTTATGAATCACAACACACAGAACCATTCGGCAAAACCCGAGACAAGTTAAAGATACTATCAGAGCTTGGTTTTTAAAGGTGCAAGGAGCAATGAATCCAGAAAGCCAGGGTGCAAGTTAAAAGAAACGCAAACACATTCTTCACCACTAGTTAAGACGAAACAATAAACATATATTTTTAATTAGATCCAAATCTTAATCCTAATTAAACTCTCAAACTCAAAAGCCCAATAACTGTCTAATATAACCAATGGGAAAAAAGAAAAAAAAAGTAGAAAATTGGGTATATTTGAGTAACAACCCATTTGGCATGTTCCCCTTCTAGCTAACCTGTTTTTATTTGACGCAATTGAGATAAAAGGCAACCCAAACCGACTTGTTCATAAGTGAATTGTCAAAAGTGCCACCTCTGCAAGATATAGGTCAAAGTTAAATACCATAAAGAGAGCCATTGTTGTCAGGCAGAATGACAACAAGAAGATCAAGCTCCTTTTTCTTAGGTTGAAGTCTAGTCATAGCATCATGGAAACGAGCTTTCAACACTCTCTCAACCTGATCAGGGCGACCACTAAGTGCTGGAAGCACAGGTTCTGGATTAAATGCCTGCCAATATATATGTTTTTAAACAAATTAGCTCAAAAGGTATTTCAAAAGATAACATAATAAAAAGAAAGTGTTTTTGACGTACCATGCCAGAGATATTACACATTTGGGCAAGCTCTTGGCAGAAAGTACGAGCAATATTATCTTGCACATTGCGGGCAAAATTTATGCAGATCCAGTTCTCAACTCTGCCCCCATTAACCATTTTCTGTATCAAAGTTTAATGCACCACAAGTTTTTATTCATCATAAACAAATTGTTTCAAGAAGCAAAAACATAAGCTTATATAAAAAAACAGCTACCTTGTTCATCATATTCCATTGACCTACTTGAGGTAGACAGTCCTTTTCACGGCCAGTGTCATGGTACTTAAGCTACAAAATCAGAATGAACAGTTAGAAAATATTCTCTTAAAGGGTCAATATATATAAGTGATATATATTTACCCAAGGAGGAGGCAATATCCTAGCTTCCACAGATGCTAGTTTTGGACTAATTTTAATCCCAAATTCCTTTGCATAATCATCTTTATCATAATTATTTTGAGCCACCGTCTGCAAAAGCAAAAGAAATGTAAAATGAATAGTAGCCACCTAAACAGACACCTCTGTCACTGAATAAATACATTCAAACAGAACCAAAACAGAACTTTGAACATTAAAATAATGAAAGTATAATGGTTGCACCTTTCAAACCAGAAAAAAATAGTAAATGTTCTATAGAGAAACTCTAACCGTTAGGATATCCCTTTCTCTCTCCTGAGGACGTTGACAGGTGACTTTGAGCAAGGCTGTAATTTGCCTCTCATTGAGCCTCTTTGAATACCTCTGACCCTCTACAATCTTGCAGACCTGTTGATTTATTTATTTTTTAAAATATTAGATGGCATCCATTAAAATATTTTTTTCAAAATTTACTTGTTTACAAACCTCCATAGGTAAATAGTTTGGTCTCTGAGTATTTCCAACTTGCAGGCATGGCCATTGAGTGTGTTGGATCGCGAATCCATAAGTCTCACGGAAGTACTCGACCACAGATTTCATTGTGCCTCTTTCATCCACTGGAAAGCTGTAGGGAAATAAATGTCATTACACATGAGTCACAATCATTCTAAAAACTACTAAAAAGAAAGAAGTTTCAAACCAGTGAGTTGTTCTTACCTAAGTTCTCGTGTTGCCTGAGATGTTAAACCAGATATGCGATACTTCCTTCGCATATTTCCACGGTGTGTTACCTCGACCTTGATTCCTCGTAGTGCTTTTTTAATCTATTCAATAATAACATAAAATTCTTTTAAAAACTATAGAAGAAATCTTTTATACATGCATGCATATTATCAACTACCAAGTCTAGAAGCAATGAAGTACGACCTGCGCATCTCTTAACATCAGTGAAGGGTAATGCTCATGTTTTTATATACATTATTCAATAAACGGGTAACTTAAAACCAATGAATATGCTAAATTAATCTCAATTTGGATTAAGAATCTTTTACCTTCACTCGATCAGAATCAGATAGTGGTCTTGCTGAAACATCTCTGTTCAAGAGCTGCGTGACAAAATCGATCACAGGCAGGGGCTCAATAAAAGCCGTTGAGGACATATCTGCAAGACAATAATGTTATAATCACAAATTCAGTTAAGGAAACACTTTGACAAGTAAACAAACCCATCTTCAGGGACAAAAAGCATACTGACCAATATTCAGGGACAGCCCCATCTGAGTAGGGCGTATGCTCTGATAAAAACCACGCCAACTTTCCAGCCCTTCACCCAATGGCTGTCTTTGACCCAGATTAGGGGAATAAAAGGATCGTCCTACTGGTGTGTACCTACATAAGATCCAACACGAACAACTAGTGAGTACACCATTCATAGAAGGAGAAAAAATCAACCAAAAGACTGCATCAAAGCTTCATCCTTACTTGTTGGTCGGCATCTCTCGAAGAACGATATCCAGCACCTGAAGTGCTTCTTGTGGAGCATCTGCCTGCCTTCCTTGTAAAAACATTCCCAGATGATGCAAGTCAGCACGTGAAGCTAGCTTTATTGCAACTTTAAAGTCCCTTTCTCTCCTGAATCAAGAATGACAAACACAATCGTTACCATATACCAGAACAAACATATAGGTGAGCAAGGAAATTAAAGTAATCGAGATGCGACACCTGGCACTGCCTGATCCATCATCTTCATCAAGTAGAGTAATTTTGAAATCTTTCGAGACAAAAGGAAGTGGCCCGGCCGTGTAGAGACTCTTTCTTCCATCATATGCTGGAAGCCGCTTCCCGAGATGAGATTCCTTGTAAAGTTTCACCAGCTGCGCCATCACCGCCCGGTTCACACCACGAGAGGTCACTTCAGGGGTAATAGTAACCTACTCACATTACAAAAGGGTAACAATCAGAAGTCAAATTAGAAGTTAGTGTAAACGTTAGAGTCTTTGAAGGAAAAAACTCACATCATACTGGTGTAAATCCTTGTCGGGAAGCTCAGCAAAAAAATGATTGGCCTTAACAATGCAGCGTGTTCCTGTGCTACCCTTTCCAGGGCGTAAAGGAAACCTTATCGATTTGCTAGATGCAGGTGGAGCCTGAACAGGCTCGTCTTGCTGGAAAGTAAGGTCAGCCATTGCCTCATGGACGGGTTGGTTGCTAGATGAACCAGAAGACGACCCTGCATAAGCAACTTGAGGAGTTGGTTGCAATGTGACCCCGGGTTGCTGGGGAGCCTGTGTTGCTTGGTGCAGCTCGGGAGTTGGTGTCGTAGAAGGTCCACCACGCTGAGAAGGTGCAGTTCCTCTTGGAGCTTGCTGATACACTCGGCCTTGCGGTGGTTGATCACTAGGATACTGCTGCTGAGCGCGTGGTGGTGGTGGTGGGCCTCTTCCACCTTGTTGTGGTCCAGGTCCCCTTGGAGCCCAACCTCTTCCTCCTTGTGGTAGTCCACCTTGGGCTTGGTAAGGACCTCCTTGACCACCTCGGCCTCGTCCACCCTGTTGCTGTTGTGGTGGCTGTTGTTGTCGTTGGGGACCACTTCCTTGTCCACCCAGTTGCTGTTGCTGTGCCGGTGGTCGTTGGGGACCACTTCCTTGTCCACCTTGTTGCTGCGGTGGTGGTCGTCCTTGTCCGGCATCCTCGGAAGTCTCTCCTGGAAGATCACTTCTCCTCTTCCTCGGCATGATGAAAACTGTAACAAGTAAAATAACACAAAATCAGTTAAACAAAACAAACCCTAATAAGTAAAAAAAAACATGCATTACATAAATAGTGGACAGATTATTTTATTTTTTTTAACAGAATCTAGAAAAAATTTAAATGATGTGATGCGCTTCTCAAGTATAAATAAGTAAAACAGATACACAAGTTAAGCATAGTAGAAATTAAAAGAAAAAAAAAAAAAAAAAAGTATGAAAAACCCTAAGTATGAAAAAGTGAAACCCTAATAAAAAAGATGGATGCAGATCGGAGTCGGAAACAGTACAGATCTAAGAAAATGAAGAGAGTGAATTAGGGTTTTGTAACCTCAAATAATGGTATGGTAGGGTGGAATGAAACCAGTTGATTTGTTGAACACAAACAAAAATGCAAAACCGTCGTCTCTTATTTGCCACTCTACTTATTAATTAAGGAGAAAAAGAGGGTAACCATTTTCTTTTCTTTTTTCTTTTTTCTTTATATTCCTATATTATATGATGATTACAATCAATCAATATTCTATTATAGCATTATCTTCTCTAACTAAATTTAATTAAATAAAATAAAATAAAATTTATGTAAAAGAGACATAGCAAAATAAGACTATCATCATAGATAATGTGATCTCTTTATATAACGATAGAAAGAAGTGGATGAGTTTTCTTTTAAAAATAAGAAATTTAGAAAATTTAAGTATTGGAGACATGACATTTAAACTATTATAGACGACAACATCATTAGATGACACAAACTATGATTTGTTGTCCTAAGTCGTAAAGATGTACATCTTTGCGAAAGACAAATTGGGATGCATAAACTGAGACACTTTGTAACCAACATAACTAGACCTTTTATTCAGAAAATAAAGGCCATAAACATAGTGGTGAAATGGTGGTTAATCAATTCCCCATACCCAAAACTAATTAGAAACACTATTATGTTTGAGCTATTATGTTCGAGTAGAGTACGGGATGTCATTGGAATGACCTATTTTCATGAAACAAATACATTGCAAGTTTATGATCTCAAGAGGAAGGTGACGAGACTCAAACAAGGTGTGGTCAATCGAAGTATTTTCTTATGTGTACATATAAATAAGTATATAATATCGAAAATAAAAGTCTTTAGGTTTTTTATTGATTTTATTAACTTTGATTTAATTATTTGATTTTTATGCTAAAGCATATTCTAAAGATATAACTTTTAGAGATAAACAACGAGAACTAAAAGTTCTAAACGAAATAGATTTTACGAATAGTGTTATTGCAATTGTGTTGGGTTATAACTTAGTCAAATTAGTTTAACTCGTAAACAATACTTCTAACAACGGATAAAGTAACTTACAAGATTAATACGGAAGCTATTAAGAAGTTACTGCGGAAGACAAGTTAATGCGGTTGTTCAACAAGTTAATACGGAAGTGTTCATTACTACGGATGGTTCAAGTTACTACGGTTTGACTACAAGTTACTACGGTTGGACTCTTGTCATGCAAGTTTTAGTTTACTAGATAGAGTTTCAATTGTATTTGTAGCATGTTTCCTTTTCTAGATAATGATGTAGATTCCTAGTTTATCTAGGACCAGCCTCAAGGTCTATAAATAGATAGATCCTTTTATTGATAGAAACATGTTGTATTGATATTTGATTAATGCAATTGAGGCTTAACATTCGACAATATTATTGTTCATTCATATTCATATTCATACAATACTTATTGTTCGACAACTTGTTAATATTAAAGTGTTCATCCGCTGCTGAACTTCTTTAATAGATCAAGATCTTAACTGTCACACCCCGCTTGGAAGCGGAAACGCGAGATGTTCCAGTTATAATATCAAAGTCAAGATTACAACAATATAACCGATAAACAAAACATCAAATTGAATTGATCATGCCAAATGTTACAAATTACATCAATAAGTAAAGGCGATGAGACGCGAAGTACGAATACAATTCCAAAAGAAATAAGCAAACGGATCATCATGGAAATTACAATAAACAATATAAATTCAAATTTCCCAAAAGCAAGCGATCCGAAAATAAACTATGGCATGATCAACGGAAATCCTCAATTTCCTGCAAAGCGTTAAAACGACATCAACAACATGTTGGTGAATTATTCGCAATTTTAAAATAAAAGTGACCCATCGACAAGTTTCAATAAACATCATAATTTCAAATACCATATCTCAAATCTTTTCATTTCAAACCATATCTTGTTTTCAACCCTAGTGAGGATACCATGCTTAGATTAGTTATACATCGAACCTTGCCAGTCCTAAAGACGCAATTCCTAAGGCAGTGTCAACCAAAGGCAACCAGTTTAATCAAGTACGGTCATAACATCCACACATAGATACCTACTGAGGGATGAGGGTCAGGCGATATAACCCATATAGCTATATATATGAAACCGTTGGGCATAAAGCTTAACGAGTGTATAAGACACCCAATCTAAGGCAGACCTATTCTACTAGGTAAACAAGATAATCATAACATTTCGCATACGCAAACAGTTTTAAAATACGCTACAAGATGATTAATAACATTCCGCATACGCAGACAGTTTTAAAATACACTACAAGATGATTAATAAGATTCCGCATACGCAGACAGTTTTAAAATACGCTTTACAGCCCAAAAATAGTAAGACAAGGGCTACGAATAACTCACAGATAAAGCTTCAGCAAACAAATATCGGGTACACCAATACAGAGTTACAACTCCACCGCCTAAGTGCCTTAAACAATAAACAACATAGTCTTAGTATCTCTATAAGTCTAGGTCCGGTTTAGCCTTGTCGGTTAAGATTAAGTTAAATAAGATAATCCAAATGTTAATAAGTTTAAATGAGGTGACGTATTTAGAAGGCGATGTTCTGCGTCAAACACGACCGTCCGGAGAGATATCGGCATTCCACGTCATAATCGTCAATTGGAAAAATGATAATCCGAATCGAAAATGATTACTAGGAGTATCGGTTAATAGAATATCTTTATCAAGTTTCAATAGATCGACCAAGGTCAACGGAAACAATGTTGACTTGGTCAAAGTCAAACGTAAGGAAGGTTGACTTTATAAAAGTCAAAGTCACAGATGTTGACTTATGAAAGTCAAATGTCATTTAGGTTGACTTATTGAAGTCAAAATCAATTTAAAAGTCCAATTTGTCACTTTGGATAATTTGAAGTCTTACTTTTCTAAATATAAGAGTAATATAACTTTCAAAATCATTTTAGCAAGAGTTTGTCGTAAAAACGCCATTTGATGATTTTAGATTACGACGCGTTATGAAACGAAGGTTTGTTTGTTAAAAGAGGTTAAAACATTCATTTTAGGTAATATTATGACTTTTATAAATATGTTAGCGTCTTTGAGTCCAAAGACGATGTTATAATGTAATATATTACTTTTATGCACAAGTTTACTCATATAATGTCACACCCCGCTAAAGCGGAAACACGGAAGTGTGAAGAGCTGGAATATCATTACACGGTCATAAGCAAACATAAACGATTCAAGTCATTTCAATAGAAAATTTAAAAGGTTAAAGATACAACATTTCCAAAAAGTAACCAAGTGGTTCACAGTTTAACTTAAAGTACGAATACAAGTTTTAAACAAGAATTCCCAAAATAAGAAGGTCTATCCCATTAAGCGCCTCACGTGACCATATCGACCCTCCTTGCCATGCATTCCCGAAGCTTACATTAATTTCCTGAAACATAAGATAAAGTGTCAACTACGAAACGTAGTGAGTGAGTTACAGTTTAGAGTTTGATAGAGTTTCCAAAAATAGTAAGTCACCATAAAAGAAAGTTACCAACAATAGGGAGTTTCCAAAAATAGTAAGTCACCATAAAAGAAAGTTACCAACAATAGGGAGTTTCCAAAAATAGTAAGAATAATTGGTAAAAAGTTTATGAGCGAGTGTGTAAGGTGAATAAATAATGTTTAATAAACTCGCATGGTAAAGATAGCGAAAACCAGGCGCTATTTAAAAGTAAGTGCGGATTCAGTCGCTAAATTAAGTAAGTGCGGATTCAGTCGCTAAATTAAGTAAGTGCGGATTCAGTCGCTAAAGTAAGGTATATGCGTATGGGATATGTGTTATAACTTAACTAAAGGTACCTTGTAATTCAATGACTTGGCATAATATAAGGAGTAAGTATACACTAAACCGATTGTATGGTCGAGATGGCAGCCCAAAAACATTTAAGTAAGTAATTCAATGAGAGAGGTAGTAATATGTACTTGGGACGCTAACCCTGAGTAAGGAGTGACCCCTCCTAAGTATCGATACCCATATGACTAACGGCTAATGCTAATAGTGTATAAGAGAGAGAGTTACTAAAACGGGCATTCACGTAAGTATATTTAAAACATTCAAGAGATCTTACGGCTTATACATCCATCAAGTATTGGTTACCTACAAGCATCCTAGTTTAGTTATCCCGCTAAGGCATTAACACAAATACGCATGATAGTTTGTAAGATTCAAATTAAAATGATTCATAGATTCAAAGTTTAGAACAAGATTCAATAAATAGTTGACTTTAAGAGATAACAATAGTATCATTAGAGAAAGAATGTTTTACGCATAAGCGATTTAAGTAGACGTTTCAGTGTCAAAGTTTTGATAAACCAAAGTTTAAGTATCGCAAGTTGTTTATAGGTTACAAAACATGATCTTATGCTTCCCCCAAATAATGTTAAAAAGTATTAAAAGTAAAACATGGTGGGGATGTAACTCACGGTTTGCGAAGAGATTGGAACTCGGAGACGGTCGGAAACGAGCCGGGAATCGCGGAATGCCTAAGAATTACCAATATATTTCAAAAGTTAACTTCTTATTAAGCGTTGTATGTATAGAAGATATTGTATAACTTTTGTTTGTAAATAAAAGGTTAAATCCAATATTGTTCCGAAAATTTGGTCCGAAGCGATTAACGTTGTGTTTAGTTTGAAAGTTCAATGTTTTTGATTATTACATCTTAAGTGCTTTTGCTTACTGAAGTGGCTTTATAATTTCTAGGGAAATTTGGGCAGCGCTCCCGCGCCCAAATTTCATATCCAAAAATTATACCGCCACTTCCGTTCACAATTCACCTAAAACGCAACAATACATGTCATATAGTCCAAATAGTCCAAAATGTCCAAAGTAATTCACCAATGTTATTAATTTTGTTTATGTCAGTCCATAGTACTTAGGGTAAAAGTCCAGAATGTAAACGTAAACTTAAAACGAGTTAAAACGACGATTTTCGGGTGAACAGCAGCTCGGTGCTGCGCACCTGGTCACAGGTGCGGCGCACCTGGCTGCTGTTCGTTTCCCATTTTGCGTTTTTCTTGCTAAAAACGTTTTGTGACTTAAGGGTTTCGACATGCAACCAGTAGGTAATTTATAGAATAGTGTTTTCACAGGTTCTAAACAACTTTTAACCACAAAATCATAGATCTAAGTATTATTTAGATAAAAATCGTTTTTATACCAAAATGACATAATCTTCACAAATACTCGTTTTTGTTGTTTAGATTCAACATGCAACTGGTTATTATCTTCCAAAACTTCATTTTAACAGTTTCTAAAAAGTTTTTATTCACAGATTTATAGATTTAAAGGGTTTTTCGATTAAAAACGTTTTTGACCATAAAAGTCAAAGATTTGTATAAAAACTCATTTTTAACCGTTAGATCTTACATGCAATTGATTATTTATGTATAAAAAGGTAAAAGAGAGTAATCTACCGGAGCAAAAGCTTGGAGAATGAGTTTTGGCCGGATTTGTTCTTCAAAAATCTTTTACAACCGAGGTCCTTTTTGATACAAACGATTACCTTGGCTTCTCTTGAAGTTTAGGATGATTTGTATGGCTAAAAGATTGATTTTTGTGGTAAAAAGTCACTGGTTTCTTTGGAGTTTTAGAGAGAAATTTGAGAGAGAAGTTAGGTGTGTGTTTTTATGTTTTGATTGAAATGAAAGTAAAAATGAAAGGAAAATGTAAATGGGGGGTGGAGAGACTGGCCTTGGGACGGTAAGGGGCAGTAAAGGCTCGTTTGTGGTTGGTCAATTGGGGTGGTGGATGTGTAAAAACGAGAAAGGGACCAAAAATGTAAATAATTTGAATTCTGGAGCCAGGTGCTGCGCACCCAGCCAAGGGGTGCTGCGCACCGGGCCTTTTTTCCGGGAAATCTGATTTTTCGTTTTCGCGTTATTGCTTCGTTGGACCTTTTTGTTAATTGTAAGTTCTTAAGTATGTTTAGTTATGAACTTAGGAAAGTTCAAAAGTGATTTTATTGGTATTAGGACTTATAATTTGATTCCGGAGATTGTTCCGACACTTGATTCGATAAAATACGGATGAAGTAAATACGAGCTTAGAGCAATACGAACACCACAAGAATAACAAAAGATTCGGACCGAGAACGTAACTGGAGGATTTTCCCGAACTTGGGACGATTGTCACACGAGTGAACGTTATGAAGGAGTAACTAGAGAATTTAGCCGGTAAAATAACCGAACAAGTTCCTGATTTTTAGACGGTTGTCACATCATCCCCGATTGAAAGAAATTTCGTCCCGAAATTGACTCGTCACATCAGGTGGAAGTTTCCTTGAGAGAAATTGAGAGTACTTCTGACGTATCCGGTCTTCACGTTTCCCACGTGAATTTGTGACCACGTCGGGAGTTTTAGCGAACTCGACGATAGGAACACGGCTTCGATTGAGTTGCTTGACCTTTCGGTTTACAACTTCGAGCGGTCCCTTGATGAAATTGAGCTTGCTGTCGCTGACCTCGT
>CAJVGC010000592.1:14388010-14502511 GCA_910822075.1 Senecio squalidus
AGATTCCTCAGATGATTCTTCAGATGTAATAGACTCCTCCCCGTCACTTTCTTCGTTGAGATCCAATATTTTCACAACGTTGACTTCAGCATCGGACTGATTGTTATCAATTTGAAATTGCCAGTCCAAACCTTCGTCAGATTGCAAAACCAGAGCCTTAACATCTGAATTCTCTGTACCAGTAGGGATATTTGTACCAGTTGTCACCATAGCAGAATTCTTGTTCACCTCAGGAGCATTCCTGTTCACATTCCTATTTTGCTGATCTCTGAAAGGGTTCTGAACAGTCCTTTGTCGTTTTGGCTTCTCACATTGACAAGCAAAGTGACCTTTTTCTCCACAGTTGTGACAAGTAATAGCAGACATATCGAAACCATACTTAGTTTCCTTGTAGGCTCCGATTGGGTTACCAGTCCTTTTCACATACTCTTTTTCCCTCCTAACAAGATTAGCGAAACCCTACATAATATCGATTCTTTCCATCTCATCACGATCAATCTGCTCATAATCTTCACCAGTTAAGTGATGGTTTCCAATTTTACCATGCAGCAAGTTATCATAGGATGCTACTAAGGTAGTCAACATAGCCATATCTTCGTTTACACCATCCACATTTCCTTTATGAAAGTTCTAGATCTTCAAACTTGTAGAAACCGATTTTGAAGTAGCTTGAGCTTGAGACTTTTGAACCGGAGTACCTTGACTTGAGCTTGAGTTTGAACACCCAGAATTTCCTGAATTACTCGAGGTGTTAGCAGAAAAAGCTGTCTTCAATGGAGCATGAGTAGGAGTGGCTGGAGTGGGATCAACGTAATATAACGAGGGATCTTGAGTGTGTCCCTTTCTCTGAGCACGGAACTTGTCATCCTGCTCCTTTTCTCTCAGCTTGGTAAATAAATCATTTAAAGTTGCACGGGCAAGATAACCATTTTCTTTTAACATCTCAATATATCCATTCCAGCTTTCTGGTAAAGCATCAGCAAAACATTCTACTCGTTCTGGACCAGTTGTAACCACTGAATATCCGTGCATCTCACTTATCAGATGTTGAAAGCGTCTGGTAAGGTCAAACAGTGATTCGCCATGTAAACAAGTAAAATTGTCAAACTCCTTTTTCAATGCTCTTCCCTTCATAGTCTTCAATTTGTTGTTTCCCTCATAGTCTAATTCAAAAGCATCCCACAGTTGTTTCGATAACTTGTACGTCTTGTACTGATGAAACACAGATCTAGGAATAGCCTGACATAAATGAGAATATGCCTTTTTCTCGATATCATAACTTTTCCTTTGTTCCTCGGTATATCTGTGAATGAGAATGAGATCTCCATCTTCACCAATTGGTTCAGTATATCCCATTTTAATCATATCCCACATTTTCGAGTCCATTCCTTGGATATGGATTTCGAACCGAGGTTTCCAGTGTGGGTAATCGTCCATTGAAATTAATTTTGGGACCTTGTTTATACTTCCTGTTTCAGCGTCATTTATTAACATTTCCGACATTTTAGAATTATTACTTGCCATAGCGTATTCCATTGCAAAATGTTAAAAACTTTATTTAAACTGATTTGTACGGATGAACTGCTTGATACGTGCGGATGAGAGAATGATACGTACAGACGAAAGTGATACGTACGAATTAAGAAAGATAACCTAAAATCTATACGAATGAGTTATTCGCACGAATGAATTGATTGATGTGCACGGAGGAAAATTCTATACGAACAGAGGAAAACCTAAACGTACGGATGAACTGAAAGTTAAACTTTTGAATCACAAATCTAGATCCGCACGAATGCGAACCTATACGCACGGATGAGAATTTTTCAAGAACTTGATCCGTATGCGCCGCTGAAACTTTCGGGTTTTTCTAAAACTCGATTTTTTATACCAAAATACTTCCTAACTGCCCAGATTGTAAACAAAGTAACCCAGAAACGTTTTAAAACAATAAAACAACCTTTTAAACGTAAAATTCCAAACTTAAGTTTCAATCAAAACGAAAAATCTTAAAGAAAACGCTAGAAGAACGTTGATTTCTACAACCAACGCTCTGATACCACTTTGTTGGGGTGTATAGATCTTAAGAGTTCAACGTTATATCAATAACCTAGTTGAAATAAGCTATCGATTATCTAGCGAATATATAACCTTCGGAAACGAAATCAAACCAATGATTATTGATAAGATTAGACCTTAGGAAGACTATTCGGATGATTGATTATATGTTATAATCAGTTTGGAAAACAAAGAAAACGGCAGCAGCAGTTCAACACGCAAAAAACCCTAGGAAACGACTCACTCGTCATGCAGGAAATCTATGGGTATTTATAGGCCCAGATATTCATCCGTACGAATGACGGAATATTACTTCCTATCCGTACGAATGTGATATCATCCACGGATGCAACGCTTTAATAAACAATCTTGTTTACTTTACTTAACCGTGCGAACAAAACTCTCATGCGCACGGATGCATCCTCATCCGTGCGAATGTAATCTGAATATTATTTAAACATCACAAATCGTATATTTGATTAATTCAGAATAACGTAAACATTCAAGCATATAATAAATCAAATAAGCAATATTAATATCCAAACAATACAAAGACTGATATTAGAATAAACGTGTAATTACATATGAATCTAGTAACTAACAAAATGCACCTACAGTAGTTTAATTAGAATGCCTAATTGATAGTAGAAATGCTTAATTGGTAAAATTAGGTTTTCTTAATAATTAGGGGTAATCATGAGAATTATTAATTTAAGCATTTTAGTATGTTAGGTGCTGTTCTTTTGAACCAAAGGTTTTTCCTCTGAATCTGAATACCAGCTCTGAATAATCAGAGGTGGTCCAAAACTCTGAATCTGAATCAATATGCTATGTTCTTTTTTCCTTCGTAACATCTGATTTACTATATTTGTAAACTGTTGCATTTATAAACCGTCTTAAATAAAAACATTCATAAAAATGTTCAAACATAGTGACAACATTTTTCAAATAAAGATAATATTCAAACAATATTTTCAACATTTTTCATTAATTGTCCCGCAAGTTGATCTCGACAATTGATCATATATTGTTGATCTGTTGTATTTCCATGTGATTGAAAATCGTCCTCATCGTACTCGTCCCCATCTTGTACATTCTCGTTAGCATGTACACCTCGATCATATTCGGAGAAAAAATCATCACTTAATCCTTCTTTTCGTATAAAATTATGAATAGCAAAGCATACAAATAGTAATATCTCTTTGTTTTACCAAAGAATACGGAGCCATTCTCTTCAAGACGGGAAAACGTGCTTTCAAAACACCAAAAGCACGCTCAATCCATACATATTCATATTACTTATTTGAACAAATTAATAAACTAATTGTCTAACATCAATTTCAAGATATAAAAATAATTAACAAAAGAAAAGTTCACATAAAAGTCAATGTAATAGTAGGAGTTTATATGCAATCGAAAACAAATACATATTAAAAAAAAATTATATCACCTAAATCTAACAAACAATCATCAATATCAATTTATATAACGAAATCAAGTGACAAACCATTGAAAAAAAAATCAAAAATTACTTAAATTTAAGGATGAAAAACTTACTGGTGAAGAGAAAGAGGTAATCAGAGGTAAAAAGAGGTTTTCTATGTAGGGTTGTATCAGAGGTAAAAAGAGGTTTTTTGCCTCTGGTTGAAAAAAAAAAAAGAACAACAAAAATTTTCAAACCTCTGACCGGGTCAGAGATCAGAGCCTATTAAGACTTTTTTTTCAAAAAAGAACAACACCTTAATTTGATGTTAGAATTATGTGTTTTAGCTTTATAGATGAAATAGAATGTGATGTTATGATGACTTAAATTGGTAATTGCCAAACGGGTCAAAAGACCCAATGTATGGAAAATGGGTAGAAATTGTTAAAAGAGAATGACCATTGTTTATATGTTTTCGTTATGCATAATGTAGATGATGGTTAGAAATGCACCTAAGTATGTATAAAAAACTTAACGGGTCAAGAGACCCCAAAGGTGGCATGATGGGTAGAAAAGGAATTAACAAGTAATGTTAAGATTTTAGAAAAGAATATGTAATAAAGTAGTTAGTTATGTTGTTATGAGTATTGAAAGCTTTAGTGTTTTTGGTCTTGTAAACTCAGATTTAAAAGACAAGGGCAAAGGGAAAGCACCAAAGGAGTAGTAAAAGTAATTCAACGCCAAGGTGAGTATACGAGACTCATTTTCATATGGTTATGTGTTTAAAATTTTGTATTAATGTATTAAAGATTGATAAGTAAGTTATTCCAAGTTATATATAGAGTTGTTAGCGGAAATAAGGACTAGAAGTGGCGTAAACTAACATGTAAGTGCAGGAAACGATTAAAAACGGAAGTCACCCCAGTTACTGGTCTAGTTCCGCCGCAACTGGTCCTTGTTGCGCCGCAACTGAGACTCAGTAGCCAAGGGTGATTTCCAGAATGTTTAGTTGCGGAGCAACTGTTTTAGTTGCGGAGCAACTAGTACTTAGATCAGTTTTTAGTAAGTTTTAAAGTAGTTTAAGTATGGGAATGATATCCTAACATATTATTACGTTAGAGAAGAATAGAGAAGACATTTATATGACTACAAGAAGTACAATTGACTTTCATTAGTCGGGGAGAAGTAGAGTTAACCTTAAATACATACCGCGAGGGTATTCAAATGACTTTTAATAGTTGGAAAGAAGCAAGAACCAACTTTATAATAGTTGGGAGAAGATATTAATAAGACTTAAATAGTCTTGGAGATTTTTCTTAGCATATGTCTAAGTATACTCACTAGCTTAATGCTAATCTAGTTTGTTGATGTCGTGCTTATAGGTAAGAAGGACTTTTGAAACGCAAGGCAAGCATACGAGACATGGATGGGGACCTTATTAAGAATCAAAATCTTTTGTAATGAGCTTCCGCTCTAATTGTCAAAAATGTTATTTTGGTGAAAGCAAAACATTTCCTTTTGTTTGTATAAAATTATGTTAGGATGTAGTGAACCGTTAACATTGTAGAAGTTTCTTATATAAAAAAAAAAAAAAAAAATTGTGTGTTTGAAAGATCCGAGTGTTACAAGTTGGTATCAGAGCCTTGGCTTGTGTGAGTTGGGTATCTCGGTTGATACTTAAACCCAAGTCGAGGCTTTGTAAGGGGGGAGAAGCTTTCCTTGCGGAAGAGATAAGGGTAAGAAAGATTAATTGTCGAGAAAGAGTAGAATGCCTTAGTCTTAATTATGCATTAATAGTATTGGATGTACAAGAGTTAATATGTTTAAAATTAACGTTTGGCCAACGCTAATTTTGGGCATATTACGTGTATCCAATATGGTTAAAGTATATTAAGGATAAGGGATAAAGAAAGTTAGAAAGTATGTATATGACATATAAACTATAATTGTGTATGGATTATAGTTTTATGTGTTATTATTAACTGAATTTAATTTCAGTTGGTAGAAATGGAAGGAGGAGATAGTCATCATGATGACGGTCATAAGGAAGAGGATATGAAAACGATTGTGGCTAAGGAGATTAGTCAAGCCTTTGGGAAAGCAATACCGTTTATTATTAAACGGGTTAGAGAAGATGTTGTGGAGATAATTGACGAGAAGATAGACCGCGTGCTTGCGGAGAAAGAATTGAAACGTAAAGAGAAGGAGGATTCAGGAAGTGAAGATGATCATTCCGATCATCAAGAAGAACCCACGGAAGTTTATAAGAAGTGATGTACGTATAAAGATTTTGCAAGTTGTAATCCACCTATTTTTCTTGGAGAGATTGATCCTATTGTTAGCATGCGGTGGGTTATGGAAGTAGAAGATGCATTCTTGACTTGCAAGTGTGCGGATAGAGAGAAGGTTATTTATGCATCAAATCTACTCCGAAATCAAGCAAAGAGTTGGTGGGAGTCTATAGTGAGGTTATTTCCGGCTCAAGGGATTGTGAAGATGATATGGGAGATTTCAAGAAGAGATTCATGGAGTATTATTGTCCACCTTCGGTAGTGAACAAGATTACCCGAGAGTTTTTGTCATTACAACAAGGAAGTAAAACCGTGAATGAGATCACTAATGAATTTCTAGATAGAGCAGGGTTTTGTCCAGAATATGTTGTGAGTGAAAGAATGAAGATGGATTGCTACATGTGTTGTTTGAGTCCCGACATCAGAGAGCATGTTTCCACTTATAATCCTTAGACTTTTGAGGATATGGTTGAAGCGACAAGAAGGAGAGAGTTAGAACTTGCAAATAGAACTGAAGAAGAGAAGAAGAAACGCAAGGTGGAGTATGTACAAGAATCGTATAAAAAGCAAAGATTTGAACAAAAGGGTAGAAGTTCGGGAAGAAGGTTTGAAAAGAAAGACTCATCAAGAAGAGAGTATAGTTGTAGAAAGTGTGGTAAGAATTATCCGGGAGAATGCAAATTTGGTCAAATGGGTTGCTATACGTGTGGGAAGCCGGGTCATATTAGTAGTGAATGTCCCAATCCAATAAGGATTTGCTACTACTGTAAGGACCCGGGGCATCTTAAAAATGAATGCCCAAAGTTGACGCAGAATCAGAAGTTATTGGTGGGACCGAAAGCTCCTTTACTTCTTGAAGGAGGAAGTAGTGGAAGGAAGATCGAAGATAATAAAGGACGTGGTCGTGCCTTTCAAATCACAACCGTAGAAGCAAAAGAATCGACTGATGTCGTTTCAGGTATTTTATTGTAAACTCTCATCCTGCTTATGTGTTGTTTGATTCGGGAGCAAATAGATCTTTTGTATCAAGTAAATTTTGTAAGAAGTTTTCTAAGCCCCTTAGTAAGCTAGAATATCCCTTAGAAGTAGAAGTGGCGGATAATCGAATTGTTCTTGTGTCAGATGTTTATCATGATAATCAATTAGAGATAGAATCAACAAAATTTACGATAGAATTGATTCCAATGGTCATGGGAGAATTTGATGTTATAGTTGGTATGGATTGGTTAGAAAAGAATAATGCTATCATCTTATGTAAGATTAAAATTATTAAAGTTACTGATTTAGAAGGAAAATAAGTTGTCATTTACGGGGAGAAAAAGAGTGGTGAAATTTCGGTTTGTTCCTTAATGAAAGCAAGAAGATATATGTCCCGAGGTTGTCAAGCATACCTTGCGTATGTGATAGATAAAAGAAAGATTAGAAAGAATTAAAAGAAGTAGATGTAGTAAATGAATATGTAGATGTATTTCCTGAAGATCTTCCGGGTTTACCACCAGAAAGAGAAGTAGAGTTTAGAATAGAATTGATTCCCGGTGCTGCACCTATAGCAAAGGCTCCATATAGATTAGCTCCGTCTGAAATGAAAGAATTAATGAGTCAGTTACAAGAGTTGTTAGATAAGGGTTTTATTCGTCCCAGTTCTTCTCCGTGTGGTGCACCAATTTTATTTGTGAAGAAGAAAGATGGTAGTATGCGTATGTTTATAGATTATCGAGAACTTAATAAGTTAACTGTCAAGAATAAATACCCGTTACCGAGAATAGACGATTTGTTTGATCAATTGCAAGGGGCGAAATTCTTTTCAAAGATAGATTTAAGGTCGGGTTATCACCAATTGAAAGTAAAGGAGGAAGATGTACCGAAAACAGCTTTTCGCACAAGGTATGGCCATTATGAATTTTTGGTTATGCCTTTTGGTCTAACAAATGCCCCCGCAGCTTTTATGGATTTGATTAATAGAGTTTGTAGAACGTTGTTAGATAAATCGGTTATAGTCTTTATTGATGATATTCTAATATATTCAAAGAGTAAAGAAGAACATGCGGATCATTTGCGGCAATTGTTGGAGATTCTTAGACGAGAAAAGTTATATGCAAAATTTTCTAAATGTGAATTTTGGTTAGAAGAAGTTCAATTCTTGGGTCACGTAGTAAATGCATAAGGTATAAAAGTAGATCCGGCGAAAATTGAAGCAATTGTTAATTGGAATTCTCCGAAAAGTGTGAAGGAAATCCGTAGTTTTCTTGGTCTTGCGGGGTATTATCGAAGATTTATTCAAGATTTTTCTAAAATAGCTTCAAGCTTAACCGAGTTAACTAGAAAGAATAAGAAGTTTGAATGGAAAGAAAAACAAGAAGAAGCCTTCCAGATTTTAAAGAAGAAACTAAGTGAAGCACCGGTGTTAGTTTTGCCGGATGGAACGAAAGATTTGGTAGTTTATAGTGATGCTTCATATACCGGTTTAGGATGTGTTTTGATGCAACATGGAAGGGTTATTGCTTATGCTTCGAGGCAGTTGAAAGAAAATGAAAAGAAATACCCGGTACGAGATTTGGAGTTAGCGGCGGTTGTGTTTGCTTTAAAGATATGGAGGCATTACCTCTATGGAGAAAGGTGTACAATTTATACGGATCATAAAAGTTTTCAATATTTCTTTACTCAAAATGATCTTAGTATGAGAAAACGTAGATGGTTAGATTTGGTGAAAGATTATGATTGTGATATTTGATACCACCCCGGAAAAGCAAATGTCGTTGCGGATGCGTTAAGTACAAAGAGTTCACAACCGGAAATGAAACTTTACTACTTAGTTTTGATTATTAATGCTAATTTCTTTGATTCGGTTAAAGAAGCCCAATCGGAAGCAATTAAAGAGGAGAATTGGAAAAGAGAAAGAATTGTTGGTCAAGTGCAAAATTTAATGGAAGATAGCCGAGGTTTAAAGACTAGATTTGGAAGAATTTGGATTCCTAATACATCGGATTGTAAGAAAGTTTTGCTAGACGGAGCTCATAAGTCAAAATATTATATTCATCCCGGTAGTACGAAAATGTATAGAGATCTTAAGGACGACTATTGTTGGTCGGGTATGAAAAGAGATATAGTGAAATATGTAGAAAAATGTTTGACATGTCTACAAGTTAAAGCGGAACACCAAAAGCCTTATGGAAAAATGCAACCATTAGAAATACCGGTTTGGAAATGGGAGAACATTACTATGGATTTGGTGACGAAATTACCAAAGTCTAGAAGAAAGAATGATGCTATTTGGGTGATTGTGGATAGATTGACTAAAAGTGCTCATTTCTTACCAATTAAGGAAGCTATTTCATCGGAGAAAATGGCGGAAATGTTTTTGAAAGAAATTGTAGAAAGACACAGAGTTCCGATTTCAATAGTGTCAGATAGAGATACAGGTTTTACTTCTCACTTTTGGAGAGGGTTCCATGAAGAATTAGGGGTGAAACTCAATATTAGCACGGCTTATCACCCTCAAACCGATGGGCAAAGTGAAAGAACAATTCAAACATTGGTTGATTTACTCCGTGCGTGTGTAATAGATTTTGGGGGTAATTGGGACGATCATTTACCGTTAGTAGAATTTTCTTACAACAATAGCAATCAAGCGAGTATATATTGTGCACCTTATACGATGTTGTATGGAAGAAAATGTAGAACGCCAATATGTTGGGGTGAAACTGGACAACGAGAATTGAGAGAAAAAAAAATTGTACAAATTACAACGGAGAAGATAGATCAATTAGAGAAAGACTTAAGATGACTCAAGATCGACAAAAGAGTTATGGCGATAAAAGGCGAAGACCGATAGAATTTGAAGTTGGTGAATTTGTAATGTTAGAAGTTTCCCCATGGAAAGGAGTGATTCGATTTAGAAAGAGAGGAAAATTAAGTCCGAGATTTATTGGGCCATTTAAAATTTTGGAGAAAATCGGAAAAGTTGCTTACCGGTTAGAATATCCCGAAATTCTAAGTAAGATACACCCTACATTCCATGTGTCTAACTTAAGGAAGTGCCTTGCGGATGAAACATCGTTTGTCCCACTAGATGATATCGAAATTGACGAAAAGTTGAATTATGTTGAAGAACCGGTAGCTATTCTCGATCAGAAAATAAAGCAACTTAGAAACAAGCAAATTAATATCGTTAAGATTCAATGGAAGCATAGAAAGGGGTCGGAGTTTTCTTGGGAGCTGGAAAATGAAATGAAGAAATTTTATCCCAAATTATTTGAAGAATAGATTTCGGGGACGAAATCTTTAGAAGGAGGGAAGATTTGTAACATCCCGGTTCTCGGAAATTAGAATATTTCGTAAGTATTTATTTGTTTATAATATAAATGTTTTATATTTATGTTATTTGAGAAGTTTTATAAGTAAAGGACTAGAATTGTAAGAAAGATAGTTAATTTTAGTTAGAAAGGACTTATATGGTTAACAATATTAGTAAATTTTGTAAATTAGTGAAATTTGAGAAGATGAGGGACTAAAGGTGTAAAATTCGAAATGATGATGAGTAAGGCAATGAGGTGTCAATTGCAGAATTTTTCTAAGTAAAATTGTATGTGTTTGAGTGTGTGCTATTGAAAATTAAGCTAAGATTAACTTCAATTTCCTCAAATTTGGTGTTAAGAGTTGTGAAGTTATAGAGAAATTTAGCTAATTTGGCATTTGAGTGGAGAAGGAAAATTTATGTATATATTTGGTATTAATTGATGAATTTGAGTTTGTTATATGAGATGTAGTTTAATTAGAATGCTTTATTGATAGTAGAAATGCTTAATTGGTAAAATTAGGTTTTCTTAATAATTGGGGGTAATCATGAGAATTATTAATTTAAGCATTTTTGAATGTTAATTTGATGTTAGAATTATGTGTTTTAGCTTTATAGATGAAATAGAATGTGATGTTATGATGTCTTAAATTGGTAATTGCCAAACGGGCAAAAGACTCAAGGTGTGGCAAATGGGTAGAAATTGTTAAAAGAGAATGACCATTGTATATATGTTTTCGTTATGCATAACGTAGATGATGGTTAGAAATGCACCTAAGTATGTATAAAAAACTTAACGGGTCAAGAGACCTCAAAAGGTGGCATGATGGGTAGAAAAGGAATAAACAAGTAATGTTAAGATTTTAGAAAAGAATATGTAATAAAGTAGTTAGTTATGTTGTTATGAGTATTGAAAGCTTTAGTGTTTTTGGTCTTGTAAACTCATATTTAAAAGACAAAAGCAAAGGGAAAGCAACAAAGGAGTAGTAAAAGTAATTCAACGCCAAGGTGAGTATACGAGACTCATTTTCATTGTCTTATGTGTTTAAAATTTTGTATTAATGTATTAAAGATTGATAAGTAAGTTATTCCAAGTTATAGATAGAGTTGTTAGCGGAAATAAGGACTAGAAGTGGCGTAAACTAACATGTAAGTGCAGGAAACGATTAAAAACGGAAGTCACCCCAGTTACTGGTCTACTTGCGTCGCAACTGGTCCTTGTTGCGCCGCAACTGAGACTTAGTAGCCAAAGGTGATTTCCAGAATGTTTAGTTGCGGAGCAACTGGTACCTAGATCAGTTTTTAGTAAGTTTTAAAGTAGTTTAAGTATGGGAATGATATCCTAACATATTATTACGTTAGAGAAGAATAGAGAAGACATTTATATGACTACAAGAAGTACAATTGACTTTCATTAGTCCGGGAGAAGTAGAGTTAACCTTAAATACATACCGCGAGGGTATGCAAATGACTTTTAATAGTTGGAAAGAAGAAAGAACCAACTTTATAATAGTTGGGAGAAGAGATTAATAAGACTTAAATAGTCTTGGAGATTTTTCTTAGCATATGTCTAAGTATACTCACTAGCTTAATGCTAATCTAGTTTGTTGATGTCGTGCTTATAGGTAAGGACTTTTGAAACGCAAGGCAAGCATACGAGGCATGGATGGGGACCTTATTAAGAATCAAAATCTTTTGTAATGAGCTTCCGCTCTAATTGTCAAAAATGTTATTTTGGTGAAAGCAAAACATTTCCTTGTGTTTGTATAAAATTATGTTAAGATGTAGTGAACCGTTAACATTGTAGAAGTTTCTTATATAAAAATAAAATAACTTTTTGTGTGTTTTAAAGATCCGAGTGTTACAGGAACTGGGTCTTCTTGTTGAGTCTTTGTGAACCAATACTTCTTCTCCATATACTCCGCAAAGGGATCATCTTCTTACTTTGCCGTTGTCTTTGAATGCACATCTTGACTCTGTTTCTAAACAAGAGATTTCAAAGTGACATTCTGACTTGAATCAACTGTTTTTGTAGAAGACCCCTCACCAGTTTGAACAGAAGGAGCAATTGGAGCTTCTGTTCTTTGACTTTCCAGATTGACCTCAACATTTCTGAAGCTCTATCAGTTTTCATTTTGTTCATCTCCTCCTCTATCTTCTTTTCTCTTTTAGATTTCATTTCACTTACCATAACCTTTGTTTGAATGTCTAACCAGTTTTTCTCCAGGGTTTCAATTTTCATTTTCCCCACCGATCTAGACGACATACCTCCAGCCACAACCAATCAGATGAAGTTTGTAATTCTTCTCTGAGAACTTATTCTTGTATTCCATCATCTTCTTCTTCAGATTGATCACCTTGGAAGGTACTAGCTTTGAAGGTTTTAGTGCTCTACTCTTCACTCTCCCCCTTGTCTTACAGTGCTTCCAATATCAGCAGTTCTTCTACTACTCTCTCTACTTCTTCCTCTTTAACAGTCATTTCCACACTTTCATCACCATCCTTGTCACTATCAATATCAATCACCACCTTCTCTCCTCCCAACCCTTCATTCCATTGATTATTGATGTCATATGTGTGTACAGACACATGATTCCGTCCCTTGATAGAAACAGTGAAGGTGTCTGTTGCATTAACCTCAAAAATCCCCTCATATAGCCCCTCAATGTGTTTTTCAAATGTTGCTTGATCAATAATTTCTCCAAACTGATAAACTGCTTTGAAGTTTCTGATATTTTTTTCTTGCAGTACACTTTCACCTTCTTCTTCATCACCAGAGTTAAATAATTCTTCACCCGATATAAACTCTTCGCCACCAGATTTATTTTTGTCACCCAATTTAAACAGTTCTTCACCAGATTTAACTGTTTCTTCACCAAATGTAAACTCAGGGTCTTTTTCTTTTCCTTTGAAGCTCTCATCCTTCTCCAAGTCTTTCACAATCTTCCCCACAATTGATAAATCTATCTCAACTTCCTCATTAAGAAATGATGGAGAGGGTTCCAGACTTCATCAGGGGGAAGGAGGTTCCCTAACAGAGGACTCTATGCTCAGCTTCAACTTCAACTTCAATCTGATTTTTATCTCCCCCTATTTTGGATGCATCATCCATAGGAAGAGATTTTAAGAATCACTTTATCCTTAACTTCTCTGTGATGACTGCATTTGAAGCATTTTTCCATCTTAGCTGATTTATCAGAGACTTTTTCCTCAGAACCAGTTGCTCCAATGCCTCATTCTTCTTAGTCAATTCCAATATTGTCAACATACCAATTCATGCTCCCCTTTCTTCCTAGAAGTATAGACATTAACAGGATTGCTTGTTGAAGCATCCTTCTGAACATTTAGCACTGGGGTAGACATAGTTGGAACTTCAGGAGTGAGTATATGTGAGGCATCCAGATTAGGCAGAGCTTGGCTTTCCTCAACTGGGTAATACCAATCTTCTGTTTCATCACTCCCCTGGGCTTGCTGAACAATAGGTGTTTGAGGTGGAGGTGATGGAATAGGAATAATAGGTGATCCAGGTTGACCATCCTCTACTTGTTGTTGTTGTTATTGTTGTTGTTTTTTGTTGTTGCCGTTGTTGCCGTTGTTGTTCTTGTTGTTGCTGTTGTTGTTCTTGTTGTTCTACCCCACCGCCCTTGTATCTCTAAAAGCATCTGTACAGCTACCCTTTCCTTATTGACCATTGGTGGGAAGAAAGGAGTGAAATGTCCTGAGAAGACCACCCTTGCTTTAGCAAAAGAATTCCTCATGTTGTTCATGATCTTCCAGTTCATATTCTCATCCTTAAGAGTAGGACCTTCTAGCATCAACCCCTGAACTTCATATTGTAGGATGATCTGAAGAAATATTGGATATAACAGAAACTTTTGAGAACCTCCTTCAGTCATTCTTTGCATACAGTCCATGATGAATCCATAAAATTTGAACCTCCTTTGAGTGATCATGCATAAAAACGCAGAGGCCAATGTTTGATTCATCTCATCAAACCCTCCATAACGACCAGAAATGCAGCAAACCAGAACATGAATAAGATATCTCCAGTTGAAGGAAACTCTTTTCTTTTTAACCATACTTTCTGGAAAATCACCATCATATCCAGCTTGTCTACACACAGTCTTTATTTCCTCCATTTCCAATCTCTCCATACCACCAACATCATCCAACTATAATACTCTCCTCATTACATCTTCAGTGATAATAACATTCTCCATCTGTACACTTAATGTAATAGTCCTCACACCATTTACAATAGCAAACCTTGCATTTTTCCAAAACTTCGGTTATACATCTCTATACAAAAACAGGACTCTCTGAAATAGCAAATCTTAGGTTTGAGTTGATCAGAAATCCTAAAACAAGCTTCTAGTCCTCATCAACTTGAGAATGGCCTATATCCAAAAATGCAGCAACATTATGTTTTGGTTTATAAGAGAAAGCAATCAAAAATCAGTTACAAATCATTAGTATTCAGTCAAGAGAATATACTGATTATAAATATATAATAAGAAATAAAAATACCTTAATGAACTCAGAAAACAGGGGAATAATACTCAATAACTGGAAAAACTCTAAAATCTATCTCAAAGGTGCTAAAAATCTATAAAAAGGGTCTTATGGAAATCGTCAGTGAAATGGGAAAAGGTAAGAAACTTTATTGATATTAGCAATTTTGATTCGAATTAGAGATGCAATTTGCATGAAATAAAAAAGTTTATTTTAATTTAAAACTATTAAAAACAAATTAAGAATAAAAAATTATATATTTAATTTCCTACCAAAAATACACTCGACCTAAATTATAGTGTCACAGTGTTACAATTAAACAAAAATTATAACCCGACCTAAAAGTTAAAGAACCCGACTTAAACTTATGGTCAAAATAGTCAACTTATGTACCAGATTTAAAAAAATCTAATATCCAAGCTAAAAATATGGTCAACATAGTTAAAGTCATTACCAGACATAAATTAGATCAACACCCGACCTAAAAATGTATTACCCGAATTAACTTAAATCAAAATTAACTCATTTGAATCTTCCTGGGTTAAATTCTTAATACCAAAATTGAATCATTTCAAAACATCAGTTAATCTTGAAATTGTTTAAAAAGCAAAATTTCAACTTCAAAATCAAAAACTTATATTCGAGGACTTCATAAATTAGGACATATGAGAATATTTGCTTCAGAAATGAAATGTTTTGTAACTTTTATTTTTATTAGAATTCAACCTGTGTCAAAAATTCATAAATTGCAGGTTTTAATAATTTAAAAGTGACATGATATACAATCAAACTTAATCAATTATTGTCAAGTAGAAATAAATTAAATTTAATATTTTACTTATATATGGACTTTTTTATCTTAATTGCCATGAAAACACATTAGTTTTGTGTCATGATTTAATAAAAGAATTTATATGAACACATGAAAAATATTCAACCTTTATTGAGAGTCCGCAGTATATGATTCTTCAACCCTATATACCGCTTTTTCTCACAAGATATTTTTTATTATATGCATGTTTTTATTGTTCAAAATTTTACTTAATTATGTTGTTCAACTCATTTTGTTGTCTTTGCCGTTTATTAAATAAGCATCAAGGATCTAAAAGGATGAACATACTAGTTTATTAAAAAATTAGGACTTATTCACCTGTCTCTACTGCTTATCAAGTTAGAATCAAGGATCTAAAAGTCAATAATTTATTAAAAGAACACTATAAAACTTTAAGAGTTTTTATGATAAATAGATTCATATGCCATAATTTATTAAAAATATATCTTTTCTTTGCTATTCTACTTGACAATTACTAATATTGTGACAACCTTCCAGTTCCAGGTGCATTTTATATTCTATGTCTCTTTTGGTCTATCTAGTCTTTAACTGTTCAATAACCGGAACTGCGACAGTGTCGGAATCACAACCGGAATCAATTTATATAAGTCCTAATACCAAGAAAACTCCTAATGAACTTTCCTAAGTTCATAACGTAACATACTTTAAAACTTTAGTTAACGAAAAGGTCCAACGAAACAATTATACAAAAACAGCCAAAACACAAAATTTGTTACAAAACAGGTCCAGGACGACGCAAACATGCCTTGTGCGCCGTCCTGGAGGACTGATTTTGAAATAAATTTGAAAACTTTGCATGTCTCGATTCCCAAACCCACCAACCAATCAATCTCGAGTTCAAGGCCATCATTACTGCAAATGGGCAGTACCAAGACCCTATACTATAATTTTTCTTTATTTCATTTTTGATATTCATTTTACTTAACAAAAAAAAACACACACACATAAACATTTCTCTCAAACTTTCTCTCAAAAAACTCAAGTCCCAGTGATTTCCAGCACCTAAAACTCCATTATTGTTTGAAAGCACCAAAGGAAGCAAGGGGAGTCAAATATTTCGGTAAAGGACCATTTTTGTAAAGGTTTTTGAAGCTAAAACCCGGCCAAATCATCATCCGAGCTTTTCCTCCGGTAGATTTATGTCATTTTACTATTTTTATACAAATAAACTCTTGCATGTAAGATCTAATGGTTTAAAATAAGTTTTTACAAAGATCTATGACTTTTTATGGTCAAAAACGTTTTTTAACGGGTTCACCTTTGAATCCACGAAATTGTGACTTAAAATACTTTAGAAACTGTTAAAATGATGTTTTAATAAGTCTAAACCTAATGCATGCCAAAATCTATGGCTCAATAAACGTTTTACAAGAAAATCTTGAAAACTTGCGTTCTGTGCGCCGTCCCAGAGACCAGGACGACGCAGCAGGCACAAAAATGTGTTCTGTGCACCGTCCCAGTGCTCACAGTGGCGCACAGAGCTGCATCTTTTCCGAAACTTTTCCGAAACTTTGTCGTTTCCGAAATGTGTTCTGTGCGCCGTCCCAGTGCCGGCTTCCATTTCCGACCAACTTCCGCGTTCTTACTCTTTGCAATCCGTGAGTTACAACCCCTTTTTCTGATTGAATATTTTGCATGATTTTGGGGGAAACATAAGATTATTTGTAATTTGAAAATATTTATTAACAATTGCAACCTTGTGAACTTTTGAACCTATTACGAACTTATGAAACTATTGTGAACTTTGGAAACTTTTATGAAACTATTATGACTTTGCAACTATTGAACTATTTTGGACAAACTCTTTAAAACTCTTATGCGTAAACACTTTTGCTCTACTGGCTTACTTGAACTTACCGGCTTGCCCCCTTTTCGGCTAAACTAATTATTGATGCTTGTATGCGAGACCGACCCTTGATGGAACTATAACATGACTCTGGACGACTATCTTTTTTTGAAACAAAAGACTTTACACACTATTAACTTCAGAGCCATTTAGTAATAATGGGTATCGATACTTAGGAAAGAACCGTTCCTTGCTTAGATGGCAGTCTAACTACATATTACTAAGAACTTGACGACTCCCCGTAGGATAGGCGGGGTAAGGGGCCTCACGGTTGAACAATTGGTTTAGTGTGAACACTTAAGTTATGGATGCCAAGAGGTTGATACAAGAATCTAATTAGTTCCTTATACGCATAAATTTATGAACTTTTAGCGATTTATTCCGCAACACTTTTAGCGATTTATTCCGCAATACTTTTAGCGATTGTTTCTGCAACTATGATTTGACTAAATCTGACTCTACTTGGTCTATACGAACTTTAGGGGACTGACACGCCCATTACTTAGAACTTCAAAAGTATATAAATTTTTAAGCGACTTTTCTCCGCTAACCTCCTTTTTGGAAACTTTTACTTTTATATACGTAACCAACTTTTTGCCGAGCAACTTAAATTGTAACTCACTCACTACTTTCGTAGTTGACACTTTATCTTATGTTTCAGGAAATTTAGTGTAAGTATGAGGTGCATGGCATGGACGGGTCAAGGCGGTCGCGTGAGAACCATATTGGGAAAAGACTTGTTCACTTGTAAACACTTTATTTTTAATCTATGACTTGAATGCCGTTATGTTTCTTATAACCCGTGTAATGATGTTCCAGCTCTTCACATCTCGTATTTCCGCTTTAGCGGGGTGTGACAGATATCCCATTTGATAGTTATCAATTTTAATGACTTTATGCAATGTATAAACCACAGATTGCTCAAGGTTTCAAAATTAAGAATATTTGCATTTATGAAAACTTTTGGTTTCAAGAAATTCTATTAATATTTAACTATGTTTAATTATGTTGGAATTCATGTTTATGACTCATTTTTTAGAAATTTTGTTTGTGTGAAACATTTTCAAATTTTATATTGTTTTTGATTGTTTTTTCATATTTTGTATTTGATTTTCTGGAAAACAGACTCAAAAAATTAAAGATAGAGTAGAAAGAAATCTTTTTGAGTTTATTTATACATATTAAACTCACATATTTTTGGATTTTATCTATACAAAATCAATACCAGACATAAAAGTAAAACATTACCAGACTTAAAACTATTTACCCGATGTAAAAAAATATAACCAGATTTAAAAGAAAAACCACTACCATACTTAAAACTATTTACCAGACTTAAAAGACAAACATTACCAGACTTAAAAATATTTTTTAATTTTTCCATTTTCTCCCCCTCTTTTTGTATTTTGAAATAAAAAGAAAACAAAATGCAAAAAGATATGTTCAAAAATAGTTTCAAGAAACACTCAATCAAGATTCATTAGACCAATAGCCTGAACAAGAAATTGAATTTTGTAAGATCAAATGCCTTTTTGAAAAGGTATGCGAACTGGAGGTCTGTGTGAATCTTAACTAAGTGAATCAAGTGTTTTTCAAAACAATCTCTTATGAAGTGGTGTCTAATCTCAATATGTTGTGTCTTAGAATGTTTTACAGGGTTCTTAGTGATGAACATTGCAACAATATTTTCTATGTGAATAGGAGTGTTCATTAAGTTAAGGCCATAGTCTAGCATCTGATTCTGAATCCATAAAACCCGAGAAGTACAAGAATCAGCATCAATGTATTCTGCTTCAGCAGAGGATTGTGAAACAGACCTTTTTTTTTTGCATTGCCAGGAGACTAGCCTATTTCCTAAAAACTAGCACCCTCTTGTAGTAGATTTCCTATTCAAATTTCAACCTCCATAATCACTATCAGTGTAGGAATAACATTCAAAACTAAAATTGTTAGGATACCAAAGACCTAAAGAAGGTTGTCCCTTAAGATATCTAAATATTATCTTAATAACAATTAAATGGGAAAGTTTAGGATCAACTTGATATCTAGCACAAAGACAAACTCCAAACATTATATCATGTTTACTAACAATAAGGTACATTAAAGAACCTATCATAGACCTATATAAAATTTTATCAACACTTTCACCATCTAAATCAGGATGTAATTTGGCCCTAGTGTCAACAGGAGTGGAAGCAGAGTTACAATTAGTGAATCCAAACTTAGCCAACATGTCTTTGACATACTTAGACTGTTTGATTAAAATGCCATTATCCAACTGCTTAACCTGTAATCCTAAAAAGAAAGACATACTTCCCATAAGCTCATTTGAAATTTTGAATGCATCACAGATTCAAATATATTTGCACAAAGCATCATTAGTTGAGCCAAAAATGATATCATCAACATATATTTTAACAAACACTGATCCTTGGCCAACTGTCTTAATAAATAAAGTGTACGTGCATTTTGTTAGTTACTAGGTTCATATGTAATTACACGTTTATTCTAATATCAGTCTTTGTATTGTTTATATTTGGATATTAATATTACTTATTTGATTTATTATATGCTTGAATGTTTACGTTACTTATCCGTGCGCATGAGAGCTTTATCCGCACGGTTAAGTAAAGTAAACAAGATTGTTTATTAAAGTGTTGCATCCGTACGGATGAGATCACATCCGTACGGATAGGAAGTGATATTTGATCATACGTGCGTATGACTGATCATCCGTACGGATGAATATCTGGGCCTATAAATACCCATAAACTTCCTACATAAAGAGGTTGTTGTTTTTCTAAGTTTTGTGGGTGTGAACTGCTGCTGCCGGTTTTTCTTGTGTGTTTTGTTGTTTCCAAACTGATTATAACGTATACTCAATCATCCGAATAGTCTTCCTAAGGTCTACTCTTATCAATAATCATTGGTTTGATTTCGTTTCCGAAGGTTATATATTCGCTAGATAATCAATAGCTTATTTCTGCTAGGTTATTGATACAACGTTGAACTCTTAAGATCTATAAACCCCAACATAAAGTCTTATCAATTGTTCCCCTAAGATAGCCATGTTCAATCAAATACTTGGACAATGTGTCATACCAAGCTCTAGAAGCTTGATGTAAACCATACAAATCTTTTTCTAACTTGACCACATGATCAGGGTATTGAGGATCCAGGAAACTAGGAGGGTGACTAACATACTCTGTCTCTTCAAG
Source organism: Senecio squalidus (assembly GCA_910822075.1). Lineage (NCBI taxonomy): Eukaryota > Viridiplantae > Streptophyta > Magnoliopsida > Asterales > Asteraceae > Senecio > Senecio squalidus. Next base: position 14,408,506 of record CAJVGC010000592.1, read on the forward strand.
AACTCCATACAAAAAGGCTGATTTAACATCCAGTTGATAGACCTTAAAATTCGTAAAAGAAGTCTATGATAAAATTCATCTAATGGCCTCTATCCAAGCAACTGGAGCAAAGACATCATCATAATCTATACCCTCTTCTTGAGTATAATATTTAACCACAAGTCTAGCCTTATTCCTCATAATAATTCCTCTATCATCCCTTTTTACCTTAAAGATGAATTTAAATCTTAAAACATTCACATATGTAGGTCTTTCCACTAAAGTCCCTACTTCCTGAACCTTAAACTGTAACAGTTCTTCTTGCATAGCCTCTACCCAACTATTTATACTAAAGGAAATATCTACATTCTTAGGCTCAAATTGGGAAAGAAAACAAGAAAATAAACACATATTTGCTAAACGATCACTACTTCTTGTCTTGACACCATCATACAAATTACCTATAATATTACTTAGAGGATGTGTTTTGTGAAATTTTAGAAATGAATTTATTTCCTCAGTAATATTAATAGAAAGATTTGTTTGTTTTGGCACAATATTATCACATAATAAAGAATTAGAAGTTGCTTCATTGGGTTGTTCATGGCTTGGTTAATTAAAATGAGTTTCAGATTCTGCACTAGAGTTAAATTGAGCTTCACCAGAGTTTTTTAGATTTTCAGCTTCTGCACCAGAGTTAAATTGAGCTTCACCAGAGTTGTTTAGATTTTCAGCCTCTGCACCAGAGTTGTTCTGTGATTCACCAGATTTGTTATGTGATTCACTAGAGTTTTCTTCTATTCCATTTTGTTCACCCATATTAATTTTTGACCCAACATAGTTATCTTGAATATCAACTTGTGCACCCGAAGAAAGTTGTGATCCACCAGAGTTATCTTCAATTGCATGTCGTGCACCCGAATTGATTTGATTTTCACCAGAATTCATATCTTGATCTTGTACAATATTGTCATGTTCTTCAGATGATACTGGAATGTCTTCTTCTTGAAGAATGTATGCATCAGTTTGACTCCCTGAACTATTTTGACTTACAGATGTTGTATCTTCTGATGAAAGGGTGTGATCATGAACTAAAGATGAGGGGCTTACACTTGTATTTGCTTGATTACCAAATTCAAACTCATAAGTATCTTCAGCATTCGAAACATCTTCTATTGATACCTGCATTTCTTCTGAAACAAGTTCTCGACATAAACCATTATAAGAATTCACAAATGTATCTAAATCAAACAACCATTCACCACCGGAATTCTTAACATTTGGTGTATTTTCATTGAATATCATATAAATGAATTCTTCTATGGTTCTAGTTTTATAATTATCAATCCTATAAGCTTTTGAAACACTAGAATAACCAAGAAAGTATCCATCGTCAGTCTTAGAATCAAATTTTCCTAGGTGATCTTTGGTGTTCATAATAAAGAATTGACATCACAAAAGCTTTGAAAATTCCTATAAAAGGTTTTCTTCCTGAAAATGGTTCATATGAGGTATTTCCTAAGCTTTTAACCACATGAATTCTATTGTTAACATAACACATAGTGTGCACAACCTCTGCCCAAAAGGTAACAGGTAAAGAAGATGCACTTAACATGGCTCTAGCTTCCTCAATTAATGTCCTATTTTTCCTCTCAGCAACTCCATTCTGTTGAGGTGTCGTGGGTGACTATATTGTCTAGAAATTCCCTTATGAGCACAAAATTCATGGTTGCATTCTTAAACTCAGTGTCATTATCACATCTAATGACTTTTACCTTTTTATCACAAGAATTTTCAATTTGAATAACAAAATATTTTATAATTTCAGATGTCTCATGTTTATGAGCAAGGAAAAAGACCAATGAGAATATTGAATAGTCATCAATGATAACTAAACAATAAGATTTCATGCGAAGACTTTATACACGTACTGGACCAAATAGATCCATATGTAGAAGGTGAAGGACACTATCTACTGAATTTTAAGTCTTAAGTTTAAAACTTGATTTATGTTGTTTACCTTATGCAACAGTCAACTTCTTTTGTTCTTCATTTCGTTGATAGATGTTTCTTTGATAGCTATTGTTGTTGTTCATCCTTCTTGGTGCCCTACACTCTCTAGCAAAATGTCCATAGTCTTCACCCACGAAAGCTTTGAAAATTCCTATAAAAGGTTTTCCTTCATGAAATTGTGTCTTATCAAATCCCATTCTATCACCTGTTTCCTTCATGAAATTGTGTCTTCCAGTCTTCTTAAAGAACTTGTTAGCTCTAACACTCACCATGTCCATCTGCCATATCAGATCAATTTCCTCCTGATCATCAGGATGGAGTTGTTCCAGATCCTCCCTTGCAAGTTCAACTTGATTAAAGCTTCCAACAAAAAAATGCTTCATAACTTGCAACCAAAGCCCTATACAAAATCTCCTTATCTCCCAATCCATTGGCTCCAGAGTTTACAGAAGGTGAATGATACACACTTGATTCGACATTCTGACCAGAATATCCTCCATAAGTACTTGAATTATAACCAGCAGATTTTTGATTGGATGGGCAGCAGCTTCCAGAGTGATAACTTGCATATGACTAAGTTTGAGGTTGAGCTTGACTTCGATAATGAGTGGAATTCATAGGAATTTGATCCTTAAAATCACATCCATAAGTATTTCCAGCTTGTTTCTTTTCATCAGTTTGCATGTCAACTTCATATGACTGCAGAATTCCAATCAACTCCACCAGTGTCATAACATTCAAGTTTGTTGTTATCTTAATGAATATCACTTGAACTGACCATTTTGTAGGTATAGATCCCAATAACTTCTTGCAAACATCACTATCTTTCATTATAACCCCATAGATCTACAAATCACTCACAAAGCAGTGTATATCTACTGATTTGCTCAGACAAAGTCTCACCTCTCACATACTCAAACGTTTCATACAACTTCTTCAACATATCTCTCTTGCTTTCCTTCAGTTCCAAGCTACCTTCATATCTCAAATCCGTTGCATCTATTAGTTCTTTAGCCGAAGCACAATCCTTGAAGTTTATGTAAATTTCAGTAGGAAGCACAAGAAAATAGCTCCTAGTGCTCTGAAATCCGTATCAATAAGCTTATTGTCAGGTTCAATGTATCTTTTGGTATCTACATCTATCATACCACCTCCACCAGTTTCCTGTATCATAGGTCAATCAGGACCATTAACAATTGAGCTCCATAGTTGTAGATCACTGTAATACACAACACACCATGAACCGTAGCTTCCACATCATGAAATCAGATCCTGGTAGGAATTTTGGAGGTCTACCACCAGATGCTGACTCGTTATCATAATTCACAACCGGAGCAGCCATAGAAATTGCAGACATGATTTGAGAGATTTTGATTTTAAATCGGATGAACACACTTTAATTCGGATGAACAAACTAACACTAAATTGATGCTAATTCAACCAAATTTGCAGAAATCTTATTAACTAATCCTTATCAACACTCGCTAACAAACAGAATCACTTAATACCAATGATTAAACTAAACTACCTCAATAACGACTTTTACCGCCAAATTTCAAACTTATGAAGAACTGAATGATCGTTGATCTTACTGCTCTAATCCTTATAACTTTTCCAAACACTTCGAATGTACCTTACAATCTTCTGATAAACAAGCTGAATCAAATTTGTTTTGATTTCAAGATCTAATACCACTTGTCAGGTTTGATCAATCTTCAAAGCCAAACATTCAATGTCAAGATTCATTAACAGGTTACATTATCACAAGTTATTGATTAAGCTAATGAAATTAGGACAATGAATTCAACAATGGAAGTTATTATATTCAAAGCCTTAAATGACGAGAAAGTTTGTTACATATATTTTGATACTTGAACTCTTACATCTGAACTCCTCTCACCACTATTTATAAGCTAAGCTATCTAACTTTTTGAAAAATGCATCTAACTTTTAAAAAATACATCTAACTTTGAAAAAAGTGCATCTAATTTGGTAGTAGAAAAACACCAAAAAAAAAAAAATTACATGCAAAGTTTATTAAAGTTACATAATTAGGATTCTCCTAAATAATTTTAAAAAAATAAGTTTTTAATAAAGTTTTTTTTATTGATTTTGTAGTGTTTTTACCATTTTTATATTTGTGTTTGTTTTTACATCAAAATAAAAAAAAATCGAACTTAGATGCATTATTTTAAGTAAATGCAATTTTCATAAAAGTGATATATCTATCCCAATTTAGATGTAATTTTATCATAAAAAAGATACATAATACATTTAAGATAATATTTTATTCAAAAAGTTAAGAAAAAGTTAGCTGCATTTTTAATCTATATTAGATTCATGTTTTTACCAAAACAAAAATCGTCAACAGTATATCAAGTGGGTGCTCATTGGAAAAATAATTAAATGGTTGTTATAATGGTATAATTAGTTTTTGATAAAAGGTACTTATACTCTACATATGTTAATTTAAAGTTTTGGTTTTTATTAAGTGGGTTTTTGGGTTTTTTTTATTGCTTTTATATTTGATTTTGTTATATATATATATATATATATATATATATATATATATATATATATATATATATATATATATATATATATATATATATATATATATATATATATTTGTTACCAAATTATACTTGCATATGTCATATACCAAGTCGAATAAGAAATAATATGGAAATATTTGTTGGGAAGATGTTTTGTAAATCAATCTCGTTATTTATATTATCATATATTAGTCTTGTAAAATTTTATATAACGTAAATTACTAGAACAGTGGTTGTCAAACGTCATTTTGAATAATAATAATAAGAAGAACTAATATAAGGAAACAATTCCTGTTGCGAGTAGTTTTTGTGTTACGACTAAATTAAAATACTTTTTCTACTTTTCTAATTACTTTCAATGTTGGTTTATAAGAACCTTCTCTTTTATATATATATATATATATATATATATATATATATATATATATATATATATATATATATATATATATATATATATAGATTTGGTTCTTGTAAACTAAACTTTTAGATAAAATAAGTAAAAATAAAAAATAAAAAATTATTTACAATGTTAGAATTTTTGTATTATCGTTCATTTTAACAATATTTAAAACTTTAAAAATGAAGTTTTTGTGTACATCGAAAAATGGGTAGTTTTATTGTTTTGCATCAAATTTGAATATTTACTACACAAAAATCATGAATTTTATTCACAACCCCTACTGGACATATATTTTGACGAAAAAAATGTAATATAAAGTACACAATTCATAAATTATTTTTTTATTTTACTTATTTTATTTTAAATATTGGTTTATAATAACCTCCCATATATATATATCTACTACTATATAAAGCATTTGATGTTTTAAGAGTTTAAGGGATTAAGAGGTACAACACTTTAAGCTTACAATACAACACTTTAAGCATACAATACAACACACACAACACACAATACAACACACACACAGAACACACACACAATACAACACAACACACAACTCACAACACACACAACATAACTATCTCTCTCTCTCTATCTAAAACCTCTGCCTTCTCTCTAGAAATCTGTCACCGCACCGGAACCACCATCTAGCCGCCGGAACCACCACTATAACCGCGCCGGAACCACCATCTAGCCGCGTAACCACCATCTCTAAACTTTCTCTAACCCTAGCCGCCGGACCTCCTGCCAGCCGCCGGACCTCCTGCCACCACTCGACGCCGACCGCTGTCACTAGCCACCATCACCAAATGTCGACTGTAAATCTTACATGTCTCTCTCTTAACCTTTCGGTCAAATATCTATATAGATCTTATATTTTTTCGGTTAGATCTAATGATTTTATTGTTTTTCGGTTAGATCTCTGGATCGTGGTTTCGGGCTGGTATCTCGGAGGTCTAATTCTCTCTCAACCCTCTCTCTCTCTCTAGAACACATATTAAAACACATATGCAACATGTTCACAAATTTCTGGTCGGTTTGTGTTTTTGAACCGCCTTGAACCACCACCTTGGTGGTTTGGATCTTGGTGGTTCTGTAGCTTTTGAGAAGGATTCTAGATTCGTTTTGTGTGGATGGATTCTAGATTTGAAATTTTTCAGTTTTAAGTTATTTTTTGTTGTTGTTGTCCATAGATCCTTTCATATCTCTCTCTCTCTAATCACACACAATGGTTACTTTGAACTGATTGTGGTTTGTTGGTACCACCTTGAACCGCCTTGAACCGCCGCAACGGTTTGGATCTTGGCTAGGATCTCGGTGGTTTTGGTGTTTTGGATCACTATTATAAATATTTTTTTACTATGTTGTTTGAATCTGCCTTTGTAGTGGCTCTGGATCTGTAATGGTCTTCGATAATGGTTTTAATTTTCAGTTTGATTATATTAATATTCTTGAAGGGTGTTTCATGGTTTTTATTTTTGATCTTCTATTTGTTTTCTTTGGGGTCTATGTCACAGGTACTTGGTAGCATATTGTATTTTTCAAAATTTGGTCCTTGTTTGCTATTATCGTTGGTTTTAAATATGGTGGAGAACCAATCTTCCGGTTACAAAAATCCTTGCTTAGGATTGTTTTCTATTGTTATATACCTTATTTGTGATGATATATTTTTTATTCAAGTTAAAACTAATTTTTTTCTCTAATTTGCAGATGTGAAAAAGTGATTGTTACATAAATGTTTTAGGCTTTATACAATCGTTTATGTCAGATTTACTATTGGCTAATCTGGGTTTGAAGAAACAAACTGAAAAGAGGAGACTTGTCGTTTGGCATGTGGGGATCTAATTGTGATATGAAACGATTAGGTGTTAACTTTCTCATCATCACCACAAAAGTATAAAGAACAAAATATTTCTATTACATCTAAGTTAGACAAAAAAATATATCAATTTTTAGTGTTTAGTCTCAATAATATACATGAATATACAATTTTGTAACCATTAAAAAACTCAAACTGAGAAATAATTGACAAAGATTAATTAACATGAGATTGAGTACCTATGGATTAACGGTTAGGGGAACCTTAAACATGTGGATAGTTTTTTTTATTTGTTATAAATCTGAACTATTAATTTATCAGTTTATCAATAAAGTGAAATTTGTTAGACATAATTAGCTAATTGAAAATTCAATGTTTATACGAATAAAATGAATGAAGGAATAGTGAGATACAAGTGTTTAGTGGATTGGATATTGACAAAGCAAGAGAATAAATCCGTTTTACCCGAAACCTAAAAACGACATATGATCTACATACGCTTTACATAAGCGGGATAAGTACTAGAATATCAGTTAGATTTTATTAAACTTTTTTTTTATTTAATTTATATAATGGGTGAGAAAAAAATACGTCCCCTACGTATTTGTGTGTCATGTTGTAAAAGACCTTTTTGGCCTTTTACTTATTTATTGCTGACAAAGTTGTCACTAATATGGTTTTTATTATTTTGTTAAATGTAACTTTGTTTTGGAATTGTATTTTTATATTTGTATACATACTCCTACATTTTTAAGGTTATTAATTCTCTATATTCTTGAGGTTGTTTGTTTTTGTATGAGAAAATACATATTAAATCTGTATGATTATAACCATCACCTATAGCATAGTGGTAAGATGTTCAAATGTTATCAAAAGGGTTTCAGATTCGAAACTACATTTTGCGAAAGGGTTTTGAAACTCTCATTGGGATATTTAGTTAAGCCGTGTACATGTGAGTCAAAGACTCGTTCTTCTTGAATAATTTCCGATTACCATTTAAATATGTATGATTATGTCATTAATGATTTCTCATGTTTTGATATGATCTTTGTGATTGTTGTTAGATGTAGCCGTAAAACTGTTTTGATATGATATTTGTGATTTTTGCATTATGGATCACGAGACGAATTAGAAACTACTGAAAACTGTAGCCGCAAAACCATTTCCCGAAATTAACTTCATCGCCGCCGCATAGCGCGGGCTCTCTACTAGTATATATATATATATATATATATATATATATATATATATATATATATATATATATATATATATATATAAGAAAACTAAGAAGATTAAAAAATCCCTACTTGATTATGTTTTGTGCTCATATCTTTGTATTTCTTAGATTCGATTTGATAATCTTATTCTTTCGGTGGTCTTTTCACTTTTGATATTGCGGTTATTAGAGATAAGGTACGGATACTCTAGGTGGTACTAGGATCATTTCGATAACATCTTTCCCCCCAAAACTTTGTTTGAATTGTGTATGAAGATTATTGGTATGACATGCTTATTTGTAAACCTGTTTTGTTTGTTAGTATCTAAGGTGTGTTATGATTATCCTCATTTTAGGTGTACTAACGAAGTTGAAAATCATATTTGTATATTGGGGAATCCTAATACTTTGGTCTTTGTAAATTGTGTAAAAACGTGTTTTTTAAATCCCAACAGTAACAACCCCCAAAACTGTCCGAACAAGCCTAAAATACACCAAAATTGTTGTGTAAACAGCCCGTAATAAGCTCCCAATTCAGCCTCCAAAACAATTCCCAAACATCCCCCATTTCCTCCCCCGAACAGTCCCGAAACAGCCCCCAAAATGTCCCAAAACAGTCCGGTAAAGAACACATGTGAGTGTGTCGATTGGTACGGTTATTCGTATCAAGTGTCCCTCAATCCGTGTGATATTTAAACAAATGAAATACCACTTTGTTAAACATCTTAAGTATTGTGTCAAACCAAAATATTTAGTTACATTATAATTATTTTTAAACATATTTTTGATGTCTATTAATCACTTGATAATTTATGTTACATAAGTCGGTCAAAACGGTTTCTTAAAATATGCCTAAGAGTAACCTATCCATGGAGGTCGCATGGGCGCGTTATTGTGACACCGGTAACGTGACATCGACCGTATCGGTGTATTTTGCTATATCTACGACGTCTCTTTTTGATTACCTGATAGTTGGTACGAGCTCTTTATTTTGCATTATTATAGGAGGCGTATGGATCAATCCTAGCTATTTCATTTTTTTGATGGTGGGCGTTTTTCGTAGTGTCATACGAAACGTTTGCACTGAAATGAAAGATTAGTGGAGTTGCTACCCTATGATTTCGTTTCAAATTGGTTACATATTTGTTTGACTCAAAGTGCATTATTTTATGAAATTTAGCCTTTTTACATTTTGATATATGTCGTATTAAATACTTTGGGATTATATATATATATATATATATATATATATATATATATATATATATATATATATATATATATATATATATATATATATATTTGTACTTTGCTTTGAAAATAAGTTTGTTTTGATATTAAGTTTGTATTTGAAATTAGTCTTTGCAAGTCATACTATACTCTCGTCTCTTTTATCTGTTCACTGGGCTTTGGCTTAGTCAAATTCCTTTTTCGCCATTCCATTATGACAGGTGATCATGTGGGCTTTGGGAACGAGGAAAGAGTGTAGAGTTGAAGTGGACTTAGCACATTTCTCTTAGAGTTTCTAAAGCTTTAGTACTTTGGATCTTTTGTTTTATTAGAACCTTCTGATGAATGTCGGTTAACTTTTTCTTTTGACTCTTGTTTTACTTTGAATAAGATTAACGCCCTTTATGCCTTTAAATTCCTTTTGATATCATTTTGTAGGCTTTGTAAAATTCGGGAGTTACATTCTCATTTCTCACATATTCAAAAGACTCATAGAGCTTCTTAAGCATATCCTTTTTTCTTTCCTCCAACTCCACACTTCCTTCATAACGTAACTCCATAGCATCTATTAACTCGTTGGATGAAGTACAGTCTTTGAAGTTGTTATAAATTTTAGTTGGCAAAGCAAGGATAACAACACCTAGATCTCTAAAATCATGATCAATGAGTTTTTTATCAGCTTTATATACCTTTCAGGTTCAACATCAACCATTCGAGTTCCTCTTGTCTCCTGCACCATTGGACGATGAGGTCCATTCACAATTGAGTTCCACAGTTGCACTTCGTTGTAGTATATAAAGGCTTTGAATCTAAGCTTCCACACCATGAAGTCAATACCAGTAAGGAGATTTGGAGGTCTTCCATCAGAACCTGTTTCATTGTCATAAAGCAGTCAGTTTCTCTTAGAAAATTTAGATTGAATGAATGAATTTTAGTTCGGATGAACTGATTTTAGGTCGGAAATGATGATCTCTATTAATTAGCTTCAAATTCTTATCAAACTTCAATCCAACAACAAACGAACACTAAAATAAAACTCTATAGATCAAATTTACACTAAATCAATCAATTCACAATGAACTTCTCTAGTAACGTCTTTTAGCCCCCAAAATTTCAATTAAAAATTGCTCAAACAGTTGATCTTATCGTCTAATCCTCTACAATTCTTCTAAACACCTCAAAATTAACTCACTATCATTCGAAAACTGAGCTGAATGAAATTGAATTTAATTTACGAGCTCTAATACAATTGACAGGTCTTAAAATGATCTTAACTCTATATTTAGGTGATTAGCATTACTATGTGGTTGTGGGGTCACGAATTAGTAATTGAATTGTTGAATCAAAGAAGAATATAGCAAAAAGGTTATTTCATTCAAAGACTAGAAATTACGGGAGAAACGGTTTCATGAAAGTTCCTCTTAAAAGGCCACCTTACATATTACACATCTCTCACTATTTATAGGCGAACAACTACCACTATCTATTACATTAAACGACCCTTATATCCATTTAAGAATACTCCAGGTAAACAAAATATATTAGGTCTTCAATTAACTTTAACTCTGGTGAACTTAAGTTAACTCTAATGAAGTAACTTGTTCACCCGAGTTAAAGTCTTCATAGAAAGACTTTCTATGTTTTAAGTCGGGTGATGAAATTTGTTTACCCGACCTATTTCTTAGACAAAAACATAACTGTGATGTAGAATTTGAAGCTTCAACCATCACCAAATTTCAGCTCCAACACTAACCCTATATATATATATATATATATATATATATATATATATATATATATATATATATATATATAGAGGTTGGTTCTTTTAAAACAAACTTTAAGGTAAAATAAGTAATAAAAAGTTAAAAAATAATTTATAACGTTAGATATTTTGGATTATCGTTCATTTTAACCATATATCAAACTTTAAAAAACGAAGTTTTGTTGTACATCAAAAAATGGGTAGTTTTATCGTTGTGCATCAAATTTGAATATTTACTGCACAAAAACAATTAATTTAATGTACAGCCCCTAAACGATATATATTTTGATGCATATCAAAACTTGTTTTTTTAAAGTTTGTTATAATTGAATAAATAAACATACTACAAAATTACACATATTATAAATTATTTTTTCATATTTGTTTACTTAATTTATTTTAAATATTGGTTTATAAGAACCTCCTCCTATATATATATATATATATATATATATATATATATATATATATATATATATATATATATATATATATATATATATGTGTGTGTGTGTGTGTGTGTGTGTGTGTGTTAGGAATAGTATATTTCTAACATTGTATTTGTATTTGTTATTAAGGCCATAATTGTAATATCTATGAAGTCTTTATAAAGCCCCCACACCCCTATAAATAGGGGTGTGGGATTTGAGTAATGAAACCTTTGGAACATATTGCCATATTCACTTTCTCTCTCTAAAATTATTTTCTCTCTGATCAAACCTAACAGTTGGTATCATAGCAGGGTGCTTGAAAACACTTTATTTAACCATATTTTCGCACATTGAAATAGGAATTTAACTAACACGAATAGGAATCTCATTTGTACACATCTGATTTGACTCAAAATTCAACATATTCGACTGAGAAATCTATTTGTACTAGTTGAAAAGTTAGTCGTTTTTAAAATTCGACCAAATTTTGCGCTTATTCGAGTAGAAGATTTTGTCATTCAACTAGGATTTTCACGTTATTCGACAAGAAAACCAACATACAAGAATGGGATAAAAGTCAGTTGAGTAGGATGAGAAACACGGAAAATTTTCTAAGTGTTGGTTAGACTAGAAAATCAACTGGTTTGACTAGAATTTCAACTGGTTCGACCAGGAAGCTTGTTCGTACTAGTTGAAAAGTTGTTCGTGTGATTCAAGATTCGAATGGAAAAACAAAGGGTTCGAATGGGTTTTTGATTCGTATAGGTTTGATTCGATTGAAGATTCGAATGGAAAAACAAGGATTTGAACACATCAATTTGTATCCGGATAATATTGAGTGTACTCGAACACGAATAGGTTTTCAACTCGGACACGACTGGTCTTTTACCCGGACACGAATAGGTTTTCTCCGAACACGATTGGTTTTTACCCGGACACGAATAGGTTTTCTCCGTACACGACTTGGATTTGTACTCGGATACGATTAGTGACATGAACACGAGAATTTGTTTACAACGAGTACAAAAGATCACGATCAGTTGAAAAAGTGGATTTCAAGACTTATATACATAAAAGGGAAGTTTTGCGATATCATGTTTTCACATTAGAGACGCAATCGAAAAATAAGAACTCTTTCAAAGAGAGCGAAATTTATTTTTTTCGGTAGATTTTTGGATACCGGTTAAGCTTACGCGACGATTTTTGAAGATTTTCAAGCATCGGAAAAACACGAGATTTATGTTTTCGGAATCGACATTGAAAAGCGAATTCAACGGTGTTGTTTTAAGCGATTTGTTCAACAAGTTTTGGAAAAACGGTTGTAAAAGCGTGTGAGTTGTGGATCAAGATTATCCGACATTTTCTTCAATATTTTCAAAATTATGATTTTTTCTTCAAATGTTCAACGGATTTTCGACATCAATTATTCATTATGAGGCAAGAAAATTTGGTGATATTTTGACATCATCTACGACATAATTGTTTTTGACATGAAATGACCTTCACACTAGACAAAGATCAAGCTTAGAAAAAGTTAGAGGAGCAAGAGAAGTGGTGTGAAGAAATTGGAGCTCTTTATGATAGTCCAGTGAATTAACACGGATCCGAGATATTGGTAGAACGGCAAGAGAAATTTTATCCCGACAAAAGGTTTAAAATTCCAAATCATGTTCAGACAACAAGAAAATGGTACATTCTTCTTCATTTGAATATAAGGTCATTAAGTGGGACAAGAAGTTGCCAACTAACTTCGTATTGGTTTTAAGGTTTTCAATCCAAAATGCTAAATTTATAAATGAAATTCAAACTTTGACATCTCAAGTTCAAGCTTTAAACCTTACTAATTCCAAACTTGACGAGTTTAGAGAGTGAGCAACTTCTTGGGAGGGAAAATATGAACAAAGTGTGATTATCGTTCAAAGTCCTACATATGAATTTAATGAAAAATTGGATTTGATCAATACACTTAAAAAGGAAAGAATGGATTTAATCAAATAATTAAAGAACGAAAGAATTGAGAAAACTAGTGCTTTGGATGATATTATGCTTTCAAGAAAACAAGATGGAGATTTTAAAACATAAATTGAGTCTTTAAAAGCAAGAATTTTTGAATTTGAAATGAAAAATGAAGATTTAAAGTGAGATTGTTTGAGATGAGGACAAACACATAAACTTATTTTTTCCAAACAAACCAAAAGAGTTTCGATTTTTCAATCTACAAGAAGGTTTGGGTCATGATAATCCAAGATACCTAAAGAAATCTATGTATCATGCTCCCGATATTTATTGATAAAAAATCTTTGAAAAATGTAAATGTTACAATGGCTTTCATTTGATCATCAAGGGAAATTGAAAAACAAGAGACTGCAAAAATACCACTTTTGAATAAAACGTAAATCTCTTTTGATTACAAATATTTAAATGATAGTTACAAAACTAGGAAAATTCCTCTTCGGATGATTACTTTCCAAGTTATACCGTAAAGGAACTTCATCTCGATGATTTTTTGGAACAACTTGTTTTTCAAAAAGTACACGTTCTAACTCTTATTTTAGAAAAACAAGTTTGGAACTTGAACAAGCGTTGGAATGTAGAACTAACTATTTTGAGAATGAAAAATGTAACTTTTTAGAGAAAATTGCGTCTCTTGAAAAAGCAACACTTGATAAATCTTCAACTCCAAATGACAAATCTCTTTTGGAAAATATGGTTAAAATTAACAAACTTTCAAAACAAGAATCTTCAAAATGTTTCTCCTTGAATGAATAATCTCTCAATAAGATATCATTTCTTCAAAAATGCTTTACTCTCAAAGAAAAAGATATTGAAGCTTTAACTCAAAATATTGATTCAATGTGGAAATTGAATGGTCCGGTTTCACCAAAAACACCAATCATTTCACGTGGGGAGAAACGAAGATCTAAACTTTATGAAAAAGATTAAAAAAAAGATGTAAAAGTTCCATTAAAGGTTTACAACGGTGAATCTTCTAAAACATTTTCAAAAGTGGTTTCTCCGAGTACTAATTCTTTACCAAAACTAAGTCAAAAGTATTCTCCGTAATCACAAACTAATTAGGCTTTTACACCACCTTTGAAAACTTCGAGTTTGAAATCAACGATTTTATCAAACAAACATGTTCAAAAAGAAGCACTTTGTCCTCAAATGACCAAAAAGGAAACAAAATCTTTCACTTATTCAATACCCGAGTGATTTGAATTTGCACCATCACAATTTAAATATTCGGTTCATAGTGTGAATATTTTTGTTTCTAAAATTAAACAACAGAATTCAATAAATTCATTCAAATCTTCAAACAAAACAATTGTTTCCAAATGTACCATCAAACGTTTCAAAAATGGTACATTTATCAAATGATTTTGTCCCAAGAACCCCGTCACTAACTAATTAACGAAAATGGATTCCAAAGTCTCCACAAATTTCAAAAACAAACACACCGATTAAAAAATAAAATACCTCAAATGTGTGTTTAATGAGGAAATGGAATTCATATTCTTTGCACATAATTAACACGATTTATCAATGGTTTTCGGAGAAATCTAACGAAAGAGGACCCAAATGAAATGGGTACAAAAAGAACTTTGGGTTGTTTGTGGAGAAACGTAGGTTTTCCAAGACGACTTTGAAACAAGTCGGTTTCACACTCGAACTTCATCGAGTGCTCACACGAGATATCTAAAGGATTTGAATTCTATGACTCCAAATACTACATTAGACTTATGTTTTTCTCTAAGTGAATAGGTCGTGTGAACAGTATTCATCACCGGACTTAAACCTTAGAAAGTCTTACAGTGAAGACTTTAACTCGGATGAACAAGTTACTTCACCAGAGTTAAAGTTAAATGAAGACTTAATGTATTTAATTTAACCGAAGTATTCTTAAATGAATATAAGGGTCATTTAATGTAATAGTTAGAAGTATATGTTAGCCTATAAATAGTGAGAGATCTGAAATATGTAAGGAGTGCTTGCGAAAGATGAATTTTCATGTAACCGTGTCTCCCGCCATTTCTAGGCTTTGAATGAAATAACTCTTTTGCTATTCTTCTTTGATTCACTGTTGGATCATACAACTCAATTACTAATTTTTGATCCGCAAGAGTTTTGTGATTCTAATCACCTAGTTATTAAATTTAGATAATTCAAGACCTGTCAATTGGTATCAGTGTAGGTGCATTTTGTTACTTACTAGATTCATATGTAATTACACGTTTATTCTAATATCAGTCTTTGTATTGTTTATATTTGGATATTAATATTACTTATTTGATTTATTATATGCTTGAACGTTTACGTTATTCTGAATCAATCAAATATACGATTTGTGATGTTTAAATAATATTCAGATTACATTCGCACGGATGAGGATGCATCCGTGCGCATGAGAGCTTTATCCGCACGGTTAAGTAAAGTAAACACGATTGTTTATTAAAGTGTTGCATCCATACGGATGAGATCACATCCGTACAGATAGGAAGTGATATTTGATCATACGTGCGTATGAATGTTCATCTGTACGGATGAATATCTGGGCCTATAAATACCCATAAACTTCCTGCATAAAGTGGTTGTTTTTCGAAGTTTTGTGGGTGTGAACTGCTGCTGCCGGTTTTTCTGGTGTGTTTTGTTGTTTCCAAACTGATTATAACGTATAATCAGTCATCCGAATAGTCTTCCTAAGGTCTAATCTTATCAATAATCATTGGTTTGATTTCGTTTCCGAAGGTTATATATTCGCTAGATAATCAATAGCTTATTTCAGCTAGGTTATTGATACAACGTTGAACTCTTAAGATCTATAAACCCAAACAAAGTGGTATCAGAGCGTTCGTTGTAGAAATCAACGTTCTTCTAGCGTTTTCTTTAAGATTTTTCGTTTTGATTGAAACTTAAGTTTGGAATTTTACGTTTAAAAAGGTTGTTTTATTGTTTTAAAACGTTTTTGGGATATTTTGTTTACAATCTGGGCAGTTAGGAAGTGTTTTGGTATAAACAATCGACTTGTAGATCGAGTTTTAGAAAAACCCTAAAGTTTCAGCGGCGCACACGGATCAAGTTCTTGAAAAATTCCCATCCGTGCGTATAGGTGCTCATCCGTACGTATAGTTTCTCATCCGTGCGGATCTAGGTTAGTGATTCAAAAGTTTTAACTTTCAGTTCATCCGTACGTATAGGTTTTCATCCGTAGGTATAGAGTTTTCCTCCGTGCGCATCAATCCGTTCATCCGTGCGAATAACTCAGTCGTATAGATTTCAGTTTGTCTTTCTTAATTCATACGTATCACTCTCGTCCGTACGTATCATTCTCTCATCCGTACGTATCAATCAGTACATCCGTACGAATCAGTTTAAATAAAATTTTTAATATTTTACAATGGAATACGCTATGGCAAGTAATAATTCTAAAATGTCGGAAATGTTAATAAATGACGCTGAAACAGGAAGTATAAACAAGGTCCCAAAATTAATTTCAATGGACGATTACCCACACTGGAAACCTCGGTTTGAAATCCATATCCAAGGAATGGACTCAAAAATGTGGGATATGATTAAAATGGGATATACTGAACCAACTGGTGAAGATGGAGAGATCATTCCCGTTCACAGATATACCGAGGAACAAAGGAAAAGTTATATTATTGAGAAAAAGGCTTATTCTCATTTATGTCAGGCTATTCCTAGATCTGTGTTTCATCAGTACAAGACGTACAAGGTATCGAAACAATTGTGCGATGCTTTTGAATTAGACTATGAGGGAAACAACAAATTGAAGACTATGAAGGGAAGAGCATTGAAAAAGGAGTTTGACAATTTTACTTTCTTACATGGCGAATCATTGTTTGACCGTACCAGACGTTTTCAACATCTGATAAGTGAGATGCACGGATATTCAGTGGTTACAACTGGTCCAGAACGAGTAGAATGTTTTGCTGATGCTTTACCAGAAAGCTGGAATGGGTATATTGAGATGTTAAAGGAAAGTGGTTATCTTGCCCGTGCAACTTTAAATGATCTCTTTACTAAGTTGAGAGAAAAAGGAGCAGGATGACAAGTTCCGTGCTCAGATAAAGGGACACACTCAAGATCCTTCGTTATATTACGCTGATCCCACTCCATCCACTCCTACTCATGCTCCATTGAATACAGCTTTTTCTGCTAACACCTCGAGTAATACGCAAAAATCAAATACAGAAAATTATGGGTGTTCAAGCTCAAGCTCAAGTCAAGGCACTCCTGTTCAAAAGCCTCAAGCTCAAGCTACTTCAGAATCGGTTTCTACAAGTTTGAAGATCGAGCACTTCCATAAAGGAAATGTGGATAGTGTAAACAAAGATATGGCTATGTTGACTACCTTAGTAGCATCCTATGATAACTTTTTGCAGGGTAAAATTGGAAACCATCACTTAACTGGTGAAGATTATGAGCAGATTGATCATGATGAGATGGAAAGAATCGATATCATGTGGGGTTTCGCTAATCTTGTTAGGAGGGCAAAAGAGTATGTGAAAAGGACTGGTAAGCCAATCGGAGCCAACAAGGAAACTAAGTATGGTTTCAATATGTCTGCCATTACTTGTCACAACTGTGGAGAAAATTGTCACTTTGCTCGTCAATGTGAGAAGCCAAAACGAAAAAGGACTGTTCAGAACCCTTTCAGAGATCAGCAAAATAGGAATATGAACAGAAATGCTCCTGAGGTGAACAAGAATTCTGCTATGGTGTCAACTGGTACAAATATCCCTACTGGTACAAAGAATTCAGATGTTAAGGCTCTGGTTTTGCAATCTGGCGTAGGTTTGGACTGGCAATTTCAAATTGATAACAATCAGTCCGATGCTGAAGTCAACGTTGTGAAAATCGTGAATCTCAACGAAGAAAGTGACGGGGCGGAGTCTATTACATCTGAAGAATCATCTGATGAATCTTTAGAAGAATCAGAAGCACCAGAGACAAAAAGGGAGTTTGCAATGATGGCAGGTACTGAAGAGTCATCAAAGGTACATTCTGAAACTAAAATCACTTACTTTTCTAGGTGTTTTGTTTTAGACGAACGATTAAATGCGCTAATAAAAGAAAATAACGATCTTGTTGAGGAACTACTTAAAAATAAAATTGTCAAAGGAAATGAAAAACTGTTTTCTGAGAAGAATAAACTTTTGACAAAACAAGTTAGTGATCTGGAAATAGCGTTGTTAAACAAACAGGACTCCATTAACAGATATTTAAAAGATATTGATGCCCTTAAACGTGAAAATGCTTCTATAAAAATCAGTTTTGAAACCTTAACTCAACAGGTTAGAAGCTACTCCACCGCATCATACCTTTTAGATCATATTTTAAAGGAAAAACGTCCTGAGAATGGGGAAGGGAAACCAAGGGTTGATTACAGAGCTTGTCCACCTCCAATCTTTAACAAATTGATTAAAGCCCCAAAGGAGGAAGGGGACACTGAATTCATTGTTCAACAACCAGACCCAGTTGTCCAAACACCTATTGTCAATCACAAAGATAATTCAAATGCTAAAAGTACTAAAAACAAAAAATTAAAAGAAAAAGTATTGGTTGAAGGAAATCCACGGGATTGCGTTTCCGACTCAGATGAGGAGGATAATTGATAGTGTTAGTAGGGAATAGGCTCGATACATATAGCCTATAAGCCCTAAAAAGCTAACACAACACAGTATAAAGGCTAAGTCCCTTCTACATCAAGGAAAGGCTCTTAGTCCCTTCCCTCTCGGCCTCCCGACCTTCTGGCTCCCTGCCTTCTGGCTCCCTGCCTCTCGGCTCGCGGCCTCCGGCTCCCGGCTCGCGGCCTCCCGGCCTTCTGGCTCCCGGCCTTCTGGCTCCCGGCCTTCTGGCTCCCTGCCTCTCGGCTCGCGGCCTCCGGCTCCCGGCTCCCGGCCTTCTGGCTCCCTGCCTCTCGGCTCGCGGCCTCCGGCTCCCGGCTCCCGGCCTCCCGGCCTTCCGGCTCTCAGCTCCCGCCTCCCGGCCTCCCGGCTCCTGGCATTCCGGCTCTCGGCCTTCTGGCTCCCGGCCTCCAGGTTTCCGGCCCCCGGCTCCCGATATCCCGGGTCCGATCTCCTGGCTCCCGGGTTCCTGGTCCTTGACTTCATTGCTGTTCCCTCTAAGCATTGTGCCAGACGGTCTTAAGCTCCTGCCTTAGGATTCAGACCGTTGGCATCATTATGATGACAATAAAGTCACAAACGTTGGAACCCCATGAATAGCATTCAAGAGCCATGATAAGCCTTTATGGCCAACCGTTTCCCATGTTTGGGATTGTTGGGTATAAATACCCTACCCTGATGCAGTTCAAGAGGACGCTAACATTCCATCCTCTCCACACACAGTATTATCTCACCAGAATACCTACTTGCCGTAGTAATCATATTCCGATCACCTTCTTCAACAAACCACTTGACCACCTTAGGCTCGCCAAGAGCTTGATAGGTTTGCACTGCTTAGCAGGAGGTCAAGAGGTTGAACCCCAAACACCCAAGTTACTGAGCCTGCTACTATTTGCTCAAACATTGGCGCCATCCGTGGGACACGTTTTAGCAACGGTGTCTCATTTCATTTCTATCTTTTTTCATTTCATTTCTTAGTTTCACCACCATTTTTTCTTCCCCATGGAAGGAAATTCCTCATCACAAATCGGTTCACTTAAGCCAAAGACAACCACCAATACCCCATCCACCACCCCACCTAATTACATATACATGGCGCAGGAAGAAACTACATCTCACAAAAGGAAGGCATCAGTCCTTCAGGATTGGGTGATGGAGCCTATTTGCTTCCCACCAATTGAAACTCCTTCCATCAACCCTGTAGTAATACAAATCCGGTTAGCCAACTATGAAGTGAGCAAGGCATATGTTGATACAGGGAGCTCAATGGACATTATTTATGCCCACTGTTTTAGGCAGCTCCCTGAAAAAGTACAAAATTCAAAGCGTCCAACACAATTCCCTCTAGTGGGGTTTTCAGGGGAGACGCATTGGCCAATCGGAGAGGTAGCAATAAACATGATGTTAGGAGAATATCCACACTATAGGTTAGAAATGATTAATTTTGCAATCATTGAGGCACCATCGGCCTACAATGTCCTACTGGGCAGGCCTGCATTACAAAAGTTTGGAGCAATTCCATCAACCATTCATGGCATGATAAAGTTCCCTACCCCAGCTGGCATAGCCACAGTCAGGGCTAGAACGTCATGGCCTAAAGAGTGCAAACAGGCAGAGAAACCAAAACTGGTGGAGGGTCCCAAAAGTGATCCGGCAATGGAAATCATTGATGGTCCGGAACAAAAAGTTATTATTAATAAACATTTCCCTGAACAACCAGTGACCATTGGTTCACAACTCCCAACACAGACAAAGACTAAACTCATAGCGTTACTAGAATCAAACCTTGATGTCTTTGCATGGCAGACATCAGACATGACTGGTGTCCCAAGGGAACTAGCAGAACATTCCCTAAACGCGAATCCCAATATTGTGCCAATCCGACAGAAAAAACGAGGCATGGCCCCGGATCGTAGTAAATCTGCATGTGACCAAGTAAACAAAATGGTCGAAGCAGGGATTGTCAGAGAGGTAAAATACCAAACTTGGATTGCTAATCCAGTTATGGTAAAGAAGGGAGATGGTTCTTGGAGATTATGCGTTGATTTCAAAGACATTAACAAAGCTTGTCCAAAGGACAACTATCCTTTACCAGAAATCGATTGGAAAGTGGAATCCGTAGATAGATTTAGACTCAAATGCTTTTTAGATGCATATAAAGGTTATCACCAAATTTGTATGAAAAAAGGTGATGAAGACAAAACAGCTTTTCACACAGACCAAGGCATATTTTGTTTCCAAAAAATGCCATTTGGCTTGAAAAACGCTGGAGCAACCTATCAACGTCTAATAGATGAAACTTTCAAAAATCAAGTGGGAAGGAACATAGAAGCCTATGTAGATGACATAGTTATCAAAAGCAATACGGAAGACATCATGTTGGCTGATATCCTGGAAACTTTCCAAACATTACGTAATATTAACATGAAGCTTAATCCATCCAAGTGTAGTTTTGGCATGGAGGAAGGAAAATTCTTGGGACATATTGTTACACCTAATGGCATCAAAGTCAATCCTAAGAAGGTTCAGGCAGTCATTGACATGCCATCTCCTTCCACCAAAAACAAGTCCAAAGCCTAAATGGCAAGCTAGCAGCACTTAGCCGTTTCTTGTCCAAAGCCGCAGATCGATCCCTCCCTTTCTTTAATACCTTAAAGGGATGCATTCGGAAAAAACACTTCTCATGGTCTGAAGAAGCGGAAGTGGCATTTCAAGAAATGAAGAAATTCATGGCCAATCTCCCAACACTCACGGCTCCAATAGCCGGGGAGACACTAACTATATACTTGGCTGCTTCCAAGGAATGTGTAAGCGCAGTTTTAGTAGCCCAAAGGGGCGACTCACAAATGCCGATCTATTTCATCAGTAGGGCACTGAAAGGCCCAGAGGTTAATTATCCATGTTTGGAAAAATTGGCACTCTCTTTGGTTCATGCGTCTAGACGTTTGAGGAGATATTTTCAAGGACATCCCATCCAAGTGCTAACAGACAAACCAATCAAACAAATATTGGGTAAACCAGAAGTGTCGGGACGATTAGCAAAATGGGCAATTGAACTGGGAGAACATGAAATTTCTTTCCAACCTCGAAACTCGATGAAAGGACAAATCTTGGCAGATTTCCTGGCTGAAATCGAAGGAATGGAAGAACCAAAGGATCCATTAGTGACAGACAGCCCTCCTTGGACCCTCTTCACAGATGGCGCATCCAGCCTAGAAGGGTCAGGAGCTGGTCTCATACTCACAGATCCAGATAAAAACGAGTATACCTACGCCCTTAAGTTTGACTTCCCGGCAACCAACAATGAAGCCGAATATGAAGCTCTCTTATCAGGGCTACGAATAGCTAGAAAGATGGGAGTTCAAAATATAGAAGCTTTTGTGGACTCCCAGTTGGTAGCTAATCATATCAATGGTAGCTATGAAGCAAATCAAACTTCCATGCAACAATACTTGGAAGAAACCAGAAAAATCATTTCGGACTTCTCAAAATTTACCATAGAGCAAGTGCCAAGAAACCGTAACAAAATAGCAGATGCATTGAGCAAACTTGCAGCATCCTCCTTCGCCCACCTCAAGAAAGAATTGTTGGTGGAAGTCCTAACTGAGAAATCCATAGTGCCAACAAAGGAAGTGGCCGCAATAACGGAGGAAGACTGTTGGATGACTCCAATAAAAAACTTCCTTCAGAATGGACAACTCCCGGAAGACAAACAACTAGCAAGGAAAATCAGAATGAAAGCACCAATGTATCTCCTCATAGACAACTACCTGTTTAGGAAGTCTTTTTTGGGTCCACATCTAAGATGTGTCGGCCCAACACAAGCAAAGGATCTAATTCAGGATGTACATGGTGGAAGTTGTGGCATGCATGCAGGCCCTCGTTCGGTAACCACTAAGGTCATGAGACTTGGATACTTCTGGCCATCCATGCACAGAGATGCAAAGGAAGAAATTGAAAAATGTGAATCATGCCAAAAACATGCGTCAGTCTCAAAAATGCCAAAGCAGGACCTCATTCCAGTGACTAGCGCATGGCCATTTTACAAATGGGGAATCGACATTGTCGGACCATTCCCCCATGGGGTAGGCAATGTTAAATACCTTTTAGTGGCTGTGGACTATTTCACAAAATGGATTGAAGCTAAGCCCTTGGCAACTATCACCGGGCCTAGAATGATAAGCTTCGTTTGGGAACAAATAGTATGTCGCTTTGGAGTTCCACACGTCCTAGTCAGTGATAATGGAAAACAATTTGCAGATAATCCATTTAAGACTTGGTGTCAGGATATGGATATCCAACAACGATTCACCTCTGTGGCACACCCACAAGCTAATGGTCAGGTTGAAGTCATGAACAAAGCAATCGTCAAGGGAATTAAGGCCAGATTGGGAAAATATGCAAAGGCATGGGTAGACGAAATCCCAGGCATTCTTTGGGCACATAGAACTTCCCCCGGCAGAACTACATCTGAAACCCCTTTCAGCCTAGTCTATGGCACTGAGGCAGTTATCCCACCAGAACTTACAATCCCTACTCACCGGACTCTTCATTTCAATCCGGAGCTAAATGAAGAAGCCCTAAGAGAGAACTTGAATATCATCGAGGAGCGAAGAGAAATATCTCTCATCCGACAAGCAGAAAGCCATAGACAGATGGCTAAGTATTATAACCAAAGAGTCCGACACACATCTTTTAAAGTGGGAGATCTCGTATGGCGGAAGAATGAAGCTAGCAGGACCGAAAACTTGGGCAAGTTGGGTCCCACATGGGAAGGCCCATATAGTGTCCTTGAAGCACATGGAACTGGCTCCTACACCCTGTCTGACTTAGATGGACAACCATTACCCAGGACATGGAATGCAATGAATCTAAAGAGGTGCTACATTTAATATTTACATACTATTGCTGATTGTCAGCACTTGCAACCACAACACCCGTCAGGATGTGCCTAGCCAACAGTTGTTTCAATGCTGAAAGTTAAAAAAAAAAAAAAAAGGCAAAAAAAATTTTCGCCGGCACAAAGTGCCGGCTATATGCCGGCTAACAAGCCAAGTCGCCGGCACAAAAGGGCCGGCTATATGCCGGCTACCAAGCCAAAGTGCCGGCTATATGCCGGCTAACAAGCCAAGTCGCCGGCACAAAAGTGCCGGCTATATGCCGGCTAACAAGCCAAGTCGCCGGCACAAAAGTGCCGGCTATATGCCGGCTACCAAGCCAAAGTCGCCGGCACAAAAGTGCCGGCTATATGCCGGCTACCAAGCCAAAGTCGCCGGCACAAAAGTGCCGGCTATATGCCGGCTAACAAGCCAAGTCGCCGGCACAAAAGTGCCGGCTATATGCCGGCTAACAAGCCAAGTCGCCGGCACAAAAGTGCCGGCTATATGCCGGCTACCAAGCCAAAGTCGCCGGCACAAAAGTGCCGGCTATATGCCGGCTACCAAGCCAAAGTCGCCGGCTACCAAGCCAAAGTCGCCGGCACAAAAGTGCCGGCTATATGCCGGCTACCAAGCCAAAGTCGCCGGCACAAAAGTGCCGGCACGGCACAAAAGTGCCGGCTATATGCCGGCTAACTAAAAAAAAAAAAAAATATAAAAAAAAAAAAAAAAAAAAAAAAAAAAAACAAGAACAGCCGGCCAGTCTGGATGCCAAGTCTGGATATCTGGGAAATCTGGCAAACTTTGGTATTTGGCCAACTCACTCATCAGGGATTTGGCCAACCATAAGAAAACGCTCTTCAAAGAGTCATTCACAGCAATGCACCTCAAAATACAAAGTGGTCTGATCTATGTATCCCACAAGGCAACAAACCTGATGCACCACCCCAAACTACGTTTGGAGGGAAATTTAGCAAAAGGCACATATAGACATCTTAAATCTACGCCAAACATGCAATCACATATTCGTCTTTTTACCTACCGGAAAAAGGCAAGCACTTCTCATTGGGAAGCGACATCACTCGCGAGTAAAACAAATTGAAGGTTAACCAACAAAAGTGCCATCGGCACGATATGAAATATACATGAGATGCCAACATCTAGCTATGTCATCGGCATACAAAAGAACCATAGGTACTCAAATGATTGTCATAGACACAACTCAATATAATTACTCTTACGCACACCCAAGATGGTGTCACACAACATCCAAGATAACAGGTTAAAAATGTGTTATTGGCTTGATCACCCAATAAAACATTATTTTTCAAAAGACACATTGGACATGGCCTCGGTCAGAACTACTCAAGGCAACCTCAAGCGGCCAAGAAAGGCATGGCCAAAAAATAGCAGGAAGAGACAATAAGAACAAAAAAATAAAAAAAATAAAAAAAAAGTTAGGCTTCAAAAAACCATTTTAAAACCTAACTGGGGGGCATGATAGTGTTAGTAGGGAATAGGCTCGATACATATAGCCTATAAGCCCTAAAAAGCTAACACAACACAGTATAAAGGCTAAGTCCCTTCTACATCAAGGAAAGGCTCTTAGTCCCTTCCCTCTCGGCCTCCCGACCTTCTGGCTCCCGGCCTTCTGGCTCCCTGCCTCTCGGCTCGCGGCCTCCGGCTCCCGGCTCGCGGCCTCCCGGCCTTCTGGCTCCCGGCCTTCTGGCTCCCGGCCTTCTGGCTCCCTGCCTCTCGGCTCGCGGCCTCCGGCTCCCGGCTCCCGGCCTTCTGGCTCCCTGCCTCTCGGCTCGCGGCCTCCGGCTCCCGGCCTCCCGGCCTTCCGGCTCTCAGCTCCCGCCTCCCGGCCTCCCGGCTCCTGGCATTCCGGCTCCCGGCCTTCTGGCTCCCGGCCTCCAGGTTTCCGGCCCCCGGCTCCCGATATCCCGGGTCCGATCTCCTGGCTCCCGGGTTCCTGGTCCTTGACTTCATTGCTGTTCCCTCTAAGCATTGTGCCAGACGGTCTTAAGCTCCTGCCTTAGGATTCAGACCGTTGGCATCATTATGATGACAATAAAGTCACAAACGTTGGAACCCCATGAATAGCATTCAAGAGCCATGATAAGCCTTTATTGCCAACCGTTTCCCATGTTTGGGATTGTTGGGTATAAATACCCTACCCTGATGCAGTTCAAGAGGACGCTAACATTCCATCCTCTCCACACACACAGTATTATCTCACCAGAATACCTACTTGCCGTAGTAATCATATTCCGATCACCTTCTTCAACAAACCACTTGACCACCTTAGGCTCGCCAAGAGCTTGATAGGTTTGCACTGCTTAGCAGGAGGTCAAGAGGTTGAACCCCAAACACCCAAGTTACTGAGCCTGCTACTATTTGCTCAAACAATAATGGTATTGATATCTGTAACGGGTTCCTTTTCGATTCTGGTTCGGGTTCGGGTTTGGGTCATCAGTTAAAGAATAAAAATTCGAATAAATCTAAACAAGTAAACTATTTGAAATCTCAGGCTCCTTCTCCAGAAATTAAAATTTTAAAGAGACCTGAGGTTAATGGACCAAAATTTGTAAAAGTCGGGGAATCACCAGTGAAGGTTGAGAAAAAGGAAACTGAAAAAGTAAAATTCATACCACCTCACTTGAGAAACACAAACACCAACCCCCAGAAGCCACCAAACGTTCAACAAAATAATGGCTTCATGCGTCCAAATGCTATATTCTCCAAACCTCATACACATCACCGGAGAATGACGCGAAGCTCTCTAAACATTAATGAATGGAGAACTTGTTTTGATTGTGGGGAGAAAGGCCATGTTAATTATAATTGTCCAAATTTGAAACAAAGGCCTAGGAACAGTTTTGACCAAAATAAAACGTCTACTGGAAAACGTTTTTTCTAGTCCAAATCAAAATTGATTTTCAAACAATCAGTCATCATTTCCAAAACAAAACAGTGATTTGCTTCCTGTTGGTAACAATGTTCTGAAAGGCTCAAGGCGCACTAAGGCGCAAAGGAGGTCAATGAGCCTTGAGGCGAGGCGCAAACCAAATCGTGAGATTCATAAACACGAGGCATGTTTTTCTATAACATATGTGTCAAAATTATGCAATTTAAATAGCACATAATAATATTGAGATACTAAATAACTAATACATATGTAATAAAGCTTGAATTTAAACCCAAAATATAAAACAAGCGTGCCAATATTCAAGGCATAATGCCACATTTTCATGATAATATTTCATAAAGAAACTTAATGAAACTAATGCAAGAGATTTCAGTCGAATTCTCCAAATTCCCCATCGTTGTGCGATTTTTTGCGATTTTTTTTGCGATTTTTTGCGATTTTTTTGCGCAAAAGCCGGATCGCTGCGCTTTTTTTTGCGATTCATGCATGCCATGCGACTCGACCTAAAAAAATCCCTAGCCTTGGCGCCTCATGCGATTTAGCGCCTAGGCGCGCCTCAGGCGCGATTTTCACAACATTGGTTGGTAAATCCAAACAGCAACCTCCTGTTAAACAAATTGAAAAAAGGTCACCATCACCAACTCATAAAATTTATAAATCAACTGATCAAAGTCATGGAAACCTAAGGTTGATACTAAGGGTGCTGGACCTTCAAATGTACCTGCTGATTCCACGGGAAAATGGGTGGACTTACAGATTTTAGGTGTTGATGGTAAACCCACAGCCATTAAGGCTTGGGTTTGCATCGCGAACTAATAATCTCAATTTAATGTGCAGTGTGTCTATGATCCTATCAAGAATACCTGGATTGTTGACAGTGGGGCGTATAGGCACATGACAGGAAATATGTCACTACTTTCAAATGTCAGATCTATTAAAGGGGGATATGTTTCTTTTGCTGGAGATAAGGGAGGTTTTATCACAGCCCAGGGATTGGTTGCAAACGACATGATTAGCTTTGATAAAGTGAATTTTGTTCAGGCACTGGTCAACAACTTGTTGTGTGTGTCTCAAGTTTGCGACAAGAAATTTAAAGTGATTTTTGATGATCATCAATGTTACATTCTGAAGAAAGAATTCAAGATTCCAGAAGAAATGGTTATTATATCTTCACCAAGGGTTGGAGATTTGTACGTGCTCGACAATGGTTTCCGTCGAGGTGTTATCGATTGTACGTTGTTTATTAGGGAAAGAGGGGACGATATTCTGTTGGTGCAAGTGTATGTGGAAGATATCATCTTTGGTTCTACCAATCAAGATTTGTGTAAAGAATTTGAAAAGGTGATGACAAGCACATTCGAAATGAGTTCTATGGGTCCGATTAAGTTCTTTTTGGGGCTACAAGTAGATCAAACAGCAGAGGGAATCTTTATACATCAGACTAAATATGTCAACGATATTTTGAAACGGGAGGGAGGAGGGGAAATCCTTCCCTCTTGGGGAGGTGAAATATTTCGTGTTGGGAGGGAGGAGGGGAAATCCTTCCCTCTTTGATTTTTTTTAAACTGGTCGGATGTGTAACCGTCGGCACTCTGGCCGGCTGTCACTTTTGCTGAATTGGTTGTCACTCGTTTTATCAAACTGACCGGCTGTCACTTCTGCCAACCATATGTTATGGGATTTTCGTTAGCTTGTTGTCTTGTTCCGAGACATGGTGTTTAAGTATTCCTTTCTTCAATGTTTTTGGATCTGGAACAATCGTTGTGTTTGAATTTGTTAATGGAGGTGCACTCTTATCGTTGAGACGAAAGATCGATTGGTTGTGGTTGGGTGGCTTTACACTAACAATATTGTGAATCTGTCCTAGAGTCGGGATGACTATTGTGGCAGGATGGCTATCATGTGGGGATGGCTATTATGCCAATGTGGTTATTATGCCAGACTGGTTATCCTGCCAGGATGATTGTCATGCCTATAAGAGACTAGGCTACCACGCTAGGTTGGTCATCTGGCTATTTGCGAGTCAGGCATCATGAGTGTTGGGAACACTTTTTGATTGTGTCAATGACACATTTATATCCGAATTATGTTAATGATATTTTTAGATCTGTAGTGCGTCTGTGACACTTTGAGATATGTATTTTTATTTTGGCTATGACATCTTGTCCTAACTTTGGTTATGCTAGGTGGGTAAGGAATTTTAACCATGTCATGGATGACTAATTATGTCGAGATGGCTAGTACGCATGATGAGTATCATGCTAGGATTATTATTTTTCTAGGATGGTTATCATGCTAGAATGGCTACTATATCAACCAAAATGGTTATTATAACAGGCATGGTAGCTATCATGTCAGAATGGCTAGTAATCCAGGATGATGATTATGACAAGATGGCTAGTATTCTAGGATAGATAGTAAAGTATTTGTCAGACGACGGCTTCCGGTCAGAAGCCCTTTCTAAGACTGTTAAGATCTTGCCAAGTTGGATATCAAAATATTGCCAAATCCAACTATCAAGATGTTGCCAAGGTTGGTCGACTACCAAGGTCGTCCCAACTAGTAGTGTCGAAAAAAACCGAAACCGAAAAAAAAAACGAAACCAAAACCGGTTCGGTTTTGACCGAAACCGGCGGTTTGAAACCGGTTTGGGTTTTTAATATGTAAATCGGTTTGTGACCGTGGGAAACCGGTCTGTCAAACCGGTTTGTGGCTGCTGAACGTTCGAGGGTCAACATAAGTCAAACTAGCCGTTTAAAGACCCGTTGGGACTGCTTTTTGACCCTTTTTTTTGCATTTTTTTACCATTTTGCCATTCCAAATTTACTATAAATATGTGGTTGAGTTTGGTATCAAACACACACTTCTAACTCTCTCAAAACACTCTCAAAGCTCAAAAAACGGAAAAAAATACCTTCGAAAAACGTTAGAAAAAATCCTCAAAAAATCACCAACAATCAAATGGCAACTCAAAGCTCTACCGCTTCAACCGGTTGTGGTTCGTCAAGTGAAAGAACGATCGTAGAGGTTCTCGCAACAACCCGAAACCAAAATGTTTGGCAACATTACCGGTTGGTGAAATTGTCCGATGGCCAAACGATGGCGCATTGTAATCATTGCGGCCTTTTTTTGAAACATAATTCCAACTCGACGTTGAAGAATCATGTCGAGAAGCATTGCAAAGTTCTCCATAAATCACCGGAATCGGGTCAATCATCGATGGGTCAAGACGGGAGTATTTTTGTTTATTAGGTGGAGAGGATGCGTAAAGAGTTTGCGGGTTTTGTTATTCAATCCGCCTTGCCGTTCAATCACTTCGACAACCAGAGATTCACTAAGGTGGTTCAAAAGTGCCTCCAACTGCGATATACTCATGTAAGTCGTAATACTCTTCGTAGTGATTGTTTAAAAATTTGGAAAAAAGCTAAAATAATGAAATTAAAAGGTGTTGAAAATCTAAATGCAAAATAAACTTAACAACCGATGTTTGGTCGGCTCCTCATGGTTTGCCCGCTTCATACCTTTGCGTTACCGCACATTGGTGTGATCCCGAATCGTGGCAAATGATGAAGAGGGTTATTGCTTTTGACCAATTTCCTTATCCTCACTCGGGTCATAACTTATTTTACATGTTAACGGATGTTTTACAAAGATTTGATTTGGAAGAAAAAGTGTTTTCAATTGCATTTGATAATGCAAGTAATAATACAAACGCGGTGGGTAAACTAAAACTAAAATACAAACCACCAATGAACGGTGACTTTTATCATGGTCGATGCGTTGCACACATTATTATTTTGGTTGTGCAAGTCGGACTAGAAGTCACCGAAGTAAAATACGCCATAAATGCTTATAGAAAAATGTTGCACGATATATTTTCAAACCGCAAAAGTAGATACAAGGCATATATGAAAGTTTGTAAGGAAACGAATTCCGTCTTTTGGCACCTAATTGGGATGTTCCTACAAGATGGAATTCGACTTACAATATGCTTATTTGTGGTTTACGCCAACAAGGTAGTTTAACTTATTTTCATAACGACTTAGCGGTAGCGCATCGGGGTATTGCATCATTTCCGAGTGATAATTGGGAAATTATTCGTAAAATAAGTGAATTGCTAAAAGTTTTTAAAACCGCAACAACTTTTTTATCGGGTGTTTATTATCCCACGAGTCATTTAGTCCTTAAACAACTAACGTTTATGGATACAAATTTAGACGATTATGAACATAGAGGGAATTTGTATAAGTTAATGGTAGCCCCGATGAAAGAAAAAATGAGAAAATATTTTTCTAAATTGTCACCTTTAATTACCGTTTCCGCCGCACTAAACCCGTGTTTGAACAAAATTGGGGTGTAATACAATATAAGAATAATCTTTGAAAAAATGAATTGTGGTGTGAACGACCCATTATTTGTCGATAAAGCCATAGTCGAATTTAATAATTCTTTTAAAAGGTTATTTGGTGTTTATTTTAACAAGTTTAGAACATCATATGTGGGTGAATCAAGTTCTTCTATGGCGTCGACCTATGAAAACTATACTAGCGGGGACCCGGAAATTGACATGTTTAACCAATTAAGACGAGAAAACATTAAACGTGCTAGGGGGGAGGGGGTGACCAAACTAATACCGAATATGGGAGGTATACGGGAACGGATTTTTTAGCCACTATGGGGGTTGAAGAATTCACCAACTTTAAGGTTTTGGCTTGGTGGAGAGCACGGGAAGCTCAATTTCCTGTTCTATCCGCCATGGCCAAAGATCTACTAACCTCCCAAGCTTCTTCAGTAGCTTCGGAATCCGCTTTTTCTCTTAGTGGTAGGGTATTATCTTTTCGAAGAACAAGACTCACACCGACGGCATTGGAGATGTGCATTAACTTGAAGGATTACTTAGACGCGGCCCAACGTACACAGACCACCAAAATCTTGAAGGTGAACTAGATTATGAAGGCGAAGTACTCGATATCGAGGTGGAAGAAGGAGTTGCAATATCACTTTCCGATGAAGAAATCGCTTTCGATGAAGCTAAACGAGTATATAGCTCCGAAGAAGAACAAGTTCCCGTTCAAGATGACTTTATTTAAGTAGACGAAGAATGAGAATGAAGAAATATGAAGATTGGACGAAGACGAAAACGAATATGACTTTCCAATGTTATTACTTATTAGTACTTTTTCCGCTTTGTTTAATAATTTTCGAAATATGAAACTTTGAAAATTTGTTTCAAGTTGTTTTAGTAGAATACAATGTTTATGTTTGATGTGTGAAAAGAATTTTTTAAAAAAAATTGAATTTTAAAGTGTTTTTGCAAGTTACGGTTTTTTTTCCAATGTTATTAGTTACATTTCTAATAAGAAATAGTACTTTTTCGCACGTTTTCGTTACTAATTATCGAAATATTAAGTTTTGAAAATATGTTTCAACCTTTTTTAGTAGAATATAACGTTTATGTATGATGTGTGCGAAACAAATTTAAAAAAAGTCGAATTTTAACGTGGTAATGCAAGTTACGCTTTTTTTTTTTATTAAATTAGGGGCAAACCGGTTTGGACCCTGGTTACAACCCGAACCGGTTACGAACCGGTTTCAGTTGGGTTGGCATTTTCGAACCACCAAACCGATACGAACCGAAACCGGTTTGGCACGGTTGACCAAAA
Source organism: Senecio squalidus (assembly GCA_910822075.1). Classification (NCBI taxonomy): domain Eukaryota; kingdom Viridiplantae; phylum Streptophyta; class Magnoliopsida; order Asterales; family Asteraceae; genus Senecio; species Senecio squalidus. The sequence goes on from CAJVGC010000592.1 coordinate 14,441,044, forward strand.
ACCAGTTCGGTTTTCAAACCCGGTCCGGTTCGTGGTCAAACCCGAAATCGACACCTCTAGTCCCAACTAGTTGAATATCAAGGTCGGATGTCCGGATCTCTGAACTGGCTGTCGGAATCCGGCCAAACTGACCGAGTTTTTTTTTTTTTTTTTTTTTTTTTTGTTATGCCTTTGTGTCCGTGACACTTTTCGATTTGAATTGGGTCTATGACACTTTTGGATCTGTATCGTGCCCATGACACTTTTAGATCCGTATCATGACAACTTCTTTGCATTTTTTTAGTCATGACATCCTATCCCTAATTGTGGCTATGCCAACTGGGGTAGGGAATTTTACCATGTCATGGATGGTGGATGAAGTTTTTCTAAACTTCTGTAATGCACGTCTACCTAGTAGGACATTGTAGGTCGAAAGTCGCATGGCATTCAATGCCTTTGTGGGATACAAAGATCTGACTACATTATATATTTTTCCTGTCTGGCAAACATCATCGGTTTCCCATGAAACATTTTAGACGGATTAGTATTTTAGCCATGACACTTTCATATCTGTCTTGTGTCCATGAGACTTTTATGTCAGCATTGTGCCTGTGACACTTTTAGATCCATATTGTGTCCATGACACTTTTTAGATGTGTGTTGTGTCCATGGCATTTTCTCATCCGAATTATGTTCGTGACATTTTTAGATCTATATCCTGGTTATGGCATCCTTCCCCTAACTCTGACTATGTCAACTATTGTAGGGAATTTGACCACGTCATGGATGGTAGATGAAATTGGTCCAAATTGTTGGGGCATGCCCGGTAGGACATTGTAGCCCGATGATGAATTAATTATTGCAATTTTTTTCATTTTGACCCTGTTGTAAAGGTATTCTCCCCAACTCAATTGCATGCTTATCTTTTCTACCGATCAATGTGTCTCACTTGAGAAGCTGACCAAAAGAGATTGTATTGTATCGTTTTAAGTGTTTTACCTTCTGGGATAGCATCCATAGGATTCGCAGATGTGGCTTCGACGGGTGGGAAGCAACTTGGTTCCATCTCCCAATCCTGTAGGACTGATGATTTCCTTTTGCGAGATGTATCTTCTTCATTCGCCATGTATACGTAATTACCTAGTGTGGTGGATGGGGTCTTGGTGGTTGTTTTTGGTTTATGTGAACCTATTTGAGATGGGAAACTGTTTTCCATGGAGAAGACGAACTAGTGGTGAAATTAAGAAATGAAAGAAAATGAAAATGAAATGAAGGGTTAATGCACTTGAGGGTCACTCTACTATTTCAGATAATCCAATTGGGTGATTGAACAAAAAAAAATATAACACTTTCATTCTACTATCAAAAAAACTTTAAAATCATCACTTTATGGGTTATAGCAAGTTACCAGTCAATTTTACCGGATGACGTGGCTTAATAATCTACGTGGCAACCAACATGTTTTTTCATTAATACGTGGCAATCTACGTGTTTATTCTTATTATTTAACCATCCCCACCCTTTTAAAGATCCCAATTACCTCTTGAAACCCTAAATCCCAATTAAATAATACAGATGTGTTCTTCGTCCTTTAAAAATTAAAACCCCAAATCTTGCCGCGGTACCTTGGCCGGAAGATCAAGAAGTCTTGGCGTATCTTTTATCAAGCTCAGCAGCCGGAAACAAACCCACCAAGATCTCCGGCGGTGGCGTTGACCATCCACCACAGATTAACTGTAACTGTTTTAGATGTTACACAAATTTCTGGGTTCGTTGGGATTCTTCACCAAGCCAGAAAACGATTCATGAAATCATTGATGCTTATTAAGATGGATTGATTCGTAACAAGAAGACCGGAAAAAACAAGAAAGATAGAAAAAGCAAGGTTTTTTCTTCACCGAAAGTTGCTCAAGCGCCGCCAGTAGGTGAAGCGAGTGTAGTACACGCGTCGTCGCAAGCTGGGGAAAAGAAAGATGAGTTTGAAGATGAAATGAGGTCATCGGAAAAAGGGTCTGTCATCGGAGAAAGGATTTGAGGTGTTTGGGGAGTTTAATTTTGTAATAATAAAACTTAGGAGTAATTAATGTTTGCCTGTTTTGTGTAAATTTCCTAGAAAAAAGGTATTTAATTGTCTCTTTGAAAAGTCAAACATTATTTTCCCATTGATTCCTGTAATATAAAAGAAAACTTTTACTTTTGTAGCTGTCAGTGTATATTATGCTTCCAAACCTGCAAGTTAAATATGGAAATAGTGATGTGGATTTAGGGTGAATTTATAATAATGACATCGAAAATGGTTTTGGTCTATGTGTGTAGATTACCTGCTGTTAGCCGGTTGAAATGGACCCACATGATGAATTTAATCCGTTTGCAAATAGAAAGTGATGGTTTTAAAGTTTTTTGAAAGTAGAATGAAAGTGTTATATTTTTTTTTTGTTCAATCACCCAATTGGATTATCTGAAATAGTAGAGTGACTCTCAAGTGCATTAACCCAAAAACCCTGAAATGAAATACTGTTGCTAAAACGGGTCCAACGGATTGCGCTAATGTTTGAGCATATAATAGAAGGCTCGGTAACTTGGGTGTTTGGGGTTTAACATCTTTACCTCCTGCTAAGCAGTACAAACCTATCAAGCTCTTTGCGAGCCTAAGGTGGTCAAGTGGCTGGTTGAAGAAGGTGATCGGAATATGTTTACTACGGGAAGTGTATAAGTATTCCGGTGAGATAGTGTTGTGTGTACAAGAGTGATGAAGATGGCTACAAACCTAGAGTGTGAGGTATTTATACCCAACACTCTGAGGTACAAGCAACGTTCACTCATAAAGACCATTTATGGCTCATCAATGGCATTCATGGGATTCCAATGTATGGGGATTCATGACAGGAGTAACGCTCATCTCAATCATTACATTCTCAAATGAATGACTGCATTAATGAGCCTTGGCAATTGAGATTCAGAGTGTCGTTCTCACAGGGCCTAAGTGTCGAGAAACGAGACATGGGTGCCGGAACACGGGGCATAAGTGCTGGATCACGGGGCACGAGTGTCGGGCTATGTGTCGGGGCACGAGTGTCGGCCTATGTGTCGGGGCACGAGTGTCAGGTTGTGTGTCGGGGCACGAGTGTCGGGCTGTGTGTCGGGGCACAAGTGCCGGACCACGGAGCACGAGTGTTGGGCTATGTGTCAGGGCAAAAGTGTCGGGTCATGGGGAACGAGTGTCGGGCTGTGTGTCGGGTGACGAGTTTCGGGACACGGGCGGAATGTCGGATCACGGGTGTCGGGTGTCGGGACACGAGGCGGAATGTCGGGTCAGGTGTGGTGAAATGTCGGGTGACGAGTGTCGGGACTCGGACGGAATGTCGGATCACAGGTGTCGGGGCAAGAGGCGGAATGTCGGGTCACATGTGGCGAAATGTCGCGTCAAAGGTATCGGGACACGAGGCGGAATGTAGGGTCACGTGTGGCGGAATGTCGGGTCACATGTGTCGGGACACGAGGCGGAATGTCGGGTCCATGTGGTGGAATGCTAGGTCACATGTTCCGGGACACGAGGCGGAATGTCGGGTCACATGTGGCGGAACGTCGGGTCACATGTGCTGGGACACGAGGCCTGAATGTCGAACACCAATGTCGGGTTGAGAAAAGGTTTCTTACGGGTCGGGCCATGTGTTTGACGGTTTAATAGGCTATATGTATCGAGTATATTCTCTACTAACACTATCAATGTGTTTTTTTGTTTATTATATGATGACTATCTAAAATTTATGATCGTAATATCCCAAAAATTTAAAATACATATTTTGAGAAAATAAGTAATAAGATAAGTTTGAGTCTAAAACCTTGGGCCCACCCTTGTGCTGAAATATGCAGGTCTCGTGTTCGAGTCCAAGCAAGGTAATGGGTACCATTGTTAGGATATTTACCGGGGAATGCTTCCTTTGCTGGTTAGGGGGTCCGGCCACAAAGTGGCCCGTGTCAATGGTATACGCCTTTACCATTTTTTTATGTTTAAGTTATAAGTTAAGTATTTTAATGATGATTATATCATTATATTTATATTTATTTTATCCTAAGTTGTAAAATAATAAAGTTAATATAAGTTAAATATTATCTTTTTCACATGATTAATGAATACTTAAAATAATGTATTTTTAATACCTTGAACTTTTGATTCTTTTTTTTGTTTATAAGCTTAAACTCTAATCAACTAATTTAAAATGTATGGTTTAATGTTGAAACTAAAACATGTCTTGATACATTTTACAACCTTTGGATACCTTACCATTATAACATACTAATTACTTACTTTTAATCACTAATTTATGTTCAAATAATGACCATTTATTTATGAGACCATTCATTCTCTTATGTTTCATTTTAATAAACAATTTCTTGAGTTTTTCTATTTCTCCCATTGATTTTCTAGACCCGAAATTCTGCATCTTTTTTTTCATCCAAATTGATAATAAAATAAGTGTAATTGATCAATTTTGAAGTAGAAGAGAATGGTTAATCATCACACAAGTTTTAAGGTATGTTTAAGAAAGTTTTCTTTTGTTTTTCCTTTCAAAATAATCAATTTAAATCATGTTTCGTCAACTAAAGATCACACAAAAAAATTCTTGTAAAAATATATATCTTATGTTTTGAAAATGTTAATTGGATAAATCACAATAATATATGAATATATATGTATTTTTACACATCATAACCCAATTAGAAAATAATATTATATATATAAGATATAAGTGGATATTACAAACTTCTATTTGATTATGTCCTAATACGTTCCATTTGTTAGATTTCTTTTGGTGATCGTTTATTCGGTAAACTTTATTCGAATCGAATGCTTTTCGTTAGAAATTGAGGTACGGATATTCTATACATTTATATGTATATTTGGTGTCTTATTTCGATCAATTGTTATTGCGATTATTTGTACGGATATTCCGAGTCTCTTTTAATTATGTTTCTCTTGTTCGTATTATTGTTGGTACGGATATTCTATACATTATATGTATATTTGGTGTCATATTTCGATTGATTATTATTGTGAATATCTTTACGTATGTTCGATACATTTATATGTATATTTGTTGTCTTCGTTCGATTGATTATTTTGATTGTTCCAATATTCTTAACTTTCTTTTTAGTATTCATTTTATTCGTATATTGTCCATTCGATATCTTATGTGTCTTATTTTAATTCATGGCTTCCTTATGCGTATTTTCATAATTCTTTTGATATATATGTTCCTTTGATCATTTGTACATATATATATTATCTTTTAATAAGTATTTTTTTTGTTCGTAATAAATTTGTACATTTGTCTATCTTAAACGTTCTTTTTATTCCAAACTCACCTTATTGTTTTGTCTTTTCTTTCAATACATGTTTCCTTTGATTATTGGTACGAATTGCTTCTTCTTATCATATGTGTATCTTTGACCGTTTGTACGAATTTTGTATAAGTATCTTTGAAAATTCCGTTCGATGATTTGAAATATTATTGGTATGACATGTATGTTTGCATAAAAGTTTGTTTAAGTTTTGTTTTAAAATCATATTACTTTATTATGATCATTTGGTGTAGTAACGAGAATTTGTGATCATGTGTAGATTTGAAAATGAGTAAACGATAAGTACTTTATGTGTCAAAAACCGTGTCACTAAAACCCCTACCGAAACAGCCCCAAATCAGCCCCCGAATCAGCCCCGAGACAGCCCCGAATCAGTTCCCAAACAGTCCCAAAAATTTTCCCAAAACAGCCCCGAAAAAGTCCTGAAAAAACCCGGTAAAGAACACGTGTGATTGTGGCAAATGGTACGGTGATTCGTATCTAGTGTCCCTCATTCCGTGTGGCTTTGCATGTCCCGATAAGGACCCGTTAAGTTATTATTTCGTAAATAGATTGATAATGTTGTCATGGTGACTCGTGACAAGATTAGAACGAAAATTGGGCAGACACGTGATTTTCAAAATAAATAAAATGTCACATTGTATAATATTTTATGTTTGTGGTTAAACTACTTTACGTACATTATAAATAACTTTTTAAACATATTTTGGAGTCTATTAATCACTTTCAAAATTTGTAAAAGTATTTTGAAATTTGTACCATATAAGTCGGTTAAAACGGTTTTGTAAGATATGCCTAAGAGTAACCTATCCATGGAGGTCCCATGGGCGCGTTATTGTGACACCAATAATGTGGCATCGACCGTAGCGGTGTATTTTGTTATATCTACGGCGTCTCTTTTTGTTTACCCGGACTGTGGTAAGGTGCACTAAGTATATTTGTTATAAGAGGCGTATGGATCGCCCTAGGAACTTTGTGTGTTTGATGGTGGACGTTTATCGTAGTGTCGTACGAGACGTTTGCACCTTTTGGAAAGACTAGTGGTATGTGTTACCCTAGGATTTCATTTGATACTTGCTACATATTTGTTTGACTCTTGGTGCATTATTTTACGAAATTTGGGTTTCTAAAATGTGAATATATGTTTGTATTACTTTGATATATTTGACGTTGGGTGTTGTGGATATATTACATATTTGTATTTTGCTTTGAAAATAAGTTTGGTTTGAAAATAAGTTTTGTCTTGTAACTTTGTATTTTTAAATAAGTTTTGTATTTACTTATTATGCATGTCATACCTCTTCCGTGTCATTTGTATATATATATCTGTTCACTGAGCGTTCGCTCAGCCGTTTTCCATTTTTCTTTCTTAAACGGCAGGTACTCAGTAGCTTTGGGGAATGGGGTCGAGCGTAGAGAGATTAAGGATTTAGAACGATTCCCTTAGAATATTTATTATCTTTTAGTACCTCATTTTGGAAATTTGTCTTTTGAATATTCGTTTTGCTTTTGCATAAGTTTAACACCCTTTTGCCTTTTAAGTTCCTTTCGATATCAATTTTTATGCTTTGTAAGATTGGGGCGTTACAATGATTATATGGCTATTATGTATATTTTTAAAGGAATCATTTTTTTTAAATTAAATATAGTGTTTCTAGCAACGAGTATTATGTAGATAACTTTCAATGATTCATATACCGATAGTGTTAATTATTTATAGTTATTATATAGATTTATATGTATCATCAAATCTGAAGTATACTACGTATTTTTTAGTAAAACATATTAACAACGTACAAATATAATATTAATTTATATTAATCTTTAGCATTTATTGAACCAACATAACTTATTTATTGAACCAACATTTTTTTTTTTAAAGGCTTTTGGTTCAACGGTATAGAGGTTTCTCCCCACGAGTGAGTTTTATCTGTGCCTCGGGATCGAACCGCCTCTAGTACAACACCCCACATAAAGGTGGATCCGTGCTTTTTCGAGGAATCAACTCCAACTCCAAATGAGAAACCCTCTAAAGAGGCTCGAACCCGAGACCTCTCCTTCACTGGGAAAACTCCTTACCAACCAGACAACACCTGATTGGCATTTATTGAACCAACATAAGTTGAGAAAATGTCTTTCAAAAGTAAAATCTATTTGGTTTAAATATATGTGAGAGACACAGGAATATTGATAATTGTAGGATTATAGAAAAGTCAAATGTATGAGTTAAAAGTCGGAGAAGGTAAGACTAATAATAAGTTGTTAGAGGTTTAATGTATATGTACAGACTATCTACTACTTGTCAGTCTAACATGAATCCCGACATGAGTTGGAAATGTGCTTGCTAATTCAATTATGACCCTCATTTACCGATATTTATTTTTTCCAACCACACGCATGCCATCTTTACGTTTGAGATCGTAACATTCGTTAACGTATATATCATGTAGCACACATGTTGATTGGTTTTTCCGCTAAAAATACGTTTAGTTTTCTAGAGCTTTGTTTTTCTTGTGTGTTTTAGCGATTTGCAAACGTCTTCCAAATCAACGTTGTCATGACCGGCCAAGAGTCAAGTGTATGGTAACTTTTGTATCGCTGAAACCGGATAGAAAGAGTGTTTTAATAGTACTAAACAAAGAAAACCCTAAAATTTAAACGGGCCTAAACTAATCAAACACGACGAACATAAACGAACATGGGCTAATTAATATGGTAACATATAGGACATTGGAGGTTGTTTATGTTGGTTATAGAGGAACAACAAGCTACTTGTCTTGAACATGGTCATGTGAGTCCAAGTAATTAAGTTACCTAGTATCCATTTGGTTTTACCTGTACAAAAGGGGAAGCTTTACATCAAAAATCTTCATATAGAGTATTTATTAGAGAAATGTTACGTTTATAAATAAATCGTTGATACATGAATTTAAATTTATTCTCAAAATATATACATTTACCGTCCAAACTCAATATCATATACTTTCTTAGCATATAACGCGGGTCTATTCTTGTATATAATTTAGTAGAAGAAATAATCCACATGACTTTAATCAAAACTTAGTTTACTGCTGTAAACCGGTAAAGAAGGAGATGAAGATGAACACATATGAGAACTAATTTTCGTAAGAAATGTAGGCTTGAATTCGACATAGATATACAAAAGTATAATCAAATTTTGATGTAAGTACTAATATTGCAAACATGACAGCATTACAAAGTTGTGGATATCATCTACCTTTTCCTACTATCAGCAACGTAATTCCTCAAAGAAGGCGACTGAGTGAGACCATAAGGAGCCACAGTCGTATTTTGACCGCCATTCTTTTGCTTCATCTGTTTCCTAGCCAAATAGCCTCTAACCCAAGGTGTCAAGTCCTCATTTATCTTGATCATTAAGAAGAAGATGATACGGTAGATGATGATCATGCTAAATATAACACTAAGATCAATCCATTTTGATCTTGTCACCGTGATTTGAAAAACGTATTCCAAAATATATTCCCCTGGGATCTTAGGTAGATCGGGTGTTTGGTTGTCAAACATCAATCCTTTCAAATCATTTTGGTATTGGCCCTATAGACAACCATAAGATAGTCAATTTGTCGGCACATTTGGCATTTCACAACTCTGCGGATAATGAAAACACATACCTGAAGAGCCCAGAAATGGAAACTAATGTATGACATAGGGTAACGCCAGAAAGGTTTGGGGATATCGTTAGGGAGTCGAAAGTAGCCCGATACCAACATGAATATGCCCTGCATTTGATATTATTATTCAAAAAGCGTATTTTTTTTCATAAAGAATTAACCATTAAAACTAGAATTCTAGTGGCAGTTTTGACCCGTAAAGTAGATTTTGATCAAGTTTATCTCAAACCAGTAATGAAACATGTCAAACAGATTAAACACATTAAAATTTATCTAAGTGTCTTTGTAATTTGAATCCAAACTTCTATATGTTTTAATCATATTTAATACATTAATTATATCTCGTTGTAATGAAAATGTTTATCGTCTTGACATGTTAACCAACCCACCCGATTTACCACTCCTAGTTACTCATAGTTAGAACAGGACATGACATCTGCACAAACCTGAATTCCGGCACCAATGATGATGCCCATAAGGAAATTAGGTACTACACTAGCAATGGCCATCATGAGGCTTTCAACAACTGTCACACTTGCATATAGGCACAATACAAAGAAGAGATAATGCATAAATCCCGGGTGAAGACGAACCATAAAGTAGCATATCGTCCCGGAAATAAAAGTGATTAATATCAGAAACGGCATTGCTGATATGGTGTTGCTGATCACAAATGCAGTCACGCCATAGTGGCCGTTCATTCGTTCTCTTTGAAACACCTGCACATAATTTCAACCCGTTTATACAAAAACTAAACCACTCCGTACATCTGATTAATATAAAGGACACTGGACTTAGACTGATCAAACATGTCAAAATCGTCTTACATGTATCTAAATATACTTTCAACCCAATAAATCATATCACTTTATCCAAGTATTATTGATTATTATCATTTAAAAAAAAATGGACCGTAATAATTAACAAAGTTCGTTCCAACTATTTTGCTTCTTTTAACAAAAACAATCATGACTCACCTTCATATCTTCAACAAATGACGGAAACCCTCCAATTGACATAAATGTCACGAAACCAAACACAAACGAGGCACAAGCACCTCTAGCAAGAATTGAATTATAGCCCGTCCCGACATTCAGGTAAATGGTTCCGATACAGACAGTGACCAAAATGTAGATTACAAGGCGCAACCAGTAATAACCAAAGTCCCTCGACATATTAACAAACGACCTCTTAGTCAGCATAAACGTTTGCATAAAGAAAGTAGCCTGACTACCACCAGAATCCAACACTGTTCCTTTCTGCAAAAAATCGACAAAAGTTATTTAAAAATATATGTATTTATTGATCAACTGAAACTAAACAAGTAGGTGAAACAATTTATACCCATTTACATATGAATGGTCAGTTCACGATTTCACGCCTATGTTTCATCTTTAACAGGGCCATATATATCATATAAAGTTTCAATTTTTTATTACAATTTCTAATCTCATTTGACACACTAGCTATCTTTAAACGAAATATAGACCAAAGTGTTAAGGTCACACCCACTCAAACTGTTACCCAACCCACTTATTTTTCCACCTCCAGAAACAAGAGTACTTACAACTTTCGACATTTCCTCAACTTTCTCATTTGCTGCATAACAGTACTGAGAGGTACGATAGAAATCAGTAAGTGCTCGGGTAGCTTCAGCTGTCGTAACTTTCTCTAACGGATCATCACTCGCTTCAAACTGAGCAAATAACCAAATTGATATTACATTATACATGATGTATGCATTTTAATACAATTAGTTGAGAGAAACATGACTGATTATTGTACCCTTAGTTTCATGGAACCTTTCAAGGTGGCCTTGACTTTGTCGAAATCAGAATTGATGCAACGTAGAAAATGATCCGATGGGTTTCTAAGAGCCGGGCAAGGAAAGCCAGCTTGCGCGAAGAACTGCATATCAATAGTTAATAGAGAAATTTAACTCATTTACCTATAAGTCTGCTAATTTGATTATGTTTTATACTAACAAGTCACATGGCAAATTAAAAAAAACCGATCAAACGGGGAGAAAGTTGGCCCGCTAACCTAAAGGTTGTGGCCAACACAAACTGCCAGGTTATGTAGCGGATTAGTGACTGGCAAAACATGTTGCTTGGTGATGGGTCAAAACGATTTTGATGTTTTGTAAATAGTTGCCTCTTTAAAAAATCTAATCGGCTACAATTTTCTTTTTTTCTCATGAAAGCACAATCAACTCACACACCCATGTCTCCGAAGAAATTTCAACTAGCAATTTGAAATCAATAAGAATGGATTTCTTACCTCATAAGCTTCAGAAGAAAGACCGAAATAGACAGTTTTTCCACCAGACAGCAAGTACAAACGATCAAACAGCTCAAAAACTTCACTGCTTGGTTGATGAATGGATGCTATTACTGTCCTGCCATCTCTGGATAAGCCTCGTAATGTTTGAGTAACAAAGAACGCTGAAGCACTGCCAAGGAAGAAATCACAAATGTGCAATCAGTCAGACACATACCAAAAATGCTTGTATCTTTATCTAAACATGGAATGTCAATCTAATCTACGAAATGAATTAAATACCTATCAAGACCGCTTGTTGGTTCGTCTAGAAAAAGCAATCTTGGCCTCATCAAGATTTCAAGAGCAATGCTGACTCTCCGCTTTTCACCACCACTGATACCACGCAAATGCCAGTTCCCAATTACTGTATCAGCACAATCTTGAAGTCCCATTTCTACAATAGTACTCTCGACCAATGCACGTTTGTCTGACCATGGCATCTTATCAGGAAGACGTAGTCTAGCCGAGTATGATATCGTTTCACGAACAGTAAGTGTCCCAATCAAGTTATCGTCTTGTGTTACATAAGCCTGAAGATCAATGCCAATTCTTTAACAATATTACCAACAAACTCACACAACAATTATTTTAACCCTAAATAAAATATTACTTTATAAAAATACTTTATTAAACTCTAACTAAGGACGGACATGCACGTAAATATCCTAAACAGGTTTTTCTAGGAAAAATATAAAACATGTTTATTTTTTGTTTTTGTAACAATAACACATACCTAAATTAATTAATATATGGGCACACCATGGGTGCCTTGAGAAAAGCCTATCTGTCCCATCGTTATCGTTATAAATTCGTATAATTATATTTAGAGTTTTCGCTAACAATAAGTCTCCGTGTTATTGTTAACAATTAACATTTTCAAAATTTATATTAGAAAAATAGTATCTTCAAACAGATTTATTAACAAATACTCAGATAATTATTATTATTAACAATAAAACGGAACTATTATTAGCAAAACTCTTATATTTTTATTACTTGCTAAATTTAACTTGACGGTTATCGTTTTAGTAGATAGATTGAAAGAAATACTAGTTCTTAGACATGAAAAATATATTTAAGTTTAAACATGAAATTAAAAATAAATGTTATCTTATGTTATTTACTAGAGTCTAGAATAGTAGTAATAAGAATTTACATGAAATTTAAAGAAAGAAGATGTAAAAAGTAATAAAAAAAACAAAATTCAAGATCAACTAGATTTGTTATTAAACATTTTAATGAAACTACGTAGATGTATTTTGTATAAGATTTAGATTAATACTGGATCATAAGAATTTTTAAAGTGGAAGAAGGCAAGCGGGCAACAAGCTGCGTCGCTAACCTTTTTGGAATTGAAATAAGAATACTTACAGCAGTGCCAAAAGAGAGTTTAGTTTTACGGCCATTAAGAAAAACATTCCCGGAGAGAAAAGCATTGGTAGCAAGTCTACTTGCAAGAGCATCAAGCAAGGTTGATTTACCAGAGCCAGAAGGACCCATTAATGCAGTAAACGTCCCCGGTTCAGCGTAACCGGTTAAGCCATCCAACACGTTCTGTGTCTCACCATTACTTAATGTCACCATAACAGTTAGATCCTTCCAAGCCAATTTAGCCGACACATCTCCTACGACCATGTCGTCTGTGCTTGTTTTGTCTTTCCAAATAGACTCGCTTAACGGACTTAGTCCTACCATCCCACTCCCGGACGATGCTTCGATTTCCATCACGTACGTTAATACAATACAATACAATACGATAATATATAGTAGAAGTAAGTAAATGTGTTATATGGTTGTTTGAAGAGATATATAGTGATTAAATAGTTTTTGGAAAGTGTGTTATAGAAAATAAAAAGAGTGAAGGATATTGTGAGGGAGTAGTAAGTTGAAGAAATGTTATGTGTGTGATAAGTGAGAAGGTGAAGGAAGAAATGTTGTGAATATATTTCTTTGACTACGGCTTCTTCACTGAAACAAACCTACACCCCATACTTTTGTTTCTTTCTTTTTTTTTAATTAATCATTTTTAGTATCTCCATCCTATCATTTTTATATGATAGGATGAATATAAAAAATTAATGGGTTTAAATTTAGAATCGTAGTCTAATGATATTTGAGTGATACAAATGGGGTTTAAATCTTATAAAACACAAAAATATGAAACGTTGTGATTTTTATTGAAATACTTACTTCTTAGTTGCTAACGTTAGAAAATAACATGTATTATAACATCTCTCTTTTTATTAATAAACAACTTTTTCCTTGAAAAGGAAAGTATTATATTAATTATTTAAAAAAATTTCGTGTTTCTTGATTCGAATGAATATTATACTATTGATTGGTCAACATATATACCATTTGTATAAAACGGATTAGAACTAATATAAATTTATATTTACTTATCAAGGGTAGGAATATTGTAAAAAGTTTTTAAAATAAAAAAGGATAAGAAGGGTTTCTAGCCACTCATTTAGTCAACAAAAAGGAAATCAAGAAAAATCAACGCGGTGGCATTTTTATGATATTTTCAAACTTTCATGCCCTTTTGGTAATATGCAGAAATATCTTTTTTTTTTTATAATTTCATTTTCCAGATTACTAATTTTTTGAATCTTTGTGCATAATTATTATCAATAACGTGTGCATCGATTTTATGTGCATTAAAAATTTATGTATAAAAATTACGAACATTGTGTATCGGTTTTATATAAAATAACTTGTGCATTAATTTTATGTAAGTTTTTTATACAAAAAATTACAAAACGTTGTGTATAAAGTTAGATATATATGTGCATAAGAATTAGATATATTTGTGCATAAAAATTAAATATATATTTGTGCATAAAAATTACAAAAAAATTAGATATATCCACTGCCGCTTCCGTCACCGGAATCCACTGTCGCCGGAAAACCACCAGCCGCCACAGTCAAGATATCTCTTACAGATCTTGACAAATCGTGCTCAAAAAGTAATTTCTATTTCTATTTCTTTCGATTTTCATTCCAGCGTTAGTTGTCGTTAAAAACGTTACAATAGGATGATACGTAACAACAACGGCACCAACAACCGCCGTCAAAAAGTAACTGTACCGCCACAATTGAATATATTTTCCGAATAAACGACCACCAGAGCTCCGGCGACTCCGACATTATCGGATACAATGGCTCAATCGATCCCGATTCGATGTCATGTTTCAGAAACGGTTGGTGATTCCACATTTTCGCTTCAGTTTCCGCGGTAGCTTCAGCGGCGGTGGGGGCGATGGCTTCAGCGGCGGTGGCGGCGGCGGCGGTGGCGGCGGCTGCTCCATAGTTTTAGGGTTAATTGATGTAATGAAGATGAAGATGATGATGAAAAATGAGAGAAATTGGGTATTTAAGTGTGGTGTCAAAATGACCATTATACCCTTAATGATATAATAATGGGATTTTTTTTGTACCACGTGTCAGCACCATAACCTTTCTTATTCTTTTTATTTCTAATCTCTTTTTATTAAATCCTAATCCTACTTATCAAATTGTTAAATATGGATTATTATACCAAATTGTATAGAGCGGGATAAGATCTATTACAAAATCTAAGGGTTTTAATATAAAATTGATCCATATCCCCTTACAAAGGTTATTTCAATATTTCAAATTTCACTAACGTGCTAGATCTAAATCTTATTTTCGAAATACAAGACCTTCATATTGTTCTAATTACATTGATAAGACCTTGATATCATTCGGTTTTATAAATACTCTATAAACTAGCACGAAAATGATAACTTTACGGAAAAAACAAGTACCAAGATTTTAGGTTTAATGAAGATTTTAGGTTTAATGAACCTTTGTGCCACAAAAATAGTGACAAGTCGTGGTAATAGTTGCAAGTTTAATACGCCTTCTGTTTATACCCATTGGGGAAGCTAAATGTACCAAAAAAAGTTATTTTCATATACCAACAAGTCAAGTCAACCTTAAAACAATGTATTGTAATTATTATGTCTATTTTACTTTTTCAACTATTTGTTTAATTAGATATTTTTTTGTTTTAATTAATTTTAATTAATCTACTTTTTTCTTTAATTAGGTTTTTTTTTCCTTTAAATACTTTTATTTATATATATGAAAATTACATAAAGTAAAATAAAAAGTATCAAGGAAATATAAATAGTAATATTTAATAAATTCATAAAACTCTTTCGAATTTAAAAAATATCGATATAAAATATGAAATGAATTTTCAACAACAATCAATCTAGTATATTTATAACAACTCTTAGAGCACACGGTATGGAACGAATTATCGCTCGTTGTGAGCTTCGAGAAGGACCGGAGAGCTCGTTATTACGAGTGGGGGCTCGTTGTCGTGGTGATTCTCGCTACAACGGGTCGTTTTTTTTTTTTTTTTTTTCAAACGGCTAGATTTATGAAAAACAAAAAAAAAAATTAAACATAACAACTAGATTTATATAACCATTGAATTAAATTTTTTTTTTTTTTTTAATACCATTTCACCTATATATACATTCCCAATTTAACCAAAAAATCACACCATTTTTCAATCTCATTCTATCTTTATATACATTTCATCTATTAATTATTGGAAATATTTCTCAATATATCTCAATCTTTTTCTAAAAACTATATACAACAAAAAATGAGTTCACATTCTTCAACTGATCCCGATGTTACGGATTCATCATCGTCCGACTCCAAATTGATCGAATTACTAGTTAAGGCGGTAGAAGCTATTGAACAAATGTAGAAGGAAGAAAATGATGCGGAAAGTTCACGTCGGACTGAGAAAAGGAAAAGGCGCTATATCAACCGCGATCGAACTGCAACAAACGAAAACGTGTTACGACATTACTTCTCCGGCGAAAGCACATACCCGGATGAATATTTACGTAGACGATTTCGTATGAGAAGACCTCTTTTCCTCAGAATAGTCGAAGGTATATCTAATTACTCCATAGAACCTTTTCCCGACTATGTTAAATATTTCAAACAACGACCCGATTGAACGGGTAAAATGGGCTTTATTTGTTTACATAAATGCACGTCCGTTATGCGTATGATTGCGTTTGGGATTACTCCGGACGCTTTTGAAGAATATTTACAAATGTTAGAAAGAACATCAACTGAATCTCTAGATAATTTTTAAAAATGTGTAATCCATCTTTATACAAACGTTTATCTATGAACCCCAACACAAGATGATGTTAATCGTTTATATCAAAAACACGATGAGGTTCACGGGTTTAAGGGTATGCTTGGTAGCATCGACTGTATGCATTGGAAATGTGATCAATATCCAAATGCATACAAAGGGAAATACACACGAGGTGGCATGGTTATCCAACGGTTATGCTGGAAGTTGTTGCGTCGTACGATCTTTGGATATGGCGTGCTTACTTCGGTGTTGTGGGGTCGAACAACGACATCAACGTGCTTAAACAATCGCCGTTGTTTCATGATTTGCTCAACGACTCATCCCTGGATTACATATTCACCGTCAACGGCCACGAGTACAATAAAGGATATTACCTTGCAGACGGTATATATCCGGAGTGGTCTACATTTGTTAAATTTTTTTCGTACCTTTTTGACGAACCACGTCAAAAATTCAAACGTTTTCAAGAGAGTGCGAGAAAGGATATCGAACGGGCATTCGGTGTTCTTCAAGGTCGTTGGGGGATTATAAAACATGCAGCGAGATTTTACAAGATGAACAAGTTAATAAGAGTTATGTATGGGGGTATCACATTGCCCAACATGATTGTTGAAGACAACTGACGGTCGATTTGTGATGCCCAAGAATGGTATGCTCCTCCGGTTACAGGTGTTCCTAGAACTTATAACGAGAGAGTGAATGAACATATCCGAATTAATAGAGAGATTAGAGACAAGAGCACACACAACACACTCTACGAGGATCTCGTGGCGTACATTTCGACACTTCCGGATGACTATCGACAACGTTAGCTATTTTTATTTGATGTATTTGTATTTATTTTTAACTATTGTATTATAATTTTATTTTTATTATATGTGTTTGTATTTTTTATTTAAAAAAAATCTTATATTTATCTTATTTAAATGTTTAAAGAAAAAACAAAAAAAAATGAGAGTCTCACATCTCTCACAATTATCCACAATCATCATCTCTCACATCTCTCACAACCAAAAAACTCAAAACTCTTATTGTGAATGACACGTCAATAAAAAAATCTCATAATCATCTTCAATAATCATTATCATTCCGAGTGATTAAGAGACTTAAATTGAATATAGAAGGTACACATAAAGTGAAATGGCCCCACTCCAATCCTTTTGGAACATTTACCAATGGAGACTTTTATGTAGATTATTTTGAAAAAATGACCCTTAGCATGTAAAGGATAACCCTAAATGACATTAAGAGTGTGTCCATTGTTTGATAAAACGTCTTTAGCATGTTCTTAATTCAGTTTGAAAATCTTAAATCACTATTGACTTTTCATCCCACTCCAATTTTCTTTTTATCGAAGTAAAGTTAATTTTATTGTAGTTAGGCTTCATTTTCCTACTACCAAAAGCAAATAAATGAGTAGGTTATATAGATGAGAGGGTCATCGTTAAAATTCTCTTTCAAAAAAAGATTACGTAGATAATGTTAGTTTAATTAAAAAGAAAATATTATAATAATTAATGTTAATTGTGATTAGTGAAATGTCTGAAATCAAATTGAAAAAAATATGTCAATTTGTAGAGCTTTTAATTGAAGAAATAAATACTGACCAATCGAGGAGCACTACACCACCGTCTACCTCTTGAATTGTTGCTTTGTTTTTTGGTATCAACATTTATGAAGGGCCGGTAGATGTTGGTGGCTTTGCATTTAATTCTATTCAATTATATCATCCAATTCAAACTTCACATGCTACTACTACTTACTACTTTATCACTTCATTATCATCTTATAAATATAAACATTTCATTTTATTTTATTTTTTATAGATTTTGGTAAGGTGGTGGTGTGTGATAATGTGAGTTGAAATTAATTTGTGATTGGAATGATTATTTTTTATTTGACTTAGTTATGGAGATTTTAACTACTAACTACAACTTTAAAGTACACGATGTAAACCGAATATATAATAAGTGTATAACCCGGTGATATGGAGTTGCAAAGAATAAAATTACAACGGAGAACAATAACATAAAGAAAAGGAATAATAAACATGAAGAACGGAACTGATTCTAGTGTTCGGTTCAGTCAATGAACCGCAACGAATAAATGGTCATTGGTTATTACCATAATACCTTAGTAAATTCTTCTTCTCTTTTCAATACATTTTTCAAGTTAAAAAATTTAATATCTTTCTTTTACTCTTTTCTCTATTTTTACTAGATTTTCTAGTGATACATGACTATTTATTGAACCTTTTAATATATTAGTTAACGGCATATATTATTTATACGGCATACTACATAGCAAACTATACCGCGGGGGCAAATGTGTACGTACATGAAAAGATTTTACATTGACAAGATAGAAATCCTAAAATTATATTAAAGATGTTACAAATATAATTGTTACAGTAACCTACAACAAGAAATGTTTGAGGAATAAAGTTCAGGAAAGTCAAAATAGTAAGTTGAAAATAAAAGCGGTGTTTTCTTAGAACCCTACTACGGCTATGGGTTTCTTTAAAAGATGGGAATGAAAACTCATACCATTTCTTTTAATGCATGGGTATGAAGAATGTTTAAGTTTTAGGATTTAATACTCATTTTTAAAATCTATCCCCATCAAACAAATATCATTTATCATTTCATTTTCATTCTTATTCTTATTCTTATTCTTATTCTTATTCTTATTCTCATTCTCATTCTCTATTCTCAGACCCTCGAAACAAACACACCCCAAGCATATCCAAACACCACCTTCGTCTAATAAACCATCTTGAATCATTAGCTAGTGTTATACCCGTGCATTGCTCGGATATATATCATGTTATATTGTTATATCATTTACTATATTGTTTTAATAAATTATATATTTAGTTTTTAGAAAAGTATATTAATATTAATTTACACACATCTAAAAATGGGTGAATTAGATGGTAAATCATATCTGACTTTGATATGTATTTAAGAAGTATATGTTTTGATTCAAAACGTTTTAACCGTTTAGCCACTCGGAATTCCAACCAAGAAGAGAACTGATGCGGGTATGCATTCAGGCCTCCAACTCCTCTCGTTTAGCCGTCGGTTCTTTGGTTAACCTGTGAAGTCACGTTTTGATCGTTTGAAAAGATAACGGGTTAAAGTTGACAATTTTAATTGGCATTATCTATCTTTTTATATTAATTATTTGTTTTTTTCTTCAAGATATGTTTTAGGGTTTTATAGTTATCTGTAGTTATTTAGGTTTAGGGTTTTCATAAAATTTGATAATGAATTAACAAAATGGAGTTTCTCTTGAAGTTCCGTTTAGGCACCCTTTCAGGGTTTATTGAAATTTCATATTGTTCTTTGGTGTGATTTCTATTCATTCACAACATTTCTGCATCATTTGATATCAGAGCTTAGGTTTGGTAAGAAATCACACAACTTGAAGATGTCAATTCGAAAAATACCCAGAAATTCGTTCATGTCCGTCCAGATCTGCGCAGCTGCGGGAAAAATGGTGGCACGGGTTCGTTCACCGTTGGATCGCTCTGAATTTTGGATATGTGGTTCAAGACTCATCGACGCAGGTTCTGACCGACGGGATTTTCGATTGGGTTGTTCTACTGTGAGATATTACTGTCCGAATTTTCTGCAGTTTTGTGCAAAATCTAAGATCAACTAACGCAAGGCTTTTGATTTAGGTAATCGTAGATTCGCCGGACGAGGCAACAATACCATCAACCAATGATACACACAGGTTGTAGAGAATGAAGACCTCCATACGCAGTGAAGGAACTTCAAACAGATTCCAAGAATGAACCAACCGTTGAGTTGCTGAAAAAAGGAAACCGAATCTGAACCTAACGCCAGGGACGAAGGTGAGGAGGAAGAGGAGCATCCTTTTGCCTCCGGTAGCGTGATTTGAGGATGATGTCACCGTATATTTTTATTGAATGGTTGATCATGATGTCCCGTAGTCCTTTCTGAGGAGTCGAGTCAAAGAAAACGAATGGGGGTTAGAAAGTTTCAGAGTTAGAGACTTGGAAAACTAAGACACGAGGACGAGTCTTTTTCCAAGAGGGGGAGAATGATGCGGGTATGCCTTCAGGCCTCCAACTCCTCTCGCTTAGCCGTCGGTTCTTTGGTTAACATGTGAAATCACGTTATCTATCTTTTTATATTAATTATTTGTCTTTTTCTTCAAGTTATGTTTTAGGGTTTTATAGCTATATATAGTTATATAGGTTTAGGGTTTTAATAAGTTTTGATAATGAATTAAGAAAAGAGAGTTTTTCTTGAAGTCCCGTTTGGTCCCCCTTTCAGGGTTTATCGAAATTTCATATTGTTCTTTGGTGTGATTTCTATTCATTCACAACATTCCTGCATCAAGAACGCTGAAAAGAAATGTCATCGATCCTCTATGCACTACCCTCAATCCTCTTTCGGTGTTGTAGATAACTTCTTATCATTCTATTATCTTGTATATCATGAAACTCAAATTCTGCTAATGTTAGGGGGCGGTTGGTTCAATGAGTAGTTAATGGGAAAATGAATACTATGGAATGGAATGAGTGGTTAATAAATAACCCCGATTTGGAATATAATGGAGTATTACCTATTATTGTGCAATGATTAACTACAACACAACAAACCAACCTCCATCAATCATTATCATTACCCCCATTACCCCTAACCAAGCACCCCCTTAATGTTATTAATACACAACAATGAATCTTAAAATCCATAATATTAGGTTATTAAGGACAAAATTATAACTTAAGCGAGTAAAAATATGATCTTCAAAGTGATAACTCAATAATCTAATCTAGCTTCTCTGACAATATTTCCTCTAAGTGGTTGAACAATCAAGTGTAATGCTTTGATTATGTATCACGTAACTTAATAATAATAATAATAGTGATAAAAATACATAAATTCAGGACGTAACAAAATGTTGTCTTCAAAGAAAACATGTATGAATTAGCAAGGTCCTTACAAGGCTTTATTGTTTGGATTTTTTTAAAAATTAAATATGAAAAGAAACCATTGCTTTCTAAAATAAAGGTGCATGGTAAGTTTCACATCTAATAATTATAATAACTAAATATGAATATTTAAATTCTTTAATAAAATTACTCGTCAAATAAAAAGCGATCTTAATGATCTCCATCTAAGCTTTTATTACATATATGAATATGAATACGAAAGAGTTATGTATTTAGATAATTAATAAGAAAACTATAAAAATTGCAGTTTTACTGGTTAATTCATTTGCACCATAAGAAAGATTAATGATATACAACAAAGGTGAAATATTTGCTCTTAGCAGATATATAGAAGTGTTTACAGAGGAAAACAAATTAAATCGAATCAGATTACATTTGAATATATTTTAAACTTTGAATATCGTATATTTTTGAATGTTTAGTTACTTTCTTAGTTTGACTTGTTCTTATTGAGTCCCTTTCTTCCTTCTAAGGCTAAGGAGAAACGAAATGGATTTGAACCAATGCTAGATCTGCTGGTCTGCTCGGAGCGTAACCATACTTGGAGGGTTTCATACCCAAACAGTATATTTTATACATGAGACTTAAAAAATCAAATAAAATGGAATTGACATGTGTTTTTAATGGTTAAATAAAAAGTTTAGGACAAAATTAGTAGGTGTAAAAAGACATATTTTTAATAGTTAAGATTAATTATTAATTTGATTTAATTGATCTAAATAAAGAAGAAATTCTCTTTCACCCACTCATCTAGCACAATAGTTATATACAATATAATAAAGATTTTATTTTTGAGGCAAGTGAAGAAATATCTTCGACATACTTTTGTTTTAAGCGATCATGTGCACCCATTAATAATCGGTAAATTAAGTATCTATATGACAACTTTGCTCAAAAGACCATCAACACATTTAGATTGCTATAGTTAGATTGTTGATTAACGCGCTCCACAATAATGCTATCCGATATTTCAATGAAAAATATGATACCTTATGCAAGTCAATGATACAACCCTTAAAAGTACCAATATAATTGATATGAGGGACGAATCATATGTATGGTAAAAAGGTGTAATGGCCCTGCAAACTTTAGAATTTTTAGTATAGAATTTATTTATATTATATTTACAATAATAGAAACGTAAGATATTTTATGTAATTTTTCAGTATGTCCCTCTTTAAATTTTCCTCCAAAAACTTTAGAATTATTAGTATAGAACTTATATTGTATTTACAGAAATAAATGGAAAATATGATACCTTATACAAGTCAATTATACAACCCCTAAAAATATCATTATAATTGATATAGGGACAAAAAATATGTATGCCAAAAAGGTATATGGCCCCTTCAAATTTTTAGAACTATTAGTATATGGTTTAACCGATGGTTTCTAACCGCATGTTGCGGCGAAAGTTAAATAAATTATGTATTATATAGTAAATAAAACCAAATATTAGAGCTCTGTAAGTATATTTTTGTTATATATTCTAAATTTAGAAGTTACATCTTTATTTTTAGACGTTATATCTAAATTCTCATTATAAAACGATATATAATTAAACTTCATCAATTAGAAAAAAAAAATAGGATCCGTATATTTTCTCTTTATCTTTTGTTTTTACCGATATTTGAAAAATACATAATACTTACGTATGATAACTTTTTGTATCAAATTATATACATTATATGTAACTCTATAAAATAAAAAAAACATTACAAAAAAACGTTATTTGACATGAGTATTGACGGACATCATTATATGAATTTTGGGTTCTTAATGACTTTGATATAATTCTAGGGGATAAAGAGAAAATAGAAACAAACTTAAAGGATAAGAGTTTGAAAGGATAAAAACTTAAATACCATGGTGTTAAGGGGAATCGAACTTGTGTCCTTCAAAAACAAGCGCAAATACCTCAACCAGTTCAACCATATTAACATTTGGTAAGGATACACGAAACATAATCGATATATATTATTAGTATTTATGACTATTTATTGAATAGTCATAAAAATTCTAGTAGATATTATGCTGGAAATTGATTTTACGAAATAGAAATAGAAGATATTATACGTAGTTTTTCAGTCCTTTTTCTAGTCATACTATTTATATATCCGTGGGTTCTCATTTAGACAAAGTTGGTCTCATCATCTAAAATTATGTTAACTTAACTTTTTTAGCTGATTTCATGGTAATCATTGTTTTACACTTTACACACCAAACAATGATAAAATTACTAACGGATGGGTCTAAATTATCATACTACAACAATTAAAAACATATTAAAAAGCTTTGATCTTTACAATCCGTGAACATGTATATTTAAATCAAAATCAAGGACGAAAAAGTAAGTTGTTTCAATTTATTCATTGTACCTTTTATGAATATTTGCATCTTTGATTAGAGAAAAACAACCGGAAGACAAAGATTAAAAAAAATAGTGGCCTTTACAATGTTTTAAAAATCGTTTCAGATATCGTTTTGGGTTTTCTTCAAACAATGGTCCGACTGGTTGCATCAGTCAAATTGATTAGGTAAACCGTTCAAAATAAATAAATACATATATATATTTTATGAATATAAGTGGTTATTCGATACGTATGAATATATATTCAATATTCTTAAGAAAAACATAATATTTTCACTTAAAAATTATTTTTGATCTGTAATTAAATTAGCCTTAAAAAAATCAGTTAATAGATTTATATATTCATTATCTCTTAAAAACTTAACAATTCCTACCTATTAGTTGGGTAGTCAAGCTTTGTATTACAAACCTCTTGCCCGTAGTGAAAAGCATATGGCTGAAGTTGTGGAGTTGGTGGCAGATTCAACCTCCACAAGATGTAAACCTCTTCAAATGGGAGTAATTGGGTTGCAAAAGCTCTTAACGAGGTATGCTATGTTTTTCTGTGGGCAATATGGAAGTGGAGGAATCGGATTTTATTTTCCTCAGACCAAGAGCTAATGCACATTAGACACGAGGACATCTTTTCAAGTGTCCAACGCGTTTCTCTAATATGGATGAAAAGTCGTTGCAGTCGGTCAAATATAAATTGGAAGTCTTGGCTTCTAAATCCTCGAACCCTCGCACCCGACTAGTTGGCCTTGTGGTGTAGGTTTTCCTTCGTTATGGTGTTTTTTCTCTTTTCTTGGTGTGTAGTTGTTCTCCTTCTTAGAGTTGTTTTGTATAGTTTGCCCCTTAACTTGGGTTTTTAATATAATCTCTTTGCTTTTCAAAAAAAAGGCAAACACGTGTTGGCCGCGGATTCTATTTCTAGTCAGTAAAAAAATTTCAAATTTTCTCTAAATGTAATGACCATAGATGCATTGATCGTGGTATATTTAGTGGTGTTTCAGTGGGTGATGATAACATCACAATTTCGCACTTACAATATGCAGATGACACTATGTTCTTTGGGGAATGGAGTAAGAGAAATGGTTGTAATCTTTTAGGCATTTTAAAGTGTTTTGAGGCGGTTTCGGATCTTTGTGTAAAGTAGGGTTCACGGCTTGCTTATCTAATTCAGAGATAGAGGTGATGGTGGCTTGTATGGGTTGTCGGGTTGGGTCTAGTCATTTTACTTATCTTGGCTTACCTATCGGGAAATCTATGAATAAGAAAGGTGACTGGCCTCCTGTTATAGGTGAGTTCAGTAAACAAATTGGCAAATTGGAAGGCAAAATCGATGTCTTTTGGCAGTCGTCTAACTTTAAAAAAATCGGTACCTGGTAGCTTTTAGCATTGTATTATTTTCCGATGTTTCATGCCCCCTCGTGTGTTATAGATAGTCTTGAGAGTGTGGGAAGGAATCTTTTTTTGGGTAGGGTGGGTTCAAATCAAAACAAAATGGTGTGGGTTAAGTGGGTTGTTTCTTGTTATGGGAAAGGAGGGCTAAATATCGGTAGTCTATGTTGAAATTAGTTCTCGTATTGTAAAAGATAAGTTGAAGAGATATTAAGACACTGATAATAATCAAACATAACACAACAAATCATATATGAAGGGATACACACACCACCTGGTTTCGTAGTTCCTAAGCTCGTAACATCCGGCCTTGGATGAAATCTCCTCTAAATCATGAACATGTCTCTACATGAATAAGGATAAACGTAAAAGGAGTTGCACGGGAAGATAGTTCCCTGTCCTTAAAGGTGTTTACGTGCTCGATTCGTTGCAAGCGTCTTTTCATAACGACCCAAGGATTAATGCAGACCCGCATTGCTTATTGTCAGCTAACAATTACAACGCAATGTTAATGGCGGAAACAGAAAACCGCAACATGGCAACATGAAAAACCGACAACATAATTTCAGCTTATTGGTGGCGATTTGTGTATGTGTAATTCGTTTTGGTAAAATGTGTTCCCTTTGAGGTTATAATAAAATCTATTTATAAAGAAGGTTTATTTGCATAAAACCAAGATCATGGTCATTATGAATCTGCACAAAATTAGGAAAATATGGTTGGCCATATATCCCATTATCTCCCCTTTTCATGTTGACCAAATCTCCCATACACACACCAAAATCATCGGGATGGTTTGTTGCTTTACCAACTTGTACCATGCTGAAAGTGTTGTACAAATAGTTACTACATTAACAATTGTACCTTATGCTTTAAAACTTGCCAAACTTCAATATAAAGTTCCAACAATCCCCCACCAGGTTGGAAAGTTTTCTGCTACTCTACACTATGTTCTCCACTTGTATTTTTTATAGAAAAGAAAAAAAAGGAAAAAATAAAAATAAAAAAAACGTGTTCTTGGGTTTTATTTAGACAGGAAAGGAATTGAATAGAAATGATTTAGATGGAAAATTAATGTCTTATCAATCCCTAAAAAATCTGGCCAAAAATGGGCTGATTGCGAAGGAAAATTGTATGGTAACTTCTTGATTTTTTGAAAATGACTAATATATCCTAAAGAAAAATCCCAAATCTCTCTCGTTGTAAATTTCAAAATCAATGGCATCAATTCATTTTCACCATCCAATTCCCAAATTACCCTTTTCAATCCCCCCCTTTTTACAAAAAACCCACCTCCCAAAACCTTCTTTATTCTTCAATAATCCCACCAATTTCAGTAATTTAGCCACTTTTGCTCACAACAATGGTCACACACCACCAGTTTCCAAAACCACATCGTTTCCCATGTTACTTTTTTTTTTCTTTTCTTTTTCTTGGGTAAAGTTTTGATTTTTATTTGTAGGTTTTTTGTTTTATTGATAAAAATGTGAATGTGTTTTTATTTCTTTCATATTTGTTATCTCTTGACTTTATAAGCTCATGATAATTTTAGTTTATTTAAAAAGGACATAGTTGTAAATTTACATGTTTCTTTTACTTTCTTATCATTTCTTTTTAACTTGAGAATACTATTAAATGAAAACTTTCTTTTCTTTTCTTTTTTTACTTGGGAGCTCGAGAACACAAGGAAATTAAAAAATATATGTCTCTTTTCTTTTACTTTCTTTTCTTGTTTTCTCATTTCTTTTCTTTTCATCATCTTTTTAACTCGAGAACATAGTGTAATAGGTTGTGTCACGAAGGTATCACTGAGATTAAACCTCGTTTACTCAAAGTATGCAAAGCGAAATCGATTGACCCGGTGTCCGAAGATTAAACCATGAACCTTTAGGTTTATGGTGTCCAATAACTTAAACCAAAACCTAGTGATTTCACCGGCATACTCCTACACACTTCCCATCGTAACCATAACATTCTCACTGAGCGCGAATATGGCCATGCGCTTAAATCCTGTTTCATAACCCTCTAAGAGAGAAACCATAACACTTTATTCAAGGCGGCACTATCTCTAGGTTATATAGGCAAGACTTTTATAACATCTTCGTTGCTAAGATGCCTCTAAAGCTTTGTTAAGAGGATAACCTCATCCTTATTATCGGCAACGACGTACTATCTATACCACATGAATCAATCGAGCGATAGTACCTTCTATCGATTAGTAACTTGTTATAAACCATTAAACTCATAAAGTAGGAGCACTACAACCAGTCGGGTGTCCATCACTAACCAATTCAAGTATGGTTTTAGACTCATGTCTCTAGTAGCCCTCAATAAGTCTCTCTTCGGAGGCTTAAAAAGGGATCTCAGATAAGTCACAACACCACTTGTTGGTCTTATCACATACACTCACTAAGTCTCTCGTCAGGGACTTAGTAGTGTCAAAAATCAAGTTTGTAGATCACTTAACAAACATATCATGGCCAATTCTTAAATGTAAGTCTAGACATTCCATCACTATGGAATACACGGGATATTATGAATAAGGTCCCTTATAATTTTAACACCTTTGATTGTCACAACTAGACAATGATTTCATCCATCATATGAAATATACACTTATTTCATGCTTATTCAAGAAATAACTCATTGTGTATGAACATTAATCCACCTAATTTGTGAATTTAGATGAAACATACGAATATACATTTCTTTCATGTGTATGTCATCAAACATACGAGTAATAAAAAGATTCTAGCAAAAGTATTTAGTCTTACAAAACAAATGTATATTAAAATTTCATTTCTTTTTTTTGGAAACGGCAAATGATAGTATATCGGAGCGTACTCGTAATATTCCAATGAGCACCTCAGGTTCGAGCTCCGCAAAGCGGGCAAACCCAGCCCCCCACAGGGGTCTCCAGGTTTCATTTCTAACAGACTAATAACAGTAGACTTCAATTACTAAACTTTTATAATCATTTGTTTGTTTTTCTCAAAGTTATACAATATTTTGCATAACTAGTTTGAACAAGAGAAACCTTTTCATGGATAGATAAAAAATGATTACTTAAAAATGGAAAGGTGCAAATAGGGATATAGCCACCATGCTATATATGTTTTAATTTTGCTAGACACGACTCTATTCATCGATATCAAATAAACACTTAGTTTGGGCTGTGAGTTTGTTTTCGTAATTGTACCGGTCAATATATTTGTTTGAAGTACGAAAATCTATTTTGCAAACTCTTGTTCTCAAACATTTATAGAATAAATGAATAAACAAATTAGACAGCAAAATTTATTAAGCAAACAAAATATATCGACCAATCGAACTCATAATAATTATTGTCCAAAATGTTATAGGAAATGATACCGTTTATAACAATAAAGCAGTTACAAGACCCTTAAAACAAATTCCGCGTGCATTCACACGTTTTTTTTTCCCAGGGTACAATGGCAAAACAGTTTATACTCTAAACTGCCGGAGTAATATTACTTGCCTGAAATCACAATCGGAAAAAGCACTAGAAAAGAAGAGAGGAGAAAAGGTGTGACTGTGAACTGAAATGGGTGTCGGTTTTATAGGCTCAAGAGGAGCGTTTTCAATTAATGCATTTTAATGAGCTAATTAAAACAAATCGTAACTGTCAAAAATTCAAACAACTGTTACCGCATTAAATGACCAAAAAACGCGTAGCAAAAACTGGACCGCGCATGCTCGAGATTTCGGAGCTGCATTCGTGTCCGCAGGTCGCGCGGGCTCGCATGAGTTTTCCTCATAGTCGTGTTCGTTATGGTCATGAACACTTTCCTGGTTCTACGAGAGCTTTTAGGAATTACGCCCTTATAATTCCCTTCGAAGCGACCCCACTTCTCTCTAACATAGGTGATTCTTTAGAAATCATTATACCACAAATGTTTATTTCTTAGAATCATTAAAAGCCGTATGCTTATCCTTCTCCTTGTCACTGATCTTAGGAATGGACTAGGAAGTTCGTGAATTTATGAACTCCCTTAGATGGTTTAGGAGGTAGGTAAACTACCCCCACAGTGACCTCCCTTCATTCATACAACTAGGTTGTCCTATTGAACCCAGATCTTGGGATCTCCAGTCAACTGGGTTAGGTTTCCTTTGCATAAATTTATTCATTCAAGGGCTTTAGTCCCATTCCTTTTGACGACTTGCTAACTAACTCTCTGCTTAAGCCTTTCGTAAGCGGATCCGCTATGTTATCCTTTGACTTCACATAGTCAATTGAGATAACTCCTGTTGAGAGTAGTTGTCGTATCGTGTTATGTCTACGTCGAATATGTCTTGAATTACCGTTATACATTATGCTATGAGCTCTGCCAATTGCCGATTGTCTATCACAGTGTATACATACGGCCGTTACCGGCTTAGGCCATCTTGGTATGTCTTCTACAAATTGACGCAACCACTCTGCCTCTTCTCCACATTTGTCGAGGGCAATGAATTCAGATTCCATCGTTGATCTTGCTATAACCGTCTGTTTGCAAGATTTCCATGCTACAGCAGCACCTCCAAGTGTAAATACGTATCCACTTGTTGATCGAGAATCTTTTATATCAGATATCCAGTTTGCATCAGTGTATCCTTCGATAACAGCTGGATGTCTATTATAGTGTAGTCCATACTCTCGCGTGTATCTTAAATACCGAAGTAATCTTGTCAAACTTTTCCAATGATCAGAACTCGGACTGCTTATGTACCTGCTTAGCCTACTAACAGCGTATGCTAAGTCGGGTCTGGTACAACTCATTAGATACATTAGACTACCAATGATTCTTGAGTATTCTAGTTGGGAAACACCTTCACCTCTATTCTTAGATAGATGTTGACTGGTGTCAATTGGAGTTCTAGCTAGGCCGGAATCCCCCACATTGAATCGCTCTAGAATCTTGTCGACATAATGTGTTTGATTTAACACAAGACCATTTTGGGTTCGTGTGATCTTGATTCCAAGGATCACATCCGCTAGACCCATGTCTTTCATGTCAAATTTTGATTTCAACATATCCTTTGTTGATTTTATTATCTTATCGTCACTACCCATGATAAGCATATCATCTACATAGAGACATAAGATAACGTATCCATTTGGTGAATCTTTCACGTAAACACACTTGTCGCATTCATTTATTTTGAAACCACATTCTAACATGACGTGATCAAACTTTTGATGCCATTGTTTGGGAGCTTGCTTTAGGCCATATAATGACTTAACGAGCTTGCAAACTTTGTTCTCTTGTCCAGGGGTAATAAATCCCTCAGGTTGTTTCATGTAAATTTCTTCCTCTAAATCGCCATTTAGGAAAGCAGTTTTTACATCCATTTGGTGAACTTCCAAATTTCTTATGGCGGCAATAGCAAGTACCATCCTGATGGAGGTAATTCGCGTTACAGGCGAATACGTATCAAAGTAATCTAGACCTTCTCGTTGTCTATACCCTTTGATCACCAATCTTGCTTTGTATTTCTCAATACTTCCATCCGCCCTCATCTTCTTCTTAAAGAGCCATCTATAGTCTAGTGCAATACAACCTTGAGGAAGGTCCTGTATTTCCCACGTATGGTTTTGTAAAATAGATTCTATTTCACTTTTGATGGCTTCTTTCCATTGAAGTGCTTCTGAAGAAGTAACCGCTTCGCGGTAAGTTCTAGGTTCATGTTCCACCATAAATGTCAGGAAATCGGAACCAACGATTTCTCAACCCTTGCCCTTTTACTTCTTCTAGGCTCAACCTCTTCTTCCACATGTTGTTCTTGTCCCTCATCTTGGACAGTCTCACCAACAGGTTTAGAGGAACTTCCAATTTCCGTGTTTAGACAAGGAAATATATTTTCAAAGAAAGTAGCACTCCTTGATTCCATCATCGTGTTCTTGTGTATGTCGGGATTCTTAGAATCATGCACAAGAAATCGATAGGCACTACTATTGTGAGCATATCCAATGAATATGCAATTCACAATTTTGGGCCCTATCTTTAAAGCCTTAGGTGCCGGCACTAATACTTTAGCTAGGCACCCCCACACTCGTAGGTATTTGTATGATGGTTTTCTTCCCATCCATAGTTCATATGGAGTTTCTTCCTTATTCTTTCGAGGAAGCTTATTTAAAAGATAAGAAGCTGACAAGATAGCTTCCCCCCACATGTTTGGACTTAGTCCAGTACTTATCAACATGGCATTAACCATTTCTTTCAAGGTACGGTTCTTTCTTTCGGCGATACCGTTTTGCCGAGGTGAATAGGGGGCGGTGAGTTCATGTCTAATACCATGTTGCTCACAAAAGTTAGCAAATGGTGACACATATTCACCTCCTCTATCACTTCTAACAACCTTGATTTTCTTGTTGAGTTGATTCTCAACTTCATTCTTGTAAAGAATAAACTTATCAATGGCTTCATCCTTACTTTTAAGTAAGTATACATAGCAATAGTTCGTGCTATCATCGATAAAGGTAATGAAGTATTTATTTCCACCTCGTGTGGGAACCGATTTTAAGTCACATATGTCGGTGTGAATCATATCAAGAGGTTCGGTTATTCTTTCAACCGATTTAAACGATGACCTTGTTTGTTTGGCCTCAACACATGTTTGACATTTATAGTTTGAATCAATATGGAATGATGGTATGCATTTAAATTTAATTAACCGACGAATGGAATTAAAATTAACATGACCAAGACGTGCATGCCAAATATTAGAAGACTCAAGCAAGTAAGCGGAAGTAGAACCAATCTTATTAATATCACGCTTAATCACCATTACATTCAATTTGAACATGCCATTAAGGGCATATCCCTTACCAACATAAACACCATTTTTGGTCAACACGACCTTATCCGATTCAAACACTAAACGAAAACCAAACTTGTTGAGAAGCCAACCCGACACAAGATTCTTGCGAATCTCGGGAACATAGAGCACATTGTTCAAAGTGAGCTCCTTCTCCGAGGTCATCTTCAGTATCCCATTTCCTTCCCCTTTGATATCGGTCGTAGCTGAGTTGCCCATAAACAACTTTTCCCCAGTCTCGACATCCTTGAAGGTGGTAAACATGTTCTTGTTAGAGCAAACATGACGGGTAGCACCCGTGTCAATCCACCATTCCTTTGTGTTTGATCCAACCAAATTGACTTCGGAGATCATATTAGTGACATCGGTCACCATAGCTGCAAAATCCATGTCTTCATTCACCATATTAGCTTGGCGGGGATTCTCCCGTTTTGGCATCTTGCAACTAGTAGCTCTATGACCCGGCTGATCACAGTTATAGCACACACCATCAAACTTGTAAGGCTTTTGGGGCTTTTGAGACCTTTTCTTCATGTCCCCAACTTTAGGTCGGAGATTCCCGACCTTAGCTTTGCCTTTCCCACCATCCTTGCTTTTGTTACCCCTCGAGGATTGACCATGTTCAACAACATTGGCTTTTGCCGAAGTTGGCAAGTAGCTTCCCTTAAGAGCTTTCTTGTTGTCCTCTTCGATACGAAGGCGAACTACAAGTTCCTCAACGGTAATCTCCTTTTGCTTATGCTTAAGGTAGTTTTTGAATTCCACCCAACTTGGAGGTAACTTCTCAATGATTGTCGCAACTTGGAATGTCTCACTAAGCGTCATTCCTTCGGAGTGGAGCTTGTGTAAGAGAACTTGGAGATCTTATACTTGACTAATAACGGTTTTCGCATCAACCATTTTGTAGTCCAAGAAGCGAGCCACTACAAATTTCTTTGCACCGGCATCTTCAGTTTTGTACTTGTGATCCAATGACTCCCATAATTCTTTGGCAGTCTTACAGTTGCAATACACGTTATACAACGCATCCACCAAACCATTCAAAACATAGTTGCGTCATAAGAATTCCGAATGCTTCCAAGCATCTACCGCACTCACCGCTTGAGCATCGGTCTCCCCTTCGTTAAGTTGGGGAGCGGATTCGGTCAAAAACCTAGCAAGGTTCAACGTGGTCAAGTAGAAGAACATCTTCTGCTCCCAACGCTTAAAGTGCAAACCCGAAAACTTTTCGGGTCTTTCCGCGTGATTAGCAACGGTGTTCGCTAGTGGTACTCCCACTATTGAGCTCACCGTTGTCGCGGATGTCATGATCGGTGTGAGCACGGTTGAGGTCACAAGAGATTGAGTCGACATTCTGAAAATTCGCAAATTTAAAGAATTAGACATCTCGCTTTACAATTGTTAACAATAGATAATAATCTGTTTATAACAACAAAATTAATCTGTTTTATTGTTATTTTTCAAAACCCGTTATGTTTTTTTTTTTAGATATCAAATAACCAATAATCTGTTTCAAGATATCAATAATCTGTTTATGATGGACTGTTATGAAGCTGTAATAAACCAAACAGTAGCTAATCCAATAGATTCAATAAACGCTTTATGTAAAATAAGATAAAGCAGAAAATAAACAGAATATTGTAACAAAAATCAGCTTATAAATGACTTAAAATGATAATCTGTTTATCAAAAGTCAGCTTATATGTAATCTGATTATGCAATATGTTTTTCAAAAACAGCTTATAAATGACTTAAAATGAAAATCTGTTTATCAAAAGTCAGCTTATAAACAAACAACTTATAATAAATGAAAACTGATTATTTCAAAAATCTGTTATGCAATCTGTTTATAAAACTAGTTCCAAATAGCAATTTGAAATGAAGATTGCACGTAGAATTCTGAAGCAATCGTTTAACGGCAACGTTCAAAACAAAACTCGTTTGTGATGAACGAAGGCTGACGTTTAGAAAAGTAATCGAAGCAAAACTCGTTTGAATCGAATCTTTTCTGATTATAAACGGTATTATAAATGTAAAAATTTGTTTTAAGACTATAGGAAAGGATACCGTTTATAACAATAAAGCAGTTACAAGAATGTTAAACACAATTTAATAAACGTAACATAAATGATAAACAGTCGAAGTAATCGGCCAAGGCTCGTGATAAACACGATTCCCTTAAAACAAATTCCGCGTGCATTCACACGTTTTGTTTCCCAGGGTACAATGGCAAAACAATTTATACTCTAAACTGCCGGAGTAATATTACTTGCCTGAAATCACAATCGGAAAAAGCACTAGAAAAGAAGAGAGGAGAAAAGGTGTGACTGTGAACTGAAATGGGTGTCGGTTTTATAGGCTCAAGAGGAGCGTTTTCAATTAATGCCTTTTAATGAGCTAATTAAAACAAATCGTAACTGATTTAGAGTTACCAAAGTTATTAATTAGCTGTCAAAAATTCAAACAACTGTTACTGCATTAAATGACCAAATAACGCGACCGCGCATGCTCGAGATTACGGAGCTGCATTCGTGTCCGCAGGTCGCGCGGGCTCGCATGAGTTTTCGACCCATGCCCTTTCGGACCAGAAAATTGAATTAAGATATTTCCTCTATGATTTCTCATCATGCGATTTAATATCAGGAGTCTAAACCCCCTTTTCAAGTTCTTAGCAATACAACTGAACTTGGATGTACAGACAACAAAAGAACATTATAACTACATGACTATGAGTATCAAAATGTTCACAGCTTTCCCGTTTGACCCCACCATTTTGATTCTATTACTTGATAAAATTTCTGAACTTTATATTTATTAGAATCACTTTTAGATGTCTCTCATTAGTCATTATCTCAACTTTGAATTGAATAGATGCATATATTTTTTTTTTGACGAATCTGGTCTTCACGTTCCCACGTGAGTTCGTGACCTCGTCGGGAGTTCCATCGAACTTTGACAATAGGAATTCGACTCTGTTTGAGTTGTTTGACCTCTCTGCCCATAATCTCAAGTGGTTCTTAGATGAAGTGGAGTTTGTTGTCGATCTGGACCTCGTCCAGTGGAATTACAATGGTCTCATCAGACAAGCACTTTTTCAAGTGCGAGATGTGGAAAACGTTGTGGATGCTAGAGAGTTCTTGAAGGAGTTGGAGTCGATACGCTACCGGGTCGATCCGGTCTATAACCTCGAAGGGTCCGGTGTACCTCGGGCATAGCTCTCCACGCTTCCCGAAACGGATTACCCCTTTTCATGGCGATATCTTGAGGAGCACTCTATCACCGACCTGTATTTCGAGGGGTTTCCTTCGGTTGTCGGCGTAGCTCTTCTTCCTGCTTCAGGATGTCTTCAGCCTTTCCCGAATGGTCATGATTTTGTCGATGGTTTCCTGGACGATGTCGAGCCTTGTTAATTGTCGATCGCCGGCTTCTAACCAACAAAGTGGTGACCAACACTTGCGTCCGTATAAGGCCTCAAATGGCGTGCACCTTGATGATAGCATGGTAGCTGTTATTTTAGGAGAACTCGACCAAAGCCAGGTGAGTGTCTCAACTTCCTCCGAAGTCAACTACACACGCTCTTAGCATGTACTCAAGTGTTTGGATCGTTCTTTCACTCTGACTATCAGTTTGGGGATGGTAGGCTGTGCTGAGGTCTAGTCGACTCCCGGATGATTTCGGAAGTGCATTCCAAAAACGGGACGTGAATCGACTATCCCTGTCGGATATGATGGAGAGAGGTGTTCAATGATGAGAGACGATTTTGTTGATATAAACTTGGGAGAATTTTTCCATCGCGTAATTTCTCTCGGATTGACAGGAAGTGTGCGGATACTTCTGATCTTTAAGAAGTTCTAGAATGAGTTTCAAGTGACGTTCATGATTTTGTTTGTTCCGGGGATAGATTAGGATATTGTCTATGAATATGATCATGAATTTGTCCAGATATGGTCTACACACCCTGTTCATCAAATCCATGAACAATGTCGGTGTGTTGGTCAGACCGAATGGCATAACGAGGAATTCGTAATGCCCATAACGAGTTCGGAAAGCAGTTTTTAGGAATGTCGGGTTCACTGACTCGAACCTGATGATACCCTGAACGGAGATCGATCTTTGAAAAGTAAGTTTCACCCTGCAACTGATCGAATAGGTCGTCGATTCGAGGGAGAGGGTATCGGTTTTTTGACGGTCAGTTTATTGAGTTCACGGTAATCGATGCACATCCTGAAGGATCCGTCTTTCTTCTTCACGAAAAGGATTGGGCTCCCCAGGGGGACGTACTAGGACGAATTTGTTGGAACAGACAATTTCAACTCGGAACCGAGCTGACCAGTCCATTCCAACGATGATGTCGAAACTTTTCAGTTATATGGGGATGAGATCTATGGGGAAGGTCTTATTGGCTAGGCATATTGAACACCCTACGATTATGTCCTTAGCTTCAAATTCTTGATCATTAGCATACCCTACAGTGAAGCTATCTTTAAGAACTTCTAGGTCCTAGATTGATAAGGGGTCTAAATTATAAGGACACAAAGCTCCTCTCTGCTCCTGAATCGAACAATATAGATGCGTAATGGTCATTCATGGAAATGTACCTGTCACTGCTTTTGGATCTGCCTCTTCGGCAATGATTACGTAAGCACGTCCTCGACCTTTCCTGGCCTGATTTGGTTGAGCATTTTGTAACTTGGGACAAGACTTTCGTAATTGTTTTTCGCTTCCGCATTCGTAGCAAACTGACTTCTTTCTTTTACCACCAGTTTCCTCTTGGCAGCACCAGGGGTATTGCCCCACTTTGTTACATTTGTAGCACACCGGGAAGTCTCTAACATGGTGGAGGGTGCATTTGGCACACTTAGGGTGCGGCCCGACGTAAGTTCGGGGTCCTATTGTGGGGGCAGCAACTACTGCAGAGTTGCGGGTGGTTTGGTGCTTCTTGTTGCGATCGTCCCTACTTGGTTGGTGATCAACCTTCCGTTTCTCACCTTCCTCTCGTTTGGCTGGTGCTGGACAGGAGAGAGGGTTGTTGGTTAGACGATGAGCAAGGACAACTGCCCTCTGTATCGTCAGCGGCTCAGCAGATATTACCATCCCACGGATCTCGGGGGAGAGACCGGATATGTAATGATCATTCCGGTTCTCTTCTGGGGTTACCATCCGTGGAACCAAGCGGGCAAGCTCGTAGAATCGAGCAGTGTAAGTGTCGATATCGTTTCCGACCATCTTATGGTTCCACAGCTCTGCCTCGAGCTTCTGTACTTCACTCCTTGAGCAATATTCTTCCATGATAAGCTTTTTGAAATCTTCCAACAATAGGGCATACGCGATGGCTCGTCCTCGGGTTTGGACCACGAGGTTCCACCAGGATAAGGCTCGTCCGTGGAGTACACAGGAAGCGTACTCCACTTTTTCAGCCTCAGCACAACGGCTGATGTGGAGAACCGACTTGATACTCTCGATCCACGAGAGTAGTCCAACAACACCGGAGGTGTCGTGAAACTTGTTCGGCTTGCACGCCATGAAACCCTTGTAGGTGCAACCGGGGCGGTTCTCTTGATGGTTTGGGTTAGGGTTCTAGTGTTGGTGCTGATCATGGTTCTGATCTTGGTTCAGGTTAGGGTTTGGTTCTTGGTTTTGCTCTTCTTGGTGGTTATTGTTGTTGTTTTCGGGATGGTTGTTGTTGTTGATCCCAACGGTGATCTGGGCAATCATGTTAGGGATTCTTGCGTTGAGTTGCGCAGCAACCTCCTCGGCTATGAGAGCAGCGTTGGTCCTTTTGGGAGGCATGATTCTACAATAGAAAAGGAAAACTCGTTTAGAACGCACGAATAGGAATACACGATAAAGATCTTAACAATGAATAATGATAGTGACATATATAGTATATAAGAATGATAGATAGCGTACGCACGATAAGCGATCAATGAATAATAGTAAAACCCAAGTATGACAGAAAAGAAGTGATAATAATGATAGAAATTCCATTTCATAATAATAGTCGATAACAAGGTTCATAATAATAAGGAAAGTTCAAACAAAAATACAATACAAGTCTTAAGTTGTGTACAAGTACGGAAAATTACAACTTAGACTAAGGTACAATACATAACAAAAGGAAATAATCTAACGACGCCTATCCAGGAACATCTTCATCAAGATGACGACTATCAGGGTTCCCATCACCAAGCATGCGCTCACGAGGCGCTGAACAGTGCTCAAGGTAGCCTTAGTCGAAGAGATGACTCTGATAGACTACTCAGACAAGCGGTGAGCGGAGTTTGAGACCTGGAACAACAGTTGACCCTGCTGCTCAGCCTCCTCCGTAAGTCCCTGAAGGTCTCTGCGGAGTGCATGAAACTCAGCCGGGGTGAACCTCTGACTAGGTGGCATCATAGATGGTCGAGATGGTCCTGCGTCGTCGGGGCGCTACATCGAGTGGTCGTGGAGTCGCTCCCACATGTAGCGATCCATGTATGGCGTGAGTGATGCCTCGTCCGGAGAATATGGGATTTGAGGAGTAGTAGCTCTGGCTGGGTTGGGAGTAGTCTGTCCCATCATACGATCCGGTAGTCGGCCGGGAAGTGTGACCTGATTGCGAGCAGTCAGTCTAACGCGTGGTCCTCGCTGCTGCGGAGCTGCAACTCTGATAGTGCATGTCCGGGTCAGTCACGTGAGAATCGGGAATCAGTGGGACCGGAAACTTTTGACTCGAAAACCGTTAACCATATCAATTATGTTCCGTACTTGCATAGTTTATTCCAAATTACGCGTAGTTAGTATTGAACCATGCATTTACGGAATTAATCCACTAAAGTTTAAAAGCTCCTAAAATGATTTTCGAAAAGCTTTGGTTAAAGTTTGGTTTTGTTCAAAAATTTTGAAAACCCGTATTCACTATAACCTTGTGCTCTGATACCCCGCTAAAGCGGAAACACAGGATGTGAAGAACACCGATATCATAACACGAGGTATAATAAATTTAAATGGTTTCAAGCCATTAAAATAAGTAATAAAACGTTTACAAATTCAAAATAACCAAGTAGTTAACATTTCATTACAACAAACTACATAAGTGAGGATTTCAAAAGTTATTCCCAAAAATACAAAATTAAGTCTTCTCCGATTCTCAACCACGTGACTTGCCTGACCCGCCCAAAATATATGCACTTCATGTCCTTACATTTCGTTTCTAGAAAACATGAGAAAAAGTGTCAACTACAAAAGTAGTGAGTGAGTTACAGTTTTGCTAGTCCTTGACTAAAAAGCGGTTTTTGACAAAGTATAGCAATACTTTAAAAGATGCTTTCGGCAAAGTATTGTAATACTTTAATAGATGTTTACGGCAAAGTATAGTAATACTTTAAAAGATGTTTACGACACCGATCTCTCTCTCTCTCTCTCTCTATATATATATATATATATATATATATATATATATATATATATATATATATATATATATATATATATATATATATATATATATATATATATATATATATATATATATATGTATATATATATATATACGGGTAAAGGATATGCTTCTCGGTAATTCTTTGTGATGACACCCAAGTAAGGAACAATTTAGTAATTCTTTGGGCTGACACCCAAGTAAGGGAAAATTTAGGCTAACACCTAAAATATGCACTTAGGCTAACACCTAATATGTGCTTAGGCTGACACCTAAAATATGCACTTAGGCTAACACCTAATATGTGCTTAGGCTAACACCTAAAATAGGCACTTAGGCTAACACCTAATATGTGCTTAGGCTAACCCCTAGTATGTACTTAGGCTAACACCTAAGAAGGATTTAGTAATATGTACTTAGGCTGACACCTAAGTAATGAGCGGCCATTTTCTAAGTACCGATACCCATATACTAACGGCTTAAACAAGCTAAAGTGTGTAAAGGAACGGGCACTGGTTTTATAATCCTGATAGTAGGCACATACAATCAATAAATGAGTTCATAAGTATATCGAGTGACAAGTGAAAATTTATATGCGTATAAAGACTATTGACTGTAAACTGGTCGTTGACCTCTTGATATAATATGACTGTAAATGTTTCCACTAAACAATAGTCCGACCGTGACAGGCACCTTTACTGTTTTAAGTACGGGAATTTACATCTGGCTATATTCCTATCAAGAGTCAAATAGAGATACTTTTTCCATGGCGTTTAAAAGATATACAAATAATCATTTAGCTCAAAATATCGAGTGTGACAGTTGACAAGCATACGCATATAAGTAGATAAAACATTTGGTTCTCATGTTTCCCCCAAAAGTAGTACAAAAAGGGTAAAAAGAGTGGGGATGTAACTCACGGTTTGCAAGAGATGAGACGTGTGTGAAAAGTAGTCGGAATCACGGAAATCCTAAAAAACATACCAAGTTCTCGAGTAAGTATAATTGTTTATTAAGTTTATAAAATCTTTAGTCAACGAAAATTGCTTAAGTTTTATAGGTTATAATATGGTCTAACGAAAACCGGGCAGCGCTTCCGTGCTATAAATTTTAAGTCCAAAATTTCCAACACTTTCCCGCTTACAATATTTATAGCAATATTCACTTATATTTCCAAACACAATATGATGTATATAAGTCAAATTAGTCACCTTAAACACAAATATTTGTTCATTACAGTTTCGTTTATTCAGATTCTGGCTATATAAGCTTAAGGTGACGATTATTAATGATTTAAACCGATTTTTGGAAACGATCAGAAGCACGGTGCCCCGCCCTAAAGGGCATGGGCGACGCCCTTGCTGTCTGAGTTTTTCCAAAACTCGTTTTTGTTGTGAAAATGGTTATTTTAATGGTGGATCATAACATGCAAATGATAAAAACCTTAAAATACTTTCAAATATCAGTTTGTATTAGATTTTCAACCATAAAAACAAAGATTTATGTAATAACTTTATAAAAACTCATTTTCTTATGTAAATCACCATGAAACTTAATTAAAACACATTTTTAGGTGATTGATCTAACATGCAT
Organism: Senecio squalidus; assembly: GCA_910822075.1. Lineage (NCBI taxonomy): Eukaryota > Viridiplantae > Streptophyta > Magnoliopsida > Asterales > Asteraceae > Senecio > Senecio squalidus. The sequence continues at coordinate 14,482,093 of CAJVGC010000592.1, forward strand.
GTAATTATTTGAGTAAAAACAGTAGTTAAAAGAGTTTATACCGGAGAGAAAATGGATGGATGATGAATTGGAAAGATTTGGTGATGATTTCGGCTTCAAATCGGTAGAAAAACGATGGAAATGATGTATGTGATCAAAGTAAATGCAATCCCTTGCTACCCTTGATGAAGAGGACGAAATTTGTGGTGTTTTTGGTGTGATTTTCTCTGCAATAGTGGCTGGAAATATGATATTTTGAGAGAGAATATGGGTGTGTGTGTGTTTCTAGTGTGTGTTTGTGATAATGAAATAAAAGAAAGAGATTAAAGAGGTGAGTAGAGGGTTGGTGTGTGCAGGCCTGGACCATTTGGAGGTCCTGTGTCGTTTGTACAATTGTCCCAATAAGTTTCCATGCATTAGTGAATCAACAACTTAAAAAAAAATTGAATCTGCAGGGGAGTGTTGCGCCCTAAGTACTTAGGGTTGCACACCGGGCTGTTTTCAGCCTTTTTCGTTTTTCGTTTTCGTTATCGTTAAGCATTTGCGTTCGTTGAAAGTTTACGATTGTTTTGCTATGAACTTAGGCAAGTTCATTATGTGTTTTCTTGGTATTAGGATTCCATTATTGGTTCCGATTTCGATTCCGAGACACACACGTTGTCGGTATAAGTATAAATAAGAGTAATAACATATATCTCGAAGATAAAGAACACGGAATTATCCCGAATTTTTGACGGTTGTCACATAATAAACCACAGGTTGTTAAAGTTTTTAAAATATAGAAATATGTGCATTTGTGAAAACATTTGGTTTCATGAAATTCTTTAAATAATGAACCATGATAAATTATTCTGGAATTTATGTTTATGACTCATTTCTTAGAAATTTTGTTTTGTGAAACATTTTCAAATTTTATACTGTTTTTGATTTTTCTATTTTCTGAATCAAAATTCAAAACCTCATATCAAAGTCAAGACAATGAATCAAGTCAGTTGATCCTGAAAGGTACACTAAGCGGATAATAAGCTAATTGATAGAGACTTTCGAGCGCTTGGTGCTGTGATCTTAGCTCTTCCTACTGAAATTTACAATAATTTCAAGGATTGTTCTTCTTCTAAAGAACTGATGGACGCCATGGAATTAAGATATGAAGGAAGTTTGGAGCTTAAGGAGAGCAAGAGAGACATGTTGAAGAAGTTATATGAAGCATTTGAATATGTGAGAGGTGAGAGATTATCTGATCAAATCAGTAGGTACACATTACTAGTGAGTGATCTAAAGAGTGTTGGTGTTGTGTTGAAAGATAGTGATGTGTGTAAAAAGCTGTTGGGATCTCTACCTACTACGTGGACAAATGCAAGTTATGATCATCAAGAAAATTGCTAATTTGAATGCAATGACATTGGTAGAATTAATTGGGATTCTTCAATCATATGAAGTTGATATGCAGATTGATGAGAAGAAGCAGACTGGTAACTCTTATGGATGTGCTTTAAAAGCTCAATCCCTGTGAATTCAACTCACTATCCTAATCAAGCTCAACCTCAACCTCAACCTCAATCACATGCAAATTGACATTCTGGAAGCTGCTATTCACCTAATCAATCATCTGTTGGGTACAATGCAAATGGTTATGGAGGTTATTCTGGTCAAAGTGGTGAATCAAGTTTTTATTTGTCTTCTTCTTCTAGAGTGAATGGAATGAGTATGAATAGATTAGGAGACAAATAGATATTCTACATAGATTTTGTTACAAGCTATGAAGCATTTGTGGCTGGAAGTTTGACTCAAGCTGAACTTTCCAGGGAGGATCTTGAACAACTCCATCCAGATGAACTGGAGGAGATTGACTTGAAATGGAACATGGCCATGGTGAGTGTGAGGGCTAATAGATTCTTCAAGAAGACATGAAGGAGTAATTTCAGGAAGGAAAATGGAGATAGAGTTGGTTTTGACAAGTCAAAGGTCAAGTGCTTCAACTGTGATGATTATGGTCACTTTGCTAGAGAGTGCAGGGCACCTAGAAGGATGAACAACAACAACTATCAAAAAGGAACAGTTACCAAGAAAAGGATGATCAAAAGAAGTTGACAGCCGCAGAAGGAAAAGGTGGAAGTGATGAAGCAAGAACAAGTGGGAAATAAGCTTTGATCACATTTGGAGAATGGGATGAAGTACAGGAAGAGGATTTCAAGAAAAAGAAGGTGTCAGCTCTCATGAGTAAGATAGATAAAGATTCAGATGATGAGGTACTCTCTAAATCATGTTCTGTTCAATGTTTAAACACTCTTAAGTACACTAGGGAACATTATCTAAGTTTGATTAAAGAAAATATTTACAAAGATAAAATTGATTCTCTTTTGAAGGATGTGGATGTGTACAAGGGTAAATTGGGAAGATTGGAAACTTAACATGAAAATTTATTTAAAAGATTTCAGAAAGTAACACATGAGTTTGAAAGTGCTAAAATCCAAGTTGATAAATTTGATCTTTCAGCTAAAACTTTGAATGGTATAATCAGAGTGTGCATAAATCTAAGGTTGGTATTGGCTTTAATGTTGTACCACCACCATTGAATGATAACTACTCAATTAAACCTGAATCTACAAATTTTAAGAGTAGTTTATCTGTTGAAGATTCTTTTGATGACGTTTATCTGTTGCAGTCTAATGTTGATTTAAATTTGAAACATATTGATGAAACTTGCTCTTCTGTGCATAATGTGATTAATTTGAATGCTACTACTAGTTTTAATGAAAATTTTAATGTTGTGGCAGGTCTAAATGTAGAAGATTTAAGTAATTGTGAAGCATTAATTTAAAAGTAGGATGTTAAGAATGTCACATAATTGAAGTTTGAGTCAGTTAGAGTCTGTAATTTCTATTCAAATAATAATCAGTCTTGTAATTAGATTGACTTGTTAGAGATTGAAGAAGAATATGTAGAGTGTGTTCACGATTGTGTGAATGAGAGATGTTATAATTTTCATAATATGAATGCTATTATGATTTATAGTCATGAATTGATTGTGAATGAAATTGTTGGTAATGGATGTGTGCCTGTTGAAACTAAGAAAGTCAAACTTAAGAAGTTACTTTGACCCTCTTCGGTGGTGCTACATGCATGGTCATTCTTTTCCTTTTTGCCATAAACTTCTTCCCAAAATTTACAAAGCCTCTTCTAGAGCATTCTTTGATGAAGTTCTCATATTCATAACCATGTGAATAGCCACCATGATTGATCATTTTCAATTTGCTTAGTTGCCTTGCATCCTCCTCTGAAATTTCTCTTAGTTGCTCAGTCGTCTTGTAAGACTTGGTCATTGTACCACTTACATTTTTCCTTTTAATGACTATAGCTCTAGTAAAGTGTTCAAATTTACATCCTACAATTGGTGGGGGGATACCCTTCCTCAACTTCAACATCTCTTCTCTTTCAGCTTTCAATTTCTCTTGTGATACATCCTTGATTCTTGAACCAGAACGGCTACCTTCTCCTTGAGCCTGAGAATCAACATCAACAGGGAAACCATACTGATCAAGGTCCCCTCCATCATTTGATGTCTTCTCTATCCACTCAGATAATTCTTCTATCATAGATATAACAGCTGGATCATTCAAGTAGTAATCATCAGGTAAAGAAGATGGTTGAAATTTAGAAGCTTGGGCAGGTGCACTATCTTTGTCTTGAGCAATTGATTGATCTTGGACTGGAACTGTTGGTTGAGAAGATTGAGATGGAATCTGTTCGTGTCTCTGAGATGATTCAGAAAACCAAGGTTGTTTCTCCATGTGATGAGAAAATTCTTCTACCTTTACCTTTGTTCTAGAATGAACATCTTGACTCTGTTTCTCCACCAAAGTCTTCAATGTTACTCTATCAGTTTGAATAGGTTGATAAGCTTCATTTGCAGAATAATCTCTAACACTTGGATCTTCAATAGCATTTTCAATTTGTCTTTTCTGCAGTATTCCCTCAACCATCTTTTATTTCTTCTCTTTCAGATCTCTAACCATCATTTTTGTCTGAACATCCATCCAATTCTTCTCAAGGGTCTCAATCTTCATTTGTCCAACAGATCTTGAATTCATTACCCCAACACTCACAAGATAAATCTTCAAGTGAATTTTGTATTGTTTTTCAGGAAGCAACTTCTTGAAGTCCAACATTTTCGTCTTCAGACTCACAACTTTGGAAGGTACCAAAGATGATGATTTCACTGCAAGACTTTTGACTCTTCTTCCACCTCTGACAGTACTAGCACTTGCAACTGTTTCAACTTCAGTTTCCTTCTCTACTTCAGCTTCCTTCTCTACTTCAGCCTCGTTTTCCACTTCAATCTCTTTTTCTAATTCAACCTCTTTTTCTACTTCATCTTCCTTCTCTACTTCTATTTCCTCCTCCTCTTGTTTCACTTCAATTTCTTCATTCATATCATCTTCTGCCTCACTATCAATTTCAGTGATAACTCTTTCAATCTTTTCTCCCCCTATCTCTTCATTCCATACATCATCAGTATTTCTAAAGTTAGGCTCTCTTTCCTTCATGTGTATACAGAACAGATCTTCAACAGTCTCATTATCCAGTCCCTCAAACATTCCCTCAAAGTGTTTTTCCAAAGTTTCTTTATCCACTAGTTCACCATGTTGGTCCACCACTCTAAACCTTCTTTCTTTAGTTTCAGGTTGGACCATTTCATCATCCGAACTTATTTCCACTTCACCCGAAATTCTAGTTTCTTCACCCGAACTTTTCGCACCTTCACCCGAACTTTTTCTTCTTTCATCAGAACTAACATTCTTCTCCCCAGATTTTTCTTCTTCTTCAACCACTTTCTCTTTTCCTTTCCTACTAACACTTCCATTTCTACAACTTTAGCAATCTTTCCAACAATAGAGAAGCTAATGCTCACACTTTCATTAATCTTAGCCCTCTCACTAACTCTTACTTTAGAATCACTCTTAACAAGTACTTCACTCTCTCTTTCTACATTCAACCCTTCAACATCCATATCCATCCTTTCCACATCATTCATATCAATATCTCCCCCTATTTTGGATGCATCATCCATAGAGTTTGACACATCTGTTTGATCTCTCAATCTCTCCATTATAACACCATTCACAGCTTGTTTCCATCTCAATTAGTTTATCAAAGAAGCCTGTCTTTTAACCAGCAACTCTAACTCCTCTGTTTTCTGAGTAAGTTCTAAAATCTTCTTCACATTTCCTCCTTGACCTCTTGTTCTTGATGTATTTACATTAGTAAGTGAAGGAACAATATGAGAAACTGTTTGAGAAGTGATAATAAAAGGAGCAGATGATGAAGCAGTTTTTTGGAGAGTTGGTGATCTTGGTGGAGGAGAAGGAATTGGAATCTAGGGACTCAAGTTGTTTAATTTCTTGTTGGGCTTGTTTTTCTTGAATGGGATCATTCTGTTCTTCTTGCTGTACTTGTTCTTGTTTAACTTGTTGTTGCATGACATTACCCATCACTTCACCCTGTAGCTCTATGAATTCATTGATGGCTACTCTGGCTTGTTCAATCATATGTGGGAAGAAAGGTGTAAACTGCCCAGAAAACACAACCTTTGCCTTGGAGAATGACTTCTTCATGTTATTTATTATTTTCCAGTTCATATTTTCATCCTTCAGAACTGGACCCTCAAGCATCAATCCTTGAACCTCAGAATGAAGAATAATCTGAAGAAATCTTGGATATAATAGAAATCTGGTTGCATTCCCTTCAATCATCCTTTGCATGTTATCCATAATGTAACTAGAAAAATTGAATCTTCTTTGAGTAATGAGACACACAAATGCAGAAGCTAATGTTTGTTTAGGCTCATCAAACCCTCCAGAACATCCTGACATGCAACACACCAAAATGTGGATTAAATATCTCCAATTATAAGACACTCTAACCTTCTTCACCATGCTCTCAAGAAAATCTCCCTCATATCTAATCTCTCTACACACCGTTTTGATCTCATCCATATCCAACTTTTCAACTCCTCCAGTATCATCTAACCTTAATACCCTCCTTATTACATCCTCAATTACAATTACATCCTCCCTTTGTACAACTGATGATATTGTTCTTACACCTTCAGTCACTCCAAACCGTGCGTTTTCCCAAAATTCTTGTAGTAGATCATTATATAGGACCGAGCTTTCAGAAATAGCTTCTCTTAGATTTGAATTGATTAGAAACCCAAATATCAACTTCCAATCATCAGTTACTTCAGAATGGTGCATATTTAAGAAGGCTGCAACATTATGCTTTGGTTTATAATATAGAGCCATCTGTAACAACAAAATATGGTTAGAAAATATACAATTATGAAAAGCACATGAATAAATTCATAAAAACAAAATTATACCTTAATAGACAAAGAAACAAGGTAAAACAAGTAATAAAAACAGAGAAACAAGCAAAAACACTCTAAAAGGCTCTAGAAAACGATGAGACAGTGCTAAAAATTAATCGCTCAGTGGAATAAACAATAGTAAATTGTATTGAGATTAGAGATTTAGAACCAACTTAGAGAACCGTAATTTGGATTAAAAAAGATTATTTAAATTTAAACTAATTAACTATTGAATTAGAGAAATAATATATTTAATTTCCCACCAATAGTATCCCGAAATAAAAGTAGAACCACCGAAATAAAATTTAATATTAATGATTTTGAACCGAATTAAAAATATGAAAATCCGAAATGACCCCGAACTAAAAATAATACTTCAAATTAAAAATAAAGTCAACAAAGTCAAACACCCCGAATTGTAAAAACTAACTCCGAAAAGTTAATAAATTCAACAATTTTCCGAGAACAGAATTACATATATTATCGGAATTTAAAATTTAATTCAAAATTAACTGTTTAAAGTTGTCTGGGTTAAATATTTTAACCCAGAACTAATTCAATTCAAATCATTAGTCAATGTTGAAATAGTTTATAAAGCAAAATATCAATTTCAAAATCAAAAACTTATATTCCAGAATTTCATAAATTAGTTCATACGAGCAATTTTTCAAAAGAAATGAAATGCTTTATAAAATGCAGAAACCTGTATTTTTATTAGATTTGATCCTGTGTCAAAAATTCATTCACTGTAGGTTTTAATAGTTTAAAAAGGACAATAAACAATCAAACTTTTCAATTCTTGCCAAGTAGAAATAAATTAAACAAATATTTTACTTAAATATGGCATTTATATCATATTTACTTAAAAACATAGCAGTTTTGTGACATATTTTACTCAAATTATTTGACTGAACAAATGACTAATCTTCAACCTTTATTGAGAGTCCCCAGAATATGATTTCTCAACCTTATAAACTGCTTCTTCTCTCAAGATATTTTTGATTAAATGCATGTTTTTTATGTTCAAATAGGACTTAGTACAATTGTTCAACTCTTTCCCCTGTCTTTGTCGTTTATCAAGTAAGCATTAAGGATCTTAGAGGACAATAGACGAGTTTATTAAAATTTTGGACTTATTCACCTATCTTTGTCGTTTATCAAGTTAGCATCAAGGATCTCAAAGTCAATAAATTATTAAAAGTCACTTTTGAAACTTTATAGAACTTTATAGTTTTAGAATAAATAGATTTATATGCTAATATTTACTGAAAATATGACATTATTTTACTTTTCTACTTGACAATCACTGAACTCTCATTTGAAAGTTATTAATTCTAGTGAGTTTATGCAGTGAATAAACCACGGGTTGTAAAGGTTTTCAAAATACATAAATATGTGCATTTGTGAAAACATTTGGTTTCATGAAATTCTTTAAATAATGAACTATGATAAATTATTCTGGAATTTATGTTTATAACTCATTTATTAGAAATTTTGTTTTGTGAAACATTTTCAACTTTTATACTGTTTTTGATTTTTATATTTTCTGAATCAAAATTCAAAACCTTGCAAATAGAATAAAAATAAAATCTTTTTGAGTTTAATTTTTACAAACAGAAATTAAATAATTTTGGATTTTATCTATACAAACTGAAATGACATATTTTTGAAGTTTTTCTAACTCAGAATTAAAATAAAATTAAACCCCTTCGCTTCAAACAAACACTGATAGTTTGACCTAAATCACTCGAATCAAGTCAAATCGATGAGCCAGAATCAATTGAATTTAATCAATTGATTTTTCTGGCTCTGATACCAATTGACAGGTCCTTAAAAGCTCTCTAACCAGTTAATTGAATAAACATGTCATGATGTGGAATCTCATGACCTGATTGAAACAAAGAAAGTAATTGAAATTGTGGATCTTGATAGATATAGATCTGAACTGTTTAGATTTCATTGAGAAAGTGAATTGGTTGGAAATGTAGTTACAACAAACTGTTTAAGCTCAACGACACTCAAGATAAGTTCGGGTTCAAAGACATCTAATTCTATCTACCTATCACCCTATTTGTAGAAATCTAAACATACAAATAAAATTAAACAACGAGTCTTCATCTTAATTTTAATTCTGAGGAAGTTCACTTCAATTCGGAGTCAAAGTCTTCATCCCCGAACTAATATCTTCAACGTTGACTTGTGTTGACTTAAGTTATCTTCAGCTTAAATTCAGTTCGGATGAACTTCAGTCATTTCGGGTGAACTAACATGTTCCCCCGAACTGAATTCTTCACTGAAAGATTATTCATGTTTAATTCGGATCTTCCCCGAACTTAAACATCTTTATTCAAGTACCCTTTTAAGACTTCATAGTTTCATCTAATCAATTCAGTTCCCAACAATCTCCCCCTTTGATGATGCTATGAATATTAATTCTGTTTAACTTATGATTCTCCATGGTTAGCTTCATACCATTCTTCTTATTGATTCTTCATTATCTGATACTCCATGGTAAGCACTCAACCAGCAGCCAAAGCACTTTTCTTCCCATCATAGGCCAACATCATATTTCCCAAGTGAAATGACTCATATGACAGAAGAAAGTAATTCCATAATTTCTCTACACTTACTCTTCGAAGTAACCTCTCGAACACTTGCTACTTCATACTGATCGTTGATCCTTGTTGACCTTTTTCAGCAAGAAAGTGATTTGCTATAATTACACAACTTCTTCATGATAAATACCAACATTCTCCCCCTCACTTGCAGAATCTTCAACTAGAATCAAGTCTTCAAGTAAATTGAACATGTAGATCATCATCATTATACCTCTGAATCATGAACTTAATTACCTGTACATCTAGTTTTGAGGAAACATGTTATTTAAAACATTTTGTTCTTCATCACATAATCAACTTGTAATCTTCATTCTTTCATCATTATTATAACGATTTGATCATTGGCAGTTTCAATTGTCTTCACTACCAGTAGAATACCTTGATTTATTACTCTGATTTCATATCTGAAGCACCAAATCACACCTTTTTCTCAAATTAATAACTTGTGTTTTAGCTTCATTCTCCAACGTTCTTCTAATTGATAGTTGTAACTGCATATCCACCAGAAACACATAAATCTTCACAGATTCTTCAATAATGTTCTTCAATTTCAAATTAAACCCCTTTGCTTCAAACAAACACTGATAGTTTGACCTAAATCACTCGAATCAAGTCAAATCGATAGGCCAGAATCAATTGAATTTAATCAATTGATTTGTCTGGCTCTGATACCAATTGACATGTCCTGAAAAGCTCTCTAACCAGTGAATTGAATAAACAGGTCATGATGCGGAATCTCATGACCTGATTGAAACAAAGAAAGTAATTGAAATTGTGGATCTTGATAGATATAGATCTGAACTGTTTAGATTTCATTGATAAAGTGAATTGGTTGGAAATGCAGTTACAACAAACTGTGTAAGCTCAACATCACTCAAGATGAGTCCGGGTTCAAAGACATCTAATTCTATCAACCTATCACCCTATTTATAGAAATCTAAACATACAAATTAAATTAAACAACGAGTCTTCATATTAATTTTAATTCTGAGGAAGTTCACTTCAATTCGGAGTCAAAGTCTTCATCCCCGAACTAATATCTTCAACGTTGACTTGTGTTGACTTAAGTTATCTTCAACTTAAATTCAGTTCGGATGAACTTCAGTCAGTTCGGGTGAACTAACATGTTCCCCGAACTGAATTCTTCAGTGAAAGATTATTCATGTTTAATTCGGATCTTCCGCGAACTTAAACATCTTTATTCAAGTACCCTTTTAAGACTTCATAGCTTCATCTAATCAATTCAGTTCCCAACAGTTGCAAGAGGAGGATATGAACTGGATAATAATGAATAACATGAAGAAGTCCTTTTCAAAAGCAAGGGTGGTATTCTCTAGGTAGTTCACACCATTTTTCCCTCCTATGCTTGCACAAGCACAAGTAGCTATTCAAAATTTTGAAGAGTTAAAGAATGAACAAGGAGAAGCCATTGATCAACAAAAAGAACAACAACAACATCAACAACCTGAGCAACCTCAACAACCTGAACAACAACATGAAGAAGAACAAACCATTAATTAATCTTTGTCACCTGTTATTGATGTTCCATCCCCACCACCTCACTCACCAATCATTCAACATGGTCAAAGCAGTAGTGATAATAACTAGTTTTATACCATGGAAGAGAGTCATCCTTTGTCAAATCTTGCAGAAAATCATATTCTTACACCTGTTGTTCATACACTTTCTACTCCTGTTGTGCAAATTCAGAAGGAGGTTGCTTCCACAAGTAGTCCTATCCAAGTATACACTTCAAAGAAGACAGGGGGAGCTGGAATTGGTGTTTTGACTATGTTAGCTCTTGAGCAGAAGAATGAGTCTTTAGAGCAGCTAATTAAGAAGCAAAAGTCTTTGATCAACCAACTTAGATGGAAAAATGATGTTAATGAAGTGATTAGAGATCAAAAAAGATTCAAACTCATTTTGAAGTCTCTCCCTGTGAATGATGCATCCAAAATAGGGGGAGATAATGCTGAGAAGACTGAAGCTGAGAAGAGTGTGGATGAGAATGTGGTTTTTGATGAAGCGACAACAATTGTTCTTAACGATGTACAAATGGATGATGAGATGTCTAAGGGGGAGAGTTTGAGCAGTAAATCAGTAGTGAGGAGACATAAGTTGATTTATACATTGTTGGAAAGATTGTAAAGAATTTGGAAAAGGCTGGAAGTTCAAAAGAAAAAGAGAAGATGTCTGAAGAATTTACTTCTGGTGATGACGTGTTTAAGTCTGGAGATGACATATTTAAATCGGGTGATGAAATTTTAAATCCGGTGAAGAAGATATTAATTCGGGCGATGAAGAAATTAACTCTGGTGGTGAAGAAGATAGTGAAAGCATAATGAATGGAGAGAATGTGAGGAAATTCAAAGTTGTGGATCAATTTGGAGAAGTAATTGATAAGGAGACATTTGAAAAGCACTTTGAAGGTATATATGAAGGGATATTTGATGAAAATGCAACTGAAACCTTCACTGTGTGCATAAAAGAAAGAAATCCAGTTTCTATTCATGCTTTTGATGAAAGTAATACTTGGAATGAGGAGTTAGGAGGAGAAAAGATTGTGATTGAAATTGATAGTGATGATGAGGAAATTGGTAAAGATGTTAGTGAAACGTTTGTAGAGAATGTTGTGAAAGAAGAAGAAAGTGAGAAAAATGAAGAAACAACTGGTGAAGGAAGCAGTGTGAAACCAGTAGCTGGAGGAAGAATAAAGACTAAAGCAGTAAAGTCTGCAAGTCTAGTACCTGCAAAAGTCGTGGAATTGAAAAAGAAAATGTTTGGGTACAAAAACAAGTTTTCTGAACAAATTACAAGCTACATTTGAAGAATTATTTGATAGTGGTTGGTGGTTTATCTACTAGATCTGTTGGGCAAATGAAGATAGAAACATTGGAGAGAAACTGGTTGGATGTTCAGACCAAGGTAATGATCAATGAAATGAAGTCAAAGAAGGAAAGAAGATTGGAGGAGGAATTGAGCAAAAGACGGAAAGAAAGAGTATCAAAAGATGTTGGTGGATCTTTTGTAACTAAAACTGAATTGAATGTGGAGAGTCAAGCAAGAGAAATTCCAATGGTGACTCCTGTGCAGAATACGGGTCTTCTGAACAAACTGTAGATCCAAGTCGAACTGTAACTTTGAAGTCTTTGGTTGAAAAACAGAGTCAAGAAGTTCAGTTAAAGATAAAGGTGAAACAGGAAGATGACCCATTTGCAGAATACATGGAGAATGATCCATGGTTTACAAAGGTTCAAACAGAAGATCAATCACAAGTTCAATCCAAATCAACACTTCCTGAAGTATACTACCTTGATGACCAAGTAGCTACTGTTTTATTGAGGAATTAATAGATTGGGTAGATAATATTGCATCAGATGGAGGTAAACTTGACCATCATGGGTTTCCCATTGACCTAGAACACACAACTGAACAAGGAAATGAAGGTGCATCTGGGTCAAGAATAAAAGAAGTGACTCATGAAGATTTAATAGGAGAAAAAGAAGAACATTTAAGAATGAAGAAAGGCATTCTTACACCAATTGTGGGTTGGAGGTTTGATCACTATAGAGGTGCTATAGTGATTAAGAGAAAAAGTCGTACAGGAACAATGACTCAATCCTTTGATACAACAGAGAAGATGATGCAAATTACAGTGGAGGATGCTAGACAGTTATGCCAATTGAAGATGGTGAATCATGGTTCATATTCTCATGGGTAGGATTATGAAAAATTTATACATGAGTGTGCCAAAACAGATTTTGTCAAATTTGGGAAGAAATTTAAAGCTAAAAGGAAAAGAATGACAATGTACAAAGCTCCAATGAATAGAGTCAAAGTTATGCATCAAAAACCAAAGATTCTCAGATGGTGGATGGATTATGAGTATGATGAGATTGTGCTAGACAGAGCAGATGGAGAAGATGAGAGATTATATGAGAATACAGACCTAAGAGATCTTACAAATGAAGACTTACTTACCATTTTCAGCTTACCTCTTGAGAAGCTACAACAAGATGATGATGAAAGAAGAATGGCTTTAGAGGTAGTTGCTTGGGAAGTAGACAAGATAAGGAGGGGAGACAAAAAAGATAGATGATCATTGCATGAAGATGTTTGTGCATAAAGATGGGAATGAAGCTAATCCTAGCAAGATGAAGATTTTGGAAGCATCATCCAAGGGGGAGATTGTTGGAGCAGAATTAGAGTGATGTTTGAAACTTCCAAATCTTCATTAGTATAGTTTTGTGTCTTAGGAATTAGTTCGGCTGAACTAAGTTCATCACCCGAACTAAAACTTAGACAGTCTATCAGTTAAGACTTTACCTCGGGTGAACAAGTTAGTTTACCCGACATATCTTGAAGTTCACCAGAGTTAAAGTAAATTGAAGATTTAATGTATTTGTTCACCCGAAGTGTTCTTAAATGAACATAAGGGTTGATGTAATATATTTAGATAGCATGTGTAGCCTATAAATAGTGTGGAGAGTGAGTCAGTTGATATGAGCTTATATGTGACTGAGAATATCAGTTGTAACATTTTCCCGTCATTTATGGCTTATAAATGAAAATTCCTTTTACACATTACTCTTTGATTCATTGTTCTTATTCGTTAATTCAATTCATTAACTCGTGATTCCGCCACCAGTTAGTGATTCTAAACATCAAATTGTTTCTTTGAAGATTGATCAGACCTGACAAATCTCCCCATACTTAACCTTTGTTTGCCCTCAAGCAAAATCTTGTTTTCAAATCATTACCAAGTCGTTTAAAAAGCATAACCAAACACCTAACAAATTTTACGGGAGTAATTCACACAAATATCTCAATGCTAATCTAAAGGTGTGTAAAGTAATCAGTAAATCCGCTTAATTGCTCAGTCATGGTGAGTTTTCTATCATAGGTTTGATAAAATATCGGTTCTCCACCACTAGAGTCTAGGTACAACTACACATGGACTTTTATTGGGTTAAAATGTCAAACGGGTAAGGCATGCGAAAATATATAATGAAGTAATAGGTGAAATGGGTAAATAAATATAAAGTATAAAAATAAAACGTAGAATACATCTAACTTAGAATAAATTCGAACTCCTAAAACGTTAACGAACCAAATTGCTTTTATTTCTTCAAATGACTCATCATACACCAAATTATTTATTTATTTTTTATTTTTATTTTTTGTCCAGTACATGTCTTACAATTGATATCTGGTAAGATGGTATTCCCAAAAGGCTTATTTTATACTAACTAATCTTTTTCGATTTTCTATTTTCCTCAAGATACAAATGGCCTCGATATTCGATAACTTAATGCTATAAAAACTTCTAAACTTCAGTCAAAACTTTACACAATATCTAGCAATCAAAAACTAAGTTCGGATTCTTCCAATAATGAAACGAAATAAGGCTAGTGTACAAAAAAAAAATAGTGGAGTTTATGAAACGAAAAGTTAGGCGCAAAGTGTTTAACTAGAGTTTCCAATACTAAAAATAAGTATTACAAAGGGTTAAGTGGAAATTAGCTAACCAATGTGATTAAGCTATTAAAATGTAACAAGAAACGAAAAGGCTAAATCAAATAGTTTATTCTTAATTTTGCCCCTACCATTGTACCAAATTACACTAAGTTACCCTAATGTAATGCTTATATATGGTCTCGAAGCATATGACCATGTCAAGTTGTAAAGTCACTAACCATTGACACACTCATACAAAAAAATAGCATTTAAAATGAATGCTTTTAAGACTCAATAATCTCACTTTTCTTTAAGTAGGGTATAATAGACAATACTTACGTAATAAAAAAAAAAGAATAATCTTTCTAAATATTTATTTTTCATAGGAAAGAAAAAGGCTATTATCTTCGGTCTTCGATATTAGATACATGTGATATAAAATTACATAAATTATTCCTAAGGTTTATCTCAACTTATAGATTTCATCCCTAAGTTTAAAAAGTTGCATAAATCATCCACTTTTAGAAACTAATTACCTTTTACGTCTCTAAGATTTGCTCCAATTATGGATTTCGTCTCTAAGATTTGTCCTCAATTACGGATTTGGTCCCTAAGGTTTACCCCAATTACGGGTGAAAATTAGAAATGAGGGACGAAAAGCATAATTAATTTCTAAACTTGGACGGTTTATGCAACTTTGTAAACTTAGGGACGAAATTTATAATTTTGGGTAAACCATATGGACGATTTATATAATTAACTCTATTATGTAAGTATTGTGTCACGGGGTTAGATTCTTGACACCGTGAGGCACTTAGATCGCTGATTTGTGGGAACTAAGTAAGCCAAAAAGGACTTGGAATAGCTATCGAGAACACTTGCAAGGAGAGTTGTAAAGCTTTGATACTTATTTCATTCAAGGGAAATCTGGTTGATTACAAAGGTTTCATGGTACATGTATATATAGAGATCTAGGGATGGTTCTTGATCTAGGAATCTGCCTAGACAAATCTAGAACCATCCTAGATATCTCTAGGTTTTCCTACCAAAACTAGATAATTCTAGTAAAAGATCTAGCCTAATCTAGAAATACATACATATCTAGGAAATCTCTAGAATTCTCTACGGGTTACCCTAGAGTTCTCCCGAAGTTTCCAGAAGCTTCCATGCATCGGGGAGATCGTTCCGAGCGAAATGTGCGTCTCGTAACACCCTCCACCACTTGATTTCGTGACGTCCTCGTCACGACTTCTTTTGAGGAAATATTTTGATTTCGTATGTTCTCTTTTGTTAACCTGGTTACGTAAACTCGATCTTTTTGTTGAATTACCAGGGAGTTCTTTGAGGGAACCGGGAAGGCTTCAGCTTGGCGCATAAAATCTAATCCCAAGACCACTTTGAAGTCGTCCATTGTGGTGACTGTGAACTTCAGATCGTCTCGCCATCCTTTGATGCTCTATTTTGCCTTGGCAGTCCCTATAATGTTTCTTTCTTTTGAATTTACAGCTTTGATTGTGTCGTGGCTTCGTCGGTACCACATGTCCAGCCTTTTTGCTTCTCGGACATCGAAAAAGTTGTGGGAGGCGCCCGTGTCAATCAACGCCTTGGTCTCTTTGTTGTTGATTTTTATGTTGACGAATAATAGTCTGTTGTTATTTGGCTTGCTGTTCGGAGCAGATCTCACCAAGGCTCCGAGATGCCTTACCGCGCCCATATAGGCTTCGGGTTCTTCGTTGATTTTCTTTCTTTTTCTGCTAGTATAGCGTTTATTGTTTTTCGTTTTGGACACTCTCTTGTCCAATGGGCTTCATTACATATGAAGCATGGCAAGGAAGGTTTGGGTTTTCCTTGCCTCGGGGAGGAATTTCGTTTAGGAGAAGGGCTTCGACGTACCTGAGTTTCTTCGGGGAAATCTTCTTCTTCTCCACCTATCCCGAATATGTTTTCTCGTAACTTTGGGGATATCTCAGCGAGCGACTCAGTTGCTGCAATGGCGTCATCGAGAGTGCGTACGTTGCGTCGATCAAGTTCGATTTGCGCCCACTCTTGCAGCCCATCTTTGAAGTAAAATAGGGCGTCTCGCTCGGAAAGGTCTTCGATTTCCAACATTGTTGTAGTAAAATCTTTGATATAGTCGGAGATCGTACCTTTTTGTTGTAAACGCCTTAGCTTTGCTCGAGCTTCGAGATCAGCGTTGCGAGGTAGAAAATGTTTTTTTAACTCAGATTTGAAATCTCCCCAAGTTTCAATGGTACACGTACCTTTCTCGCGTTCCAAATGCTTTCTCCTCCACCATAACTGGGTCGAGTCTTTAAGGAAAGCGGGTGCATGGCTGATCTTGGCAGCGTCATCTAACACACCCATCGAATCAAAGTATTGATCGATTACGAAGAGAAAGTTTTCCACGAGAGTCGCATTTCGAGTACCGTTAAATGAATCGGGTCTCGGTACTTTTATGGTGGGCCCAAATGTGTTGCTGGTACCTCCGCTCGTATTTGTTCGACGGAAGTTTCTCCATTCTCTTTTCAAGTTCTCCATCTCTTCACGCATGGAGTGTATCTCATCTTCTAGAAATTTTCGAGTTCCTTGAACATTTTCGGACAAGGATTCTATATCTTTTCTGATTTCAGCCTTGAAATCTTCGATCATTTCTTTCGCCACCTTGGTTACTGTTATTCCTTCTTCGACGAACCTATCGAGTCCTTCATTTAAATCGTCGATCTGGGTTTGTAACCCAACCACTAGAGACTCTAGATCAGTGAATCGAGTCTCCTGATCAGCGGCATCTTCACTAGTAACCAGATTACGGGGCGGTCGAGACTTACCTCTTGTTTTCTTTGGCTTCTCTTGTTTCTCGACGTTGGATCCTTCAGCTTCTAGACTGAGTGTTGGATCGACTCCTGCCATCGTGTTTTCTTCCAAGCAATTGAATCGATTAGAGCCTTGCTCTGATACCACTTGTCACGGGGTTAGATTCTTGACACCGTGAGGCACTTAGATCGCTGATTTGTGGGAACTAAGTAAGCCAAAAAGGACTTGGAATAGCTATCGAGAACACTTGCAAGGAGAGTTGTAAAGCTTTGATACTTATTTCATTCAAGGGAAATCTGGTTGATTACAAAGGTTTCATGGTACATGTATATATAGAGATCTAGGGATGGTTCTAGATCTAGGAATCTGCCTAGACAAATCTAGAACCATCCTAGATATCTCTAGGTTTTCCTACCAAAACTAGATAATTCTAGTAAAAGATCTAGCCTAATCTGGAAATACATACATATCTAGGAAATCTCTAGAATTCTCTAGGGGTTACCCTAGAGTTCTCCCGAAGTTTCCAGAAGCTTCCATGCATCGGGGAGATCGTTCCGAGCGAAATGTGCGTCTCGTAACAATTGTCTATTATATATAGTATCGAGACTAAGATGTAATTCATATAATAACATTTCTTAAAGGTGATTTGACGTGATGAATAGTAAGCCACTCATGCAGACTGCTCCCGGCAGGTAAGACTGCTTGCTTAATTATTTTATCTTTATTTTTATTTTATATCCAGCAAAGCATGTTTGCTTAATTATTTTATCTTTATTTTCATTTTATTCTTTTCTTTTCTTTTACTATCCATCTCTTCTTTTTAATCTACAATATTAAATAATGTTACTATTCGCTCAATTTTAATTAATCGCTATCTTTTAGTTTAAGGGTTTTCTTTTAGGGTTACTTTTTTTCGTTTTGAATATTTAGTTTCTATTTACTTTTTGTTGGGTTATAACTTAGTTAAAATAGCTTAACCATGAACAATACGCTTAACAAACAAGAACAGTAACTCAAATTATCAATGCGGAAGACATTAAGAGTTACTACGAAAGAACAAGTTAGTGCGGCTGTCCAACAAGATACTACGGCTGGTCAAGTTACTACGGAAGTTAATCAAGTTACTACAGAAGAAGTCAAGATACGGAAGACCAACTTGTCGTGCAAGTATAATCTAATTTATAGAATTATAATTAGATTATGTTTCCTTTTTGTTATTAGATAGAGTTTCCTTATTTCTAGATAAAGATATATTTAGATAAGGATAGTTGATGTTTCCTAGTTTATCTAGGTCGACCTCAAGGTCTATATAAAGATAGATCCTTGTATTCATAAAAACACGTTGTATTGATATTCTTAAGATTAATACGATTGAGGCTTATAATTCGACAATACTTTTTGTTTATTATTATTCATAATTTATTGTTCGATAACTCGTAATATTGAAGTGTTCATCCGCTGCTGAACTTCTTCAATAGATCTCGATCTTAACGTAGGCAAACATATTAGTTTACATTAACTAATACGATCCTGACAACCGTACGAGTAAATAATCGACAACCGTACGAGTAAATGAAGAATATCAAGACGCAAAATCACTATGGGAAGCTCTGGAGAAAAGATTCAGCGGAACAAAGAATACAAAGAAGAACAAGAAAGCTCTTCTTAAACACGAGTATGAAAACTTCAACTCACTGAATGGCGAACGAATGACACAGACCTTTGATCGCTATAAAAAGCTAACCGGAGAGATGATCAGCGCAGGAATCAAGTATGATAAAGATGATCTCAATAGAAAGTTCATCAGAGCTCTAGGCAAGGAATGGAAAGTATACACAGTTTCCTACAGACAAGGAGACACTCTAGAGGAACTGGAATTGGATGACCTTTATAATGACTTACGAGTCTTTGAGGCTGAAGTGCAAGCAGAAAAAGTTGATAATAGCAGTCCCAGTACTACTAATGTCAATACGGCACTTGCTACAACATCTGGAGGATCAAAACATGAAATCAGTGAAGAAATTTCATTCGAAGCCTTTATTTGTAAGTGTTCAAATCTCACAGGTGAAGAAGTAAAACAGATGCATCAGGATGACTGTGATGAAATTGACCTTAAGTGGCAATCTGCCATGCTGGCACTTCGAGCACGAAGATTCTTGAATAGGACAGGACAAAGATTCAATCCACGAAACAACGAACGAATCACGTTTGACAAAAGCAAAGTAAAGTGCTATGAATGCAACGAATTAGGTCACTTTGCTAGGGAATGTCCTAACAAGTCAAGAACCAACAATCCACGATCCACTCAAGACACAAATCAGAGTGCACTTATGTCGCAAGACATCTTTGGATATGATTGGAGTGACTTAGCTGAAGAAACAAGTCAAAATAGGGCACTAATCTCTGAGGAACAAAATCACGTAGAAAACATTCCTACTGTTCACCATGCATGCATAGCCGTAGTAATGGATGATACGGACATTATTTGAATGGATGAATTAGTTGCTACGGATGACCTAGTTTCTACGGAGCTCACTTATACTGATGTTGGAATTACCGAAATTGGCAACAACATACTTGGATATGAGTGGAACGATGACGATCAAGGAGCAACACAAGAAGATGCTCTTATGGCTATTGAATCACCAACTCCAAAAACTCCTTCTCTTATGGCCGAGGTAAATTCTAAACTTTGTACTTCTGAGTGTAAAGCTATAATTGTCAAATACAAAAATCACAATCAATTGATGAGTGATTCAATTAAGACCTTAGAAGAACAAAGACAATCAGCACATAGGGTAATTGGTAACTTAGAAAGTCAGATAAAATCACACAAAGTTAATGAACAAAGTTATCAAGAAAAGATAAATTTAATTGAATGGCAAAAAGAGGACTTACTCCTTAAACTCAAGGTGGCTAGGGACAAGATAAAACTACTAGAACAAGAACATGATAAAGTTGAATTAGATGTAGGGAAATTAGAATTTGCTTCAAAATCAGTGAATGACCTATGTAGAAAACAAATACATAGCAAGGTAAAGGCTGGTTTAGGTTACAAAGAAGTTGCCCCTCCATTTAATCAAAACTACATCCCACCATCTTTAGATGAACCTAGGATTCCCATCTCTCAGACACCTCCAAAAGAATCATTCAATGTTGATCCAATCAACTATGATGAAGTTCT
>CAJVGC010000592.1:14502611-14530203 GCA_910822075.1 Senecio squalidus
ACTACATTCCAATGCTTGAAGATGTAAAATCTTATCTTGGAAAGTGTTTCGCCATGAAAGACTTGGGTGATGCAACATATATTCTAGGAATTAAGGTCTCGAGAGATAGATCTAAGCGGATGATAGAGTTAAGTCAAAAGGCTTACATTGACAAAATACTAAAACGGTTTAGTATGTAAAACTCCAAGCGTGGATTTATCCCAATGCAAGATGGACTTAAACTCAGTATTCAGGATGGTGCATCTACACCTCAAGAGGTGGAACGTATGCAAAGGATTCCATATGCTTCGGCAGTAGGATCCATTATGTATGCAACAAGATGTACAAGATCTGATATTGCTTTTGCGCAGAATATCGTAAGTAGGTTTCAACAGAATCCAGGCGGAAAACACTGGATTGCTGTAAAGAACATTCTGAAGTACCTACGGGCTACTAAAGATATGGTTCTGGTGTATGGTGGAAATCCCAAGGCAGAACTTAAAGTTACTGGTTACTGTGATGCCGGATTTCAGACAGACCATGATGACATCTAATCTCAAACAGGTTATGTTTTCATAATAAATGGAGGAGCTGTAGTCTGAAAAAGCAAAAAGCAGTCCACCATTGCAATGTCTGCAACAGAGTCTGAGTACCTGCGATGGAAGCTGTTTGGATCCGGAAATTTATTTCTGGACTTGGTGTAGTTCCTACCGCCAAGTTACTCATGCATATGTATTGCGACAACACGGGTGCAATAATCATAGCTAATGAACTCAAAAGGGAGCCAAACACTTTCAAAGGAAATTTCATTATATTCGCGAGCCCATAAATGATAATGAAATCAAGCTACTCAAAGTTCACACAAATAACAACTTGGCAGATCCTTTTACAAAGGCTTTGACAAAGACGAAACTAACTCACTTTGCTGAGGGCATATGACTTCGTTTGTCTAGTTGTTCCATGTAATCTGTGAATTTATTAAGTATTTGGATATATGGATGTATAAACAATTTTATTATGATTAAATAATATTGAGGATATATGATTTTAATTCATATTTAATTGATGTCCAATTTCGCATGTTTTAATCCTTGATTTATATTTATATTTATATTTAAATATTTTTCTAAATATCCGTTATCGTTTGATTATGTGGGAGCATAACTGAATTAAGACAATAACTGAGTAGTCAGCTTGGCTCACTAACCCGGATGGTGTACATGGAGATGAACATTGGATTATCCCACATGAATTAGTACTTATGGATCCTTGTCATTAAGTATAATTCATAAGGTTTAATGTCCTTTGACTTGAGATACAAGTTGGGGATCATGTACGTAGTGCATTATTTGATTCTAGTCAAGCGCACTCCTGAATAAGGGTGTTATAAAGGCTATTTTTGGTAATGTTGCGAGATACGATGACTACCAATTGTAGTCAATATAGGACCTGTTCCTTTAGTGAAAACTGAAGCTAGATACTAACTGGGCCACTCATGAATACTTAAGATGTTTGTCTAGCCTGACCCAAATAAGTCCAGAACTGTCTCGACTGTATTAGGTAATCTTAAGTGATTCGCGAAATGAGAAACAGTAGTTAAAATGGAATGATTTGATCCATCAAAAGATTTTAACTAAGTATCTATAACAAAAGGATATGAACCGAATTTAGACTCACAAGTGAGTTTTGAGGAATCTTACTCGTACATTTATGGGAGCATTGATATGTTGCTAGACATTAATCAATGTTATCACGTTTGTTTGAAAATTATTCAAAAGTGGGAGTTGTTGGTATTTGAGTAGTTTTAACAAATGTGTGTCCGTAAATGTGTGAGACTACGGGAGCGCACACATCGACATTTAGACACGACTACAAGTTTAATTTATTTATTAAATATTACTTAATGGTTAAGTGTAAATATTTATTAAATAAGAGGACTTATTATGTAAATAAAAAGGAGGTTTCCTTATTCTAGTATGACTTGGAGAACAAGATTTGCTAGGCTATAAAAGAAACTTCAACTCTCACAAATCAAATACATACAAATCGATTGTACGGTTTGAGCCTACAACTAGGGGTGTTCAAAAGACACGGACCGGACCGAACCGGAAAAAACCGGACCGGACCGAGACAAAAAAAATCAAGAAACGGTGGACCGAGGACCGGACCACTTTTTCCGTGTCATTTCCGGTCCGGTTCCTAGTCGGTTCTAGCCGGTTTTTCGGTTATTTTCGTTTTTAATACCTCACACAATACACAACATAGTAATAAAAAAAGTTATTCGTAAACCTATGGATTATATAGAGGACTAGATGTATATCAACTAAACTATTTTTGTAAACAATATAATACCAATTAGGATTCCTATTTGGTTTAATTTTTATATAAATTTTAATTATTGTTATAATATTTCATTGTTTAATACTTTACCTGTTCGATTTCATTGTTTAATATAATATATTTTACTTCCCAAAATTAGAACATTAGATTGCCAAGAGTAAGTACCCCGCAATCGGTACGCATGAGTGACGATGATGAGATTTGAAACTAAATTGGTATTATATTGTTTAAAGGTTTAATTGTTTAATGAATATAAAATTAAATATTAGCATATTATTAAAGAAAAAGTTAACTTTTCGGTCCGAACCGGTGAACCGCCGGTTTAGCCACGGACCGGACCGAACTTATTTTTTGAGTATTTTTGAGAACCGAGAACCGGACCACCATAGCCGGTCCAGTTCGGTTCCGATCCAAAGTCGGGCCATTTTTACGGTTCTAGCCGGTTCTGGGTATTTTTGGTCACCCCTACCTACAACCGATCGGTTTTCTTAAAACCTAAGGGTGTGTTCGATTTTGCTTTAGCAAACCAAGGGGTTTTCGACAATTGTTGTTTAAAGCAATTAAACGTGTTCTAGCATACTAGTCTGTTGCTAAAAGAAGGTGTCGCGTACGTAACCGTAGATTAGATCTTACACTTAGATCTACGACTTTCGCTTGCTTCTAATTCAAGGTAATTCTTTATCCGATTTATTATTTACTATGTGATCCTAAATTCCGCTGCCATGTAATGTTTGACAATATGACTCTAGTTGTATACCTATAGATTGGACTTTGGAAAATACATGGACCTTTTAGAATCACGCAATGCATCTTATTCAAGTTATTAAACCCCAATCTCTTCGAAAGAAAACGTTAGAGAGTCTTATTTTCTACACACAAAAAATATCTCTGCGGATTTCTTTTTCACCGACGCTTCTTCTTCTTCTTCTGCTACTACTCTTTAATAAAGGCTTTTCATGACGAATGGGTATGTTTCGGAAGAAAAATCTGGCTTGAAAGTATTGTACCTTGGTTGAATCTGATAATGAGGAGGACGATGAAATTGCAGCTAATAATAGATGACCTTGATGAGTGTTGAACCAATGACATGATTTTGAGAATGCTTTATTTTTAAGTAGTTAACTAGTAATGAGTAAAAACTATTTCGCTATTTGTTACTTACTTTTCTTATGTTATGTATGATAATATTACGATTTTTCCTTACTTGGTGTCCAATTACTTCAAGTCTTATTTGTTATAAGACTGTTAGATATTATATACATGGTTAGAATGTTATATTGTTTTTCTTCTTCTTTTTAAGTAATTGTGCGCCTCGCATTTATGAAGCAGGCACTTCAAATTTAGCCTCACGTCTAAGGTTCTGGGAACCTTTAGTGTCTGTGTGCGCCTTTAGTATTTAACAACTTTGATTATTTCTATTTGGTCAACCCATTAAAACTCAAACCTTATTCATTAAGGGTGGGCGAAATGGGTTCCTTTTCTTTGAAAGTGGTTAACCTATTTTTAGTTGTGCATTAGAATTTAATTATGTCCATTGTATGAAAAAGTAAAATAAATGGCTGGGTCATGAATCATGATCCATTTATTTAGATTTATATAGTTAAATGATTCAATCCAATCTGATCTAAGTAAGCATGTGGTTCATTACCTTGATTAGTAGGCAGGATTAACAAATAAGCAGAGTAGTCATTCTGTAAGCCAATTAGAATACATCCAAAAATCTTAATAATAATCTATTTCGGGTTTCTAGCTTTCTTTGGCTGAAATGATTGGTTAAACTCAATACCAGACCAAAGCTTGACGAAATTAGTCTATTTGTTAATCTCGGATGGGTTTTTCAAAGGTGAATCGAATGGGATGTCTTACAAAGGAGGAATTCTAGTTTCTGATCGTCGTGTTATTTGATTTCCATAAAGAAGTTGATGGGCTTACAGAAATTGAACTACACAAATCATTTATTGTTCCCATTAAAAGAGGAATAGACCCTGATATACTTCGGGCTATAAGAAGTTGAAAAATACAAGAGAGTTGCTGAGAGGCTGGAACCATTCATCCGTGATACGGTTCATTTTATGAACAAACCCTTATATAACTTCTTCAAGTCCATCGGCTGGTGGAATATGCACTGGCTTAGGGATTGCTCGCTCCCAGAGCCCTTGGGGATTTTGTCGGATCAGTAAGTTTCCATTACTTCATTTGTTATACTTATTTATGGGAATGTATGGACTGATTACCTTATTCCATTTCTAATGTCTTTCTTACAACCGACTCTTGCGGTTATAACGGAGCAATATTCAATTTGATTATCACAACTTGTGACTTGATGACCGGTATGATACTTGTTAAACCATCAGTTAGCAGCACACATAATTACTCCTACAATTATTTGAAAATTCAAGATCGAGATAGATACACGTATCACACATAGTAAAGAGAACCTTAAAATCCCTACTAAATAGACCAAGAATAAGTTGATCTATAAATAAAAAAATCTCAAGAACATCTTAGAAAGTTGAAGTGGTAAATTTGACTTGTTTACTTAGCCAAAAACACAGGTTAAGTGGTACAGGTCAAAGGTCGCTCAAAGTCTATTTCTAATGACAAAAAGATAAAAATAGAATCAACCCGACATTTATCAAAGATACCTGATTCGAACCCAAACCTAATTTGGTCTGTTAACCAAATTTCCCATCACACTTTTTGTCACTTCTATTAGAGACTATACCAACTGTAAATTACCCTGTATTCTGCCCTTTCTAAATATTATACAAGACGACTATTCTGATTTAGATTAATCAATAATCAAAGAGAGGAAAGATGTCAAAAGTATACAACTACAGACTTGGAATAATTTTCAGCATAAAGAACAAAACATATATGATGAATTCAGTTACTTTCTCCTTTTTCAGGTCTTCAAGCTCATATGTTTGTGTATTACGATCAAAAAGAAAGAACCAAATAGGGAGAATATATTCGACTTATCAATAGCTACCAATACCTGAGAGATCATGGTCCGTCACTAGGAAAAGGAGATGGTCGTAACGCTAATTAGCTTGAAATTCAAGAAACATTCGTAGCTTCTGTAAAAGAAGTTCACGGCTTCCATATAGAGGTTTACCTGTACTGATCCAGTCCTTTTCAAGCAATCCACCTTTAGAGCTAGTAAGCATTTCATGGTGAAAATTTGACACAATTTGGTAAATTGACGTCCTGAGAATGTCAGCCATGGAATATGCTTTTGAGTAGTGAGGCTCGTCTCTCTTAGTTAAGGTCATACCCTTTGTGGTTGCTGTGTCTCTCCTTGCGGGACTTAATGCTGCCCATTTAATGTTGGCGGGACCCATTAAGTACTGATTAGATGATTGAAGACTGGTCTTTTTCCCCATTGAAGTTTCAACAGCTAACAAGCAAGCCAAAAGGGTGGAGATAGTAGCTGCATTGCAACCAGAGAGTTGTGCAACTCCAAAACGATCTTCTTTGTGAGAACGAATAGTCAGTGAAGATGCAACCCGAGCACTCCATGCACATACCTGTAAAGTGACAAAAGTCAATGTAATAGAAAGGAAAGCGAAGATGATTGTAATGTGTCACCACATTTATGATTCTCGTTGAAAGCAGATCTGTTGCATCATTTATGGCAGAAATGGGTGGGTAAGGTAACAGGTAAAACAGGTAATATATACGGGTCAGAAACGGTTAGATAGCCATGATCTAAACCACGTTTTTTTGAAAAAAAATAAACTTCTTGGTCATAATTAGGGGTCAAATATGATTACAAGTTTTATGCATTAGAAAAGAACTTTTAGCAATTTCAACCGAAATGACTGGTTTCTGTCTAAGCTTATCTTTTTATTTTACCTATTTGACCGTCAGAGATAAAACATAGTCCAGTCGACCTATGTAGTTTTGATTTTTAACTTCTGTCCTATTGAAGGGGTGCAGATACACTTTATTTATCATGTACGTATATACTTTTGTGATTACACTTATGTGTATACTTTTGTGTTTACATTGTATTACTTCGCGGATCTGTATATAAATCTGTTCATGCTCCTTAGTGCAAATCTAAAGCAAATATTTATGGTATCTTCTTAGTCTTACAAATATACAGTATTTCAAACCACAAAAGTTTCAAAATATTATGAATCCTTCGCAAGGAGATGATTTTAATGAGTTGCAACATTTATGCGGTCTAGCTGCAAGCAGAGCTGTTCAATCATTATGGGGAATAATGGCAGAAATAATGCAACAGTTTACTCATAAGTAGAGGAGACAAAATGGGTGGGTAAGGTAGAGGTAATACATACGGGTCAGAAACGGCCAGATAGGCTTTAATCGAAAGCACGTTTTCTCCAAAATAATTCAACTTCTTGTACATAATTAGTGTGTCGAACATGAATACAAGCATAATTTTATTTAAATAATAATGCAAGATATAAAATAAAATATCAATTTAGAATGTTTTATGTATTAGATAAACAATTTTAGCAATTCCGACCGATATGTGGTGAGAAAAATAACTGAAGCAGCATAAAAGCGGACAAATACAGTTTCAGATGACATGTCACCTCTCTTAAGAATGTTTACATAAGATGACTTTCTATGTCTCTCCCCTTAACACATTAGCCTTCACACAATAAATCAAGTAACGAAAACCAAGAAAGAAGTGTACAACTTATACAGCAAAAATAATATAAAAGGTATACACAGAAGAAATTACGCATATTAAGGTACATATCTTATCCCTTTCGAGATATTCTCATGATGTTTTATAGGTGTGAAGAAGACCACTAAAATCAAATCATAATATCAATATTCATTTGGTATTGTCATTCGCCCAAATCAATGGGGACTTTTGCTCAAATTGCTTGCATGAAAATATCTGATCTTAATAAAAAGTGTCAAAATAGAGCATATAGTGGTCCAAAATCCCGTTTATTCATATTTTACCCTCTTCGAATATATGATACAGTTAACAAACTCTCCATACATCGGTAAATCAACTCGTACTTCTTTAAGATAACAATAAAAAATTATTCATTTAGTTCACTTCGGAATAACTTTTCCCTTAGCTATGAAAATATCGATGGATAAAAGAGGAGAATTTCTCCCTAATGTCATACAATTTAACTTAGTGACAGATAAAATAGCTTAGTGGATTAAGAACCAGCCTGAAGATGGGTGAATGTTAAACTTGTAGGCTAATGCACTTATGCAATAGTTGGTGTCTAGTATACAATGGATTCTGTTCAAACTGAAAGCAAACATGATAGTTGCATAGAATTGGCAAAACTGCACCCTAAAGTATGTTCACTCAAGTATTTTTGGGTATTTAAACACAAACCTCTAAATCATGTCACGTATGTGACATCTTAAAATCATATATGACTATATTTTCATCTAAGCCTTTATGCAAAACTCGATGAGATGATCGATCATCTAATGAATATTTATAATTAGACAGGCATCGCAAGTTATAAAATTTAACTATTATTTTAAGAGTCATTTACCTGAAAGTCATAAAATGGTTCACGGAGACTTGAACTTGAAGGAAGCTCAGTTGACGAGCGTAGCTGATGAGACAACTGGAATGACTTCTCTGGAGATGTACCGAGCCCTTCACTTAAATCCAAGGTGAGTTGTTCCAACGGCTTCAAGCATACAGCTATCACTTTTTTGTATGTCTCGCCGGTTTCTTCAAAGAATGCAGCTCGACGCCAGGAGTCAACATTACTCTCACTCACCATGCAGAGATCAAGATATGCAAGATAACGCAAAAGTGATCTTGGAGTGTTCTCTTCAAGTGCTGCAAGAAGATGATCACTTGGGTTCGTTTCAGCTGCTGCTGATCCCTTTGGAGGAGCAAATGAGTACCTCTTTGTAAGAAACACCTAACGAGAGAAACTTTGCAATTAAGTTAATGACTTGAATATATATTAGTGGCAAGATGAAAGGATTAGTTTTGGTACGAGTAAAACCAGGCCAGTTCGGTTGCTCGGAAACACTTTATGTCCACTAAGTTATATTATTTTAATTGATAGTTAGTGAATCAAACATGAAAAACAAAAAGTATAAATAGTCTTCACTCTCCAATAACGTGTTTTATAAGGTTTTAACATTTAAGATGCATTATGGGCCACTTTCAACCCATTTGACCAGTTTCCATTTACCCAGTTTTTTAACATTAGCGGTAGAGATAAAACATATAGCCCGAATCGACCCATTTGAGTACACCTCTAGTTAATACAAAAAAATCTTTTAAAAATTGAACCTGAAGCAAATGACGATTTAGTTCCCAGCAGAAGATCACCCCACAAGATGCAATGTAAAAAACAATCTGCTCAACAACAAGATCTCCAAAGGGCAGCTGATCCTTGTGCTCCGTGATAAAAATAGGCAGCACTAGTGAGACAAAGTAGCCAACAGTTGAAAGCTTAACAGCTTTTATAATAGCCTTAGGAACTCCCATTTTGTAGCTGAAGAAAAGAGGCCGCTGCAAAAATGATCAATTACCAATCAGCTAAAGCCAACCTTGTGAGAATATAACACAACATTACATACAAAATTAATTCCTTCAAGTTGGAATAACAAAAGAGCTGATCATAAATTTATTTTGTTACTACTTTTCAAAGAAGCAGCGATGTCCACCATCCAAGCACCCACAGCTCGTTAAATAACAAAAGAACGGTTCATAAATTAATTTTGTTACTACTTCAAGAAATGTCCATCATCCAAACACCCACAGCTCGTTAAATAAATGAAAGAAGCTTAAGATTTACGAATATTGAATTATATCAACCAAGAGACAAGTTTTACTCAGTGACCCAATAATACTTTGAAAAACACTGGATATGTTAGATTATTATTAAACGTAATACGCATATTTTGAGGTGCGTTGCATATTGCATATTTTTTAACGCAATACACACTTTTGGGTGTTTGATGAAAACGCAACTAGTACATTTTGGCTTTTCTTTTGCCTAAAAAAGCACATTTTACTAAGCCGGAAAATTGGTGCTTATTTCTTAAATCCGCGTACGACTTAAACGTAATACACAGAAGCTGAATAAATGCAACCCCAAACACCACAACAAACAGTAAAAAAAACAATTCAGATAAAAAAAAAAGGAAAGGGTTGATTTGAGCTGACCTGAAGAATGGGGAACTTCAAAACCCATCTCGAGGCGAAAAGATAATACGATCCATAACAAAAGCCAACAAGTGAACCCCTAAACCCTAACCCTACCCGTCCAGAAAGGGAAACAAGAGACAGAAACGCACACACACCAGAAAAACATAGAAAAAGTAAAAACGAAAAAGAAACCCTAGCTCTGTGTCTAAAATCATGGGGCAAAGGCTGACCACCATACACAAACACTAGTTTAAGCAAACCGAAAAACAGTTCAACGGTTGAAACGGGGCGAACAAATTGAGGAGACGAAACGTAAAAGAGGGAAGTAGAGAAGAGAATTAGAGAAAAATGGAACAAAATGAAGTAGAATATGGAGGCGATTAATGATGATGAAATTAGGGTTTTGCAAAGGATAAAGATGATTGTTGAATGAAGTAATTGCCAGATTAGAAACCCTAGAAATCTGTCATGGATGATACTACTTGATTTCCCTACCATTCTTCTTTCTTCTTGTGAAAACAGAAGAGGGAAGAAGCGCCGTTTTTCTAAAACCAGACTAGATGAGAATTGTATTGTTATTTCTTAATGGGCGGGAACAAAATCCATTAAAAACAAATATATGTATATATGTAAATGTATTTCTCTTCGTAAAGATACAAAGATATAATCCATACAAAAACATTTGATGACTAAGATTAAATGATATATTTGTATTGGAGGGACATTTTGGTCATTTAACAAAAACCCATAAATTAAAACTAAACCTTATAACAGATTCTCTATTCAATTCTTTGCTCTCAACCTTCGACATCCATGGCGATAGAGAGCTCGTGAAACCATCTCAAAACCTTCGTAAAACCCAAAATTCCAATTCGTAAAACCCAAAACTCCATTTCTTCATGAATCCAGAAGCAATGGATACCGAATTCAATCAAAATAACGGCCATTCATTATCTCAAAAGTCTAGTTCGTCATCACAAACATCTGATTCATACGATAACGAAGCTTTAGTTCCAGGTATTTTAATTTTTTGATGTTGATTATGAAGTAAAAACTATGCCAAATATCATATATGATATTTGGTCAGTTTTTGATAGGCATATCATATATGATACTTGGTCTGGTTAGATAGGCATATCATACGTCATTGTGGTTAGAATGTTTGAAACTTGTTTGATAAGCATATCATATATGATACTTGGTTTGGTTATATTGGCATATCATACCTGATTGTTGTTAGAATGTTTGGAATTTGTTTGATAGACATATCATAGATGATACTTGGTCCGGTTATATTGACATGTCATATATGATTGTTGTTAGAATGTTTGGAATTTTTTCGATAAGCATATCATATACGATACTTCTTCGGGTTATATAGGCATATCATACGTAATTGTTTTTAGAATGTTTGTTATTTGTTTGATAGGCATATCATATATGATACTTGGTCTGCTCATATTGGCATAACATATAGTGATTGTTGATATTGTTTGTTAGATATATCATATGTGATTGTTCTAGTATTTTGTAAATATCATTTACATATTTGCTTAGAAAGATGACACTGCAACAAATGAAACTGAAACACCGGGTGGTACAAGGGATTGAAAACCACTGGTAGATGCTGATCTTATACCAAAAAAGGGAAGGTTATACGAGTCGCTACAAAAAGGAATCCATGTGTATGCTGCTTATGCTGATAAAGGAGGGTTTGATATAAGAAAATCAACTCAAAGAAAGTTAAAAGGTGGATTTATTAAAGAGAAATACGTTGTTTGTAGTAAAGTTGGAGTTCCCACAAACATTAAAATAGACACTTTGGATCCTGAAAATAGTGGCAAAACAGTTAGGAACACAAACCTACAAAATACTAGATGCAAAGCACATATTAGGTTTACTTCAATTACGGGCTCAACAAAGTATAGAGTTGGTGATTTTGTCGATGAACATAATCATTTGTTGGTTCCTAGTGAGTATAGGCATCTAACAAAGAAACAAAGGCAGTTAAAATATTATGAACAACTTTTGATCCTGAAATCCTCTTTTGCAAACATTGGGGGAACAAAGGCTCATCACTATTATAGTAATTTGAAAGGTTCTATAAAAAATGTATACGGGACGGCTCTAGACTTTAAAAACTTTAAGAGAGACATCAAATGTTTCATAGGGGAAAGTGATGCTCAGATGCTCATAAACAAAATGGAAAATAGGAAAAAAAAAATACGTACCAAAGTTCTCCTTTGAATATGTTGTTGAAGATGCGAAGTTTTCGTCAATGTTTTGGGCAGATGAAGTTGCAAAACGTAACTTTCAAGAATTTGGAGACATAATTTCTTTTGATGCAACTTATCGAACAAACAAATTAGTATTCTTTTTCCATTAGTAAAATATATCACATATGATGTGCTTGTATTATTATAGATTGAAATTGACAGAAAATGCTTTCTTATTAACACTGACTGTTTTATATATCATATATGATATTTGGTCTTATTGTAGCGGTAAACAGATAGTTCTGGAATTTATAAGTATCTATTTCATACATGATATACATATCACATATGATATTTGAATCACTTTTGTATATACTAACTTGAATTTTATTTCAATCATCTTCTAGGTATAACATGATGTTTATCCCATTCACTGGGATTGATAATCACATAAAGTATGTGACAATTGTTGCGGGGATGTTTAAAAATGAAACCTCGGAATCTTACATTTGGCTACTTAAGTCATTTATGAAGGCATTTGGGAAAGAGCCAATTATGGTGGTAACGGGCCAAGATTCGTCAATGAAGAAAGCAATTGCTGCTGTTTTCCCAAACTCTACACACCGTCTCTGCATGTGGCACATTACACAGAAATTACCAGCAAAGGTATGTAATAGGTAAATAATATAGGAATGTAATATAGGTATATCCCGTGTGGTAGTTATATGAAATATATGATATGCATATCATATATGTTAGGCATATCCTATATGATATGTACATCATATATGATATGCCTATCATATATGATAGGTATATCATATATGATTTGTCTATCATATGATAGGTATAACCCATGGGATAAGCATATAATATATTAAATATGATAGGTATATCATGTATGATATGCCTATCATATTTAATATATGATATACTTATACATGTAATATGTATATCATATATGATAGGTTCAAAAAACAGAACTTAACAAAAGTGTATTTCTAATATAATTGCAGATTCTACCAGAAATTCTTGATTCTGAAACAGACTCAACAAAATTGTATGGAATATGTACATTGAACCAATTGAATTTGAGGAGAAGTGTACGAAGTTGATTTGTTCTTGAAATCATCTTCAATGCCTTTCCACTAGAGCTTCCATCCTCCTTTCCATTCTTCACAACAGCACCAGTCAGCTTCTTTTGTTCATCTTTAATTTGATAGTTGTTTCTTTGATAATTGTTGTTGTTGTTCATCCTTCTTGGTGCCCTTCACTCCCTAGCAAAATGTCCATAATCTTCACAGTTGAAGCACTTTACTTTGAACTTATCAAATCCCATCTTATCACTAGTCTCCTTTCTGAAATTATTTCTTCCAGTATTCTTGAAGAACCTGTTAGCTCTATGATATCGCATATTTATATAGTTATATATATGCGATAATCCGTCATTTTTCATAGTAAACATGATAGATAGGATAGGATTTTGCATTTAATTGTGTGGAAAAGTGTTTTTGTCCATTTTACAGGTTCACATGACCGGGAAGTGGAAATGGTGGAAGAAACGAGTTTAAACGACGAGAAATGATGAAATTCAGAAGTTAGAACGACGCCCTGGATCAGTTAGGACGACGCAGTAAGAATTTCGGACGACGCCCTGGATAAGGTAGGACGACGCAGTAAGAATCTGTCGATCACTGTAATACACAAAAGCCTTAAACCGTAGCTTCCACATCATAAAGTCTGACCCGGGTAAGAATTTCGGAGGTCTACCACCGAAACCTCTCTCGTTATCATAGTTCACTACTGGAGCATTCATAGCAATTGCAGACATGATGATTGATTTTAACTCAGATGAACACACTTTAATTCGGATGAACTAAATAATACCAAATTGATGCTAATTCAACCAAATTTGCTGAAAACTTATCAATTAATCCTTATCAACACTCGCTAGCACACATAATTACTTAATATTGATGATTACACTAAAATACCTCAATAATGACTTTTACCGCCAAATTTCAAACTTATGAAAAATTGAATGATCGTTGATCTTAATACTCTAATCCTTATAAATTTTGCAAACACTTCGAATGTAGCTTCAAATTGTTCTGATAAACAAGTTGAATCAAATTTGATTTGATTTCCAGCTAGAGCTACCACTTGTCAGGTCTGATCAATCCTCAAAGCTAAAACACTCTATGTAAGGAATCAATTAACAAGTCGCGGAATAACAAGATATTGATTAAACTATTGGAATTGGAACAAGAAATTCAACAGATTAAAGTTAGTATTTTCAAAGCCTTAAATGGCGGGAAAGTTTGTTACAGAGATATTGTTTCAACAAATCACCCTTTCTGAACTCCTCTCACCACTATTTATAGGCTAAGCTAACTATCTATTACATTATAAACCCTTATGGTTATTTTAAAACACTTCGGGTGAACTAATTAAACATCAGTTAACTTTAGTTCGGGTGAACTTGAACTTAACCCTGGTGAAGATTTAGTTCACCCGACCTAAAGGTCTTCTTGATATTCTATTCTAAGATTTAGTTTGAGTGATGAACAATGTTCACCCGAACTAAATAACTAACAATATACAATGTGATTAAGATATTTGGAAGCTTCAACATCAATCCTATATGCTCCAACAAACTCAACTCTAGTCTTCTTTCTTTTATTTTGCTCTTCCAAAAGACCGTCAAGAATAGCATCAAATTTATTAATTTCACTATGGGAATCTCGTCGATTTTCAAGAAACTTGTTGATTTTTGACCGAACAGACCACATCGTTAACAAAGTGATTTTTTTAACTGCATCACTATTAGGACATCTCAATTCAATTTCGTTATTTCCAAGCTTGTATGTTGCTTTCATTGTCCACCTTGGTAATATATAATGGCTTGGGATTTGATGTGTAAAATCTAGTCTTAACTTTATCCTACTATTTCACGTAATTACACACTTATAGGCAGTGGACCTATTCGTATGTAATATAGTTTAAAAGCAAGTAAAGGTTCGTTCGCAGGGACTAATTTGGTTTTTGGATTTTCGAATTAATAATACTGATTTGGTTGGGGTTTTTGTAACAAAAGATTGATTTAAAAGTGATTTGTAAAAAGGTGATTGTAAAAATCAAGTGAGAAAAAGTAATCAAGATTAATCAAATATAAGAGAAAATACACTTGTTTGACACTTCACTTATTTTCTATTTAAGTTTACGAAATTGATTGAATATAAAACTTCTAAGATATAACAAAAGTCCTCTCGAATCTTTTATTAACTTTAACTATCTCTAATTATAATGTTCCTCTCGAATACAGTTATAATTATTAACAATTAAGCAATAAGTAACAAGCCGGTTTTTAGTGATTTAATCTTATAGAGTTTCCTCTCGAATAACTCCTCTAAATATTAAGTCCTTCCGAATCTTAACAATTAGACTCACTCATTTAAGTTTAATTATTTAAGTTGATATTATTAGGTCCTCTCGAATCCTAACAATTTTAAACCAATTAAAGACCGATTGATTATTTCGTATAAATTATTTAACCTATCTAGATTCCTCTCGAATACCTAGAATGTTGATTAATTAACTTATATATAAACAACTTTTTAATAATATTTTAAAACTTAGACAAATAAGGATTAGCGATTAAACACAAAAACCTAAACAATCAATAACGCAAAAGTAAACTTCAAATAAGATCCATAATCAAACAAATGTAAAAGTAGTTTAGCTACTCATTATCGAGTTCAAAACTAACCTAATAATAAGAGAAAACATACTGGAAATTAAAGTCTTAAAAAGGAAAAGAGAAACAAACTAAAAGATTGCAAACATGTCGTGACCGACGTTGAACGAAAACGCCTTCCTAGCTCGAAACCTTGCCTCCAAACTCGAACTCCAGCTCTAAGACTTGAATAATATTGATTGATGATTTTTCTGGCTGGAATGGCTCGGTATTTATAGGCAAAAATCAAGAGGAAAACGTATTCGACTCGAACTCGAAAAGTGCTTAAACTGGCCAATGCGCCGTTGACATGGGCTAGGACGACGCAACGTGTGAAATTTCGATTACTGCGTCGTTGTGATGTCTTTGTGCGTCGTTTTCCTCGCTGCTTGCATGACTGCGACGTTGTAATGTACATGTGCGACGTCCTGGACGCTGAAATCACTATTTTTTTTTATCGTTTGAACTCGTTTCTTGTGACAACCGTCAAAAATTCAGGTGATTCTCAGTTAATTTATCGGTTCGAATCTCCAATTACTCTTTTATAGTGTTCATAATTCTCTAGCTCGTACATGTTGTGTCCTTATTTTGTCGGAACCAGTGTCGGAATAACTCCCAGAATCGAATTATATAAGCCCTAATACCAAGA
The DNA here is from genome assembly GCA_910822075.1 of Senecio squalidus. Classification (NCBI taxonomy): domain Eukaryota; kingdom Viridiplantae; phylum Streptophyta; class Magnoliopsida; order Asterales; family Asteraceae; genus Senecio; species Senecio squalidus. Next base: position 14,518,664 of record CAJVGC010000592.1, read on the forward strand.
AAACACCTAATGAACTTTCCTAAGTTCATAACGTATCATAATTAAGAACTTTCAGTTAACGAAAAGGTCCAATGAAGCAAAACGTAAAAACGAAAAATCAGAAAAACACTGAAAATGGCCCAGTGCGCCGCACCAAGCAGTCAGTGCGACGCACTGGTTGGCAGATTTAAAAATTTTCAAGTTTTTATTACTTGTCTCGTTTTTATAATCCACCACCCAATCAATCTCGGGTTTTAACACTCAATTACTGCCAAAACACTGTCCCACGACCCCCCCATTATTACCCTCTACCCTTTTCTTTTTCATTTTCATTTTACATAATCAAAAACACACACACACACACTAACTTTTATCTCATCCTCCCCATTTTTCTCTCAAAGACCACCCCAAATCCAGTGAGTTCCAGCCACAAAATCCACCCAAATCAACCATCAAAATCGTTCATTAACCAAAGCAAACAAGGAGGAGCAAAAGTATTTTCGGTTTCAAGCATTTTCATCACTTTTGGAGCTCTCAACCCTTCAAAAACATCATCCATCCACTTTCATCCGGTAGAAACCTTAATCTTACCTTTATTTACTGTTTTTACAAGTTGCATGTAAGATCTAAACCATAAAAACAAGTTTTTATGAAGATTCATAACACATATTATACAAAAACGGGTTTTTATTAAAACAACACTCTAGATCTATGTTTTTGTGAATAAAGTTATGTACAAACTGTAAAAATGATGTTTTATGAAGTATCTACTGTTTGCATGTCGAAATCCTTGGGTAACAAATCGTTTTGGACAAGAAAAACACAAAAACGGGAAAAGACAATAGGGAGGTGCGCCGCACCCCTGCTCAGTGCGGCGCACCGGGCTGCTGTCTTCCCGAAAAATCGTCGTTTTAGTCGTTGGAAACTTGTGTACACATTCTGGATTTTTGTTAATAACGTTATGGGACTGAAATGACTAAATTAATAACATTGATAACTTGTATGAAACTCTTTGGACTATATGGACTTGTTTAATAAATTATTATGTGCATATATGTGTTTTGTGAGCGGGAAATGACTTTAGGTTTTGGACATGAAATTTGGGCGCGGAAGCGCTGCCCAAATTTCGTTAGAAAACTCAAATCATTTCAGCAACCTAAACATGTCTATCATAATAATAATAACATTAACTATAGACTTTCGAACTAAATATAACGTTAACCGCTTCGGACCATTTTTGGAACAATATTAAACTTAACACTTGAAGTTAAATAACAATTGTCTATTATATCATTTAAAGTAACACAATGAGATAATAACTTTTGGACAACCTTGGTATCCTTAGGCATTCCGTGATTCCCGGCTCTTATTTCCGACCGAATTCCGAGTTCTCTTTTCTCCGCAAACCGTGAGTTACAACCCCACTTTGTTTTACTTCTGTACTTTTAAACATTATTTGGGGGAAACATAAGATCATATGCTTTGTAACTTTGAAACTATTTGCGAATTGTTGAAACATTTGGAAACTTGGTACTTTTGAAACCTTACTGAAACTTTTGAAACTTGAAACATTTTAAACTTATGAAACTCGTAAACTTTGGAAACTTGTACGAAACCTTATTGAAACTCTTATGAAACTTTGAACTTTGGGAAACTTGGAAACTTGTGAACTATTATGCGTATATGTGTTGATACCTTAGCCGGTTAACTAAATTTAGGATACTTGTTAGCGACAAATCCTTGATGAAAATGTAAACCCGTAAGAACTTACTGCTACTTTTGGAAACTTTGTTCATTTGCCCCGTTTTGGTTCAGGAACTTTACTACACTATTAGCAATAGCCGTTAGTCATATGGGTATCGATACTTAGGAGCGGTCACTCCTTACTCAGGGTTAGCGACCCAAGTACATATTACTAAGATTCCGTTAGCAACTTATTGAAATATTTTTGGGCTAGATCAGGACCACACAATCGGTTTAGTGTATACTTACTATTTATATTATGCCAAGTGATTGATACGAGTTACTATTTAGTTAAACACATACTCCCTACGCATACACCTTTTTAGCGCTTGGATTCCGCTGTAACTTTATTTATACGAGTTTTATTTATTTTACTTGCGTGTGTACAAACCTTTTACTATTCACATATATGTTCTAACGTCGCTCCGTTCCTTGTACTTGACGTTACTATTTCATGTACTTACTATTTTTGGAAACTTTATCGAAACTCTAAACTGTAACTCACTCACTACTTTATGTAGTTGATACTTTATCTTATGTTTCAGGAAATTAATGTAAGTGTGTGGAATGCATGGCAAGGAAGGGTCATTATGGTTACGTGAGGCACAAAGTGGGAAAAGACTTTTCTAATTTTGGGAATCCTATTTTGAAACATTGTACTTGTACTTTATTTAAAACTTATGAACTGCTTAGTTGTTGAAACTTGAACTATTTTATTTTTATTGAAATGACTTGAATCGTTTATATTTGCTTATGACCGTGTAATGATATTCCAGCTCTCACATTCCATGTTTCCGCTTTAGTGGGGTGTGACATTTCTTCCACCATTTCCACTTCCCGAACATTTAAACCTGTAAAATGGAAAAAAAAAACACTTTTCCACACAATTAAATGCAAAAATCATATCCTATCCATCGTGTTTACTATGAAATGTGACCGAATATCGCATATGAATAACTATATAAATATGCGATATCAAATCCCCTAAACTTACCCTTTTGCTTGCCCTCAAGCAAAAACAGTTAAAATAATTATCAAAGCCAAAAATTAACATAACCAAACACCTCACGATTTTTATGGGAAGTAAAATCACACAAACTCTCAAACTAATCTAAAAGGGTGTCTAACGTATTCTGTAGAATCGCTCAACTGATCAGTCATGGTGAATATTCTATCATAGGCTTGATAACGTATCAAATCTCCACCACTAGAGTCTAGGTACAACTAAACGGGGACTTTTATTCGGGTTATAATTTACGGGTAAAGGCATGTGAAAATATATAATGGAGTGTAAATGGGTTAAAATAAAAATAATACAAAACTTAGATTAAATCCGAACTAATAAACTCTCTAACGAACTGGACTGCTCAATTTTCTCAACTTTACTTTTTTTTCTCCGAATATACAATTATCGTATATAATACAAGACTTAATATACACTATTTCTTTTAAATTCTACAACTATTTTTTTTTCGTTTTTCTTCTTTTTTCGATTTTTTTTTCTTTTTCACTTCACTTTTTTTTTCTTCAGCCTAGTACACGCCTCACAATATAATATTTCTCGTGGTAAGTACACATGCTCAAAAGGCTAACTTTATTTTTTTTTCCTAACTATTTTCCAAATACAAAATAATACAAGGTAATAATATATATTTTTATGCCTCAATAAACTCTAAACTTCACTTCATAAACAATAGCAATCAAAAAACTAAGTTCGGATCTAATTTAAAAAGAAACGAAAATACAGCGAGTGTACAAAATATATAGTAGTGTTTAGAAACGAAAAAGTTTAGCCGCAAATTGGTTTACTAGAGTTTCTAACACTGAAAATAAGTGTTACAAGGGTTAGGCGGAAAATATATAAAAAGAAACGAAAAAAGCTAATCAAATGGGTTAATCCTAATTGCCTCTATCATTGTACCAAATCACACTAAGTTACCCTAATGTAATTTCTCATCTGTGGTCTCGAAATGTATAACAGTGTCAAGTTCTAAAGTCATCACCATCGGCACACTCAAAGAAATGAAAAAGTAGCATTAAAATTAAATGCTTTCGAAGGCTCAAATTCTCACTATTTTTCTGAGTAGGATATAAAATGCGTCTGGTTATGCATAAAGTTTAAGGTATTACCGACTAGACATGTTATATTTGTGACAACCGTCTTATTTCCGGTGAAAACCACATTCTCTATCTTTGATTTAACTATGAATTGACCTCATCGTTACTTTCTTCTTAACCTTGTGTGTGTCGGAATCGAAATCGGAATCACAAAGGAATCCTAATACCAAGTAAATACTTAGTGAACTTGTCTAAGTTCCTATCTAAAATAACCGGAAACTTTCAACTAACGAAAACGCTTAACAAAGGAACGAACGAAAAACGAACAAAGCTGAAACAGGCCCCAAATGCGCCGCCTGTTGCCCCAATGCGCCGCATTCGGGGCCAGTTCAGCAATGTTTGTGTTTTTATAAAAATTAACTAAACGGACCCAAAACATAAACCAACGTTTTGGCCCAGGTTTTTAGTGTCCAAAACCTCTTTTAAAGTCCAGAAACATCACCTACAACACACACAAACATAACACAATTCACACACACACACCTAAACACAAACACTCTCATTATTCACTCTCTCTCTCAATTTAAACACTCCCAACAAAAACACTCTCAAACTCTTTTCATTTGCAGAGCTATTTCACCCATATCACAGTGAAAATCACCACAATAATCACACATAAATCGTTCATAAACAAAAGGGGGAAAAGGAGCATTCATCTATTTGGGTTAAAAGTCGATTTCTAGCTTTTTGGGTCAAAAATCACCAAGGATTCACTTCCACCATCTTCAAATCATCATCCATTTGGTAAAACTCTTTTAAATCTTATGTTTTTACAACATATATTCGTTGCATGTGCAATCTAACAACTAAAAACAAGCTTTCATGATGATTTATGACCATTTATATACAAAAACGGGTTTTATAAAATGGATGTTTAGATCCATGAATTTGTGGTTAAAAACTCAATATAAACTGTAAAACATTAAGTAATGCGGCGCATTCCTAGTGAATGCGGCGCTTGGATTTGTGGTTAAAAACTCAATATAAACTGTAAAACATTAAGTAATGCGGCGCATTCCTAGTGAATGCGGCGCATTCCAAGGTCAGACCTGCAGAAAATTTGTATTTTCGGTATAAGACGCGATCTTGAGCTTATTTCTTCAAACCGAGTTAAATAATCAATAATGAGCTTAAATTGCATAAAAAGGGACTATTTGAACATGTTTATATAACATTTTGTTTGGTGTAAATATATAAACTTTGGTTATAAAAATTGTTAAGCGGGAAAGTGTTAAATTGGACTTAATGATTTTGGCGCGGAAGCGCTGCCCGATTTTCGGTAGACCAAAAACCAACACTTGTAATAAAAGCATTTCGTTGTCTAACAAAGTTATAAACATTAGTACTTATTAAATCTTGGTATTTCCTTAGGAGTTCCGTGATTCCTACCCATTTCGACCCGTTCCGACCGCTCTATCTCTATTGTGCTATCCTTCGCAAACAGTGAGTTACATCCCCACTCTTTTACTGTTTTTATACTTCTTTTGGGGGAAACATGAGAACGAACTGTTTTACGAAATTACGAAACGATTTATGAAACTTATATGCGTATGCTTTCAATTGCCACACTCGGCACTATTGTAAACTAAACGATTGATTGCATGTCCTCTTACAATCAATAGGCCTTATACGCATATATGTATTTACATTTTCAAATGGACGCTCGGTATACACTTGAACTTATGATCAATCTTACGTCCTATAAATGCCATGATTTTTCCATCCCGATCGTCTCTTGATAAGAACATAGCTAGACGTAAGTGTCTACCATGAAAATAGTGCCCGGACTCTTTACACACTATTAGCTTTGGTAAGCCGCTTGTGTATGGATACTGAAACTTAGTTTATGACTATCCCTTGTTCGACGTTAACCTAAGTACACATTATTCGACCGTCTCTCGGAGTTCAACTAAGTACACATTATTCGACCGTCTCTCAGAGTTCAACTAAGTACACATTATTCGACCGTCTCTCAGAGTTCAACTAAGTACACGATATTCGACCGTCTCTCGGAGTTCAACTAAGTACACGATATTCGACCGTCTCTCGGAGTTCACCTAAGTACACATTATCAACTCGTTCAACATCTCGTATGACAATACGAGAGAAGGACCTCTCGGTCAACACGTACAACATCTCGTATGATAATACGAGAGAAGGACCTCTCGGTCAACTCGTTCAACATCTCGTATGATAATACGAGAGAAGGACCTCTCGGTCAACTCGTTCAACATCTCGTATGATAATACGAGAGAAGGACCTCTCGGTCAACTCGTTCAACATCTCGTATGATAATGCGAGAGAAGGACCTCACGGTCAATACGTACAACATCTCGTATGATAATACGAGAGAAGGATCTCACGGCCAAGTCGTTCATCTACTCGATTTCCGCGCGGGGAAACTGGCTAAGTGAGAATACTTAGCTTCATACTTTATCAAGAGGACGATGTTCAGTTCACAATCAATATTCTCTTTTTACGCAAACTTCTATACAAGTGTTGATATACTTACCAAAACTCTTTACAAAGTATTGTTATACTTAACTTAAACCTTTTTAGTCGAGGACTAGAAAGCTGTAACTCACTCACGACTTTTTGTAGTTGACACTTTTTCTCATGTTTTCAGGAAACGAAATGTAAGGACTAGAAGTGCATAGCCATCGGACGGGTCAGGCAAGTCACGTGAACCATGAATCGGGAGAAGACCCTGTCTATTATTTTGGGAATGTTGTTCAAATGTTTGCTTATGTAGCTTGTTGTACTGAAATGCTAAACACTTGGTTATTTTTAACTTGTAAACGTTTGACTATTTAATTATAATGACTTGAAAATCGTTTGTGATTTATTATATCTCGTGTTATGATATCTTTGCTCTTCACATCTCGTGTTTCCGCTTTAGCGGGGTGTGACAATATTTTTTTGGTTTTTTCAATTTTTAGATTTTTTTTGTATTTTTTCTATTTTCTGACTCAAAAACTGTACAAAATAACAGAATGCAAACTCAATGGAAACTAAGCAAAGTGTCAAAAAATAAAATTTAGAATTTCTCGATGACCCCCAAACTTAAATAACACATTGTCCCTAATGTGTTAACGACTAAAAACTAAGGGAAATTAAATGAAGGATTTAAGCAAAAACAATTGAAAATCGGGTAGCGGTGGTGTGTTCCGTGGTCGCCGCTGCTGTTGTTATGTGGATGGTGTGTGTGTGCAGTGTGAAAAAGAAAGAAAAATATAACCTGATTAAAATTGGCGTTGCGTCGTTCTGTTTGACCTCTGCGTCGTCCTGGTGAGGACGTCGCACACAAGAGACTGTGCGGCGTCCAGACTGCTGTATCTTTTTTTTTTTTTTTTTTTTTTTTTTTTTTCGTTGGTTTTTTTGGTACCTATCTAAATAAAACTACAAAGTAAAAAGTTAAAAATTCCTAAAATAAGAAAAGAAAAGATAACGAAATTAAAATAAGCTAGAAAAATGGAAAGAACAAACCCGAGTTGCCTCCCGAGAAGCGCTAATTTTTCGACCGAGTCGTTAGCTTGACTCGATATGCCTCGTGATCAGGTGTTGATGGTATAAAAACCATCCTCGATCATCATTCCATTTTCATCGTCCTCCTCGTGGTATAATTTGACTCGCTGTCCTGAGACGATGAATGAATCTTCTTTCTCTTTCCATAGCTCGACATATCCTAAGGCAAATGCTCGTTTTACGGTGTACAACCCTGTCCACTTTGATCGTAATTTTGGAGCCTTGAATTTGTACTTCGACTGAAACAGAAGCACTTTATCTCCCTCCTTGAATTCTTTACGACGAATTTTTCGGTCGTAGATTTCCTTTGTTCTTTCCTTGTAAAGTCGGGAACTTTCGTAGGCCTGTGACCGTAACTCGTCCATTTCGTGAAGCTGTAAGAACCGTATATCTCCCGCTAAATCCATGTCAATGTTGCAGTTCTTCAAAGCCCAGTATGACTAATGTTCGATTTCGACCGGAAGGTGGCATGTTTTCCCGTAGAGTAGTCGATACGGGGTGGTGCCAATTGGCGTTTTGTACGCTGTCCTGAATGCCCACAGTGCGTCTTCTACCTTTCTCGACCATATGTTGGGATTATTGTTGACTGTCTTTTCCAAAATCCGCTTGATTGATGGTTTGTATTTTCCACTTGGCCGCTCGTTTGAGGATGATATGAAGTAGCAAACCGGTGATTGACTCCATATCTCTTCAAAACTTTTGCTAGCTGAGCATTTGCGAAGTGGCTTCCTCGATCGCTGATTAATGCCTTTGGCACTCCAAACCTGCAAAACAAATTTTTAAGAAAATCAACAACCACGTTAGCGTTGTTAGTAGGTAATGCCTTAGCTTCAACCCATTTAGAAACATAATCCACATCAACTAAAATATAAACATTTCTATTTGAAGGTTTGAAAGGTCCCATGAAGTCGATTCCCCAAATATCAAAAACCTCACAAACTTGGATCCCTTGTTGTGGCATTTCGTCCCGCTTCGTGATGTTTCCCTGGCGTTGACATGCGTCACAGGTGCTCACGAGTGTATAGGCCTCCTTGAAGATTGTTGGCCAGTAGAAACCTGCATCAAAAACCTTTTTTACAGTTACCGTCGGTCCATAGTGCCCTCTGGTGGGTCCATGATGGCATTCGTCCAGAATCCTCCTTGTTTCTCCTCCGTATACCATTCCATCAGCACACCTACGAAACAAGTACGGTGCGTCACAGTAGTAGTATTTAGCATCCGCGATCAATTTCTTTTTCTGTTGATAGGTCAGGCTTTTGTTGACAATCTTTCCGGCTAGATGCAGGCCAACATTTCCCCTGGAAACGCGTCATCTATCTCCCTTCCTTCAACTCCCCCAAACTTGGGTTCTCCAATCTGCTCAAATGATCTGCTGCTACATTTTCAGCTCCTTTCTTTTCCTTGATCTCGATGTCAAATTCCTGCAACAATAAAATCCAACGAATTAATCTAGGTTTAGCATCTAATTTAGAAAATAAGAATTTTAAAGCAGAATGATCCGTGAAAACTGTCACAGCCCGCTAAAGCGGAAACACGGAAGTGTGAAGAGCAAAGATATCATCACACGAGTTATAATAAAAACATACGGTTTCAAGTCATTACGAAATCATTAAAAGTTTACAGTTTAAAGATAACCAAGTATTGAAAAGTACATCACGACATAACATAATAATTGTTTGATAAAATTCCCAAAAACATATTCAAAATAGGTCTTCTCCCGATTCCTGACTTCACGTAACATTCCAGACCCATCCACATAATGCACTTCGTATCTTACATTTGATTTCCTGAAAACAAGAGATAAAGTGTCAACTACAATAAAGTAGTGAGTGAGTTACAGTTTTCTAGTCTTCGACTAAAAAGGTTTTGAGCTAAGTATATCTATACTTAGTAGTTTCTAAAAGTTGAGTAAGACTTAAAGAATAGTTCGAACCAAAACAGTTGAATATATGATAGATGCGGAGGTCGTATAACTCTATACGCGCATAAAAAGTAAACTATGATTGAATTCATGTATAACGACTACTTGGCATAATATAACTTAAGTGTTCACACTAAACCGATTAACCAACCGTGATGCCCCTTACCCCGACTACTACGGGGAGTCATTTCTGATCGAGTAATATGTACTTAAGTTGCCGCCTAAGCAAGGAACAGTTATTCCTAAGTATCGATACCCATAATTACTAAACGGCTTAACAAAGCTAATAGTGTGTGGTGAAAAATTAGGCACTGATGTTATTTTTAAACTAGTAGTAGTCACTTAGGGTAGTCATATTCCTCAAGAGTCATGGTAGTTATACGATCAATCAAAGTACATATGAGTGCCGAGAATGGCATTAAATGAGTTTAATATAGTTTTGAACCAAGAGCCGAATAAAGGTGGCGAACCGTTAGTTTATCAAAAATGTTCAATGGAGTTCATGAAGTTCATTTAAATCTCTTGTTTCCCCCCAAAAGATAATTGAAAACAGTAATTAAGTGGGGATGTAACTCACGTGAAAATGAGGCGGTGAAAAGATAGCTCGGATGGAGGTGAGGTCGGTTCTAACGAAAATCCGGCAGAGCTTCCGCGCTAAATAAAGAATGTCCAAAATAACAAATCACTTTCCCGCTTTAACAAACTGAATTCAAATATGTGAAATGAATCTAATGAACCACAAGACTTACGCTAGAGCGAGAGAATGGTACTAGGAGTGTGCGTGGAGTGACCGGAATAGGAATCGGAATCGCGTGAACCTAAATTATACCGAATATGAAACTGTCAGATTCTGTTGTTGTAATATTTTAAAAAATAACATAAAAAATCACACTCTGGAATACGAAGTCCATAGGAACTGGATTCGTCTCAATCCGACAGTTTTTGAAGGAGTTAGAGTCGTTTACGTATTTAACCGCGTTTTTAACCGTAAAACAGTAAATAATAGTATTAATTCCAAAAATTCCAGTAAAATCTGTAAAATCATATTTTGGTAGGTTCTAGACTATATCCAATTTTTGTAAGCTAATAAATTCGTTTGGTATGTTTTCTCGAAATTCAAGATTAAATCAGATTAAATACTGTAAAAATCATAATAAATCGAAAAATAGGAGTTAGGTTCCCAATTTTTGACAGTAAGCTACATTTTACAGTTTATATCTTTGGTCAAAATTTCGTAATTTTTACATGCATGCAACAGATTCTGTCGATTTCTTCGGTTAGAGTCATAAATCGAAATCTTAAGTTGAAAAACATAACTTAGTTTATTTTAAATGAAAATCCCAGATTTTCCATCTTATAAACTCCATTTTTACCAATAAAACTTGCATGCAATGGAGTTTTTGATATGTTATCATCATTTTATTTATAAAACATGTATAGGTTTGATGATTTATGTATAATCTTGAGTAAGTATGAAAAATAAGTTCAAGAACAAGATTTTTTACCTTTTAGATGGTGAAATGATGGTGATGAAAGTATGAAAATATCCTTGAATTACTTAGATTATGCTTTTAGAGGGTTTGTTTTTGAAAGAATATGTGTTTATATGTGAGAATTGAGAGAGAGTATGAGGTTATGTGTGTGTTGAGTTTGTGTAAATGAAAGGAACAAAGGGGGTAATACCCATGAACAAAATCTGGATTCAAGGAGTGTTTGACACTTGTTTTTACAAGTATTGGTCTATATGGTCGGTTTGGACTAGCAACAACCAAAAATTTGAATTCCTGCGCTGAGTTGCGCCGCAACTGATTCTGTTGCTCCGCAACTGGCTGATTTTCTGACTTTTTTCGTTTTTGTTTAGTTTTCTTTGTTAAGTGTTTCGTTAGTTGAAAGTTTCCGGTTTTTTAGATAGGAACTTAGACAAGTTCACTAAGTATTTTCTTGGTATTAGGATTCATTTTGTGATTCCGATTCGATTCCGACGTACACGAGTTTACGAGACAAGTAACGACAAGGTTAATACCAAAGTTAAGTTTAAAGGTAGAGAGTGCGGTTTTCACCTGAACTAGGACGGTTGTCACATTCTCCCCGGGTTTGAAAAGAATTTCGTCCCGAAATTTAGTTCGCCTCATCGGAGGAAAGATCTTTGAATAGGTGTGGATACTTCTGACGAATCTGGTTCTTCACGTTCCCATTGAATTCGTGACCTCGTCGGGAATTCCACCGAACCTTGACAATAGGGATACGACTTTGC
>CAJVGC010000592.1:14530303-14680607 GCA_910822075.1 Senecio squalidus
ACCTCGATACGAATATTTGATACTTGCTATAACTAACTTTATGTGTTACGTGGTTACGTAGAGATAACTCTTTAAGCTAAGCTCGATGTAACTCACACAAAACTTTTAACGTAGGTTTACGTTACTTAAACATAAAACGCGTGTGTCTCGGAATCGGAAGTCGGAAATCGAATCAATAATCGAATCATAATACCATGAAAACATATAATGAACTTGCCTAAGTTCATTACATAATAATTGCATGCTCTAAACAACGTAACATTAAACGATAACGTAAAACAAAACCGAGTCACGACCAGCCTTCCACTGCGCCGCACTAGAGCCACCGCGACGCGGTGGAGGTGGTGCAGACTCACAAGTTTTGCTTTTGATGAGTCATTTGTGCATGTAATAATATCCCAACACCTGTCCCTAACGTTTCTAAAGCTTAGAAGGTCCAGGATTTTAGTCATTGTAAACATGCTAGGGTCCCTTTTGTGTTCATTTCAAACACCCCAACTTAAACACACACATTTACACACACACACACATTCATTTTCCAAGTTAACTCTCTCAAACTCCCACAAGTTCTAGCAACTTTACAAGCAAAAACATTTCTAAAATACCATAACAAACACCATAAAATCGTTTACAATCAAGAAGGAAGCAAGTAAATTCACTTGGGTCAAGGAAAAAACGGGTTTCTAACATTTTTGGGGCTAAAAACACCAAGGGAACACTTCAATCTCTTCCAAATCATCATCCTTCGGTATAACTCTTTTAAATCTTCTGTTTATACAAGTTTAACTCATTGCATGTATAATCAATCAACTAAAAACAAGTTTTTATGAAGATTTTATAACAACTTATATACAAAAACGGATTTTATATAAAGCTATGTTAAATCCTTGTTGCTATGGGATGAAAATAAACTAAACTTATATTATAAAAGGTTTTACTATTTTTAGCCATTGCATGTCGAAATCTAACTTAAAATAACGAATCTCATAAAAAAACGATTTGTTGGTAAATGAACTGTGTCGCGACTGCGCCACGGTGCCTCCACCGCGAGGCAGTCATGGTGAACATAGTACCGCGCCACGGTGCCCCCACCGCGAGGCGGTCGTGGTAAATCCATGACCGCGGCGCAGTGCCTCCACCGCGAGGCGGTCGTGTTGCAGACTTGTTACAAAACCTTATTTAAACCATTATTGAGCGTAACTTTAAACTTGTCGTTTTAAGATTATATAAAACTGAAGTTCACAAACTATAACCTGTAATAGGGTAACTTATTCAACATATAATCCCTATCTTGTTTTTATAAGTTAAAGATTATTGTGATGACGTTTGTAAGCGGGAAAAGTGTTAAAAATAGGATTTAGAAACTATAGCGCGGAAGCGCTGCCCGATTTTAGTAAAACCAAATACAGCACTTTATAACATAAGCATTTCGTTGACTAACGATGGTATAAACTAATAAATAATATTACTTACGCCAAACTTGTTATAAAATAGGATTCCGGTGATTCCGAGCACCTTCGAGCAATTCCGAGCACGCTAGAAATCTTCGCAAACAGTGAGTTACAAACCCCTACTTTTAAATGCTTTTAAACATACTTTTGGGGTGAAATGCGAGTCTTAGGCTTAAACACCACTTTTAAGCTGAAACAAACTTTGAACGCTTAACGAAACGATCTGATACTTGAATACTATTACGAAACGATTTGATAGCTGAATACTATTACTAAACGATTTGATACTTGAGTACTTTTACGAAACGACTTGATAGTTGAATACTATTACAAAACGATTTGATACTTGAAAACTATTACGATACGCTTTATTAATTGAATACTATTTCGAAACTATATTTTGCCGGCATTGTTGATGATTTTGCCAACAATGCCGAGGAAACAAACAACTATTTTGCCAGCATCGTTGATGGATTTGCCAACGATGTTGAGGATACAAACACTAAATTGCCAATGACTTGGCATCGATCGACATGTTGCGGACGTTGTTCAACATGGTCGTGAGATGCTACGAAAATCCCATGCACTCCTACATAACTAGTTGCTATTAATCTCTGGGAGAGGACCGATAGGATTTACGGATAGCGCTATTAGGGTAGTTGCAAGACCCTCACCACAACGACAACAACAGATGGTGCATAATATTCTAGTGGGTAATTAATAGGCTTAGCAACGCAACGATACGATCATTGGGCAATACATAGGATTGTCACATAGTCGCGCTATGTGGTCAATGCCTACGAAAACGAATACTAAACTTTACGCATGGTTATGCGACTACTTTTTGAATACTATACTTTCGCATGCTTATGCGACAACTACATGAATGCTATATTCTTTTACGCATTGCTATGCGCCGAAACTTGATTGCTTATACTTTACGCATTGCTATGCGTCAACGCTTTGATTACTTAAAACTTTGTAGCTCACTAACTACGTCTCCCGTAGTTAACACTTGACTCGTATTTTCAGGTTACGATTAAGCTTGCCGATGACTTCAAGAATGGGAAAGGGTTCGGGTGGCTTGGCTATGAACACTTATCTTGTATTTTGGATATGTAAACGATGTTTTAAACACTTGTACACCTTTGAGGTTATGTTTCTTTTAATACAACTTGGTGTGGAATTATAAACTTGTGTATCGAATGCTATTGCTCTTCACATTCCGTGTTTCCGCTTTAGCGGGGTGTGACATCTTGCAAACACACTATTAACCTTATTAAGCCGTCTAGTAATTATGGGTATCGATACTTAGGAAATAACCGTTCCTTGCTTAGGCGGCAGCTTAAGTACATATTACTCGATCATACATGACTCCCCGTAAGTAGTCGGAGTAAGGGGCCTCACGGTTGGAAATTCGGTTTAGTGTGAATACTTAAGTTATATTATGCCAAGTAGTCGTTATACATGATTTCAATCAATAGTTTACTTATCTTGCGCGTATATGGATATACGATCTCCGCAACTATCTTTTGAACAACTTTTGTGGATCGAACTATCTTTTGAACAACTTTTGTGGATCGAACTATATTTTGAACAACTTCTGTGGATCGAACTATCTTTTGAACAACTTTTGTGGATCGAACTATCTTTTGAACAACTTTTGTGGATCGAATTAAGGTTATTTTGTTATTTTTATGGAAATTGGGGCTGTAAGATTTACTGTTTGATATTGTTTTTTGCTATTGTTTGTTGAATCGAGTGCTGTAAGATTTACTGTTTGCTGTTTGTTCACGTATTTCAATTTCTAAACCATATTCATGTGCATTTTGTGTTTTGATGTGTAATTTGAATTTTATTGCAGCACTGATTTTTTGGAAATTATATTTTTGGTGCATAACAGAAGGTTTATAGCGTAATATTTTTTGAAATTAGGGCTTTGCAATTTACTTTGCTGCTGTTTTTCTTGATCTTTGGTCCAATCAATCTTTGAAAATTTTGTAAAACATACAATATAGTTTACTTTCTTAAAATACTATGGTATTTTCTATACAATATATTTTAAAAAATTGTAAATATCACCGTTATTAACCATTTTTTATTTCTTTTAAATATTACATATAATATAGTTTACTTTCTTAAAATACTATGGTATTTTCTATACAATATCTTTTAAAAAAATGTAAATATCACCGTTATTAACCATTTTTTATTTCTTTTAAATATTGCATTATAATAGATAGTTCACTTTCTTAAAATATTTTAATTTAATATAATTTAAATTGATTTGCATTATTAATATATGGTAATATATATATGTATTTTTGCTAATTTTTTGCAGAATATATTTTCACACCATATTTTTAGAAAATATAAAGATCATCATATTAATTAGACGATTTTGTTTAGATTTATTTCAAACCTACTTCACTATAAATACAATAAACCAATTCTCTTTCAACGTACCAAAAAAACATTCTATTCTCTCTGTGTTTTCTTTTCTTATAGTTATTAAAAAATGTCGACTTCAAATGTTGATGAGGTTTTGATTAACACTCTTTCTGAGATTGATGGTATCAAGGAAGGGTTGACAATTAAGGTCAAAGTGATCGTTCTCTGGAAGCAATGTTTTCGTAATAATCCTAAACAGGTTTCGAGCCTAGACATGATACTTATGGATGAAGATGTATGTTTATATTTGATCGTTATTAAATTAATTTTTCAAGATAACTGTCATTGTATTACTTAACACTAATCTTTATTACATGCAGGGAAATAAAATACAGGCAAGTGTGAAGAAAACGTTGCTATCGGACTTTGAATCTCTGCTTGAAGAAGGATGTATCAGAGTTATCAGTAACTTTGGGGTTGCCTCCAATAGTGGAGAGTATCTGCTGGTTAGTCATCCATGTAAACTAACTTTTTCCAAGTCAACAAACATCAAGGTTGCAAGGGGGTTGATGAAGATGGATATAAATTTCCATCATTTTTTGATTTGCTTCAAAAAAATATTGATACTCATGTTGCCTTCGGTAAATCCTTTTTTTTTTTGTTTAAAATTTGTCACACCCCGCTAAAGCGGAAACACGGAAGTGTGAAGAGCAAAGATATCATTACACGAGTTATAATAAAAACATACGGTTTCAAGTCATTAATAAGCAAATAAGAGTTTACAGTTTAAGATAACCAAGTATTGAAAAGTACATCACGACATAACATAATAAATTGTTTGATAAAAATTCCCAAAAGCATGTTCAAAATAGGTCTTCTCCCGATTCATGACTTCACGTGACGTATCATGACCCATCCAAGTAATGCATTCCGTGACTTACACTTGATTTCCTGAAAACAAGAGATAAAGTGTCAACTACAATAAAGTAGTGAGTGAGTTACAGTTTTCTAGTCCTCGACTAAAAAGGTTTTGAGCTAAGTATATCTATACTTAGTAGTTTCTAAAAGTTGAGTAAGACTTAAAGAATAGTTCGAACCAAAACAGTTGAAGAATGATAGCTGCGGAGGTCGTATAACTCTATACGCGCATAAAAAGTAAACTATGATTGATTACATGTATAACGACTACTTGGCATAATAGCTTAAGTGTTCACACTAAACCGATTAACCAACCGTGATGCCTCTTACCCCGACTACTACGGGGAGTCATTTCTGATCGAGTAATATGTACTTAAGTCGCCACTTAAGTAAGGAACGGTCATTTCCTAAGTATCGATACCCATAATTACTAAACGGCTTAACAAAGCTAATAGTGTGAGGTGAAAATTAGGCACTGAATTTATTTTAAAACTAGTAGTTGTCACTTAGAGTAGCTATATTCCTCAAGAGTCATGGTAGTTATACGATCAATCAAAGTACATATGAGTGCCGAGAATGGCATTATATAAGTTTAATATAGTTTTGAATCAAGAGCCGAATAAAGGTGGCGAACCATTAGTTTATCAAAAATGTTAAATAGAGTTCATGAAAGTTCATTTAAATCTCTTGTTTCCCCCAAAAGATAATTGAAAACAGTAATTAAGTGGGGATGTAACTCACGTGAAAATGAGGCGGTGAAAAGATAGCTCGGATGGAGGTGAGTCGGTTCTAACGAAAATCCGGCAGAGCTTCCGCGCTAAATAAGGAATGTCCAAAATAACAAATCACTTTCCCGCTTTACAAACTGAATTCAAATATGTGAAATGAATCTAATGAACCACAAGACTTACGCTAGAGCGAGAGAATGGTACTAGGAGTGTGCGTGGAGTGACCGGAATAGGAATCGGAATCGCGTGAACCTAAATTATGCCGAATATGAAACTGTCAGATTCTGTTGTTGTAATATTTTATAAAAATAACATAAAAATCACATTCTGGAATACGAAGTCATAGGAACTGGATTCGTCTCAATCCGACAGTTTTTGAAGGAGTTAGAGTCGTTTACGTATTTAACGCGTTTTTAACCGTAAAAACAGTAAATAATAGTATATTAATTCCAAAAATTCCAGTAAAATCTGTAAAATCATATTTTGATAGGTTCTAGACTATATCCAATTTTTGTAAGCTAATAAATTCGTTTGGTATGTTTTCTCGAAAATCAAGATTAAATCAGATTAAATACTGTAAAATTCATAATAAATCGAAAAATAGGAGTTAGGTTCCCAATTTTTGACAGTAAGCTACATTTTACAGTTTATATCTTTGGTCAAAATTTCGTAATTTTTACATGCATGCAACAGATTCTGTCGATTTCTTCGGTTAGAGTCATAAATCGAAATCTTAAGTTGAAAAACATAACTTTAGTTTATTTTAATGAAATTTCCAGATTTTCCATTTTATAAACTTCCATTTTTACCAATAAAACTTGCATGCAATGGACTTTTTGATATGCTTTCATCATTTTAGTTATATAACATATATAGATTTGGTGATTTATGTAAAAACTTGAGTAATTATGAAAAAGAGTTCAAGAACAAGATTTTTACCTTTGAGATGATGAAATGATGGTGATGGATGTATGAAAATGACCTTGAATTAGTGATATTATGTCTTAGAAAGATTGTTTTTGAAAGAGTTGTGTGTGAGTTTGTATGTGAGTGTTGAGAGAAAATGAGGGTGAGTGTGTGTTTTGATCTTGTGCAAATGAAAGTGACAAAGGGGAGTTGATACCAAGGCAATATTCTGGAGTAGAGGGGTGTTTGACACCTGTTTTTACAGGTGTTGGTCGTTTAGGTCGGTTGTGGATGAGTCACCAAGCACTAGCAACAACCAAAAATTTGAAATCTGGGACCCTCTTGCGCCGCAACACTTTCTCTTGCGCCGCAACACTTTCTCTTGCGCCGCAAGAGGCAGATTTTCAGATATTTTCGTTTTTGTTTAGTTCTCTTTGTTAAGTGTTTCGCTAGTTGAAAGTTTCCGGTTATTTTAGATAGGAACTTAGGCAAGTTCACTAAGTATATTCTTGGTATTAGGATTCATTTAAGTGATTCCAATTTCGATTCCGACGTACACGAGTTTACGAGACAAGTAACGACAAGGTTAATACAAAGTTAAGTTTAAAGGTAGAGAGTGCGGTTTTCACCTGAACTAGGACGGTTGTCACATTCTCCCCGGGTTGAAAAGAATTTCGTCCCGAAATTTAGTTCGCCACATCGGAGGAAAGATCTTTGAACAGGTGTGGATACTTCTGACGAATCTGGTCTTCACGTTCCCATGTGAATTCGTGACCTCGTCGGGAATTCCACCGAACCTTGACAATAGGGATACGACTTTGCTTGAGTTGTTTGACCTCTCGGTCTACAACCTCAAGCGGTTCCTCGATGAAGTTAAGCTTGTTGTCGATCTGGACCTCGTCCAGTGGAATGACAATGGTCTCGTCCGATAAGCACTTTTTCAAGTGCGAGACATGGAAGACGTTGTGGACATTGGAAAGAGCTTGCGGAAGTTGAAGTCGATACGCCACTGGGCCGATACGCTCAATTACCTCGAAGGGGCCTGTGTACCTCGGGCTTAACTTACCGCGTTTCCCGAAACGGACTACCCCTTTCCATGGCGATATTTTCAGGAGTACTCTATCGCCCACCTGGAATTCTAGGGGTTTCCTTCGGTTATCGGCATAGCTCTTCTGCCGAGTACGAGAGGTTTTCAATCTTTCTCGAATGGTCGTGATTTTGTCAATGGTCTCCTGGACGATGTCGAGCCTTGTTAGTTGTCGATCGCCAGCTTCTAGCCAACAAAGCGGCGACCGGCACTTGCGTCCGTATAAGGCCTCGAATGGGGCACACTTGATGCTGGCATGGTAGCTATTATTATAGGAAAACTCGACTAATGGCAAGTGAGCGTCCCAACTTCCTCCGAAGTCAACTACACACGCTCTCAGCATGTCCTCAAGTGTCTGAATCGTCCTTTCACTCTGACCATCGGTCTGAGGGTGGTAAGCAGTGCTGAGGTCTAGTCGCGTCCCGAGCGATTTTTGAAGAGCATTCCAAAACCGGGACGTGAATCGACTATCCCTATCAGAGATAATGGAGAGAGGCGTTCCGTGACGAGAGACGATCTCGTTAATGTAGATCTGTGCGAACTTCTCCATTGAATGGTTCTCTCTTACCGGCAGAAAGTGTGCGGACTTAGTCAATCGATCCACAATCACCCAGATTGTGTCATTCCCCCTTGCCGTACGAGGCAATTTAGTAATGAAGTCCATGGAGATCTGCTCCCACTTCCACATGGGGATCTCCGGCTGTTGCAATAGCCCAGATGGTTTCTGATATTCTGCCTTGACCTTCGAGCAAGTAAGGCACTTAGCCACATACAAGGCTATGTCTTTCTTCATGCCCGGCCACCAATAGTATTCCCGTAGATCCTTATACAGCTTGTCGGATCCCGGATGAATAGAGTATCGGGATCGGTGGCCCTCGTCCAAGATGAGCTTGCGAAGGTCCTCGGCTCTAGGAATCCATGCTCGATTCTTGAAGTAGTGGATTCCGTCCGGTTTAAGCTCAAATTCCTGTTCATGATTGTGCAGGGTTTCGCCCTTAAGGTTCTCGGGTTTCAATGCTTCCTGCTGAGCTTTAGAAATTTGTGATTGGAGGTTAGTTTGAATCTGGATTCCCAATGCTCTAACTCGAGATGGTTTAGCCCTTTCCTTACGACTCAGGGCGTCAGCTACTACGTTTGCCTTACCCGGGTGGTATTTGATCTCGCAATCGTAGTCGCTTAGAAGCTCGATCCATCTCCGCTGCCTCATGTTGAGCATTTTCTGTTCAAGAATATGTTGAAGGCTTTTGTGATCTGTGAACACCGTGCACTTAGTGCCGTACAAGTAATGCCTCCAAATTTTTAGTGCAAACACGACAGCTCCCAGCTCTAAGTCGTGTGTTGTATAATTCTGTTCGTGAACCTTCAACTGCCTCGATGCGTATGCGATGACCTTTTCCTTTTGCATGAGGACACACCCAAGTCCTTGATGAGACGCATCGCAAAACACTACAAAATTATCCGTACCCTCCGGTGGGACAGAATCGGTGCGTGGCACAGTTCATACTTCAGTTTCTGGAAGGATTCATCCTGTTGTTCTCCCCAGGTGAAGTCCTTATCCTTCTGAGTGAGTTCGGTCAGTGGTTTAGCGATTTTCGAGAAATTTTTAATGAACCTCCGATAATAGCCCGCCAATCCTAAGAACTGTCGGATTTCGGTGGGAGTCGTGGGGGCTTGCCATTTCTCAATCGCTTCGATCTTTGCTGGATCGACATGAATTCCCTCTTGGTTGATTACATGGCCAAGGAAGTGTACTTCTCGGAGCCAGAATTCGCACTTCGAGAATTTGGCGTACAATTTCTGATCCTTGAGGAGTTCGAGGACAAGTTTCAGATGTTTCGCGTGGTCCTCCTTGTTCCGTGAGTAGATGAGGATGTCATCTATGAATACGATTACGAATTTGTCTAGGTATGGTCGACACACCCTGTTCATCAGATCCATGAACACTGCTGGTGCGTTGGTCAGACCAAATGGCATGACGAATGTCCGTATCGGGTTCTGAAAGCGGTTTTTGGGATATCGTTCTCACTGACTCGAACCTGATGATAACCCGAGCGGAGGTCGATCTTAGAAAAGTAAGTTGCACCCTGCAACTGGTCGAACAGATCATCGATCCTCGGAAGTGGGTATCGGTTCTTGACGGTCAGTTTGTTCAGTTCTCGGTAATCGATGCACATTCGGAAGGATCCGTCTTTCTTTTTGACAAAGAGGATTGGGGCTCCCCAGGGGGACGAGCTCGGACGAATAAGACCATGATCCAAGAGTTCCTGTAGCTGTTTCGATAGCTCTTGCATTTCGGTGGGGCTAGACGGTACGGTGTCTTGGCAACGGGTGCTGCGCCAGGAACTAGGTCTATTCGGAATTCCACTTGTCGATGTGGGGGTAACCCAGGTAGATCCTCAGGAAAGACTTCTGGATGATCCTTGACTACGGGGATATCTTGTACTCGTTTTTCCTTAGGCTTACGCTCGATGACATGCGCTAGGAACGCATCAAAATCCTTTTTGAGGTACTTGTGCATTTTAACGCTGGAGACGATGCGAAGTCGTTGACCCGGTTTGTCGCCTTGCACGACAAGGGTTTCGCCGTCTGGTAGCGGGATACGAATGAGTTTGTCGAAGCAGACGATCTCGGCCCGGAACCGAGATAACCAGTCCATTCCGACTATGATGTCAAAGCTCTTCAGCTCTATCGGAATTAAATCAATGGGAAACGTCTTATCAGCTAGGCATATAGAACATCCTACGATTACATCCTTAGCCTCAAATTCCTGACCGTTGGCATACTCTACGGTGAAGCTATCCTTAAGAATCTTAGATCCTAAATTAATGAAGGGTCTAAATTCTAAGGATACGAAGCTTCTTTCTGCTCCAGAATCGAACAATACAGATGCATAGTGATTGTTTACAGAAAACGTACCGTTCACCGCATTCGGGTCCTGCCGAGCCTCCTCGGCTGTAAGTGCGAAAGCACGTCCACGACCCTGTCCACCCTGATTTGGTTGGGCATTCTGAAGTTTGGGACAGGCATTACGGAAGTGTTGATCGCTTCCACACTCGAAGCACACCGGCTTCTGACCCTGGTTTGCAGCTTTCTCTGAACAGTACTTGGAGTAGTGCCCCACCTTCTGGCACTTAGAACACACTGGGCAGTTCCCGTGGTGATGGAAGTTGCACTTATTGCACTTGGGGTTCGTCCCCGTGTAGCTTCGGTTTCCAGCTGGTGGTGGGGGTGGTGCAGCAGTTACCGCGTAGTTGCGGGTGGTTTTCTTTTTCTTGTTGTTTCTCCGGGGGTTTTGATCTGCCTTCCTTTTCTCTCCTTCCTCCTTCTTGGAGGGTGCTGCAGCGGTGAGGAGATCACTGGTGAGTCGGTACGCTAGGATGATTGCGCTCTGTAGGGTTTGAGGTTCAGCAGAGAGGACATTTCCCCGGATTTCGGGAACTAGACCAGAAACGTAACGGTCAATGCGGTTTTCCTCGGGGGTTACAAGTCTCGGAACCAGTCGGGCCAGTTCATGAAACCTGGTGGTGTACCCCTCGATGTCATTCCCGACCATCATGAGATTCCACAATTCCGCCTCAAGCTTCTTGATTTCTCCCTTAGGGCAGTATTCAGCAATCAAAAGGTTTTTGAATTGCTCCCAGGAGAGAGCATAGGCGGTGTCACGCCCTCTGGTCCGAACCACGTTGTTCCACCATGATAGAGCCTTCCCATGTAGTACGCATGAAGCGTACTCTACCTTGTCGGCCTCGGCACACTTGCTAATGTGCAAGACTGATTCGATGCTCTCGAACCAGGACACAAGTCCTACAGCTCCAGAGGTGCCGTGGAACTCTTTGGGCTTGCATGCCATGAAGCTTTTGTAAGTACAAGCGGGATGGTTTTGGTGCTGGTGTTGATTTTGGTTTTGGTTGTTGTTGTTGTTGTTCTGGTTCTGATTGTTGTTCTGATTCTGGTTGTTGTTCTGTTGTTGCTGTTGCTGTTGCTGGTGGTTGTTGACATTTGCGTTGATTCCCGCTGTGATCTGAGCGATCATGTTGGGCATCGCAGTATTCAACTGCTCAGCGACTTGTTCAGCAATGATACTGGCGTTAGTCCGGGGTGCCATAGTTCTACAACAGACAACAGACAACAGATTCAGTTTAGATCGCACGATTAGAGTATGATAAGAATATAATTCCATGTACAAGACAACAATTTCGCAAGAGTAATGAAATAGAACAGATAGAACACGCACGACAGAGATTCAAGAGATTCACACAATAAGATATGCACGCAAGAATTACAATCCAAAGATAAGTAAAGATTCACACGACAATAGCACAAATAGATAATAAGGTAGAATTTCCATTCATTAATAATATAGAGTTGAATACAAGGTTCAAAATGTGAATGAAATACAAGTACAATACATATGGAAATAAAATAGATATGGCTTTGAGTTGTGTACACTGGAAAATTACAACTCGAGCCTACAATACAATAAGTAAAAGAAGCTGTCTAGCGGCGCCAGCAATCACCGCCAATAGAGTCCCCATAATCAGACAAACTCCTACAAGACGTTGCACAGTCCGAGCCGTGGCCAGTGCCGTCTCGCGGTGTCGCAATGCCTGCTCCGCCAGCCGATGCGCGGCATCAGAAACCTCACAGAGGAGCAGCCCTTGTTGCTGGGCTTCCTCCGAAAGTCCCCTTACCTCGCGGTGGAGGTGCAGGAAAGCGGCGGGAGGGGGGGTAGCTGTGGAGTAGGTGGTGTCCTCTGCCTGGCTGCTTCAGCGTCGCGGGCACGCTGCATTTCCTCGCGCTCGAGCTGACGCTCCCACGAATAGTGGTCGAGCATGGAGGTGCGCGGTGCCTCGGGAGGTGGATGACCGAACGGGAGGTGTGATGGTGTGGGTCGGGATGATCCGGCCTGCTGAGCGGCCATCCTGTCAGGCAGTCGACCTGGGAGGACGACCTGCTTGCGTGCCGTAGTGACAACGCGAGGTCCACGCCTCTGGGGCGGTGCCTCAACAGGTGCCGGGGGTGCAGCTGGTAGCACAGTCCTCGGGCTGGAGGTACCCATGCTGCTGGAGTATGCCATAGAGCTCTCCTCAGTCGGGTCAGTCGTCTGATGACGCTGACTCTCGGATGCTGCGGGGTCCTCAGATGGTCCGGGGGAGGACGCTAGTCGTGAAAGTGAGCGGGACTGAGATCGTGAGTGCGATGACTGAGACATGTCGGATCTGCGAATAATACGTTACGTGAGTACAGGAATTAAGGAAAAATGTAAACGAAAATGCATGTATGGGTCAGTCACGTGAGAATCGGGAAGGAATAAGACCGGGAATTTTTCGACTCGAAAA
The DNA here is from genome assembly GCA_910822075.1 of Senecio squalidus. Classification (NCBI taxonomy): domain Eukaryota; kingdom Viridiplantae; phylum Streptophyta; class Magnoliopsida; order Asterales; family Asteraceae; genus Senecio; species Senecio squalidus. The sequence continues at coordinate 14,543,124 of CAJVGC010000592.1, forward strand.
CCGTTTGACAATAGCAATTACTTTCCGTTCTCGCAGAATTTATTTTGAACTAGGCATAGGTGATCAAGTTACGCCTAGTTAAAAGCAAACCGTGCGATTGCGGAATTAATCTACTAAAGTTTGAAAGCTCGTGAAATGATTTTTCTGAAAAGCCTTGGTTATAGTTTGGTTTCAAAAATTTTTGAAAAATTCTCAAAACCGTTTTCGCTATAACCAGTGCTCTGATACCAAGTCTGTCACACCCCGCTAAAGCGGAAACACGGAAGTGTGAAGAGCAAAGATATCATCACACGAGTTATAATAAAAACATACGGTTTCAAGTCATTACGAAATCATTAAAAGTTTACAGTTTAAAGATAACCAAGTATTGAAAAGTACATCACGACATAACATAATAATTGTTTGATAAAATTCCCAAAAACATATTCAAAATAGGTCTTCTCCCGATTCCTGACTTCACGTAACATTCCAGACCCATCCACATAATGCACTTCGTATCTTACATTTGATTTCCTGAAAACAAGAGATAAAGTGTCAACTACAATAAAGTAGTGAGTGAGTTACAGTTTTCTAGTCTTCGACTAAAAAGGTTTTGAGCTAAGTATATCTATACTTAGTAGTTTCTAAAAGTTGAGTAAGACTTAAAGAATAGTTCGAACCAAAACAGTTGAATATATGATAGATGCGGAGGTCGTATAACTCTATACGCGCATAAAAAGTAAACTATGATTGAATTCATGTATAACGACTACTTGGCATAATATAACTTAAGTGTTCACACTAAACCGATTAACCAACCGTGATGCCCCTTACCCCGACTACTACGGGGAGTCATTTCTGATCGAGTAATATGTACTTAAGCTGCCGCCTAAGCAAGGAACGGTTATTTCCTAAGTATCGATACCCATAATTACTAAACGGCTTAACAAAGCTAATAGTGTGTGGTGAAAAATTAGGCACTGATGTTATTTTTAAACTAGTAGTAGTCACTTAGGGTAGTCATATTCCTCAAGAGTCATGGTAGTTATACGATCAATCAAAGTACATATGAGTGCCGAGAATGGCATTAAATGAGTTTAATATAGTTTTGAACCAAGAGCCGAATAAAGGTGGCGAACCGTTAGTTTATCAAAAATGTTCAATGGAGTTCATGAAAGTTCATTTAAATCTCTTGTTTCCCCCAAAAGATAATTGAAAACAGTAATTAAGTGGGGATGTAACTCACGTGAAAATGAGGCGGTGAAAAGATAGCTCGGATGGAGGTGAGTCGGTTCTAACGAAAATCCGGCAGAGCTTCCGCGCTAAATAAAGAATGTCCAAAATAACAAATCACTTTCCCGCTTTACAAACTAAATTCAAATATGTGAAATGAATCTAATGAACCACAAGACTTACGCTAGAGCGAGAGAATGGTACTAGGAGTGTGCGTGGAGTGACCGGAATAGGAATCGGAATCGCGTGAACCTAAATTATACCGAATATGAAACTGTCAGATTCTGTTGTTGTAATATTTTAAAAAAATAACATAAAAATCACACTCTGGAATACGAAGTCATAGGAACTGGATTCGTCTCAATCCGACAGTTTTTGAAGGAGTTAGAGTCGTTTACGTATTTAACGCGTTTTTAACCGTAAAAACAGTAAATAATAGTATATTAATTCCAAAAATTCCAGTAAAATCTGTAAAATCATATTTTGATAGGTTCTAGACTATATCCAATTTTTGTAAGCTAATAAATTCGTTTGGTATGTTTTCTCGAAATTCAAGATTAAATCAGATTAAATACTGTAAACATCATAATAAATCGAAAAATAGGAGTTAGGTTCCCAATTTTTGACAGTAAGCTACATTTTACAGTTTATATCTTTGGTCAAAATTTCGTAATTTTTACATGCATGCAACAGATTCTGTCGATTTCTTCGGTTAGAGTCATAAATCGAAATCTTAAGTTGAAAAACATAACTTTAGTTTATTTTAATGAAAATCCCAGATTTTTCCATCTTATAAACTCCATTTTTACCAATAAAACTTGCATGCAATGGAGTTTTTGATATGTTATCATCATTTTATTTATAAAACATGTATAGGTTTGATGATTTATGTATAATCTTGAGTAAGTATGAAAAATAAGTTCAAGAACAAGATTTTTACCTTTTAGATGGTGAAATGATGGTGATGAAAGTATGACTTGAATTACTTAGATTATGCTTTTAGAGGGTTTGTTTTTGAAAGAATTATGTGTTTATATGTGAGAATTGAGAGAGAGTATGAGGTTATGTGTGTGTTTGAGTTTGTGTAAATGAAAGGAACAAAGGGGGTAATACCCATGAACAAAATCTGGATTCAAGGAGTGTTTGACACTTGTTTTTACAAGTATTGGTCTATATGGTCGGTTTGGTATGAGTCACTAAGCACTAGCAACAACCAAAAATTTGAATTCCTGCGCTGAGTTGCGCCGCAACTGATTCTGTTGCTCCGCAACTGGCTGATTTTCTGACTTTTTCGTTTTTGTTTAGTTTTCTTTGTTAAGTGTTTTGTTAGTTGAAAGTTTCCGGTTATTTTAGATAGGAACTTAGACAAGTTCACTAAGTATTTTCTTGGTATTAGGATTCATTTTGTGATTCCGATTCGATTCCGACGTACACGAGTTTACGAGACAAGTAACGACAAGGTTAATACAAAGTTAAGTTTAAAGGTAGAGAGTGCGGTTTTCACCTGAACTAGGACGGTTGTCACAAAAACAATGGTTTTGCTCAACACTAAGTATGAGCGGAATTTGTCAAAAGCAAATACTACAACCAAGAGTTCCTTTTCCATAGTGGTGTAATTCTGTTGGGCTTCGTTCAGTGTTTTGTTGGCAAAGTAGATAGGTCGAAAATGCTTGTCGATCCGTTGTCCCATAACAACTCCCACTGTGAAATTACTGGCATCACACATTAGTTCAAAGGGTTGAGACCAGTCTGGTGCTACCAAGATGGGTGTATTGGTGATCCTCTCCTTGAGTAACTCGAAAGCTTGTAAGCATTCCTCCGAGAAATTAAAAGCTACCTCCTTCTCTAATACTTTCTTCATAGGACGAGTAATCTTCGAGAAATATTTGATAAACCTTCGGTAGAATCCCACATGCCCCAAAAAGCTCCGAATTGCTTTCTCGTTCGTTGGTGGTGGTAGTTTGGCGATGACCTCGATCTTTGCTTTGTCTACCTCTATCCTAACTTTTGAGATTTTGTGTCGCAGTACAATTCCCTCTCAAACCATGAAGTGGCATTTCTCCCAGTTTAGGACCAAGTTTGCTTCCTCGCATCTTCCCAGTATCTGATCCAGATTCTTCAGGCATGCATCGAATGAATCTCCAAATACTGAAAAATCATCCATGAACACCTCCATTTTTTTCTCCACCAGGTCATGAAAAATGGCTAGCATACACCGTTGAAAAGTGGCTGGTGCGTTGCATAGACCAAATGGCATCCTCCGATAGGCGTATGTTCCGAACGGGCATGTGAAGGTGGTCTTTTCCTGATCTTCGGGAGAAATAGGTATCTGAAAGTACCCCGAGAATCCATCCAGGAAGTAGTAGAACTCATTCCCTGCTAGTCTTTCGATCATCTGGTCCATGAACGGTAGTGGAAAATGGTCCTTCCTGGTGGCTTCGTTTAGCTTGCGTTAGTCGATGCAAACTCTCCATCCTGTGACTGTTCTCGTTGCTACCAGCTCATTCTTGTCATTCATCACCACAGTCATACCTCCTTTCTTTGGAACACAGTGAATTGGGCTCACCCACGGACTATCTGAGATTGGGTAGATAATTCCTGCATCTAACAACTTAACAACTTCCTTTTTAACGACATCTGTCATATTCAGATTTAGCAGCCGTTGTCTTTGAACAACGGGTTTTATGTTATCAAGAAAATTAATTTTATGTTTGCAAAATTCGGGGCTAATTTCGGGTATGTCAGATATACGCCAAGCAAAGGCCTTTTTATGACCTTTAAGGACTGTCAATAATCGAGCTTTTCCGTCACACGAAAGTGATGACGAAATAACAACTGGTAATAAATTGGTACCTTCAAGAAAAGCATACTCTAAATGTACCGGTAGTTGCTTCAGCTCCAAGTCGGTAGGTGGTTCTTCAATTGAAGACTTTATCCTCATGCTCTGGTCCAGCTTCAGTTCCTCTTTGACTTCAATCTCCACTTCTTCGATCTTCTCATCCTTCAGTTCCTCCTCCAAGCTCGCTTCTATCTCGAGAATTTCCTGCCAATCTAAATCATCAAACACATCAATCCGAAAACAAGTTTCATCAGTGAAATAAGAATGGGTCATGGCTCTATCTAGTGTAAAGACAATTCTTTCTTCCCCAACCCCCAATGAAATTTGCCCATTTTTCACACGAATAATTGCGTCAGCTGTGTTTAGGAATGGTCGTCCAAGGATAAGTGGAACCGTGACATCTTCATCCATTTCTAGAATCACAAAATCAACAGGGAAGGTAAATTTTCCTACGTTTACTTACATGTTTTCAGCAATTCCTAACGGGTATTGAAACGATCAGTCGGCTAGGCGGATACTCATCCTAGTGGGTTTTAACACTCCTAGGGCAAGTTTAGCATATGGTGAATAAGGCATTAAGTTTATGCTAGCTCCTAAGTCCGCCAACGCACTGCAACTGTAAGTATTGCTGAAGTTACACTGGATCAGACAACTCCCTGGGTCATCCAACTTGGGTGGTATCGTGTTTTTCACCAAGGCTGAACATTCTGCGTTTAAGAACGCCGCTTGCTCCTCCGATGACTTTCCCTTATCCGTGACCAACTCCTTGATGAATTTAGCGTAGTTTGGCATTCCTGCAATCAAATCAACAAGAGGAACATTAATATTAACATATTTAATTATATCACAGAATTTACCGTACTGCTCCTTCATTTTCGCCTTTCTTAATCGTTGAGGATATGGGATACGTGGCTTATAAGCTTTGATTGGAACTTCCTCCACTAGTTCAGGTATTTTAGCCTTGGATTGAACTGGTGGGGCCTCGTCCTCATCGTCCTCGATCTCGAAATCATCTACAACTGGTTCTGTAGTGGAAGGTGGCGTCCTGTCTGACAGTTTCTCTCCGGTTTCTTCTTGATCTCTTCTGTTAGCATATCCCGAGCGTGTGGTAATTGTGTTCACGTGCTCGTCTCTGTGTTTTGGACATTGCGGAATTCCTTCGTTTCTTCCAGGAGGTTGATATTTCGGCTGGTTGTTGGAACTGTTTCCCTGGTTATGTGGTCGTGGATTCTGCTCTGTATTGCTCGGTAATAGGCCCGGTGGCCGGCTTGAGTTCCGCTCGTTCATCCTATCGAATCGTCTCTCCAAGTCTTGCATTGCTGCCTGCTGATTTCTCTGTCCTTGCTCGATGTGATCAATTAAAACTTTCAATTGATTACTGAGAGCGTCATTCTTCGAGTTTTGGGTGTGGATGAACAATTTCATAAGATCTTTTAGGCTTTGATCTTCATCTTCGTTCTTCGGTGGATCGTATCTTTGTCGTGGTGGGGATCGTGTATTGTTCATTTGCCATCCGTTGTCTCGATTGTCACCCCGGTTGTAGTTACCTCAACGGTTTTGCCAATTCGTTCCCCGATTAGGATAACCATACTGTGCGTAGTTGGCATCCTCCACTTGTCGATCACACTCACTAGCGTAGTGAGGTCCTCCGCATCCTTCACATCCATTCTTGATTAAGTGCATGTCTTTCTCTATCCTTCCCATGCGTTTATCAGTCATGTCCGCTAATGACTTGACTTCTTGAACGACAAAGGATATTTCGTGGCTACTCTCAGCTTGAGCAACATGGCCTCTATGTTTTCGACCTCGACCATCGTCTCGATATTCCCTTGATAGGCTTATGACTAGCTTGTCTTCCATTAAGTTGTATGCTTCATTAGTGGTCTTGTAAATAAAATCCCCTCCTCCGGCTAGATCCAATTCGTTTTGTGACTCCTTGGTTAATCCGTAAAAGAAAATTTCTATGATGATTTCCTTGCCCAGATCGTGACCATAACAACTTATCAGCATCTCTTTCAGTCTAGCCCATGCTTCAGTAGATGTCTCTCCATCTTCTTGTCGAAATCCTCTGATATCTCTAAGTAACTTCCTACCCAAGGTGGGTGGGAAAAACCGTTTGATAAAGGCTTCGCGCATTTGTGCCCATGTTGTTATTGAGTTTTCCTCTAGCTCTTCGAACCAAACCTTCGCATATCCGGTGAGAGACGAAGGGAATAACCTCAGCTTGACACTATCGCTCTTACCTTGACCGTATTTGAACATCTCACATAGCTCGTTGAATTTGGCTATGTGTTTATGCGGATCTGAATTGTATCTCCCATCGAAAGTATTGTCTTGGATCATCTTGAGATGGTGACCCTTGACAACTAAATCGTCACCCAAGTCTGGGGTGGTGATTGTCGACCCTCGGGTGGGTGGCACTACTACAGCTGCTACCCGTCGGTGCATTGGCATGTCCAAAGGATCCATAGCTGGTTGCGGTTCCGGTTTGTTTTCACAAATTAATTCTTCTACCTCTGATTTTGAAGTGCTTCCTCCTCCTTCTGAAGATGTGATATCCTCAAATTTGACTGGCGAGACTAGTCCAAAACCTGGTGGTGTCTGAACTAATAAGTTTCCTTTCCTCTTGCCTCGCTTCTTCGATACTCCTGGATTTGACTTTGGACTCGCGAACGGTAATCCCGAAGCCCTTGTGTTCATCCACTAGCTGAATACCTATAAAGATAGAAACAAGAAAAGCGTAAAACGTACCGGTGTAATGACAATTAAAAGTAACTCTCAAGTAAATAAATACTTAAAAGGATCGTATCACAAACTCGAAACAAAAACGAAAAATCAGTCCCCGACAGGGCGCCAAAAAGTTGATGTGTAAAATCTAGTCTTAACTTTATCCTACTATTTCACGTAATTACACACTTATAGGCAGTGGACCTTTTCGTATGTAATATAGTTTAAAAGCAAGTAAAGGTTCGTTCGCACGAACTAATTTGGTTTTTAGATTTTCGAATCAATACTGATTTGGTTGGGGTTTTTGTAACAAAAGATTGATTTAAAAGTGATTTGTAAAAAGGTGATTGTAAAAATCAAGTGAGAAAAAGTAATCAAGATTAATCAAATATAAGAAAAAATACACTTGTTTGACATTTCACTTATTTTCCATTTAAGTTTACGAAATTGATTGAATATAAAACTTCTAAGATATAACAAAAGTCCTCTCGAATCTTTTATTAATTTTAACTATCTCTAATTATAATGTTCCCTCGTATACAGTTATAATTATTAACAATTAAGCAATAAGTAACAAGCCGGTTTTTAGTGATTTAATCTTATAGAGTTTCCTCTCGAATAACTCCTCTAAATATTAAGTCCTTCCGAATCTTAACAATTAGACTCACTCATTGTGACAACCGTCTAAATTTCAGGTGATTCTCAGTTACTTAATCGGTTCAAATCTCTAGTTACTCCTTATCGTGTTCATATTGTTCGGGTTCATTTTATTGTGTCTTTTACGGTCGGAACTAATGTCGGAATCAAAATATAAATCCTAACACCAAATAAACAATACAAGAACTTGACTAAGTTCATAACGGAAACTAAAAAGATTCTAGTCCTTAACTAATTATAACGAAAAACTTAAAACATCAAAAAACTGGATTTTTCAAATCCAGCCGGCGGCTGAATATATTCAGTCGGCGGCTGAATTCCGCTGTCTAGCTGGACGATGACTCACTTTTGCATGCTTTTCGATTGGGCCAACCATTTTGGTTCGGGACTGGACATAATTTACTGCCATTTGAGGCTCCCAAGGCCAGTAAACACCCCTTTGGTTCATTCCTATTTTCAAATTCATTCAAACAAACACAAAAGACACACATCTCTACTTCTCTCTCAAACTCTCATCTTTTTCTCAAGAACACCCAAGCAAATACATAAACTTCCACCATAAAAACAGTCCATAAACATCAATAAATCAACCATATAATCAATCAAAAACGTTCTAAGAGTAAAGGGTATCAAAAGGAAAGGTTTAAATCGGGTTTCCAAGAAGATTTTGGAGCTACAAACTCATCCAAATCGTCTCTTTGTCTTTCTCTTCGGTAGAACTCTTTTACTTTACACTTTTTACTTAAATAATCGTTTGCATGTAAAATCTAAAACCTGGAAATATGTTTCTATAAGATCTAAAACGTTTTCTTGGTTAAAAACGAGTTTTTATGAAAGATCCATATTTTTAACATGTAAATCTAAAAGAAAACAGTGATTTTACTTTAAAAATATATATAATTTGATTATATCAGCTTGCATGTCGAATCTAACGGTTAAACGAGCTTAAAATCGGAAAATAAAGCAACCTTGAAACTGGCCGAAGGCTTTTGGCCGGCGGCTGAAGGATTCCAGCCGACGGCTAAAGTCCAGCCGGCGGCTGAATACCTCCAGCCGCCGCCTGAATGTTGCTGTTTGTCACTTTTATCGTTTTAAAGGCCGTAAACATAAAAATAAGCTAAAACGAAGTACCACAGATTATTTACCCTTGAAAAGCTACTGTTTTGAACAAAGGAATGGTTTGAAAATGCTTGAGTACTTAAAACTTATGTAGTATTGTTTAAATGGTTGTATTGTGTATTTTAAAGCGGGAAAGTGTTTACAAAATGGACATAATTTTTATAGCGCGGAAGCGCTGCCCAAATTTCACCGTAAATTACATTTCAAATTCAGAACTCAATAACTTCGAGACTTAATCACGTTAACTTTGAACTTGGACACTTTTGGACATAATTGCACTTATCGAACTATAAAACGTACACGAACACATAAACCTTATAAACTTTCCGTAATAATCTTTTTGGGACAGAATCTAAGTATAACACAAATGAGATTTAAAATGTTAAATTGGAACTTAACATAACTCAAATTATACTAATAAAACTTGTACAACTTTCCGTTGTTCTAGGTCGTTTGTGATTCCCGACGCGTTCCGCTTCCTTGTGCTAGTTCATACCTTTATCTCCGCAAACCGTGAGTTACAACCCCACTTGTTTTACTTTTTGTACATTTAAACATTATTTGGGGGAAGCATAAGATCACATGTTTTGTAACTTTTAACACTATTTGCAAATTATTGAAACAATTGGAAACTTGATACTTTTGGTACTTATTGAAACTCTGGAAACTTGAAACATTTTAACTTGTGAAACTCGTAACTTTGGAAACTTGTACGAAACTTTATTGAACTCTTATGAAACTTTGAACTTAGAAACTTTGAAACTTGGAAACTATTATGCGTATATGTGTTGATGCCTTAGCGGGTTAACTAAATTTAGGATACTTGTTAGCGACCAATCCTTGATGAAAATATAAACCCGTAAGAACTTACTTGTACTTTTGGAAACTTTGTTCAATTGCCCGTTTTGGTTCAGGAACTTTTATACACTATTAGCAACAGCCGTTAGTCATATGGGTATCGATACTTAGGAGCGGTCACTCCTTACTCAGGGTTAGCGACCCAAGTACATATTGCTAAGTTCAGATGTTCACTCAATTAAACATATTTTGGGCTAGATCAGGACCACACAATCGGTTTAGTGTATACTTACTATTTATATTATGCCAAGTGATTGATACGAGTTACTATTTAGTTAAACACATACTCCCTACGCATATACCCTTTTAGCGCCTGGATTCCGCTGCAACTTTAATTATACGAGTTTTATTTATTTAACTTACTTGTGTACGTTCAAACCTTTTACTATTCGTGTATGTTCTAACGTTGTTCCGTTCCTTTACTTACGACGTCACTATTTTCATGTACTTTCTATTTTTGGAAACTTTTCTCGAAACTCTAAACTGTAACTCACTCACTACTTTATGTAGTTGACACTTTATCTTATGTTTCAGGAAATTAAAGTAAGTGTACGGAATGCATGGCAAGGAGAGGTCGATATGGTTACGTGAGGCCTCAGTTGGGAAAAGACCTTTCTATTTTGGGAATTTATTTTGGAAACATGGTACTTGTACTTATTTAAAACTTATGAACTGCTTGGTTGTTGAAACTTGAACTATTTTATTTTAATTGAAATGACTTGAATCGTTTATATTTGCTTATGACCGTGTAATGATATTCCAGCTCTCACATTCCGTGTTTCCGCTTTAGCGGGGTGTGACAGACTTGGTATCAGAGCACAGGTTATAGTGAAAACGGTTTTAGAAATTTCTAAAAAGTTTTTGAAACCAAACTATAACCAAGGCTTTTCGGAAAATCATTATGGGTTCAAAACTTTAGAGAATTAATTTTGCGATTGCATGATTGTTTTTAACTACGCATGGCCTGATCACCCCTGCCTAGTTCAAAATGACTTATGCAAGGACGAAACGTAATTACTAAAGATAAACGGTTTTGAGTCGAAAATTCCCGGTCTTACTATTCCCAACCTCACGTGATCGACCCTTACCTGCATTCCTTACTTATTTTCCTTTAACATTATCTTGTTCATGTACTTACGAAACTTTTTACGTCGCAGATCCGTCATGTCTCAATCGTCACGTTCGCGATCTCCCTCACGATCTCAGTCACGATCCCAACCGAGAGCCGCGTCGTCTCATGAGCAATCCGAGGGCCATACCGCCTCGGAAAGTCTCCGACACCAGACCACGGACCCCACGGAGGATACCTCCATGGCTGTGTCCAGCAGCATCGGGTCAAGCCCGAGGTCGGTTTTACCACCTCCACCGGCCCCCGTTGCCGCGCCACCACAGCGCCGTGGACCGCGTGTCGTTACGACGGCACGTAAGCAGGTAATCCTTCCGGGACGGCTACCCGATAGGATGGCAGCGCAGCAGGACGGCCCGTCCAGGCCTGCGCCACCCCATTTCCCATTCGGGCACCCACCTCCCGAGGCTCCGCGCACCTCGATGCTGGATCACTACTCGTGGGAGCGTCAGCTCGAGCGAGAGGAGATGCAGCGGGCTCGAGACGCTGAGGCAGCCAGGCAGAGGATGCCGCCTACCCCACAGCTACCCCCTCCTGCCGCCTTCCTGCACCTCCACCGCGAGGTTAGGGGACTTTCAGAGGAAGCCCAGCAACAAGGGCTGCTCCTTTGCGAGGTCTCCGACGCCGCGCAGAGGTTGTCGGAACAAGCGTTGCGTCACCTCTCTGTGGTTCAGGCCACGGCCCGTACGGTGCAACGTTTGGTAGGAGTTTGCTTGGTCATGGGGACCTTGTTGGCGGTTATTGCTGCCAAGATGTTCTTCGAGAGACGCCGTTAGTTTATTTCTTTTATTATGTACTGTAGGCCGAGTTGTAATTTTCACATGTACACAGCTTCGCGCCATTTTCCTTATTTTTCTTATTGTATTGTACTGTACTTCTCTATTTTGAACCTTGTACGCAACTTATTATTAATGAATGAAGTTCCATTTATTATTATCTATTATTACCTTGTCTTGTGAATCTTGTACTGTGTTGAATCATTTTCTTACGTATGAATCCGTGTCGTGTGAATCTCTTGAAACTTGTCGTGCGTGTACTATCTGTTCTATTACCTTACTCTTGCGTGATTGTTAACTTGCTCATTGAATTAAGTTCTTATCATATCCTAATCGTGCGTTCTAAACTGAATCTGTTGTCTGTTGTAGAATCATGGCACCCTGTACCAACGCCGCAATCATCGCTGAGCAAGTGGCCGAACAGTTGCAGGAAGCGATGCCCAACATGATCGCCCAGATCACTGCGGGAATCAATGCTAACGTCAACAACCACCAGCAGCAACAGCAACAGCAACAGCAACAGCAACAGCAGCAACAGAACAACCACCAGAACCAACAGCAACCCCCAAACCCACCAGCCTGCACCTACAAAAGCTTCATGGCCTGCAAGCCTAAGGAGTTCCATGGCACATCTGGTGCCGTAGGCCTGGTATCGTGGTTTGAGAGCATCGAGTCGGTGCTGCACATCAGTGGATGTGCTGAAGCTATGAAAGTGCAGTACGCCTCCTGCGTGTTGCACGGGAAAGCACTGACTTGGTGGAACAATGTGGTCCGCAACAGGGGACGCGAGACCGCTAATGCTCTCACCTGGGAACAATTCAAGACCCTCCTGATTGAGGAGTACTGCCCCAAAGGGGAAATCAAGAAGCTCGAGGCCGAGCTCTGGGATCATCAGATGGTCGGAAACGACATCGAAGGGTACACTGCCCGATTCCACGAGTTGGCCCGACTGGTCCCAAGGTTAGTAACTCCCGAGGAAAGCAAGATCGACCTGTACATCTCTGGTCTTGTTCCTGAAATCAGGGGAATGGTTCTCACTAAGGAACCCCAGACCCTCCAGAGTGCCATTATCCTAGCTCACCGCCTCACGAGCGACCTACTCCCCGCTCCTACCTCATCCAAGAAGGAGTCGGGTGAGAAAAGGAAGTCTGACCAGACTCCAAGGCGGAGCGATAGGAACAAAAAGAAGAAGACCACCCGCAACCTTGCCATAGCAGCCGTAGCACCGCCACCGCCACCTCCACCAGCTGGGAATCGATACACGGGGACGAACCCCAAGTGCAACAAGTGCAATTTCCACCACCACGGTAACTGTCCCGTGTGTCTGAGGTGCCAGAAGGAAGGGCACTTTGCTAAGTACTGCCCGGACAAGTTGGCAGCTCCAGGTCCGAAGCCGGTGTGCTTCGAGTGCGGAAGTGACCAGCACCTCCGGAAGATTGCCCGAGACTCCGAAACGCCCAACCCAATCAAGGCGGGCGAGGTCGAGGACGTGCATTCGCACTCACAGCCTAGGAGGCTCGACAGGACCCAAATGCGGTGAACGGTACGTTCCCTGTTAATAATCATTATGCATCCGTTTTGTTCGATTCTGGTGCCGAAAGAAGCTTTGTGTCCTTAGAATTTAGACCCCTTATTAACTTAGGATCTAAGGTTCTTAAGGATAGCTTCACCATAGAGTACGCTAACGGTCAGGAGTTCGAAGCTAAGGATATAATCATAGGATGTTCCATATGCCTGTCCGATAAAACTTTCCCTATTGATTTAATCCCTATCGAGCTGAAAAGCTTTGATGTCATCGTCGGAATGGATTGGCTCTCTCGTTTCCGAGCCGAGATCGTCTGTTTTGACAAACTCATCCGCATTCCTCTTTCTGACACTGAAAATTTAGTTGTTCAAGGAGACAAACCCGGACGATCACTCCGTCTCGTGTCGTCCATAAAAATGCGTAAGTACCTCGAGAAGGACTGTGACGCATTTCTTGCTCACGTTGTTGAACGTAAACCCAAGGAGATCCGTATTCAAGATATCCCAGTAGTCAAGGATCACCCTGAAGTCTTTCCCGAAGATTTTCCTGGGCTACCTCCGCATCGACAAGTGGAATTCCGGATAGACCTCATTCCTGGTGCAGCACCGGTCGCTAGGACACCGTACCGTCTAGCCCCACCGGAGATGCAAGAGCTGTCTAAACAGCTTCAGGAACTCTTGGATCATGGTCTTATTCGTCCTAGCTCGTCCCCCTGGTGAGCCCCTATACTCTTCGTTAAAAAGAAAGACGGATCCTTTCGTATGTGCATCGACTACCGCGAACTGAACAAGCTGACCGTCAAGAACCGATACCCACTCCCGAGGATCGATGACCTTTTCGACCAGTTGCAGGGTGCAACTTATTTCTCGAAAATTGACCTCCGTTCGGGTTATCATCAGGTTCGTGTCAGTGGGACCGACATTCCAAAAACCGCTTTTCGTACCCATTACGGTCATTACGAATTCCTAGTCATGCCATTCGGTCTAACCAACGCACCAGCAGTGTTCATGGACTTAATGAACCGAGTGTGTAGACCTTACCTAGACAAATTCATGATCGTGTTCATTGATGACATTCTTATCTACTCGAGAAACAAGGAGGATCACGCGAAACACTTGAAACTCATTCTAGAACTCCTCCGAGAACAGAAACTGTACGCCAAATTCTCTAAGTGTGAATTCTGGCTCCGGGAAGTACATTTCCTTGGTCATGTGGTCAACCAAGATGGGATCCATGTGGATCCGGCTAAGATAGAAGCGATCGAGAAATGGCAAGCCCCGACGACTCCTACGGAAATTCGTCAATTCCTAGGGTTGGCCGGCTATTATCGAAGGTTCATCGAGAATTTCTCGAAGATCGCTAAGCCACTCACTGAGCTCACTCAGAAGGATAAGGATTTTGTTTGGGGTACGAAGCAAGAGGAATCCTTCCAGAAACTCAAGCACCAACTTTGTCACGCACCGATTTTGTCTTTACCAGAGGGTACGGATAACTTCGTAGTATTCTGCGATGCATCCCATCAAGGACTTGGGTGCGTTCTTATGCAGAAAGACAAAGTCATCGCCTACGCTTCGAGACAACTCAAGGTTCACGAACAGAACTACACTACTCACGACCTAGAACTGGAAGCAGTCGTTTTCGCACTAAAGATCTGGAGACATTACTTGTATGGGACGAAGTGCACGGTGTTCACGGATCACAAGAGTCTTCAACACATCCTAGACCAGAAGATGCTCAACATGAGGCAGAGGAGATGGATCGAACTGCTGAGTGACTACGATTGCGAGATCAAGTACCACCCGGGTAAAGCAAAGGTAGTAGCAGACGCCCTTAGTCGGAAGGAAAGGGTGAAACCATATCGGGTTAGAGCATTACGTATCCAGATTCAGATTAACCTTCAAACGCAAATCGCCGAGGTTCAGCGAGAAGCGTTGAAGCCCGAGAACCTAAAGGGAGAGACCTTGCACAATCATGAGAAGGAGTCCGAACGCAAATCCGACGGGATTCATTACTTCAAGGGCCGAGCATGGATTCCGAAGTCCGAGGATCTTCGAAAGCTAATTCTGGATGAAGGCCACCGTTCCCGATACTCCATCCACCCCGGTTAAGATAAGTTGTACAAGGATCTTAGAGAGTATTACCGGTGGCCGGACATGAAGAAAGATATCGCCTTGTACGTAGCCAAGTGTCTCACTTGCTCCAAGGTCAAGGCGGAATATCAGAAACCTTCAGGACTTCTGCAGCAACCGGAGATTCCTATGTGGAAGTGGGAGCAAATCTCCATGGATTTCATTACCAAGTTACCCCGGACGGCAAAGGGTAACGACACAATTTGGGTAATTGTGGACCGTTTGACTAAGTCTGCTCATTTCTTGCCAGTACGAGAAACCCACTCAATGGAGAAGTTCGCGCAAATCTACATCAACAAGATCATCTCTCGCCACGGGACACCTCTCTCCATCATTTCTGACAGGGATAGTCGGTTCACGTCTCGCTTTTGGAACGCGCTTCAGAAATCTCTCGGGACACGATTAGATCTTAGCACAGCTTACCACCCTCAGACCGATGGTCAAAGCGAAAGGACGATCCAAATGCTTGAGGATATGCTTAGAGCATGCGTAGTTGACTTTGGAGGAAATTGGGATACTCATCTTCCATTGGTCGAGTTTTCGTACAACAATAGCTACCACGCCAGCATTAAGTGTGCCCCGTTCGAGGCCTTATATGGACGTAAGTGCCGATCGCCGCTTTGTTGGCTAGAAGCCGGTGATCGACATCTCACAAGGCTCGACATTGTCCAAGAAACCATCGACAAGATCACCACCATCAGGGAGCGACTGAAGACGTCCCGTACTCGGCAGAAGAGCTACGCCGATAACCGAAGGAAACCCCTCGAGTTCCAGGTCGGCGATCGTGTGCTTCTTAAAGTATCGCCATGGAAAAGGGGTAATTCGCTTCGGGAAACGCGGTAAGCTAAGTCCAAGGTACACCAGACCGTTTGAAGTCATCGAACGTATTGGTCCAGTAGCGTATCGATTCCAACTCCCGCCAGTTCTTTCCAATGTTCATAATGTGTTCCATGTCTCGCACTTGAAAAAGTGCCTATCTGATGAGACCATCGTCATCCCGCTCGACGAGGTCAAGATCGACAACAAACTCAATTTCATAGAGGAGCCGCTTGAAGTTGTAGACCGAGAGGTCAAGCAACTCAGACAAAGCCGTGTTCTTATCGTCAAGGTTCGTTGGAACTCCCGACGTGGTCACGAATTCACATGGGAACGTGAAGACCAGATACGTCAAAAGTATCCTCACTTGTTCAAAGATACTTCTACCTGACTTGGATTCCGCTGCAACTTTATTTATACGAGTTTTATTTATTAACTTACTTGTGTACGTTCAAACCTTTTACTATTCACGTGTATGTTCTAACGTTGTTCCGATCTTTTTACTTATGACGTCACTATTTTCTTGTACTTTCTATTTTTGGAAACTTTTCTCGAAACTCTAAACTGTAACTCACTCACTACTTTATGTAGTTGACACTTTATCTTATGTTTCAGGAAATTAATGTAAGTGCATGGAATGCATGGCAAGGAAGGGTCATTATGGTTACGTGAGGCACTCATTGGGAAAAGACCTCTCTATTTTGGGAATTTTATTTTGGAAACATTGTACTTGTACTTATTTAAAACTTATGAACTGCTTGGTTGTTGAAACTTGAACTATTTTTATTTAATTGAAATGACTTGAATTGTTTATATTTTCTTATGACCGTGTAATGATATTCCAGCTCTCACATTCGTGTTTCCGCTATAGCGGGGTGTGACACTCATTTAAGTTTAATTATTTAAGTTGATATTATTAGGTTCTCTCGAATCCTAACAATTTTAAACCAATTAAAGACCGATTGATTATTTCGTATAAATTATTTAACCTATCTAGATTCCTCTCGAATACCTAGAATGTTGATTAATTAACTTATATATAAACAACTTTTTAATAATATTTTAAAACTTAGACAAATAAGGATTAACGATTAAACACAAAAACCTAAACAATCAATAACGCAAAAGTAAACTTCAAATAAGATCCATAATCAAACAAATGTAAAAGTAGTTTAGCTACTCATTATCGAGTTCAAAACAAAACTAATAATAAGAG
Organism: Senecio squalidus; assembly: GCA_910822075.1. Classification (NCBI taxonomy): domain Eukaryota; kingdom Viridiplantae; phylum Streptophyta; class Magnoliopsida; order Asterales; family Asteraceae; genus Senecio; species Senecio squalidus. The sequence continues at coordinate 14,560,124 of CAJVGC010000592.1, forward strand.
AAAACATACTGGAAAACAAAGTCTTAAAAAGGAAAAGAGAAACAAACTAAAAGATTGCAAACGCGTCGTGACCGACGTTGAACGAAAACGCCTTCCTAGCTCGAAACCTTGCCTCCAAACTCGAACTCCAGCTCTAAGACTTGAATAATATTGATTGATGATTTTTCTGGCTGGAATGGCTCGGTATTTATAGGCAAAAATCAAGAGGAAAACGTATTCGACTCGAACTCGAAAAGTGCTGAAACTGGACACTGCGCCGTTGATATGGGCTAGGACGGCGCAGCGTGTGAAATTTCGATTACTGCGTCGTTGTGATGTCTTTGTGAGTTGTTGTCCTCGCTGCTTGCATGACTGCGGCGTTGTAATGTACATGTGCGACGTCCTGGACGCTGAAATCACCATTTTTTATTGTTTGAACTCGTTTCTTCCACCATTTCCACTTCCCGAACATGTAAACCTGTAAAATGGAAAAAAACACTTTTCCACACAAATAAATGCAAAAAATCCTATCCTATCCATCGTGTTTACTATGAAATGTGACCGAATATCACATATAAATAACTATATAAATATGCGATATCAGGATTTCCGTTATTGACTTCCTCTTCATGATGTAGAGAATATGTTTACACAAGATACCATATGTTTTGAATTTCCCACATGAAAAACTAGCAAAATTATTCGAACCAACTTTATATTCAACAATTCTCCAATATTCTTTGCTCATTTTCAAGAACCCAACACGATATTTACCAAATAAGAATCTTTCTTTAAAGTTTCAGGGCCACAATCAAAGCTATCCTTCCACTCTTTCTTGAAGACATCATTAATATTTCGGGTATAACATTGTGATGCCATTGCCTCAATTGGGTGATCACCATGTAATGTTAGGCTTTGAGTTTAATGTTCTAAAATTTTGATCTTCATCGACACTCTTCGGGAACTAATAGCTTTGTCATGTGGTAGTACAAATTAATTTAACATTGTTTTAGAGTTCACAAAACCATCACAAAATGAATGCATACTCTCACTCCGTCCACTACTTGTCATACCGGCAAAAAAGATATGCCACAACTTATACATATTTCTTAACCAAGTATCATCTCCAATATGATATTTAACCTTAAATGTTTCCCATTTGGTTTCAAAATCTTCAAAATTTTGGCTTTTGACCCATCAACTGAATGTATCCTCGAAATCCTCGTATCGAGATCGAAATGACTGAAGATGCTCCAAAACATGTTTTTGAATGTGCCAACCACAATAACGATACCTAGTTTTGGGAAAAATCTTAGCAATGGCTTTACCCATTGCTAAATCTTGGTCTGTAATGATAGAAATTGGTAGAAATTCACGCATACATTTCAGAAAGTGCTTAAAAAACCATGTAAAAGTTGTTTCAGTCTATTTTCCAACAACGCGGCACCAAACAAAATTGACTAGTCATGGTGATTTACCCCAACAAAAAGGAGAGAATGGCAAACTTAATTTGTGTGTTTTATAAGTCGTGTAAAAAACAACTACGTCTCCAAACTGATAATAAGATGATCTTGATCTTCCATCTGCCCAAAATACACTTCGAAGTGTACCATCGGTATTTAGGTCCATTGCAAAATAAAATTCTTGATCTACTTCTCCCTTTTCTTGGAAATGCTTGATGATTTCATGACACTCTTTTCGATGTTGATTTTTCTGTCATTGCTAACGATATTAGAACATTGAACTCGGGTAAGTCTATCTTCTTCGTTTCCTCTAAACGCATTCACTATTTTGGTGATATCAGAAGGTTTCATACCTGTTTTTGATAGTAATGATACAACATCTTTACATTCGTTTGACGATGATGGTGGATCAAGAAGATGATTATGATCATTACTAAACGTGTCCACAACCCATTCTCCTTATTTTGACAAAGTGACATGCATCATGGCCTTACAACCTGTTCTAGTAATACTACGTCATTTAACGTCATCTCCTACTCGTCTTTAATCATTCATATTCTTATGTTCTTGTTTATTACACACAAATATACTCTTGCACAATTCATTTGTGACTTTTTGTCTATAAACCTGATGCTTTCGAATACCAAACCCCTTAGATAAGGAATATTCGCTATAAAACGAATAAGCGGATTCTAGTTGATCAAATGTTTTTCCAATTACCGAGTACATGACAGATTCATCAAAAACAGAAACAGACTATGTTTCTTTTCCATTATTCACAAGATGAAAATTATTATCGGTATTATCAACTAGAGTATATTCATCTTCTCATTAATTTCATGATCACAAAATAAATTATTAAATTATGGCAACATAAGAAGAAATTTTAAGAATACATTATTTGAGACACTTAATGAAGAAAATTTTAGAACCCGATTCGTTAATTGTATAAGCCATTGATAAACTTAGATCACCATATAAAACTTGATCTTCTTTTGATGAATCAACCATTGATAAATGTAACAGAAAAACACATCTAATTAAATATTTTAAGTAGTATTTAATAAACATTTTAGGGATCTCATTTAATTTGGTGGGAAAATGAGAATGAAAATGGTGGGAAAAGTGTCATATTTATAGGAGAATGACAACTAGTTTAAGTAATGAGACGTGTTTAATTAGGGGTATATATGTATATATGTCTTTTAACTAATTTAATGTAGGAAATTAGATACATTAAAATCTTAATGTAGCTAATATACCCTCTTAAATAAATGATTCAATTGACCGATGGGTAAGGATCCTTACACCACTAACTTTTGTTATTCACCACTAACTTTTTTTGCTATGCCTATTTTACCCTTTTAAATTATTTTTTTCTCTTTCGTTATATTTTACTTTACTAAGGTCTTTATTTATGTATTTATGTGTTTATTTTCTACACACCAATTTTATATTTTATTGCGTAAACCTTTTTCCATAATTACTTTAAATAGATAAATGCATTCTTAAATCTAGGGGTGTTGATCGGGTTGGGTTACCGGGTTTTGGGTTATACGGGTTGGGTTATTCGGGTTTTTTATAATAGAAAATATACCCGTACCCGGCCCGTATAAGTACTCGGGTTACGCGGATATGGGTTAAATGGGTCGGGTGTTACGCGGGTTGGGTCACCAAACCCGAAAAACCCGTAATCGATATAATAGAAACACTAACTTAATAAGTATTCAAACTTCAAACAATCAAACTTTGCAACATGCAAACAAATAACAGTACATTATACAATTATAAACAACTATCATGCATTACCTTTACCGTCTTGGTTTTCAACAGTTGTGGAATTTAGTAGATTGGTTATTGTGGGGTGAACTAGCAGTATAAAATAATATATTACCTTTAGGGTTTTGCTTGACACTTAGATGAATAGAATATGTAATATAAGAATTATTGGACTATTAGTCTATGTTAATGCATGGATAGATTGATGGATTCATATTTGACAAATTATTGAATTGGGCTTAATACGTTAGGTTGTAGTACTATTAAAAATAGATTGAAATATTAGGTTTATAAAAACATGGGTTATTTGGATTATTCGGGTTGACCCTAATAAAAAATTTTTAACCTATTCCCACACCCGTATAAGGTTGGGGTTATTCGGGTTTGGCCCATTTAACCCATTTAATCCGTTTAACCCAACCTAATTAACCCAAACCCGATTAAGACCGGGTAGGTTATTCGGGTTCGGGTAAAAATGACACCCCTACTTAAATCCCTAGCAACTTCAAAAATAATTTTAAATTTAAACCTGTAGAAATAAACATTACAAACAACAAACTTTTGGCAAATATGTTATATATTATAAACCATATACATGAAAATCCCATGTTATTAGATTCTCCCCAATCTTCTACGCAAACGTCATTGGCTCACTTGACAAATCATGATATACGTTTAAATCAAACAAGTTTTCAAGGACATAGCTAACCTTATTTGTGATTTAATTGGTTCTTTGAAGTATAGAACCCGAAATTGGAGGATTATGTCTTCGTGATTACTCCACAAGCTCTAATCATGAAGGATCTAATGTAACAGTTGTTTTTCCTTTTCTTTTTCTTGATTTTAAAGGCCTTCCTTTTGATCGTTGAATTAGCGGCTAAAATAATGTATCAGATTCGTTAACAAGTTTTGAAATCGTTGAAATAGCGAACTCATTCTCATTTAGGGGGGTATTATGTATAAAACTCATTAAGCATTTAAAAACAACATCATCCTTATCGTTATGTGAACCATCATCCAAAATTAGGATAACGTTGTAGGCATTATCCTTAAACGCAGATTTTGATGATAACGTTGTAGGTATTATCCAAAAACAACATCATCCTTAAACGCAAATTTTGATGTTTTTTTAAATGTGTGCCATATTTATTTTTTATGAAAAATATTGTCACACCCCGCTAAAGCGGAAACACGGAATGTGAAGAGCAAATAATCATTTCACGGGTTACACTAAAATAACGGTTCGAGTCATTAAGATTTAAATTGAAAAGTACGAGTCAAATATACAACCAAGATTCAACATAAGACCATAGTACATAACAAAAGTGTTTTTAAATAAAATTCCCAAAAATAAGGTCTTCTTCCCAAGGTACACTTCACATAAAAGACTTGACCCGCCTGAGCAATGCACTTCATAACTTACGCTTAATTCCTGAAACATGAGATAAAGTGTCAACTACGAAAACGTAGTGAGTGAGTTACAGTTTATGAAATTGAAGAAAAGTTTAATTTAAGAATTCATAAAAGTCCGAGACGGATTCAAGATTTTTAAAAGTTCAAAAGCCGTTCAAGGTCAAAGAATTCTTAAGGTAAGATCAGATACTTAAAAATTCAAGAGTAACTTAATTAAATTTTTAAGTGCTTAAAATTCAAGAATAATCTAATTTCAAGACAATTTCAAGTACTTTTAGAATAAATTTAAATAAGTTTTAGAATAAGTTCAAGTACGTCCAAAACAATTTCAAGTACGACCAAAGTAAGTCTAAGTCAAATATAAAGTCAAATAGTGTAGCGAGCAAAAAGGGGTCATAGTCATTACCTCAGCGGTGGATTAATCCACATGTGCAAGACAGTACGTAAGTATATGCGTAATATAGACCTATGATCCTCGAGTTGTACCAACCACTAAGCTCAATATACGTAAGATTTAGTCTACACACTAATCCGATTCTAGTCAAGTACCTGCCCACTAGTCAAGTCTACAGTCAGAGTCCGCGAGGACTTAGCAATATGTACCTTGGTCGCTACCCATTGGTAAGGAGTGACCGCTCCTAAGTATCGATACTCATAATATATGCTAATGGCTTGTGTTAATAGTGTGTATAGTCGTCCAAGTAAATTGTGGGACTTTTGCCGAACCATTTTTAAAAGTCTTTTAGTCTGCACTTACGGCGTTATATTCTCACCTAGGGTTTAGCACCTAATACAACCAAGCTATCAATGTCTATTCAAGTATCCAAAGAGGCAAACCTAGGGAGTCTAAAGTAAGTCAATCCGAACAATTGATGTTGTTTACGCATATTAGGCCCAATAGTCGTCCAAATAGTCGTCCAAATAGTTTAATAGTCAAAAGTCAAAGTTTAACAGTCAAGAGTCAAAGTTTAATAATCAAAGTCAAAGTTTAAATAAGTCAAAAGTCAAAGTTTAATAAGTCAAACGTCAAAGTTTAATAGTCAAAGCCAAAGTTTAATAAGTCAAAAGTCAAAGTTTAATAAGTCGAACGTCAAAGATTTATAAGTCAAAAGTCAAACTAGTTCAAATAGTTCAAAAGTCAATATAGTTTAAATAGACCAAAGTCAAAATAGTTTAAATAGACCAAAGTCAAAATAGTCGTACAAGTTCAATAGTCAAAATAGTTTGATAAGCAATTTCACATAATGCCATAGTCCAAAAACAATTTTGATCTCATGTTTCCCCCAAAAAGTATATTTAAATGTAAAAATAAGGAGGGGTGTAACTCACGGTTTGCGAAGAGAGTGAACTCGGAATCGGTCGGAGAACGGAGCCGGGAATCACGGAATGCCTAAGAATACCAAGATTGTCTAAAAGTTAATGTCTTATTAAGTTCTTTATATAAGATTAGGTCACTTTTGTTTATGATTACGTAATGAAGTCAAATTGTCTCAAAATTGGTCCGAAGCGGTTAACGTTTATTTTTAGTTTGAAAGTTCAAAGTTAAAGTTATTGATATGATAACCATGTTTAGGTTACTGAAATGGTTTAGATTTTCTAGTGAAATTTGGGCAGCGCTTCCGCGCCCAATTTTCATGTCCAAAACCTACAACCATTTCCGCTCACAAAACATGCATATACACACAACAACTTCAAAATAAGTCAAATAAGTCCAACACAAGTCATTATTATTATTAGTTTTACTCATCTCAGTCTTATAATAATATTTGTAAAAGTCCATAATGTGTGTACAAGTTTAAAACGGACAAACGACGATTTTTCGTTAGAACAGCAGCTCGGTGCTGCGCACCTAGCTGCTGTCTCTTTCCCATTTTATGTTTTTCTTGCTAAAAACGTTTTGTGACACAAGGGTTTCGACATGCAACCAGTAGAGAACTTATAAAACATCATTTTTATGGTTTCAAAGCAACTTTTATCCACAAAAACATAGATCTAAGTATCATCTAGATAAAAATCGTTTTTGGAGAGAAAGTGATATAAATCTTTCTAAAAACTCATTTTTATTGTTTAGATCTAACATGCAATTAGTAAAAACAGTAAATAAAGATAGGAGAAAGGTTTCTACCGAAGGAAATTGAATGGATGATGTTTTTGGTCGGATTTGTGCTTCAAAGTCTTTACAAACTTGGTCCTTTTTCGAAATAAATGGCACCTCCTTGCTCCTCTAGATGATTCAAACGTTTTCTATGGATAAATAATGGATTTCTATGGTGGGAAGTCTCTGGAAATGGAGGTGTTCTTGAAGACAAGTAGAGAGAATATGCAAGTGTGTGTGTTTTTGGTTTATGAAAATGATTAATCAAAATGAATAAAAGAAAAAGATAGTGTATGGCTTTGGTACTGACTAAACTCAGTAATTATGGCCTGCCAATCGAGATTGATTGGTTGAAATTTTATAAAAACGAGACAAGGACTAAATATGTAAGATTTTTGAATTCTGCAGCTAGGTGCTGCGCACCTAGCAAAGGGGTGCGGCGCACCAGGCAGTTTTTCTGCTTTTTCTTATTTTTCGTTTTTACGTTATTGCTTCGTTGGACCTTTTTGTTAACTGAAAGTTCTTAACTATGATTAGTTATGAACTTAGGAAAGTTCAATATGTGTTTTCCTGGTATTAGGACTTATAAAATTGATTCCGGAAGTTATTCCGACATTAGTTCCGACAAGGTACGGACTCAACAATTACGATTTAGAACAAGGCGAACGTGATAAAAGAGTGACTAATGATTTCGAACCGACATAGTAGCTAAACAAGTATCTAGATTTTTGACGGTTGTCACATTCTCCCCGGGTTGAAAGGAATTTCGTCCCGAAATTTAGTTCGTCTCATGGGGAAATTTTTTTGCCGTCGGATCGTAGTGGGTTCTCCTGACGAGTTTTGGTCCATGCGCCTTCACGCGGTAGTGGAACTACGTCGGAGGTCCTACTGAACTCAGAGATGGGTTCGAGGTTCGGTCAATGCTATTTGTCCTTGGAGTCAACAACCTAAGTGTTTTAACAAAGAACTTGGTTCGGTAGCGGTTTTGACCTTGTTTAGAGGGAGATGACTAAGGTCTCATTCGATGAACGCTTTACAAGTGTGAGGAGGGGCACGTAAGAACATTGGGAGACGGTCGGGGAAAGTTATAAACGATGAGAGGTCGGGTCGGCATAACCCGAGACTTAGATCGAACCGGTATACTCGGCTTAGTTTGCCGCGTTTCCCGACGCAGACTGTCCTCCTTCCGTGGCGGTATCATAAGGGATACCCTATTGCCATCCAAGGGATTGAGGTTTTACTTCCAGACGGTCACGCTGCTCCTTGGCCGAGTACGGGAACATTTCCGGTCCTTCGCGAGTGAAGGTAGACGTGGGACCTTGCAAGTCGTCAACCGTCAGCTCCAAGCCGACAGGGCGGTGTTTGACACTTGCGTCCATGCATACTGATGGGTTCACACTTAGTGCTGGCACGGGGTCCGTGACGCAAGTGTACCCGATTAAAGACAGGCGAACTGTGAGAGGTGATGAGATATAGTCGCGTTCCTGGAGATTCTCAGGAGGGCACTTCAAGGAGAGAGGGACGTAGATCGAATAGTAGTGGGGTGAGTTTCGGTGTCCTGCCTTGACCTCGAGGTAAGTGAAACACTTGGCGGAATACAGGGTGGCGTCCTTACACATGTTCGGCCAGAATGGTACTCTCGGGAACTCCGGTTACATCAAGTCGGATCCCGGGTAAATGGAATAACAATTCGATGGCTCTTGACGGAAATGGGTTCACGAATATCTTCGGATTTCGGGACTCATGCTAGGGGCTTGGCGCTACGAGCTACTGTGACATTCGCGAATTTCTAGGTATATTTCTATCGTCACGTATTCGTTTTATTTATTTATGTTTATGTTTTGACCCTATTGTATTCCTTTTATGTTTTATCGTATTCGTATTTTATGAGTATTGTATTCGTATTTCTCGTATTTATTGAGTATCGTATTTCTATTTATGTGATTCGAATCTTTATGTCGGGAACGTGTAGTTCTAAGTGCCTTTAGTATAAGTCTAGTATGCTCTTATGATAAGTTTAGGGGAATTATGCCTTAATTATACGATTAAGATTAACGTTTAAAAAGTATTTCATTTTTAGTCTTTTCGGAAATTTATTACGAAACTAGTCCTATGGGAGAAATTCTATTACCATTTTAGTCCCTTCCAGATTTTATTACAAAAATCGTCCTAAAAGGGTCTACCAACCTATTTTGTCTTATTGATCACCAACCTTTTGTCTTTATCCATCACTTTCACCTACTCACTTTCTCTCTCAAGAAACACACACATAAACACTCCTCCTTCTCTCTACATTTTCCGGCGATCCGACCGTTGAAATCCAAATCCGAGACTAGATTATTGCTCACCGTTATCATCTTCACCTATCCTCCAATTTTCGTTACGATCGGGTAAGTATTTCTCGGTTTTAGTTTTAAACTTTGTTATTTTGATTCAAACTCGGAAATACCACTTTTCACCATCAAAACTCGGATTTTATTTAAGATTATTGTTCCTAATCGTATTCTGGACATAGGGTTCCAATATGGGATCATTTAGACACCTAAAACACTCAGAAATCGAATCCCGAATGTAATTTTTCGTAAAAACCCATTTACGTCACGTAACTGTGTTACGTTCACGTAACTGATCACGTAACTAAGACCACTGGTCTTAGTCACGTAACTGATTACGTAACTAAGACCATTGGTCTTAGTCACGTAACTATGCTTCTGATTCACGTAATTGAGGTCTAAGTCACGTAAGTGACTTGAAAGTCACGTAATTGACTCACCATTCACGTAACTATGGTTCTAATCACGTAACTAGTCCCTAAGTTCCGTAATTGTTCACGTAACTGATCACGTAACTAAGACCACTGGTCTTAGTCACGTAACTGATCACGTAACTAAGACCAGTGGTCTTAGTCACGTAACTAGCTTGCTGATTTTCCGAAACGTTTGTAATCCTGTTAAATCGATGTTCCTTTTGGTCATTTTAAAACCCGTATAAAACGTTAATCGTTAAGGCATATCCCACTAGACTTAGAGATACTTAGACATGTTTATTTACGTGATGTTTAGGGCACTTAGACGTGGGAGCTTGACGGTATTATAGTATTTCCCGACATATTGTGATTTGGATTGCTTTGCTATTCCGTGAGTTATTCGTTGCCCTTTTTACCGCTTTTACATTTTGGGCATGATTAGCGTCGTATAAATGTATTTTTATGGTATATTATGTATTATGAGTATGTATTATGGTATGTATTTATGGATATGAATGCTTTAGATGGTCTTACCCAAACTTGTACCGCCTTTGTGGTAGTACAAGGCCCCGTATACACACCTGTTAGCTTTTAGCCGCCGGTTCGTATATATAGCGCTATATGGGTCTAACAAACCCTCATTTCTAACACGATGGATGATGGATGCGCCCTGTCCGTGTTAGTAATGTTATGACCGTGATTTTCGAGGACAACCTAGCTTAAGACACTAGGTGGGGTTAGTTGCCAGTATTGTTATGGTTCAGGTGTATCGTATGTTCCTAAAGCTGTTATTCTATCCAGTATGGTATTTATTTTATGGTATGAGTATGGTATTTATTCTATGAAATCATTATGGTATTTTTATGAAATGATTATGGTATTTTTATGGTATATGTATAAGTATTTTATCAAAAGGTTTTGTATACCTCACGTATATTTTGAAACATCATTTTCAAATGACTTATCTTCAAATCATAACACTTTTGGGTCAAAACGTATTGAAACTTTTCTACTATTATGTTTTTATTAATTATTACGAATAATTCACCAACTTTATGTTGACGTCGTATTTTAACGCTTTTCAGGGATTTGAGGTTACACTATTTGATGCTATGCTTTGTTGGCTACGTGGATCTTTTGCATGGAATTTGTTTTGCTATTGTAATTCCTTAGTATCCCAAACGCTGTAGCCGTATTTTTATATATTTCGGATGATTGTAATAAGTATTCTATTTTCAAACTCTTTAATCTATGTTGATGATGTATGGATTACTTATGTTTATGTAACCTTTGAATCTCTGATACCGTATACACTGTACACCTCGGTTCCGCCATTTTTGCGGGGTGTGACAGCTATGTTTGGCCTGGGTCCGAGTCCCTTCAAGGTTGACTATAGAGTCGGGAAGTGTTCTGCTCGGGGTCAGCGTTCGAACTTAGGAAAATTGGCGTACGGCTCCTAACCATGGAAGGATTCTGGGGTGAGCTCGGGATGCTCACAGGATCTTCCCTGAGTAGGTGTGAGTGTTGGCGAGGAGTACGGTTTATCAATCATTCAAGTATGGTCTAAGCACTCTGCTCATTAAGTCCCTGAATACCGGCGATGTGTTGTTTAGGCGTACTAACGGGGTAAGGCTTGGGTGGTTTGCATCGGGTTCGGAACATGCGGTCCTCGCAAGTGTTGGTCAAAGTGTCGCGAACCTGGTGATAACTCGGGCGGGGTCGACCTTCGAGAGGTATGTTGCATCCTGCAACCACTCGGACTGGTTGTCGATTCTCGGGGATGGTTATCGGTTCACGACGGTCTGCTCGATGAGTTCATGACGCTTAGCGTACAACGGATGGGTCTGTCTGTCTCTCGTTAGGGAAGCCGGGTCGGTGGAGGAATTTTAGGCGATCGACGTACGGGGAATCCTAAATTCGCATTTGTAGGTGCGGCTATTGGATCGTTGGCATATTCGAAGGAAAACTGTCCGTAAAGCCTGAGGTCCTATACTGATGAGATGCCTACTCTCTAAGGGCAAGGTTTCCTTCAGTTCTTGAATCAAATAGTGTGGAAGAAAATAGGGTTATTTGACAGGGAACGTACCAGTAGTTGCCTTAAGGTTCTGAGAGGTTTCCTCGGCTGCGATTGCGAGAGCACTGAGGGTCTCTGTGGTATGCTCTAAGAGACAATCCTCACGAAAGTGCTGGTTGCTCCCACATTCGAGACATAGCAGCCTTCTGTTCGCATCTTCTGGACAACACCAGGGGTAGTGTCCTACTGTGTTGCAAAGTTTGCATACCGGGCACTTCCGGACATGGGGGAAGGGGCACCTCCTGCATTGGGTGTGCGGTCCAGTGTGGGTTCGGGGTACGGTGGGGTATCCCTGGGGGATACTAGTCCGTGATATTTGGTGGCGGAGTTTCCTTCTCTTGTTCTCCCTTCGTTGGAAGAGAGCAGGAGAGGGAGGTAAGGGGTTAGTTCCAAGGTTCTCGTCCTCGTTCTTCTTAGCAGCGTTTTCACGACACTGTCGGGAGAGGTGTCCAATTTTGTTGCACGAGTAGCATGCGGGGCAGTCCCCAACGTGATGCCGGTAGCACTTACCGCACATGGGGTGCGGTCCAGCATACTCTCGGCGTCTGATGGCGGGCTTCTTGTCGTGGTAGTCCCTTATGGGTTGGTGACTAGCTCTACGCTTCTCACTTTTCCTTCGAGTGACGGGGGCTGGAGGAGAAGGGAGGTTGTCGTCATGATTGATCTCCGAACAAAAAGGGTCGGGGTTATCGCCTCTGAAGATCCTGTCGCTCACTCTGGCGATTACCTGGGCGATCAAGTCAGGTATCGCTGCGTTCATCTGGGCAATGACTTGCTCGGCGAGGTCACTAGCACTCAAGTGCGGGGGTGCCATGATTCTGCAATAGAAAGGAGTTAGGTTGGGTTTAGAACGTGCGAATGAGATATGATAAGAATTACGATTAAGGTGACCATAGATAGTCATAGCACGAGATTAACACGAATGATCAAGTAGTATACGCAAGATTATGTTTTAAGGGATAGAATCATGGTGTTCGCAACAAGTACAAAGTTCACAAGACACGATAAACCAAATGATAAAAGATAGAATTTTCATTAATGATTAGAAGTTTCGGTACACATGACAAATTCACTGAGAGAAACATACAAGTACAATACATAGAGGAATAATAAGTAGTGGCTTAAGTCGTGTACAATGGGAAAATTACGTACAGTACATAGAAAAGGGAAAATATGCCTAATAACGCTCTTCCAAGAACATCATGGCGGCGAGAGCTGCGACAAGTGCTCCCATGACTATGCAAGCTCTGACGAGGCACTGGACGGTCCGGGCGGTGGCCTGAGCCGCAGTATGATCCGCCGGGACTGCTGTGCTAGCTCGTTTGCGGCATCGGAGACTTCAAATAAAAGAAGGCCCTGCTCCTGGGCTTCCTCGGCAAGTCCACGGACTTGACGGTGTAAGTTGAGGAAGGCGTCCGGAGGAAGAGGCTGGTGAGTAGGTGGCATCATGGGTCGGGAGGGTCCGGACTCCTGCGCACGCCGTCTTTCCTCGATAAACTGACGATCCCATGCGTAACGCTCCGATATCGGAGTGCGAAAGGCTGGATCGTAGGGGTCCAAGAAAGACTGGGGAGGCGCGGGTCGGAATGGGCCCGACGGCGGATGCATAGGTTCTCCAGCATTTGGTCCTCGGGGCTGTGGTGCTGCAACGGGCACCAACCTAGGAGGTGGGAGTACCGTCCTTGGGTTGGACCCATTACTGCTACTGATGGTCTGGGACGTGTCTTCCGTTGGGTCAGTCGTCTGGTGACGCTGACTTTCGGATGCGGTGTGGCCCTCAGAGGGTTCGTGAGAGGGGGAGGCGGCTCGGGGAAGTGATCGTGTCTGGGATCGAGAGTTCGAGGACTGAGACATGGCGTATCTGCGAATAGAGAGTTACATAAGTACGTGGAAACTAAGAATAGGAAAAACGTAAGTAAAATGCATGCACGGGTCAATCATGTGAGTGTCGGGAATTGACAAGACCGGGAATTTATGGACTCAAAAACCGTTTGACGATAGCCTTTCATTTTCCGTTCTTGCATAATTCATTTTGAACTACGGGTGGTTGATCAAGTAACGCATAGTTGAAAAAGGTTAATCATGCAATTGCGGAAAATAACATACTAAAGTTTGAACCCGAAATGACGTTTTCTGAAAAGCCTTGGTTATAGTTTTGGTTTTGAAAGATTTTAAAACCGTTTTCACTATAACCCGTGCTCTGATACCAAGTCTGTCACACCCCGCTAAAGCGGAAACACGGAATGTGAAGAGCAAAGAATCATTTCACGGGTTACACTAAAATAACGGTTCGAGTCATTAAGATTTAAATTGAAAAGTACGAGTCAAACATACAACCAAGATTCAACATAAGACCATAGTACATAACAAAAGTGTTTTTAAATAAAATTCCCAAAAATAAGGTCTTCTTCCCAAGGTACACTTCACATAAAAGACTTGACCCGCCTGAGCAATGCACTTCATAACTTACGCTTAATTCCTGAAACATGAGATAAAGTGTCAACTACGAAAACGTAGTGAGTGAGTTACAGTTTATGAAATTGAAGAAAAGTTCAATTTAAGAGTTCATAAAAGTCCGAGACGGATTCAAGATTTTTAAAAGTTCAAAAGCCGTTCAAGGTCAAAGAATTCTTAAGGTAAGATCAGATACTTAAAAATTCAAAAGTAACTTAATTAAATTTTTAAGTGCTTAAAATTCAAGAATAATCTAATTTCAAGACAATTTCAAGTACTTTTAGAATAAATTTAAATAAGTTTTAGAATAAGTTCAAGTACGTCCAAAACAATTTCAAGTACGACCAAAGTAAGTCTAAGTCAAATATAAAGTCAAATAGTGTAGCGAGCAAAAAGGGGTCATAGTCATTACCTCAGCGGTGGATTAATCCCATGTGCAAGACAGTACGTAAGTATATGCGTAATATAGACCTATGATCCTCGAGTTGTACCAACCACTAAGCTCAATATACGTAAGATTTAGTCTACACACTAATCCGATTCTAGTCAAGTACCCGCCCACTAGTCAAGTCTACAGTCAGAGTCCGCGAGGACTTAGCAATATGTACCTTGGTCGCTACCCATTGGTAAGGAGTGACCGCTCCTAAGTATCGATACTCATAATATATGCTAACGACTTGTGTTAATAGTGTGTATAGTCGTCCAAGTAAATTGTGGGACTTTTGCCGAACCATTTTTAAAAGTCTTTTAGTCTGCACTTACGGCGTTATATTCTCACCTAGGGTTTAGCACCTAATACAACCAAGCTATCAATGTCTATTCAAGTATCCAAAGAGGCAAACCTAGGGAGTCTAAAGTAAGCCAATCCGAACAATTGATGTTGTTTACGCATATTAGGCCCAATAGTCGTCCAAATAGTCGTCCAAATAGTTTAATAGTCAAAAGTCAAAGTTTAACAGTCAAGAGTCAAAGTTTAATAATCAAAGTCAAAGTTTAAATAAGTCAAAAGTCAAAGTTTAATAAGTCAAACGTCAAAGTTTAATAGTCAAAGTCAAAGTTTAATAAGTCAAAAGTCAAAGTTTAATAAGTCGAACGTCAAAGATTTATAAGTCAAAAGTCAAACTAGTTCAAATAGTTAAAACTCAAAATAGTTTAAATAGACCAAAGTCAAAATAGTTTAAATAGACCAAAGTCAAAATAGTCGTACAAGTTCAATAGTCAAAATAGTTTGATAAGCAATTTCACATAATGCCATAGTCCAAAAACAATTTTGATCTCATGTTTCCCCCAAAAAGTATATTTAAATGTAAAAATAAGGAGGGGTGTAACTCACGGTTTGCGAAGAGAGTGAACTCGGAATCGGTCGGAGAACGGAGCCGGGAATCACGGAATGCCTAAGAATACCAAGATTGTCTAAAAGTTAATGTCTTATTAAGTTCTTTATATAAGATTAGGTCACTTTTGTTTATGATTACGTAATGAAGTCAAATTGTCTCAAAATTGGTCCGAAGCGGTTAACGTTTATTTTTAGTTTGAAAGTTCAAAGTTAAAGTTATTGATATGATAACCATGTTTAGGTTACTGAAATGGTTTAGATTTTCTAGTGAAATTTGGGCAGCACTTCGGCGCCCAATTTTCATGTCCAAAACCTACAACCATTTCCGCTCACAAAACATGCATATACACACAACAACTTCAAAATAAGTCAAATAAGTCCAACACAAGTCATTATTATTATTAGTTTTACTCATCTCAGTCTTATAATAATATTTGTAAAAGTCCAGAATGTGTGTACATGTTTAAAACGGACAAACGACGATTTTTCGGGAGAACAGCAGCTCGGTGCTGCGCACCTGGGCACAGGTGCTGCGCACCTAGCTGCTGTCTCTTTCCCATTTTATGTTTTTCTTGCTAAAAACGTTTTGTGACACAAGGGTTTCGACATGCAACCAGTAGAGAACTTATAAAACATCATTTTTATGGTTTCAAAGCAACTTTTATCCACAAAAACATAGATCTAAGTATCATCTAGATAAAAATCGTTTTTGTAGAGAAAGTGATATAAATCTTTCTAAAAACTCATTTTTATTGTTTAGATCTAACATGCAATTAGTAAAAACAGTAAATAAAGATAGGAGAAAGGTTTCTACCGAAGGAAATTGAATGGATGATGTTTTTGGTCGGATTTGTGCTTCAAAATATTTACAAACTTGGTCCTTTTTCGAAATAAATGGCACCTCCTTGCTCCTCTAGATGATTCAAACGTTTTCTATGGATAAATAATGGATTTCTATGGTGGGAAGTCTCTGGAAATGGAGGTGTTCTTGAAGACAAGTAGAGAGAAAATGCAAGTGTGTGTGTTTTTGGTTTATGAAAATGATTAATCAAAATGAATAAAAGAAAAAGATAGTGTATGGCTTTGGTACTGACTAAACTCAGTAATTATGGCCTGCCAATCGAGATTGATTGGTTGAAATTTTATAAAAACGAGACAAGGACTAAATATGTAAGATTTTTGAATTCTGCAGCTAGGTGCTGCGCACCTAGCAAAGGGGTGCGGCGCACCGGGCAGTTTTTCTGCTTTTTCTGATTTTTTGTTTTTACGTTATTGCTTCGTTGGACCTTTTTGTTAACTGAAAGTTCTTAACTATGATTAGTTATGAACTTAGGAAAGTTCAATATGTGTTTTCTTGGTATTAGGACTTATAAAATTGATTCCGGAAGTTATTCCGACATTAGTTCCGACAAGGTACGGACTCAACAATTACGATTTAGAACAAGGCGAACGTGATAAAAGAGTGACTAATGATTTCGAACCGACATAGTAGCTAAACAAGTATCTAGATTTTTGACGGTTGTCACAAATATGGTTATTAAGTTACATGCATAACTTCATAAAAATAATTAGATATTATGATATTGTAAAAAGTAAATTGCATATAAAAAAAAATGGTAAAGGCGTATACCATTGACACGGGCCACTTTGTGACCGGACCCCCTACCCAGCAAAGGGAGCATTCCCCGATAAATATCCTAACAATGGTACCCATCACCTTGCTTGGACTCGAACACGAGACCTGCATAAGGGTGGGCCCAAGGTTTTTACGGATGCTGGTGGCCACCAGGCTATGCCTGATGGTTAATTGCATATATTGACATATAATAATTGTTAGTTGATATTGCGACACTAATGATATTTGATATAAAATTGTTATTTGTGGTTTATTTGATAAATTGTATTGAACACATATTGAATAACTTACGCAATCCATATTTGTCTTATTTGAACAGATGCATGTGATCCGTTTCCTTTTGAAACGGGAGTTATTCAATATGTGGACAATGACCATAGAGATTATTTGCTTTAGGGCTCACCCAATTTTGTTGTGTAGTTTAATTCTAATACTAATTTTAATGATTATAGTCAATTGTTTTAAAAGTAATAAAAATTAATATGACTAAAAAATTATGAAACGAATTTTAATTTATTATGGACTTTTATACGTTCTATGACGAAGGTTGGGTTTATACCGTAATTTTGTCCTTCGATGGAACGTATTAAATCACAAAATACATTAAAAATCAAACATTTAAAAGCGTGTGATTGGTAATTCGTAATTAAATTTACATCCTTAGTGTAAAAATTCCCAACTAGGCTCACCTACATAAAGGACGATGTCTAGGAAAGTTTGTGGTGGTATTATACCCCTAATGAGGTCAGGTTTTAAGTGATGCTTTGTCGTCCCTACCCTCACTCACTTTCCTGGTCGTACCGGTTGTAGAGCTACCGAAAGGGATTCTATGATGACGATGGTACGTTTAGTTATTATATACACTTGGTGTATAGGAATTAGACAATCATAGAAACACGTTTTAAAATTATAAAAAAATTTATTTGAAAAACACAAATTATGAGACGAAGTTGTATGCATGCCTCTTCGTACATAAATTTTGTCACCCACGGAATTAAGTCATATTGATGTCCGTATCTACAAAAATTATGAGACGAAGTTGTATGCATGCCTCTTCGTACATAAATTTTGTCACCCACGGAATTAAGTCATATTGATGTCCGTATCTACACAAATTATGAGACGAAGTTGTCTGCATGCCTCTTTATTATATTATCAAGCATTATGTGTTTTCACTTAAAATTCAAATCTAAAATAAAGTTAAAATTTACTAATGTTTTCATTCAATAATAAATCCAAACATCTAAACTATTCTTCATTTATCTCTCTAAAACACCCACACAATACTTCTTTACTATACATATGTTAATGCTTAAAATAACTTGTACTCCTTACGTTTCATATTAAATGTCCAGTATCACAGAAAGCACAAATGTAAAAAATGTATAATAAAATAAATATATATATTAAAGATGACAATTTTACCCCAATGATATTAAAATGCAATTCTATTTAAACAGCTAGTTTTGTTTTCAATCTAGGCTATCAATATTTTTCTATCCAACACTATCACTATGTACCTCACATTTTAATTCGACTCTATTATTTTTACACTCCAACTTTTTGGCTAGAAAGATGGAGGCAACTTTACCGACTAATATTTTCCACCAAATATTGAACTTTCACTTTTAATGATATAACGTTACCAATAATTATGTTCATTATGTTTACCCTAATGACATAGACGTCGAGTCTTTTTGAAAGTTATTAAGGATTACATAATAATCATTGATGATTGGGCATTTAAGGCTCATGAATACGTGTATAAATACCAATAATTCACATATCAGAATCATATCATTCATAGCATAGCAAGAACACACCGCAACGTCAATTAAATGTTCATTTTCTTCTTTAGTAAATAACAATGTCTACAAATGTTTTCATGGTGTTTGTTACTGTGACAACCGTCTAATTTCCAGGTGGATTTATAATCTATGTCTCTTTCGGTCTATCTAGTCTTTAACTTTTCACATAATCGGAACCGCTACAATGTCGGAATCAAATTAAATAAGTCCTAATACCAAGAAAACCCCTAATGAACTTTCCTAAGTTCATAACGTATCATACTTTAAAACTTTAGTTAACGAAAAGGTCCAACGAAACACTTGTACAAAATCAGCCAAAACACAAAAATTATTACAAAAATGGTCCAGGACGACGCACAGAGGCCATGTGCGCCGTCCTGGAGGACGAATTTTGTAAGAAATTCAAATAAATTGCATGTCTCGATTCCACCACCCCTTTACCCAATCAAACTCGATTTTGCACACTCATTACTGTAACATTACAGTCCCCCAACCCCCATTTCATTATTACCTTTATTTTTCATTTTACTTCTCATTTTATCAAAACATAAAAACACACACAACTCATTTTCTCTCAAAAACCTTCAAGATTTCATCATTTCCAGAAGATTTTCACCATAAAAATCCACCTTTTATCCATACAAATCGTCCCAATCATCTAGAGAAGCAATGGGGTGTCGTTTATATCAAAAAGGACTAGTTTTGAAAAGATTTTTGGAGCGTAAATCCGACCAAAACTCACCATCCGAGCTTTCCTTCGGTAGATCTCTTTCTTTTTTTACTATTTTTATACAAATAATCAATTGCATGTAAGATCTAACGGTCCAAAATGTGTTTTTATACAAAACTAAGACTTTTATGGTCAAAAACGTTTTTAACCGAAATAACCTTTAGATCCACGGTTTTGTAACTAAAAATGCTTTATAAACTGTTAGAATGATGTTTTAATAAGTTTAAACTAATTGCATGTCGAAATCTAGAGTTTAAAATGCGTTTTGCAACAAAAACCCGAAACCACCCGAAGCATGCGCCGTCCTAACCATTAGAACGACGCAGCGGGAGTGGATTTCAGCTTCTGTGCGCCGTCCTAGTGGTCACAACGGCGCACTGGGCTGCTGGATTTTCAAAACTCTTCGTTTTTGTCGTTTTTAGCACGTTTGGACCATATGTTGACCCGCTGACTTTTGACACTTTGACCTTTGGGACTGATTATGTAAAGGTATTGATATTTTTGGACAAGTGTGGACTATTTGGACTTAATTTGAACTATAATATGTATATATTGCGTTTTAGGTGATTTGTGAGCGGAATTGATTGTACAATTTTTGGGCATGAAATTTGGGCGCGGAAGCGCTGCCCAAATTTCCTTAGAAAATTGTAAATCACTTCAGCGAGCAAAAGCACCTAAGACATAATAATCAAAAACGTTAAATTGGACTTTTGGACAAAAACGAGACGATTACCTTTTCGGACTATTTTAACTATACTTAACCTTAACACTTAAAGTTTAATAAAATTTTATCTATATTATTATATAAGAACATAATAATATAACAACTAATTAAACTATCTTGGTATTATTAGGCAATCCGTGATTCCCGGCTTCCATTTCCGACCGAGTTTTCGTATCTTTACTCTTCGCAATCCGTGAGTTACAACCCCTTACTTTATATGTTTTTGCATGAATTTTGGGGGAAACATAAGATCAATTGTACTTGAAAACTTTATGAATCAAAATTGCAACTTGTTGAACTTTGACTTTTGAATTTGTTGAACTTTGACTTTTGAACTTATAAACTATTTTTGACGTGGAACCTATGGAACAAATTTAACTTTGAAACTTATTGAACTATTTTGGACAAACTCTTTGAACTCTTATGCGTAAAACTCTTTTGAGTCTACTTGAACTTACGGGCTTGCCCCCTTTTTCGGCTAAACTAATTATTGATGCTTGTATGCGCGACCAACCCTTGATGGAGCTATAACATGACTCTTAAGTGACGGAACGACTATCTCTTTTAAAAGAAAACTACTTAGTGCCCAACTACTTTTTGACGAGAACTTACACACTATTAACTACAGAGCCGTATAGTAATTATGGGTATCGATACTTAGGAAAGAACCGTTCCTTCCTTAGATGGCAGTCTAAGTACATATTACTAAGAACTTGAACAACTTCCCATAGGATAGGCGGGAAGAGGGGCCTCATGGTTGAACAATCGGATTAGTGTGAACACTTAAGTTATAGATGCCAAGAGGTTGATACAAGAAATCTAATTAGTTACTTACGCATAAACCTATGAACTTTTTAGCGATGGATTTCCGCTTCTACTATTTGACTAAATTGACTCCATTTAGTCTTTACAAACTTAGGGCACCGATTCGCCCGTTACTTGAACTTTAAAAGTATATAAATTTCTAAGCGACTTTTCTCCGCTAACCTCCTTTTGGAAACTTTTACTTTTATATACTTTACTTATATTTTGCCAACTACTTAAACTGTAACTCACTCACTACTTTCGTAGTTGACACTTTATCTTATGTTTCAGGAAATTAGTGTATGTATGAGGTGCATGGCATGGACGGGTCGAGGCGGTCGTGTGAGAACCTCATTGGGAAAAGACTTGGCCATTTCTTTTGGGAATTTTTAATGAAAC
Organism: Senecio squalidus; assembly: GCA_910822075.1. Taxonomy (NCBI): domain Eukaryota; kingdom Viridiplantae; phylum Streptophyta; class Magnoliopsida; order Asterales; family Asteraceae; genus Senecio; species Senecio squalidus. Next base: position 14,581,564 of record CAJVGC010000592.1, read on the forward strand.
TTTAAATTTATGTATCGGTGTACTAAAATGTTGTGACTTGGTTGTTTTATGAATTTGTAAACACTTGAATATTTTCAATTAATGACTTGATCGCCGTTATGTTTCATATAACCCGTGTAATGATCTTCCAGCTCTTCACATTCCGTGTTTCCGCTTTAGCGGGGTGTGACAGTTACATTAGGTATGGACCATTTGAAAATGGAGGAATCAAATTGTTCTAGAAAAAATTAGAATCGCAAGCATGATGTTTTCCTAGAGTTGCTAAGAAACTCTCTTTTATGAATATCAAACAGTTGTAGTGTGAAAGGGGCATATTGGTTTTCATGGATATCTTTTATCTCTAATAAATGTGACTTAAGGCTAATCTCATTAAGCTGAGGTGTCCCCTTATTAGACTGTCCACATATGACATTTTATTACCTTGCTGATGTCATTAACATACTTAACTCAATTTCTTTTAAAAAGAAAAAAAATATAGATGGTTGTTTTTAAAAAGGGCACTACTAAATAAACTAACACCATATAACTGAGTGGCCCACATAATTAATGTTTGTTATTAAATTCAACAATTTGTAGGGTCATAGTCAATTTTTGTCTTGAAATTCTCTTTTTCAACAATAAAAATCAAACATGTTGAATATGATTTCTTGGAAATAGAAATCCACCTATATTGTAACTTTTTCTAAAAATTACATTTTTCAAAATCTAGAAAGTGTAAGTTTATTGGAAATAGAAATCTCAATTAAATTAACCAGTAACCAATATTTATTAATCACTTATACTATTATAAATAGAAGAGTTAGAATAGCTTTTTAACTAATAACATATTTGGATTTTCTTCTTTCATCTGGTATGTTTACAACGCACGAAATAAATTAACCACTAACCAATATTTATTAATCAACAATCAGAACTATTTACAACGCACGAAATAAATTCCGCATGCTCGAGCAAGGAGACAAATCTCCAATGCAGGATTTCTTGTCCATTTTGCATTCAAATGGTTATGCTTATGAGTTTTCTACGACTTCTTCAAACGAGTTAGAAAATTTATTCTTTGTTCATCCAACGTCATCCGATATCTGGCGTTCATTTCCACATGTGTTGATTATAGAGGCCACCTACAAAACGAACAAATATAATATGCCGTTTGTTGAGATTGTTGGTGTAACTTCGACTAAGAAGACGTTTTGCATAGCTTTTATCTTTATGCAGAATGAAAGGGAGGTTAATTATACTTGGGCATTATATTGTCTAAATTTGACACTAGACAAGTGCATGTACCCACGTGTTATAGCTACAGATAGGGAGTTGGCTTTAATGAATGCATGTAAAAAAGTTTTTCCCGATGCTGCGCATATAATTTGCAGATGGCATATTGGTCAAAATCTTTTTAGGAATTGTAAGCACATTATAAAATCATCGAAAGATTGGAAATTCTTTCTTTCATTATGGGAGCTATTGGAAAATTCTGCAACAATTGTATCTTACACAAAAACTTACATGCAACTTCAATCATTCTTGATAAAATATCCACGTAAGTTCTTTATATTTTTAAGTTTAAATTCTATATATTTGCTTCTATATTACTTATCCAAGTTTACTTTACTTTTCAGGTGTTTTGAAATATGTAGATGATACTTGGTTGAAGAAATACAAGGAAATGTTTGTTTCTGTTTGGATTGATCAACATCTTAACTTTGGAGAACACACGACAAATAGAGTTGAGAGTCAACATGCGAAGCTCAAACAATATTTGGAATCCAAGTTTGGATAAATTTGTGGGTTGTATTGATCGAATCGTTATCTCGCAAGTTACAACAATTAAAGAAAGCTTAGAAAAAAGCAGAATTTTTCGCATTCATCAACACAACCTACATTGTTTCAGACTATTGCATGGTAACGTTTCAAATGAAGCTCTTTATATAATGTTTGAAGAACATAAGAGGTTGAATGATTTTCAATTAGACTCCTCAAACTGTGGTTGTCGACTTCGCAACAGTTGTGGGTTACCATGTGCTTGTGAACTATCAATTTATATAAGTTCGGGTATGTATATTCATATATAACATACGTTTGACATTTTCATTTTAGAAAAATATACTAATTTATATTTTACCTCAGGTCAATATATTCCCTTGAATTCGATTGATATATTTTGGAGGAAGCTTGATATTTCACCGTCAACATCCGAGCAGAATGATGGTATTAGTTGTGATCGTGTAATGGAACATTATAAACAAGAATTTGACAAGCAGTCAGATGTTGGGAAGAAACGTTTGCTAAGAAAGTTAAAGGATATAATCGGGTTAGGTACAATCGGCCTTCGTGAACCTATAATTCAAAAAAATACTCGTGGACGACCCAAATTGAAGAAAACTCAACCAAAAAGGCATGTCCACCCCACTCATCAAGATTCTCGTAGACATAGTTGTTCAAACACGTCAAATTTTGTTGAATCATATTCGTTTGGGGAACCAGCGAGACATAGTTCATACGAGATGGACGTGAACCAAGAGCCGATGATTGACTTGAATAAGGAACCGCTGATAGACTTGAATGAGGTCCCAGATGAGTTCGAGAGTTTTAACTTTAACTACCAACCATCTTATTTACATACTTATATAATGGCAGAAATTTCAGATATATTTTACCCTTACATTACAAATATACACAATGTTGATGGGGATGGAAATTATGGATTTCGAGCATTAACCGTTGGTCTCGGACGTGTTGAAACTGATTATGAAGACATTCGGCGTTAATTGAGGGAGGAGTTAGAAAGCAAATTTCATACCTAAATGAAAATATTTGCCATTGATATTAATACATTGTACGAGTCTTTGTGTTTCAAAGGGTCTCCTGCACCGAGACGATACTGGATGTCTATGCCCGAAGTGGGTGTTCTTGCTGCCAACAAGTTTGGCGAAATTGTCCATTGTTTAGACAACAAAGGCTCAACAACTATTTTATATTTTTGGAAGAGCCCAGAAGAGTTCCAACACCATCACGTTATAACAATTGCAGTTGTATCTAGTCATACTCATTACGTGATGGTGCAATTACAAGGAGAGTATCCAATGCCGTTTATTACGACCTACTGGAATGTCACACCGCGCTATAGCGGAAACACGGAATGTGAGAGCTGGAATATCATTACACGGTTATAAGCAAAGTAAACGATTCAAGTCGTTGCATTAAAAATAAAATAGTTCATAATTCAAAAACAACCAAGCAGTTCAATAGTTTAATTCAAGTACAAAATACAAAGTTTCAAAATGAATTCCCAAAAAAAAGTGTCTTTCCCAAGATTCGCATCACGTGACCATACCGACCCTTCCTTGCCATGCACTTCTACACTTACACTAGTTTCCTGAAACATAAGATAAAGTGTCAACTACATAACGTAGTGAGTGAGTTACAGTTTTGAGTTTCTCGATAAAAGTTTCCAAAATGATAAGTAGATATATATGTAACAAATGTCATAAGTGAAAAGGGAACGGGACGACGCTAGAACATATATATATATATATATATATATATATATATATATATATATATATATATATATATATATATATATATATATATAAAAGAGTTTCGTACACACGCAAGTAAAAGTAGAACTCGTATCATAAAAGTTGTAGCGGAATCAATCGCTAAAATAAAGTATATGCGTAAGTAATATGTGTTTAACTAAATTAGTAACTTGTATCAATCACTTGGCATAATATAAAAGTAAGTCTACACTAAACCGATTGTCTGGTCAGATCTTTCCCCAAATGTTTCATTGAGTTTCCACCTGATTCTAGTAATATGTGCTTAGGACAAGAACCACAAGCAAGGAGTGACCTCTCGTAAATATTGATACCCATAATACTAACGGCTATTGCTAATAGTGTACAAAGTTTCCGAACTAAAACGGGGCAATTGAATTATGTTTCTAAAAATAGTAGTAAGCACTTACGGAGTTTATATTTTCATCAAGTATTGGTCTCGCCTACAAGTATCCTAAATTTAGTTTAGCCAATTTAAGGGGCATTAACACATTTTACGCATAATAGTTTCACAAGTTTCGCAAGTTTCCAAAGTTTCATATAGTTTCCAAGTTTTATAAGTTTCAAGAGTTCAAAGTTTCTCAAGTTTCACAAGTTTCTCAAAGTTTAATAAAGTTTCCAAGTTTCATAAGTTTCAAGAGTTTCAAGGTTTCATACGAGTTGCAAATAGTTTCATAAAGTTACATAAACATACAATCTTATGTTTCCCCCAAATAAGTATTTAAAATAGTAAAACATAGTGGGGTTGTAACTCACGGGTTGCGGAGAAAAGATACGAATAAGCACGGATGGAGTGGAACGTGTCGGGAATCAAAGATGACCTAAAACACCGAAAAGTTGTATAAGTATTATTGGTATGATTTAAGTTATGTTAAAGTTCCATTTCAACATTTTAAATCTCAAATTCTTATACTTTAGATTCTGTCCCAAAAGTTTGTTACGGAAAAGTTATACGATTATACGGGTTCGTGTACGTTTTAGGGTCCGATTAGTCCATTTATGTCAAAAATGAGTCAACGTCCAAAGTCAATATGTACGTGTTACGAAAACATTAAGTCACTGAGTTTGAGTATAGTTCACGGTGAAATTTGGGCAGCGCTTCCGCGCTATAAAAATTAAATCCATTTTTCAAACACTTTCCCGCTTTAAACAATCATTTTAAACCAATATAAACGACAATACAAGTGTTTCAAATCCTCAAACTTTCCCAAACAGTTTTATTTACAAAAACAGTAAGTTCTCAAAATATATAATATGTAATAAACTTATTTGGACTTATTTTTACGTTTAAAGTTCTCAAAACGACGTTTTCATCGAACAGCGAGATCCAGACATCGGCTGGAGATATTCAGCCGCCGGCTGGACCTTAGTCGTTGTCACACCTCGCTAAAGCGGAAACACGGAATGTGAAGAGCAAAGATATCATCACACGAGTTATAAATACAACATACGGTTTCAAGTCATTTCGAATAACAAAACATGAGTTCACAAGATGAAATAACCAAGTATTTAACGAGTTGCATAACAAAAGTACATAATTAAGCGTTTAACAAATTCCCAAAATGATAAAATAGGTCTTTTCCCAATCCTAGAATTCACATGACATGCCTGACCCATCCACAGTATGCACTTCTTGTCTTACATTTGGTTTCCTGAAACAAGAGATCAAGTGTCAACTACAATAAAGTAGTGAGTGAGTTACAGTTTTCTAGTCCTCGACTAAAAAGGGTTTAAGTTAAGTATATCAATACTTAAATGTTTCTAAAAGTAGAACAATACTTACAGAATAGTTTCGATTCATAAAAGTAGTTCAAAAGATAGTTCGATCCATAAAAGTTGTTCAAAAGACAGTTCGATCCAATACAGTTGTTTGAAAGAATGTTGCGGAAGTCGTATAACTCTATACGCGCAAGATAAGTAAACTATTGATTGAATTCATGTATAACGACTACTTGGCATAATATAACTTAAGTGTTCACACTAAACCGATTAACGAACCGCGAGGCCCCTTACCCCGACTACTTACGGGGAGTCATTTCTGATTGAGTAATATGTACTTAAGCTGCCGCCTAAGCAAGGAACGGTTATTTCCTAAGTATCGATACCCATAATTACTAAACGGCTTAACAAAGCTAATAGTGTGTTACAAAAATTAGGCACTGATGTTATTTTTAAACTAGTAGTAGTCACTTATGGTTAGTTATATCCCTCAAGAGTCACGATAGTTATACGATCAATCAAAGTACATACGAGTGCCGATAGTGGCGTTAAATAAGTTTGATATAGTTTTGAACCAAAAGCCGAATAAAGGTGGCGAACCATTAAGCCGAATAAAGGGTGGCAAACCATTTGTTTATCATAGGCCAAACGGCCATAAAACTAAATAAGCATAAGTTTCACAAAAACGTTCAATAGAGTTCATAATTGTACAAAAGTTCATAATAGTTCCAAAGTTCATTTAGACCTCTTGTTTCCCCCAAAAGTTATTTGAAAAACAGTAAATAAGTGGGGTTGTAACTCACTTGAAAATGAGGCGGTGAAAAGATAGCTCGGACGAGGGTGGGTCGGTTCTGACTAAAATCCGGCAGAGCTTCCGCGCTAAATAAAGAATGTCCAAAATAACAAATCACTTTCCCGCTTTACAAACTGAACTCGAATATGTGAAATGAATCTAATGAATCACAAGGACTTACGCTAGAGAGAGAGAGTAGTACTAGGAGTGTGCGTGGAGTGACCGGAATAGGAATCGGAATCTCGTGGACCTAAATTATACCGAATATGAAACTGTCAGATTCTGTTGTTCCAATATTTTATAAAAATAACATAAAAATCACATTCTGTAATACGAAGTGATAGGAACTGGATTCGTCTCCATCCGACAGTTTTTGAAGAAGTTAGAGTCGTTTACGTATTTAACCGCGTTTTAACCGTAAAAACAGTAAATAATAGTAGATTAATTCCAAAAATTCCAGTAAAATCTGAAAAATCATATTTTGATAGATTCTAGACTATGTCAAATTTTTGTAAGCTGATAAATTCGTTTGGTATGTTTTCTCGATATTCAAGATTAAATCGGATTAAATACTGTAAAATTCATAATAAATCGAAAAATAGGAGTTAGGTTCCCAATTTTTGACAGTAAGTTACATTTTACATTTTACATCTTTGGTCAAAATTTCGTAATTTTTACATGCATTTACCAAAAATCCCGTTTTTGTTCATAAATGGTGAAATATTTGCATATAAACTCATTTTTAGGTGATGGATGATGCATGCAATGAGTTTAACTTGTAAAAACAGAAGATTAAAATGATTTATACCGAGAGTAAAGTGATTTGGAGATGGTTGGAGTGATTCCTTGATGATTTTTAACCCAAAATGCTTAGAAAATGGACTTTTGACCCAAAGAATGCAACCCTTTTCTTCTTCTTCACTTGATGAACGATTTTGATGTGTTTAGGTGGTTAAAATTACTGAGTTTTTGTTGTGAATATTTCTGTAAATGAAGAGGGAATGGAGTGGTGTGTGTTCTTGAATGTTAGCAAAAAGAGAGAGAGAGTGGTAAAGGTGTTTGTTTGGTGTGTGTGTGTGTGTATGTAATGTTTGTGTAAGTGTTTATATGATTCAACACATCACTTGACTTTTTAAAAGGGCCTTGAAGTGTCTTGGGTCGGGACTTAGTCATTGGGCTCGAGTTTTGATCCATTTGATTAAGTTTTAAAATTTACAAAAAGTGCTGTCTGCGCACTCCACCGCGGCGCGGTGGCCTGACCGCGGCGCGGCTGGAGTGGCAGACTTTTTGCCTTTTTCGTTTTTCGTTCGTTCCAATGTTAAGTGTTTCGTTAGTTTAAAAGTTTCCGTTCATTAAAATAGGAACTTAGACAAGTTCACTAAGTATTTACTTGGTATTAGGATTCATTTATGTGATTCCGAGTTCGATTCTACACACTCGAGTTTACGAGATAAGTAATAACAAGATGAATTCGAGTTAATTCAAAGATAGAGAATGCGGTTTTCACCTGAAATAAGACGGTTGTCACATTCTCCCCGGGTTGAAAAGAATTTCGTCCCGAAATTTAGTTCACCTCATCGGAGGAAAGATCTTTGAACAGGTGTGGATACTTCTGACGAATCTGGTCTTCACGTTCCCATGTGAATTCGTGACCTCGTCGGGAATTCCACCGAACCTTGACAATAGGAATGCGACTTTGCTTGAGTTGTTTGACCTCTCGGTCTACAACCTCAAGCGGTTCCTCGATGAAATTAAGTTTGTTGTCGATCTGGACCTCGTCCAGTGGAATGACAATGGTTTCGTCCGATAAGCACTTTTTCAAGTGCGAGACGTGGAAGACATTGTGAACGTTGGAAAGAGCTTGTGGAAGTTGAAGTCGGTACGCCACTGGGCCGATACGCTCAATTACCTCAAAGGGGCCTGTGTACCTCGGACTTAACTTGCCGCGTTTTTCCGAAACGGACTACCCCTTTCCATGGCGATATTTTCAGGAGTGCTTTATCGCCCACTTGGAACTCGAGGGGTTTCCTTCGGTTATCGGCATAGCTCTTCTGCCGAGTACGAGAGGTCTTCAACCTTTCTCGGATGGTAGTGATTTTGTCAATGGCTTCCTGGACGATGTCGAGCCTTGTTAGTTGTCGATCGCCAGCTTCTAGCCAACAAAGCGGCGACTGACACTCACGTCCGTGCAAGGCCTCGAATGGTGCGCTAGTGTGGTAGTTGTTGATATAGGAGAACTCGACCAAGGGGAGGTGAGCGTCCCTAATGATTCCTGAAGGGCATTCCTAAAACGGGACGTGAGTCGACTATCCCTATCGGAGATGGTGGAGGGAGGTGTTCCGTGATGAGAGACGATCTCGTTGATGTAGATTTGAGCGAATTTCTCCATCGAGTGGTTTTCTCGTACCGGGAGGAAATGAGCTGATCTTGTCAAACGGTCCACGATGACCCAAATCGTGTGGTTACCTCTTGCCGTACGGGGCAATCTGGTGATGAAGTTCATGGAGATTTGTTCCCACTTCCACATGGGAATCTCTGGCTGCTGAAGTAGACATGAGGGCTTCTGATATTCCGCCTTGACCTTTGAGCGAGTAAGGCACTTAGCTACATACAAGGCGATATCCTTCTTCATGCCCGTCCACCATTAGTATTCCCGTAGATCCTTATACAACTTGTCGGATGCCGGATGAATATAGTGTCGGGATCTGGCCCTCGTCCAAAATAAGCTCACGAAGGTCTTCGACTCCCGGGATCCATGCTTGATTCTCGAAATAATGGATTCCGTCCGGTTTGAGCTCAAATTCCTTTTTATGATTGTGAATGGTCTCGTCCTTAAGGTTCTCGGGTTTCAATGCTTCGCTCTGTACGCTAGTGATTCGAGTTTGAACTTCTGAAATGGTTCCTCCCGTTCTTTGCCCCAAAGGGAAACTGTATATTTCGGAGTAAGCTCGGTCAATGGCTTAGCGATCCTTGAGAAATTCTCAATGAATCTTCGATAGTAGCCAGCCAATCCTACGAATTGTCGGATTTCCGTAGGAGTCGTTGGGGCTTGCTATCTCTCAATCGCTTGATTTTGGCTGGGTCTACGTGGATTCCCTACCAATTGATCGCTTGAATAAGGTAATGTACTTCCCGGAGTTAGAATTTACATCTCGGGAGTTCCACGTGCCACTTCTGATTCCCTAAGGAGTTCTAGAATGAGTTCCAGGTGTTTCGCGTGGTCTTGATTATTCCTTGAGTAGGTGAGAGTGTCGTCTATGAATACGATTACGGACTTGTCTAGGTATGGCCTACACACTCTGTTCAGTAGGTCCTGTTCAGTAGGTCCATGAACAGTGCTGGTGCGTTGGTCAGGCCAAATGGCATGACAAGGAATTCGTAATGACCGTAACGAGTTCGGAATGCGGTTTAGGGATGTCGGTCTCACTGACACAAACCTGATGATAACCTGGGCGGAGGTCGGCCGTTGAGAAGTAAGAAGCATCCTGCAACTGTTCGAATAGGTCGTCGATCCTCGGGGGTGGTTATCGGTTCTTGACGGTCAGCTTGTTAGGTTCTCGGTAATCGATGCACATTCGGAAGGATCCGTCTTTCTTTTTGACAAAGAGGATTGGGGCTCCCCAGGGGGGGGGGGGAACGAGCTTGGACGAATAAGACCATGATCTAGAAGTACATGCAGCTGCTTTGACAGTCTTTGCACTTCGGGTGGTGCTAGACGATATGGGGTCTTGGCAACCGGTGCTGTGCCAGGGACGAGGTCTATTCGGAAGTCCACTTGTCGTTTTGGCGGTAGCCCAGGCAAATCCTCAGGAAAGACCTCTGGATGACCCTTGACTACGAAGATGTCTTGGACTCGGCTATCCTTAGGTTAACGTTCGACGACATGAGCGAGGAATGCGTCGTAGTCCTTCTCGAGGTACTTGCGCATTTTTATGGAAGACACGATGCGAAGTTGTCGTCCAGGTTTGTCTCCCTGGACAACGAGGGTTTCACTGCCTGAAAGAGGGATACGAATGAGTTTGTCGAAACAGACGATCTCGGCTCGAAAACGAGATAGCCAGTCCATTCTGGTGATAACGTCAAAGCTTGCCAGCTCGATAGGAATTAGATAGATGGGGAAGATTTTGTCAGATAGGCATAATGAACATCCTAAGATTATATCCTTGGCTTCGAACTCTTGACCATTAGCATATTCGATAGTAAGGCTATCCTTAAGAACTTTAGATCCTAGGTTAATGAGGGGTCTAAGTTCTAAGGAAACAAAGCTTCTTTCAGCTCCTGAATCGAATAGTATGGAAGCAAAGTGGTCATTTATAGGGAAATTTTACCTGGCGCGGCATTTGAACCCTGCCTTGCCTCTTTGGCGGTGATTGCGAGAGCACTGAAAGTTTCCGTTGTATTGAATATGGGGCAAATCACACGGGGGTGTTCGTTGCTCCCGCATTCAAAGCAAGCCCACCTCTTGTCTTGCTTATCAGTATATTTGCGGCAATGCCTGGAGAGGTGCCCCGATTCGTTACATGTGTAGCACACTGGGCAATCCCCGACATGGTAGAGGTAGCATCTACCGCACTTGGGGTGCGGCCCAGCGTAACTACGGGGTCTGATCGTGGGTTTCTTTTCGCGGTTCCTCCTCATTGACTGATGATTAACCTTCCTTTTCTTACTCTCCTTTCGCTGGACGCGGGCTGAAGAGAAAGGGAGGCTGTTGGTTCCAAAGTTCTCGTCCTTTTCCTGTTGGATTGATACCGGAGGGAGAAGGGGTTGAATGTTTCCGAGGTTTTCACCTTCCTCTTGTTTGATGGTGGCTGGGAAGAGGTGGAGGTTAGGGTCATGGTTATTCTCTGGGTGGTTGTCGTTGAGGTTATCATCCCAGAAAATTTCGTTGTTGACCCCAACGATGATCTGGGCGATCATGTTTGGGAGTGCTGCTTTGAGCTGCACGGTAATCTGCTCGGCTAATAGGTCAGCGCGGCTTCTCTTGGGAGGCATGATTCTACAATGGAAAGAAGGGAACTAGTTTAGAACGCACGAATAAGAATATGATGAGTAGGTAATCCAATGAACAAGGATAACAATCACGCAAGAGTAAAATAACGGAACGGATAGTACACACACGACAAAGATTTAAGAGATTCGCATGACAAGATTCACACGCAAGAGTAACCAAACAACCCTAGAACAAGATTCATACGACAGTAACAATAATAGATAAAAAGGATAGAGCTTCATTCATTAATAATAATTAAGTTGGGTACAAGGTTCATAGAAGAAAAGGAGTACATTACAATAGAATAAGGAAATAAGTGGAAATGGCTCGAAGCTGTGTACATTGAAAATTTCAACTCGGCCTACAGTACAATACAAAAGGAAGAATATGACTAATGACGCCTCTCTAGGAACATCTTGGCCATCATGACCGCGATCAAGGTTCCCATTACCAGGCACGCCCCTACGAGTTGCTGCACAGTACGTGCCGTGGCTCGAGTCGATGCGATGATTCGCATCGCCTGCTCAGACAAGTGGTGCGCCGCATCAGTGACTTCGCTGATGAGGAGTCCCTGTTGCTGGTTCTCCTCAGCGAGTGCCCGAACCTCGCGGTGCAGGTGCAAGAATGCGACCGGTGGGGGTGGCTGGAGAGTAGGTGGCATCATAGGTCGGGAGATTCCGGCCTCCTGAGCACGTCGCTGCTCCTCAAGGAAATGACGTTCCCACGCGTAGCTTTCCATTACCGGAGTGCGCAGGGCGGGATCGTATGGTTCCACAAATGAATGAGGAGGTGCGGGTCGAAACAGGCTCGGATGCTGGCGCGCGGTCAACCTAGCGCGAAGCCCTTGGGGCTGCGGTGGTTCGGTGACAGGCGCTGGTGGAGGGGGTGGAAGCACAGATCTCGGGCTGGATCCGTGACTGCTACTGATCGTCGTTGGCGTATCCTCTGTCGGGTCAGTCGTCTGATGGCGCTGACTATCGGACGCCGTGTGGCCCTCGGAAAGCTCGTTCGATGGGGAAACGGCTCGCGGGAAGGGTCGTGACTGAGATCGTGAACGGGACGACTGAGACATGTCGGATCTGCGAATAACACGTTACGTGAGTACAGGAATTAAGGAAAAATGTAAACGAAAATGCATGTATGGGTCAGTCACGTGAGAATCGGGAAGGAATAAGACCGGGAATTTTTCGACTCGAAAACCGTTTGACAATAGCAATTACTTTCCGTTCTCGCAGGATTTATTTTGAACTAGGCATAGTTGATCAAGTTACGCCTAGTTAAAAGCAAACCATGCGATTGCGGAATTAATCTACTAAAGTTTGAAAGCTCGTGAAATGATTTTTCTGAAAAGCCTTGGTTATAGTTTGGTTTCAAAAATTTTGAAAAATTCTCAAAACCGTTTTCGCTATAACCAGTGCTCTGATACCAAGTCTGTCACACCCCGCTAAAGCGGAAACACGGAATGTGAAGAGCAAAGATATCATCACACGAGTTATAAATACAACATACGGTTTCAAGTCATTTCGAATAACAAAACATGAGTTCACAAGATGAAATAACCAAGTATTTAACGAGTTGCATAACAAAAGTACATAATTAAGCGTTTAACAAATTCCCAAAATGATAAAATAGGTCTTTTCCCAATCCTAGAATTCACATGACATGCCTGACCCATCCACAGTATGCACTTCGTGTCTTACATTTGGTTTCCTGAAACAAGAGATCAAGTGTCAACTACAATAAAGTAGTGAGTGAGTTACAGTTTTCTAGTCCTCGACTAAAAAGGGTTTAAGTTAAGTATATCAATACTTAAATGTTTCTAAAACTAGAACAATACTTACAGAATAGTTTTGATTCATAAAAGTAGTTCAAAAGATAGTTCGATCCATAAAAGTTGTTCAAAAGACAGTTCGATCCAATACAGTTGTTTGAAAGAATGTTGCGGAAGTCGTATAACTCTATACGCGCAATATAAGTAAACTATTGATTGAATTCATGTATAACGACTACTTGGCATAATATAACTTAAGTGTTCACACTAAACCGATTAACGAACCGCGAGGCCCCTTACCCCGACTACTTACGGGGAGTCATTTCTGATTGAGTAATATGTACTTAAGCTTCCGCCTAAGCAAGGAACGGTTATTTCCTAAGTATCGATACACATAATTACTAAACGGCTTAACAAAGCTAATAGTGTGTTACAAAAATTAGGCACTGATGTTATTTTTAAACTAATAGTAGTCACTTATGGTTAGTTATATCCCTCAAGAGTCACGATAGTTATACGATCAATCAAAGTACATACGAGTGCCGATAGTGGCGTTAAATAAGTTTGATATAGTTTTGAACCAAAAGCCGAATAAAGGTGGCGAACCATTAAGCCGAATAAAGGGTGGCAAACCATTTGTTTATCATAGGCCAAACGGCCATAAAACTAAATAAGCATAAGTTTCACAAAAACGTTCAATAGAGTTCATAATTGTACAAAAGTTCATAATAGTTCCAAAGTTCATTTAGACCTCTTGTTTCCCCCAAAAGTTATTTGAAAAACAGTAAATAAGTGGGGTTGTAACTCACTTGAAAATGAGGCGGTGAAAAGATAGCTCGGACGAGGGTGGGTCGGTTCTGACTAAAATCCGGCAGAGCTTCCGCGCTAAATAAAGAATGTCCAAAATAACAAATCACTTTCCCGCTTTACAAACTGAACTCGAATATGTGAAATGAATCTAATGAATCACAAGGACTTACGCTAGAGAGAGAGAGTAGTACTAGGAGTGTGCGTGGAGTGACCGGAATAGGAATCGGAATCTCGTGGACCTAAATTATACCGAATATGAAACTGTCAGATTCTGTTGTTCCAATATTTTATAAAAATAACATAAAAATCACATTCTGTAATACGAAGTGATAGGAACTGGATTCGTCTCCATCCGACAGTTTTTGAAGAAGTTAGAGTCGTTTACGTATTTAACGCGTTTTAACCGTAAAAACAGTAAATAATAGTAGATTAATTCCAAAAATTCCAGTAAAATCTGAAAAATCATATTTTGATAGATTCTAGACTATGTCAAATTTTTGTAAGCTGATAAATTCGTTTGGTATGTTTTCTCGATATTCAAGATTAAATCAGATTAAATACTGTAAAATTCATAATAAATCGAAAAATAGGAGTTAGGTTCCCAATTTTTGACAGTAAGTTACATTTTACATTTTACATCTTTGGTCAAAATTTCGTAATTTTTACATGCATTTACCAAAAATCCCGTTTTTGTTCATAAATGGTGAAATATTTGCATATAAACTCATTTTTAGGTGATGGATGATGCATGCAATGAGTTTAACTTGTAAAAACAGAAGATTAAAATGATTTATACCGAGAGTAAAGTGATTTGGAGATGGTTGGAGTGATTCCTTGATGATTTTTAACCCAAAATGCTTAGAAAATGGACTTTTGGCCCAAAGAATGCAACCCTTTTCTTCTTCTTCACTTGATGAACGATTTTGATGTGTTTAGGTGGTTAAAATTACTGAGTTTTTGTTGTGAATATTTCTGTAAATGAAGAGGGAATGGAGTGGTGTGTGTTCTTGAATGTTAGCAAAAGGAGAGAGAGAGTGGTAAAGGTGTTTGTTTGGTGTGTGTGTGTGTGTGTATGTAATGTTTGTGTAAGTGTTTATATGATTCAACACATCACTTGACTTTTTAAAAGGGCCTTGAAGTGTCTTGGGTCGGGACTTAGTCATTGGGCTCGAGTTTTGATCCATTTGATTAAGTTTTAAAATTTACAAAAAGTGATGTTTGCGCACTCCACCGCGGCGCGGTGGCCTGACTGCGGCGCGGCTGGAGTGGCAGACTTTTTGCCTTTTTCGTTTTTCGTTCGTTCCAATGTTAAGTGTTTCGTTTGTTTAAAAGTTTCCGTTCATTAAAATAGGAACTTAGACAAGTTCACTAAGTATTTACTTGGTATTAGGATTCATTTATGTGATTCCGAGTTCGATTCTACACACTCGAGTTTACGAGATAAGTAATAACAAGATGTATTCGAGTTAAGTCAAAGATAGAGAATGCGGTTTTCACCTGAAATAAGACGGTTGTCACAGTCGTCGGCTGGATATCTTCAGCCGCCGGCCAGAGGCCTTCGGCCAGTTTCTAGTTTTTGTTATTTTTCGATTTTTAGCCCGTTTTAGTGTTAGATTCGAACATGCAACCTGTTATTATTCAAATATATACATTTTTAAGCAAAAGTCAGAGTTTCTTTTAGATTTATATCCTCAAAATGTAGATCTATTAGAAAAACTTGTTTTTAAATAAGAAAACGTTTTAGCTTTTTATAAAAACACTTTTTCAGTCCATTGATCATCCATGCAAGTAAAGATTTATGTAAAAAGAGTAAAATGGAAGAGTTTTACCGAAGGAAAAAGTTGTGTGACGGTTGGATGAGATTCTAGCTTCAAAAAGTGTGTAAAAATTTTCAAAACCCGATTTTAAGCTCCCTCCTTGTTACCCTTTTGATTTAGGACGATTTGTGTGAGTTTGGATGGTCAATTTGTGTGCTTTAAGGGCTGTTTATGGTGGTAAACTTTCTGGATTTGTTTGAGTTCTTGAGAGAAGTGTAGAGAGAAAGAGAGATGGCTAGGTGTGTGATTTCAAAATGCAAATGAAAAGTGAATAGAGGTGTAGAAGGGATGGTAAAGTCTGGCCTAGGGAACCCCCAAAGTCAGTATTTTGGTCCAATCCCGGAGTTATGAGGTGAGCCAATAAAGAAGCATGCAAAATGAGTCATTAAAACACAGTCAGCGGCCTTTCAGCCGCCAGATGACCACATCCAGCCGCCGGCTGGGCTTCAGCCGCTGGCTGACAGCCTTCAGCCGTTGGCTGGAAGGTTTTTCCCAGTTCGGTGACGTTTTAAGTTTTCCGTTATAGTTAGTTGTGGACTAGAATTTTATTAGTTTCCGTTATGAACTTAGTCAAGTTCTTGTATAGTTTCTTTGGTGTTAGGATTTATAAGTTGATTCCGACTTTGGTTCTGACACAATAAACGGCACAACAATTACGAACTCGAACAATATGAACACGATGAAAAGTAACTAGAGATTCGAACCGATAAAGTAACTGAGAATCACCTGAATTTTTGACGGTTGTCACATGGGATTTTCATAGAAACTCGTCTGCAGCTAGATGAGAAACAATGTATCGGTCTCGTATAGAACTATTTAATCTGTGTATCCATCGTGAAAAAATATTTATTGATTTAGGTGATTAAATGTAATAATTAATCTCATTTACTATTTTATATTAATTTTATCATTTCTCTTTATGTATTAGTACTATTTTATATTACTTTTTGTCATTTTTTTATGTATTAATATATTGTTTTCATGTAATATTATATTTATAAATAAATAATATAATAACATTATATGTTTAATTATTAAAACAAAAAGAAAAAAGAAAAAAAAACATAATCATTATCTCATTTACTATTAAAAAGAAGAAAACATAATGATTATGAAATGATTAGGAAATAATAT
This sequence comes from Senecio squalidus, assembly GCA_910822075.1. NCBI lineage: Eukaryota > Viridiplantae > Streptophyta > Magnoliopsida > Asterales > Asteraceae > Senecio > Senecio squalidus. The sequence continues at coordinate 14,598,155 of CAJVGC010000592.1, forward strand.
AAGATAAAGATAATGATTAGGAAATAATGTGGGCCCGTTGGTTTATTTAACAAAAAGTGTTCGTATATTTAACATACCCCTTTAAAAAAATGGAAAGGCACGTTGTTTTATGCAATACATCGGGTTGTGTTTTTTCACCAGTTTATTTGCCAGTAACATACAAGGATTTTAAATTTGCCATCGAAATCCCAAAACTTCTTCAATACTCTTTCCTTTCTTCTCAATCTCCAAGCAACTTTTGAATGAATTAATCTTCATTTTCCTCTTTCTGCTTACCAAACCTAATAAATTGGTTAAGTGAGAAATCAAATGAAGAAAAGGTAAGAGTTTACAATTTTGGAGTTTATTTAGGATTCTGAACTATTTTTACGATTGAAGGTTTAGATTTAACTTTTATCAATGTTTTTTCTTTTCTTTTTCCAGAAAGTATGCATTAGATATTATTCTCCCGGTTGGTGTTTTCTCCTTTGCTAAATAACATATTTTTATTTCACACCTTCTTTATGTTTGGTTTTTAATTGAACATGTATGTTTTATTTGATTTACTTAGTCGTTTCTTATCTCATAGGCGGTAGAATTTAAGAAACTAAAGCCAACCATCAAAGAATGCTTGTTTCAACTATAACCTCGACCTCTATCATAAAGGTTTGTTTTCTCAATCTTTATTCGTATGTTATATTTTGTTTAGTCAGTAATTTGACTATATGTATATGCATATTAAGTGTTTGATGAAATGCATAAATAAGAACTCATGTTTAAATTCAAGATCTAATAAATTATTTATTTGGCTTGATTACAAGGTCGAGAAATGTTGGTTATTTTAGTATATAACCAATTAATTCATGTTTAAATCGATTCTCAAAATTAATAACCGGTAAAGAAACTCATAACTTAACCCCTTAGTAGTAATATTTAACAAGAAACAAAACAAAGAAGGATATCTTATTATTAAGTAAGTACATAATTTACACTAGAATGTCCTTATTAGAAGAAGGTACGCTAGCACAATGGTTTGTTTGTGTGACAACCGTCTTAGTTCAGGTGAAAACCGCATTCTCTACCTTTAAACTTAACTTTGTATTAACCTTGTCGTTACTTGTCTCGTAAACTCGTGAACGTCGGAATCGAAATCGGAATCACAAAATGAATCCTAATACCAAGAAAATACTTAGTGAACTTGTCTAAGTTCCTATCTAAAATAACCGGAAACTTTCAACTAGCGAAACGCTTAACAAAGAAAACTAAACGAAAACGAAAAAGTCTGAAAATCAGCCTCTTGCGGCGCAACAGAATCAGTTGCGGCGCAAGTCAGCACAGGAAATTCAAAATTTTGTTGTTGCTAGTGCTTGGTGACTCATCCCAAACCGACCCTCATGGCCAACACCTGTAAAAACAGGTGTCAAACACCCCTTGAATCCAGAAATGGCACCTTGGTATTACCTCCCTTGGTCACTTTCATTCTTGCAAGATCAAAACACACACTCACCCTCATATTCTCTCAACTTTCACATACAAACACACACACAACTCTTTCAAAAACAATCCTTCTAAGACATAATCTAACTAATTCAAGGTCATTTTCATACATTCATCACCATCATTTCAAAGGTAAAAATCTTGTTCTTGAACTTATCTTTCATATTTACTCAAGTTTTTACATAAATCATCAAATCTATATATGTTTTATAACTAAAATGATGAAAGCATATCAAAAAGTCCATTGCATGTAATTTTTATTGGTAAAAATGGAAGTTTATAAAATGGAAAATCTGGAAATTTCATTAAAATAAACTAAAGTTATGTTTTTCAACTTAAGATTTTGATTTATGACCCTAACCGAAGAAATCGACAGAATCTGTTACATGCATGTAAAAATTACGAAATTTTGACCAAAGATGTAAACTGTAAAAGGTAGCTTATGGTCACAAATTGGGAACCTAACTCCTATTTTTCGATTTATTATGAAATTTACAGTATTTAATCAGATTTAATCTTGAATTTCGAGAAAACATACCAAACGAATTAATCAGCTTACAAAAATTTGACATAGTCTAAAATCTATCAAAATATGATTTTTCAGATTTTACCGGAATTTTAGGAATTAATCTACTATTATTTACTGTTTTTACGGTTAAAACGCGTTAAATACGTAAACGACTCTAACTTCTTCAAAAACTGTCGGATTGAGACGAATCCAGTTCCTATGACTTCGTATTACAGAATATGATTTTTATGTTATTTTTATAAAATATTAGAACAACAGAATCTGACAGTTTCATATTCGGTATAATTTAGTTTCACGCGATTCCAATTCCTATTCCGGTCACTCCACGCACACTCCTAGTACCATTATCTCGCTTTAGCGTAAGTCCTTGTGATTCATTAGATTCATTTCACATATTCGAGTTCAGTTTGTAAAGCGGGAAAGTGATTTGTTATTTTGGGCATTCTTTATTTAGCGCGGAAGCTGTGCCGGATTTTCGTCAGAACCGACTCACCTCCGTCCGAGCTATCTTTTCACCGCCTCATTTTCACGTGAGTTACAACCCCACTTATTTACTGTTTTCAAATAACTTTTGGGGGAAACAAGAGGTCTAAATGAACTTTGGAACTATTATGAACTTTTGTACAATTATGAACTCTATTGAACGTTTTTGTGAAACTTATGCTTATTTAGTTTTATGGCCATTTGGCCTATGATAAACAAATGGTTTGCCACCCTTTATTCGGCTTAATGGTTCGCCACCTTTATTCGGCTTTTGGTTCAAAACTATATCAAACTTATTTAACGCCACTATCGGCACTCGTATGTACTTTGATTGATCGTATAACTATCGTGACTCTTGAGGGATATAACTAACCATAAGTGACTACTACTAGTTTAAAAATAACATCAGTGCCTAATTTTTTTGTAACACACTATTAGCTTTGTTAAGCCGTTTAGTAATTATGGGTATCGATACTTAGGAAATAACCGTTCCTTGCTTAGGCGGCAGCTTAAGTACATATTACTCAATCAGAAATGACTCCCCGTAAGTAGTCGGGGTAAGGGGCCTCGCGGTTCGTTAATCGGTTTAGTGTGAACACTTAAGTTATATTATGCCAAGTAGTCGTTATACATGAATTCAATCAATAGTTTACTTATATTGCGCGTATAGAGTTATACGACTTCCGCAACATTCTTTCAAACAACTGTATTGGATCGAACTGTCTTTTGAACAACTTTAATGGATCGAACTATCTTTTGAACTACTTTTATGAATCGAAACTATTCTGTAAGTATTGTTCTACTTTTAGAAACTTTTAAGTATTGATATACTTAACTTAAACCCTTTTTAGTCGAGGACTAGAAAACTGTAACTCACTCACTACTTTATTGTAGTTGACACTTGATCTCTTGTTTCAGGAAACCAAATGTAAGACACGAAGTGCATACTGTGGATGGGTCAGGCATGTCATGTGAATTCAAGGATTGGGAAAAGACCTATTTTATCATTTTGGGAATTTGTTAAACGCTTAATTATGTACTTTTGTTATGCAACTCATTAAATACTTGGTTATTTCATCTTGTGAACTCATGTTTTGTTATTCGAAATGACTTGAAACCGTATGTTGTATTTATAACTCGTGTGATGATATCTTTGCTCTTCACATTCCGTGTTTCCGCTTTAACGGGGTGTGACAGACTTGGTATCAGAGCACTGGTTATAGCGAAAACGGTTTTGAGAATTTTTCAAAATTTTTGAAACCAAACTATAACCAAGGCTTTTTCAGAAAAATCATTTCACGAGCTTTCAAACTTTAGTAGATTAATTCCGCAATCGCATGGTTTGCTTTTAACTAGGCGTAACTTGATCAACTATGCCTAGTTCAAAATAAATCCTGCGAGAACGGAAAGTAATTGCTATTGTCAAACGGTTTTCGAGTCGAAAAATTCCCGGTCTTATTCCTTCCCGATTCTCACGTGACTGACCCATACATGCATTTTCGTTTACATTTTTCCTTAATTCCTGTACTCACGTAACGTGTTATTCGCAGATCCGGCATGTCTCAGTCGTCCCGTTCACGATCTCAGTCACGACCCCTCCCGCGAGCCGTCTCCCCATCGAACGAGCTTTCCGAGGGCCACACGGCGTCCGATAGTCAGCGTCATCAGACGACTGACCCGACAGAGGATACGCCAACGACGATCAGTAGCAGTCACGGATCCAGCTCGAGATCTGTGCTTCCACCCCCTCCACCAGCGCCTGTCACCGAACCACCGCAGCCCCAAGGGCTTCGCGCTAAGTTGACCGCGCGCCAGCAGCCGAGCCTGTTTCGACCCGCACCTCCTAAGTCATTTGTGGAACCATACGATCCCGCCCTGCGCACTCCGGTAATGGAACGCTACGCGTAGGAACATCATTTCCTTGAGGAGCAGCGACGTGCTCAGGAGGCCGGAATCTCCCGACCTATGATGGCACCTACTCTCCAGCCACCCCCACCGGCCGCATTCTTGCACCTGCACCGCGAGGTTCGGGCACTCGCTGAGGAGAACCAGCAACAGGGACTCCTCATCAGCGAAGTCACTGATGCGGCGCACCACTTGTCTGAGCAGGCGATGCGAATCATCGCATCGACTCGAGCCACGGCACGTACTGTGCAGCAACTCGTAGGGGCGTGCCTGGTAATGGGAACCTTGATCGCGGTCATGATGGCCAAGATGTTCCTAGAGAGGCGTCATTAGTCATATTCTTCCCTTTTTATTATACTGTAGGCCGAGTTGAAATTTTCAATGTACACAGCTTCGAGCCATTTCCGCTTATTTCCTTATTGTATTGTACTGTACTCCTTTTCTTTTATGAACCTTGTACCCAACTTAATCATTATTAATGAATGAAGCTCTATCCTTTTATCTATTATTGTTACTGTCGTATGAATCTTGTTCTAGGGTTGTTTGGTTACTCTTGCGTGTGAATCTTGTCATGCGAATCTCTTGAATCTTTGTCGTGCGTGTACTATATGTCCCGTTATTTTACTCTTGCGTGATTGTTATCCTTGTTCATTGGATTACCTACTCATCATATTCTTATTCGTGCGTTCTAAACTAGTTCCCTTCTTTTCATTGTAGAATCATGCCTCCCAAGAGAAGCCACGCTGACCTATTAGCCGAGCAGATTACCGTGCAGCTCAAAGCAGCACTCCCAAACATGATCGCCCTGATCATCGCTGGAGTCAACAACGAAACTTTCTGGGATGATAACCCCAACGACAACCACCTGGAGAACAACGGTGACAATAACCTTCACCTCTTCCCAACCATAGTTAAACAAGAGGAAGGCGAAAACCTCGGAAACGTTAACCCCTTTCTCTTTCCAGTAACAATCAAACAAGAAGAAGGAGAGAACCCCGGAAACAATAACCACCTTCTTCCTCCTGTATCAATCAAACAGGAAAAAGGCGAGAACCTTGGAACCAACAGCCTCCTTTTTCCTTCAGCCCGCGTCCAGCGAAAAGAGAGTAAGAAAAGGAAGGCTGATCACCAACCAATGAGGAGCTGTCACGACAAGATACCCACAACAGGACCCCAAACTTACGCTGGTACACACCCTATGTGTGACGGATGCAACTTCCATCATGATGGGAACTGCCCAGTGTGCAACACATGTAACAAGACGGGGCACTTCTCCAAGCACTGCCGAAAGGAAACTGGTGGTAGAAGGAAGAAGTCAGTTTGCTACAAATGCGGAAGCGACAAACACTTCCGAAAGACTTGCCCCAAGTTGCGAAATGCTCAACCAAAACAGGCCGGACAAGGCCGAGGTCTCGCTTCGTAATCATTGCCGAAGAGACAAGGCACGATCTTAACGCATCAATAGGTAAATTCCCTGTGAACGATATTCTCATCTATGTTTTTCGATTCTTGAGCAGAGAGAAACCTTGTTTCCTTAGAATTTAGACCCCTCGTTAACCTAGGATCTAAAGTTCTTAAGGATAGCCTTACTATCGAATATGCTAACGGTCAAGAGTTCGAAGCCAAGGATATATTCTTAGGATGTTCATTATGCCTATCTGACAAAATCTTCCCCATCTACCTAATTCATACCGAGCTGGCAAGCTTTGACGTTATCGTCGGAATGGACTGGCCATCTCGTTTTCGAGCCGAGATCGTCTATTTCGACAAACTCATTCGTATCCCTCTTTCAGACAGTGAAACTCTCGTTGTTCGGGGAGACAAACCTGGACGACCACATCGTGTTTTCCATAAAAATGCGCTAGTACCTCGAGAAGGACTACGACGCATTCCTCGCTCACGACGCCGAACGTTAACCTAAAGAAAGCCAAGTCCAAGACATCCCCGTAGTCAAGGATCATCCGGAAGTCTTTCCTGAGGATCTACCCGGGCTACCTCCACACCGACAAGTGGAATTCCGAATAGACCTAGTCCCTGGCACAGCACCGGTTTCCAAGACCCCATATCATCTAGCACCACCCGAAGTGCAAGGACTGTCAAAGCAGCTGCAGGTACTTCTAGATCATGGTCTTATTCGTCCAAGCTCGTTCCCCCCCCTGGGGAGCCCCAATCCCCTTTGTCAAAAAGAAAGACGGATCCTTCCGAATGTGCATCGATTACCGAGAACCTAACAAGCTGACCGTCAAGAACCGATAACCACCCCCGAGGATCGACGACCTATTCGCACAGTTGCAGGAAGCTTCTTACTTCTCAACGGCCGACCTCCGCCCAGGTTATCATCAGGTTCGTGTCAGTGAGACCGACATCCCTAAACCGCATTCCGAACTCGTTACGGTCATTACGAATTCCTTGTCATGCCATTTGGCCTGACCAACACACCAGCACTGTTCATGGACCTACTGAACAGAGTGTGTAGTCCATACCTAGACAAGTCTGTAATCGTATTCATAGACGACACTCTCACCTACTCAAGGAATAATCAGGACCGCCGAAGCACTTGGAACTCATTCTAGAACTCCTTAGGGAATCAGAAGTGACACGTGGAACTCTCGAGATGTAAATCCTGAATCCGGGAAGTACATTCCCTTAGTCATACGATCAATTGGTAGGGAATCCACGTAGACCCAGCCAAAATCAAGCGATTGAGAGATAGCAAGCCCCAACGACTCCTACGGAAATCCGACAATTCGTAGGATTGGCTGGCTACTATCGAAGATTCATTGAGAATTTCTCAAGGATCGCTAAGCCATTGACCGAGCTTACTCCGAAATATACAGTTTCCCTTTGGGGCAAAGAACGGGAGGAACCATTTCAGAAGTTCAAACTCGAATCACTAGCGTACAGAGCAAAGCATTGAAACCCGAGAACCTTAAGGACGAGACCATTCACAATCATAAAAAGGAATTTGAGCTCAAACCGGACGGAATCCATTATTTCGAGAATCAAGCATGGATCCCGGGAGTCGAAGACCTTCGTGAGCTTATTTTGGACGAGGGCCACCGATCCCGACACTATATTCATCCGGCATCCGACAAGTTGTATAAGGATCTACGGGAATACTAATGGTGGACGGGCATGAAGAAGGATATCGCCTTGTATGTAGCTAAGTGCCTTACTCGCTCAAAGGTCAAGGCGGAATATCAGAAGCCCTCCTGTCTACTTCAGCAGCCAGAGATTCCCATGTGGAAGTGGGAACAAATCTCCATGAACTTCATCACCAGATTGCCCCGTACGGCAAGAGGTAACCACACGATTTGGGTCATCGTGGACCGTTTGACAAGATCCGCTCATTTCCCCCCCGGTACGAGAAAACCACTCGATGGAGAAATTCGCTCAAATCTACATCAACGAGATCGTCTCTCGTCACGGAACACCTCCCTCCACCATCTCCGATAGGGATAGTCGACTCACGTCCCGTTTTAGGAATGCCCTTCAGGAATCATTAGGGACGCTCACCTCCCCTTGGTCGAGTTCTCCTATATCAACAACTACCACACTAGCGTCAAGTGTGCACCATTCGAGGCCTTACACGGACGTGAGTGTCAGTCGCCGCTTTGTTGGCTAGAAGCTGGCGATCGACAACTAATAAGGCTCGACATCGTCCAGGAAACCATTGAAAAAATCACTACCATCCGAGGAAGGTTGAAGACCTCTCGTACTCGGCAGAAGAGCTATGCCGATAACCGAAGGAAACCCCTCGAGTTCCAAGTGGGCGATAGAGCACTCCTGAAAATATCGCCATGGAAAGGGGTAGTCCGTTTCGGGAACCGCGGCAAGTTAAGCCCGAGGTACACAGGCCCCTTTGAGGTAATTGAACGTATCGGCCCAGTGGCGTATCGACTTCAACTTCCTCAAGCTCTTTCCAACGTTCACAATGTCTTCCATGACTCGCACTTGAAAAAGTGCTTATCGGACGAGACCATTGTCATTCCACTGGACGAAGTCCAGATCGACAACAAGCTTAACTTCATCGAAGAACCGCTTGAGGTTGTAGATCGAGAGGTCAAGCAACTCAAGCAAAGTCGTATCCCTATTGTCAAGGTTCGGTGGAATTCCCGACGAGGTCACGAATTCACTTGGGAACGTGAAGACCAGATTCGTTAGAAGTATCCACATCTGTTCAGAGATCCTTCCACCGATGAGACGAACTAAATTTCGGGACGAAATTCTTTTCAACCCGGGGAGAATGTGACAACCGTCTTAGTTCAGGTGAAAACCGCATTCTCTACCTTTAAACTTAACTTTGTATTAACCTTGTCGTTACTTGTCTCGTAAACTCGTGAACGTCGGAATCGAAATCGGAATCACAAAATGAATCCTAATACCAAGAAAATACTTAGTGAACTTGTCTAAGTTCCTATCTAAAATAACCGGAAACTTTCAACTAGCGAAACGCTTAACAAAGAAAACTAAACGAATACGAAAAAGTCTGAAAATCAGCCTCTTGCGGCGCAACAGAATCAGTTGCGGCGCAAGTCAGCACAGGAAATTCAAAATTTTGTTGTTGCTAGTGCTTGGTGACTCATCCCAAACCGACCCTCATGGCCAACACCTGTAAAAACAGGTGTCAAACACCCCTTGAATCCAGAAATGGCACCTTGGTATTACCTCCCTTGGTCACTTTCATTCTTGCAAGATCAAAACACACACTCACCCTCATATTCTCTCAACTCTCACATACAAACACACACACAACTCTTTCAAAAACAATCCTTCTAAGACATAATCTAACTAGTTCAAGGTCATTTTCATACATTCATCACCATCATTTCATCATTTCAAAGGTAAAAATCTTGTTCTTGAACTTATCTTTCATATTTACTCAAGTTTTTACATAAATCATCAAATCTATATATGTTTTATAACTAAAATGATGAAAGCATATCAAAAAGTCCATTGCATGTAATATTTATTGGTAAAAATGGAAGTTTATAAAATGGAAAATCTGGAAATTTCATTAAAATAAACTAAAGTTATGTTTTTCAACTTAAGATTTTGATTTATGACCCTAACCGAAGAAATCGACAGAATCTGTTACATGCATGTAAAAATTACGAAATCTTGACCAAAGATGTAAACTGTAAAAGGTAGCTTACGGTCACAAATTGGGAACCTAACTCCTATTTTTCGATTTATTATGAATTTTACAGTATTTAATCAGATTTAATCTTGAATTTCGAGAAAACATACCAAACGAATTAATCAGCTTACAAAAATTTGACATAGTCTAAAATCTATCAAAATATGATTTTTCAGATTTTACCGGAATTTTAGGAATTAATCTACTATTATTTACTGTTTTTACGGTTAAAACGCGTTAAATACGTAAACGACTCTAACTTCTTCAAAAACTGTCGGATTGAGACGAATCCAGTTCCTATGACTTCGTATTACAGAATGTGATTTTTATGTTATTTTTATAAAATATTAGAACAACAGAATCTGACAGTTTCATATTCGGTATAATTTAGGTTCACGCGATTCCGATTCCTATTCCGGTCACTCCACGCACACTCCTAGTACCATTATCTCGCTTTAGCGTAAGTCCTTGTGATTCATTAGATTCATTTCACATATTCGAGTTCAGTTTGTAAAGCGGGAAAGTGATTTGTTATTTTGGGCATTCTTTATTTAGCGCGGAAGCTCTGTCGGATTTTCGTCAGAACCGACTCACCTCCGTCCGAGCTATCTTTTCACCGCCTCATTTTCACGTGAGTTACAACCCCACTTATTTACTGTTTTCAAATAACTTTTGGGGGAAACAAGAGGTCTAAATGAACTTTGGAACTATTATGAACTTTTGTACAATTATGAACTCTATTGAACGTTTTTGTGAAACTTATGCTTATTTAGTTTTATGGCCATTTGGCCTATGATAAACAAATGGTTTGCCACCCTTTATTAGGCTTAATGGTTCGCCACCTTTATTCGGCTTTTGGTTCAAAACTATATCAAACTTATTTAACGCCACTATCGGCACTCGTATGTACTTTGATTGATCGTATAACTATCGTGACTCTTGAGGGATATAACTAACCATAAGTGACTACTACTAGTTTAAAAATAACATCAGTGCCTAATTTTTTTGTAACACACTATTAGCTTTGTTAAGCCGTTTAGTAATTATGGGTATCGATACTTAGGAAATAACCGTTCCTTGCTTAGGCGGCAGCTTAAGTACATATTACTCAATCAGAAATGACTCCCCGTAAGTAGTCGGGGTAAGGGGCCTCGCGGTTCGTTAATCGGTTTAGTGTGAACACTTAAGTTATATTATGCCAAGTAGTCGTTATACATGAATTCAATCAATAGTTTACTTATCTTGCGCGTATAGAGTTATACGACTTCCGCAACATTCTTTCAAACAACTGTATTGGATCGAACTGTCTTTTGAACAACTTTAATGGATCGAACTATCTTTTGAACTACTTTTATGAATCGAAACTATTCTGTAAGTATTGTTCTACTTTTAGAAACTTTTAAGTATTGATATACTTAACTTAAACCCTTTTTAGTCGAGGACTAGAAAACTGTAACTCACTCACTACTTTATTGTAGTTGACACTTGATCTCTTGTTTCAGGAAACCAAATGTAAGACACGAAGTGCATACTGTGGATGGGTCAGGCATATCATGTGAATTCAAGGATTGGGAAAAGACCTATTTTATCATTTTGGGAATTTGTTAAACCCTTAATTATGTACTTTTGTTATGCAACTCATTAAATACTTGGTTATTTCATCTTGTGAACTCATGTTTTGTTATTCGAAATGACTTGAAACCGTATGTTGTATTTATAACTCGTGTGATGATATCTTTGCTCTTCACATTCCGTGTTTCCGCTTTAACGGGGTGTGACAGTTTGTTTCTGCCATTTTGTATATTTTCTTGTATTCAATAAGAACAAATGACTATGAATTTTCATGACACATAGTGGTTTGTTTATTCACATTACATGTGTGTTTGATTACATATGATTTGTATTTGGACAATATTATACTTTTAAAGCATTAAGTATTATTTGGTTGATGTAAAACAAATTTTGATGGTTACTGTTAGGCTTTCAATAAATTTTTTGTTATTTAAACAATCATGTTTAGTTCCTTAACCTTTTTGTAGTTGTGACATAAAACAAAGAAGATTCTGAATGATGCTTAACACCTTTTGATATTTATTTACCTTTATACTAGATAGAAAAACTTATGATGGATGAACTGAGAGACGTCTTTTTTTTTTCTGTTTACAAGGTCAAGGGTTTAAATACATGAACAGATAGCTGAGTTGACAAAAGGGTTTTTTGATGTGGTGAAAGAAGCATTATTCCCCTTTTGTGTGGCAGAAGCATGATCATACCTAACAACACTTTATCTAGGTATGTGAATCAAATTTATTTTAATTCAACTATCATAGCAACATTTGGATTATAAAGCTTTTTTTCCAAAATAAAAAAACAAATGATGAATACCAACTGCTTGATAAAATGCCTGACTGAAACAAAATTTGAAATGTGGTGTTGTTTGTTAATTATGGTGATTTTGTGTATTATGATTCAAGTTTTTATGACTTTTGGTGGCGTAAATTTTTTGGATGCATGATTATACTTGTGTTTTTTAATGTAGGTTCTGGATTTTTTTCTCCATATATTTATTTGCTTGGTTTTCGTTTTTCTCACTTTCGTTTTACAGATTTTCATCTTCAATTCTGTCAAAGGTAAAGTTTACAAAACCTATATTGGTTTTAATTTTGGATTTTGATTAGGGCTTGAACATGTTGTCGACTGATTTTTCCTAAACTTATCAAACAAAGTATTAGACGATTGTTGTCGTTGACTACTATTTTGTATAAGAGTGTAATATGAAGTACATCATATAAAGCTTTTGGCCTTTGTTTTTTCAGATTATGGGTTAATTTTACCAATCTTGATAATATAAAAGCCTTTTTCAAATAAGGGTTGATATTACCAATTTTGAGAATATAGAAGCCTTAGTGTTCATTTAAAATTTAACGACTATTCGAGTGCTCTTTTAGAAGCCACCATGTCCTTGCAAACTTATAGCTTTTTACGTTTTTTGTTTAAATTTTTTCCTTCGTGATCATTAGGTGATACATAATGAGATTCTAGTTCATCAAAAATATTTGTTCATTGTTCTGGTCATGTTGGCAAGAAAGGACGTGCAATACTATGCATTCCTCTCGGTACGAAGAGATTTGAAAGGATATGAGTGGGAAGTCGGTTGCTAATTTATAGAGGTAACATTTTAGCTTTTTATCTTGCTTTTATATGTCTAATGGTGTAGTATATAGTTAACTCTATACAATTTCTTAGTAACTTTCTCTTGAATTTTCAAGAGTTGTTGATAATGAGTTTTTAGCATTTTTGTTGGTGTTTTTTTCCCGTTAGTTTTGTCTATTTTATTAATATTATTCTATTTGTTTGACCCATATTATACCCATAGAAATAAAGGTATTTATTTTGACACGTTATTTCGACCATTCATCTTGAGATTTTCTTATATGAATCTTATATTGCAGATCATTCTTTATTTATTGATTATGGTGAGCCCAAAGATGACTATGAATAACTATTCAAAAGTCTTAGTCAAGTGTTGTTGGTTAAATTGATATCCATTCTTTTTTATTATGTTGGCTTATGGTTTTTTATGAGTAATCAAGAACTGTTGCAGTACGATGATTTATAATATTAATGATCTAATTATGCATAAGAGGTGTTGACTGTTTGGGTTAAATTTAGAATTTGACTGTTGTGGTAAAAACATGTTGTCATGTTTAGAACTATTTTATAATATACCATCAAACTTTGTATAATGCATGGAAGTTATAAAAATAATGGTTGTGTTTATAAATAAATTTATACAGTAAGTGAAATATTTATGTATAAAAAGTTAATACATATATGTTTTCTATCTTTTTACAAAGTTTTTTAAACACTTTTAGACATTTATAATAAGATCGATGGATTTACAAAGTTTATTTTCTCTTAAATATAACAACTTCTTTATAAGTCTCGTGTATCACACGGGGTAAAAGCTAGTTGAATTTAATAAGTTGCTTCATGAATTAAGAGTATGAAATTTTATATATTTTGCCTGCTCTACTAAATAAAGTTGTAACAATCTATATATTCTATTTCTTTCATGTATATTAATTCTTTTTTTAGGAGCATCTAGATGTACTCCCTTTCTCTTCTTTTTGGGGTTTTCTTTTAATATAATTCCTTAACCTTTAGAAAAAAAAGGAACACACCACATCGTCAATCTCTCTACATACTTTTCTTCTGAATCTGATTCATATATCATTTTGGGTTAACCTTTGACCACCTTATATTCGTCAAGAACTTCATAGAAGGAGATCCAAAGGTTAACATCACCCAAAGAGCTTGACAATCTTTGCTTGAACAAATATTGTATACTATTTCGGTTGATTAAATTAATGATGATAACTACCTCCTGTTATTGATGCAAATATTGATTCAATAATTATGGTAATTATGGGTGAACGCGGTTCGATTTGACTCGGGTTGTGCATAAAATCAAAATCGAACCGAAGATTTTGTTTTCTTAGAGCTAGGAACCATTTGTTCCGGTCTTACATCGATTTTGGTTTTTCTGGTTTTTGAGTAAAGTCCGAGTCGGTTTTAAATGTTTTCTTTATTTCCATATTTTTGTAAACTCAATAAAAAGAGATTATTTTTTTTTGACAAATAAATATAATTTTGAGTTAATAATTTATAAGTATTAAGCTAAAAATATTTTGTGATATCGCCTATAATGATTTATCTTAAAAGAACAAGTATAATCATAATAATAATTTTTCGTGATGATATTCATATTATACATGTTTTATTTATTATATTTCGGGTCGTAGCTAAAATAGATTATACTAATTTTCAGAATTATTATTATTATTATAATAAAAAAATAAAAGAAAGATATTATAAGAGCGCATCCAACGGTGAGCGTTAAACACACGTTTTGATCCCCATAACGCCGTTATGGTTGGGGGTGGTGTTATCGGCGGCGTTATGTTGTCGGTGTTACCACGGTAACACGCGTTACCACGGTAACACGCGTTACGTCGAGTTTTGTTTAAACCGTTTACTAAATGAAATAAAAAATATTTTATTATTTTAAAAGAATAGTCGTTGGCTAGCCGTTTTTTAATTTTAATTTTTTTTTTAGACCGTTGAAGTAGCCGTTTTTTTGTTTTCTTTTAAATTTTTTTCGAACCAATTCTATAAATACCCAACCACAAACAAAAAATATTTACACAAAATCATATTCTTTCTCTCTACAAAACCATTCACCAAAAATAATTACTTGAAAAGAAAAAATGTTGCAACACAACGATTTTTCGTCATCCGATTCCAACTCGCCTTCCTCCCCGGGTTTCACAAATTTCCGAACACAACTCGGTGGCTTCACTTCACTACTCGGTGTAAACACCAACATGCAACCTCAACCCATCAACAAGCCATGAACGAATGGAAACAATTTCAGTTTTTGCAATGGCAACAACAACAATCATCACAAACACAATCATTCCATCAACCACAAACACAATCATTCCACCAACCCCAAACTCAATCATTCCAACAACCCCAAACTCAATCATTCCAACAACCTCAAACACAACCATTCCAACCGTTTTAATCGTTCCAACCACAACAAGCAGAACCTAGTAGTTCTCGTAAGAGAAAAGACAAAGGTAAGAAAAAAGCTACGGTTGTGGAAGTCGAAGCCCCATCGTCTAAGATTCAGTGGTCACAATCCCAAGAACGACGTTTGGCGGAGAATTGGGTTCATGTGTCGGAGTGTAGGAGAAATGGAAACTCACAAACCGGTCTAACCTTTTGGTTTCGTGTTATGGCTATTTTCAACGAAGGTTTGGTGGAACCTTTCACAAAAAACCAACTAAGTTCAAAATGGAGGCTTATGAGCGCAAATTTGCGGTCTTTCATAGCATGTCATGATCGTGACGAACGAGATCGATCGAGCGACGAGGATGACAAAGGGGTCTACACAACGACGTTAACCATGTACGAAGCCGAGATCGGAAGCCCATTTCGTCATCATGCTGCATGGGAGGTTTTGCATAAATCGACAAAGTTTATGAATCCTAAACCCGTTGACGAAGCGGTAGACCTCGACGACGACGGTAACGATGCAGAACCGGACCTCTTTGGTGGTGATGAAATTCCACGACCTTTAGGGAAGCCACGAGCAACTAAGGTCGCGCGGTCCTCCTCGTCCTCTGATGTATCTTCAAAGCGGGACGAGTTTAACGACGGCGTTGTCAAAGAACTTCGCGAGCTTCGGATCGCTAAAACAATGGAGATCCAAGACAAACGCCGTTTTCGGAAAATGAAATTTCTCCGTATGCCAACACATGATATGGAGCCAGAGGATCGGGCCGAAGTCGAGAGGATTAAGGCCGAAATACGCGCCGAATTCGCCGTCGAACGTAACAATTAGGTTTTAATAATTACTGTAAACGTATTTTATTTTTAAGTATTATTGTATCGTTTTTTATAATTTTTAATGTTAATCTAAGTATATTTTTATTATTAATGTATTTTTATTATTAATAATGTATTAAAAATAATATGAGTAAAAAGAAAAAAATGAAAAATAAAAAAACTAGTGGGTCCAGAATTCGGTGTTATGGTTGGAGGGTATTTCTGGTGTTATGTTATGGGTGGTGTTAAGCTGACGTGACAATAACACCGAAGATTTCGGTGTTGTGGCTGGAGACGCTCTCACGTGTTCTCAAGTTTTATTAGGGTAAAAGAATGTAAAGGAACGGAAATAAATAAATTGTCGTGTTCTCAAGTTTTTTTTTAGGAAGGAAAACAAAGTAAAAGAAATGATTAGAAGGTAAAGTTATACATTTTATTCAATAAAACAATCCGACCATATATTCAAAGTAATTATAAAGTAAAATAAATACTTTCTTTTACTTTAATTTATTTTCTTTACATTATTTTCATTATTTTCATTTCCTTTAATTTTACACTCGAGAACAGATAACGTTATGTCCAAACACACTATATTATACGGGGAATTTGGACACAAGGTGTGTGTATATAATAAAGACAATAGTCAATAGGATTTCCCTCCCTCCCTTCCTATAGTTCCAAAACCCTACTAAGCAGCTGATCAATGGCGGAACAACTCACTGAAGAACAAATCGCTGAGTTTAAGGAAGCTTTCAGCCTCTTTGACAAAGACGGCGATGGTATCCTTTTTCATATAGATCTACTGTTTAACACTTTTACTTTTCTGTTTTCACTGTGCTTTTGTTCTCTTATATGACCACTAGTTTATTCATACAGATTAGCTACTTTTTGTCGACTTTAGTTTCATTTCGTTTACCTGCTTCATTTTGTTTATGATTTTTCTCTTTTCCCTAAATAAGTAATGATTTTTTGTTTTGGTATATGTAGATTTTAGTATTTTCAAATTTTGAAATAAATATTGGCTATACGGCCAAAGCTTCTCCGGAAATCAATAGCCAAAATGGAATTTAGCTGGTGCAAAATACATTTTCAATGAACAAAATATGATTGAGCTACAGTACAGTAAAGATTGTTGTCATTTACTTATTCTAAAGTAAAACAATAAGATGCATACTGTGTCGATTTACAGTTGAAATCTCAGTTTTTCCGTAGATCGTCATTAGCTTAACGTTGATTAATCAAATTTCTTACTAATCATGTAGCTCTAGTATAAATTGTTTGAATGTGCTTGAAGAAACATTTTATTTTCTATGTCCGTTTACATTTATTACTATTGCATTATTAGTGTTATTAAAGGAAGTCCACTGAGGCACAGCTTTGGCACCTCACCTTGTTCTATTGTCCGTAATCTATCAGACTAGAATTACCGCATACAATACAAAATAATTTATATGCAGCCTATTTTTTCCCTGCCTACTAACTCCAACACCGGTTGCCCACATTTATAAGTTCCTAATTGACACCTTTTATCATTCTATCAGTAAGTTAATTTTATGTTTATAGCTATTGGCTTAATAACGTATTTGGTTTTGTAGGCTGTATCACTACCAAAGAGCTGGGAACTGTTATGAGATCTTTGGGTCAGAATCCCACTGAAGCTGAACTACAAGATATGATCAGTGAAGTTGATGCTGATCAGAATGGAACCATCGATTTTCCTGAGTTTCTCAATCTCATGGCTAGGAAAATGAAGGTTACTTTAACTCCACTTTTTACCCATTTATGTAAAAAACAAACCGTTGCTACAATAAAGATTTACTTATTTGTGTTAATAGGTGCATTACAAAAAGGCATTTTGGTTCATATTTCACTCATTTTATTTTGATTTAATTTACTCATTTCACTTGTTAGCGAATAGATTTAAACACACAACCGACCTGTATTGTGACCCATTTAAGTAAAATATCAGAATATTCTTATAGACATAAATTATGTCCGCAGAGGTTAATGAATGATGTCCCTATTTCCCTTGCAGGACACTGATTCAGAGGAGGAACTCAAAGAAGCTTTTAAGGTCTTTGATAAGGATCAGAATGGGTACATTTCCGCTGCTGAGGTATGTACCCGAATAATTCATTCAGTTTCCGTAAGCCTATTTGGAAAAATGGGTGGGTTGGTAATTATTAATATTTATACGGGTGTAAATGGGTCTGGTTGGGTTGATCCGAAACACTTTGCTTCAATTTTTGTTTTATCTTTCTAAACAGTTAGTGTAGATGTCTCATATTAGTACAATACATACATTATTTCGGTAGTTGTCTACTTGTCTTTTGAGTAAAACGGTTTAAGATGTCTTGTGCAGTAACATGTCAAAATGGATTTTTGTAAAGATCGAAAGGGTTTGTTGGGTTGGGTTGACTCAAAACACTGTGTTCCATAGTTTTTTTAAATAAATAATCTTATTTTGTAAATACAAAGATTTACAATGTGTTATGCCTTACAATTAATTACACTTTGAGTGACTTTTAAAGTGTCTGTTTAACTATATGTTTTTTTATTTAATTGTTAGAGAAAAAAGCTTCCGACCCATTTACAAGTGAACGGTTCTAATTCTGTCCTCTGACATTATGTTCCACTTTTGTTGATTCTTTGTTTATTATTGTTGCAGCTTCGCCATGTGATGACAAACCTAGGGGAGAAGCTAACTGATGAAGAAGTGGATGAAATGATACGTGAAGCTGACATGGATGGCGATGGTCAAGTGAATTACGAGGAGTTTGTGAGGATGATGCTTGCCAAGTGATTATGCAATCACTTAGGTTTTAGACTTGAATTCCTACTAGTTATATCAGCAAGTATCTTATGTAAACATGATGTTTGATACCCTCTGTTGGTCGGGTACGTTGCTAATTCTGTGGTAAACCAGATTTCTTGCTAAGTCGGCAAATTTTCCATTTATGACGAATCACCATATTCTAGCAAATTTCTATCAATTTGCGCCCTCATATTTCTGATATACTTCTCTCATACATATCCTGTGTATAAGTGAAAAGTATAGGAGAGTTGATCATATTTGAAGAATAAAAATTAGCTACGTGAATACAAAATATGAGAAAAAATCACCTTGTTTTTTTTTTAATAAGGTGAGACAAACTCTTGAAAATGGGTCAAGATAATGCCGTCGATTTCTACAAAACGATTGTGTTGATATAATGTTTCGAACTCATAACGAGTTTTGATAACAACACTCATATAGACTTTTGTTAAAATATTAAGACATGTATAATTTGTTTGTACTTTGACTAAACCGACCCCTTGCATTTGGGGTTTCTCTTTCATGACTAACAAGCATTTTGGGTTGTGTTTATATATAATTATAATTAAAATGTTAATCGTCATTTTGTTTTACACATGGTTTCTATATTCTAGTAATTTGAGGGCATGTTTTGTTTATTTGAAGGTTTGTAATTCTCATTTTTTGACATATTAGGACTATTAATAAAAACATAGACTGGTTTCGATTTTAATTGTTTTAGGTTTTTAATTTGGTATGATAATTTCAGTTTTCATTTCCAAAACTATAAACGTGAATTAACAATTAAAAATCTTTCGGTTAATAAATAATTTATAACATTGCATAATCCAAATATCAAAGTCACAAGCAAAACTTTTGAAGTATTATCAAAAGTTAAAACCGTGGTTACCATATATTTTTGTAGTTACAAACAAAGTTTGAAATGCATTGAAAATCCAACATCAAATAACGAGATAATAAACTATTTAAAGTGCCTCTAGTGGGAGGCGTTATGCACGCGTCCCCGTCCCCTCCTCTCCCCCCTAACGCCGTTATTGGTCAAGGGTGGTGTTATACATGACGTTTTTGTGTTGTGATGTTTTTTTTTTTTTTTTTTTTTACCGTTACTTGAGTAAAAAAATATATATATATATTTAATAAATTTAAAAAACTAGCCGTTGGTTTGATCGTTATTTTTTTTTAACCAACTCTATAAATATCTAACCACAGACACAAATTATTTACACAAAATCATCTTCTTTCTCTCAAAAAAACCACAATCTATTATCCTATTTTATCTTAAAAATAGCTTTCAAAATGAATTTGTCAAGTTCCGACTCTTCTGACGATGAAACAATTTTCATGATGGCGGCGATGGCCGGAAAGGCTTATTACGATGAAGAGGAAGCTATCGAAACCTCAAACGCTCGGGCTAAAAGAAGATTTATAAAAAGAGATCGAATTGGGGCAAGCGAACGACTTATGACAGACTATTTCAACGAAGGTTGCATTTTCACACCGGAGCAGTTCAGACGAAAATACCGGATGAGCAAGCCGCTATTTCTTCGAATAGTCGACGGTATTCTTAACTATTCTCAAGTACCTCTTCCTAGTCATTTTAACTATTTTACATCCCGGCTAGATGCTAAGGGCAAACCAAGTTTTACAGCTATACAAAAATATTCATTCGTCATGCGTCTTTTAGCATACGGAATCACTTCCGATGCATTTGATGAATATCTACACATGGCGGAATCTACATCAAACGAGGCTTTAGATAACTTTTGTAAATGTGTTATGGATTTATATAAAAACGTTTATTATAGATGGGGTCTTTAGATAACTTTTGTAACTTTTGTAAATGTTTTGAATGCCTCGCCTCTATTTAGGGAACTCCTCCACGACAACGCTCCACCTTCTAATTTCGTGGTAAACAACACTGCCTATGAAAAAGGCTATTACCTCGCGGATGGAATTTATCCAGAGTGGGCGACGTTTGTCAAATCATTTTCTCATCCACCAGACGAAAAGCGAAAGAACTTCAAAAAATTTCAAGATGTTGAAAGAGCATTTGGCGTGCTAGAAGGGCGATTTTGGGTGTTAAAAACTGTCGCAATATACTACGAGGTAAACAAGTTAAAGCGAGTCATGTATACTTGCATCATATTGCATAATATGATTATCGAAGACAATACATTTAATATCAGCGGCTGCGAGGAATACTATACTCCAATACCAAGAGAACAACGAACTTCACACGAAAGGTGCCAACATCAAATCCGAGTAATGAAAGAGATATGCGATCGTGATACACCATTGTCTTCGAAGCGATCTCGTTGAACACATTGCTACGCTTCCTGATGACTATCGTTTCAGACGCTGATTTCTATTTATCTATTTAATTATGTATGTTTTAATTACGGTTTTTAAAATTTTAATGTAATCTTGTTAACTTTATTAATATATTTTGTTTTAATGCATTAGTTTTTTTTATTGTATGTATTAAAAATAATATGAGTAAAAGGAAAAAAAATGAAAAATAATAAAACTGATGGGTCCCAGATTTTGGTGTTATGGTTGGGGTTTTTTTTTCTGGTGTTATGTTATGGATGGTGTTATGGTCACATAACCATAACACCACCCAAAATGGTGTTATTGTTGGGAGGGCTCTAATAATATTTATTTAAACATTTTTAAAAATAAAAAAAACCTTAATATATATTTGAATTAAAACATATAACGTAAAATTAAGAATAATAAATATTTGGTTCGAAAATGAGAGTTTAGTTTTTTCCGGTTAAGTTTGTTTTGAGTGGATCTTTGAGCAAATAATTTCCTTTTATTTTTCTCCGAATAGTAGTGTTAATGATTCACTACATTTCCATTCTTATGCAGGAATGTGATACTTACAGTGTTGTGGTATTATCTGATGAATTAAACCATGGATTGGAATATGACGTGCCGTTAGCTTTATCGAGGTTTGTATTCCTCTTAAAAGCCAGTTATCCTTGGATGCTCGATTGAACATGATGATGGAAACTACAACTGTGATTTCGACATGCAGTTCAGATATGGATATTGAAAAAGGCAAGCATTGAGGAAACTCTTGGTAATTTGAAAAATGATTAACTATTAACGGTGAGTTTAATAATTGTTGTCGACTAGTATCACTATGCATTTTAAAACTATTCCCATTGAATTACGCTTTTGTTGTTTGAATTTCTAACAACCAAAAGTATATAGTATCACTATGCATTCTAAAAATATTTCCGTTAAAACTTATTTGTAGCGACTTAACCAGATCCAAAACCCAAGTTCAACACCCCTTAAAACACCCAAGTCACACGATATCTTTGATTATCTAAAAATCTATGAATTAGATGTTTTGAGGATTAAAGCTGTTAATATTTAACTAATAATTATGGAAAGAGTTGCAAAAATGTGAGACTACTCCCATTGGAGGATTGACCGAGCGAATTGTGACATAAAAACAAATTTAATAAAAAACAAAAGTAAAGTCCTGTATGGTGAGCTAAATCGCCATGTCAATCCATTCCCCAATCTAGATTGCCAATTATTTTATTAGTATATGTAAATATATATATTTTATGAGTTGGTTTCAAATGAGAACCACTTAAATTTTTAGGAACCATATGAATCACTTTTTAACCACTCATTTAACAAAATCCATTTCATTTTCATAAGTAATTATCTTTTAAATTATAAACTGTTACGAAATTAAAAATATGACGTTAGAACGAGTATTTAATTCTTTTTAAGAAAAATATAAACTTTTTAAATTTTAATTACTTTTTTTTTTCTTTTTATATTCACTGGTGTATAACTACAAATTTTGAATTTTTCAAAAATTGTGTATATACACTGATGAATACCATCTTATGCACTTGTGTATACGTATGTATTCAGTGGTGAATATATTGTTAGAATGTACGTCACGAACCACTTCATACACCAGTGAATAGAAGTGTATTCACTTGTGTATACATATGTATTCACTAGTGAGTATATGGTTCAAGTATATTTTTGGCGAATTAGTATATACACCAGTGTATATTTAGTATATACACTAGTGTATATACTGAAAAAAAAAGTCGTCAAAAGTATATCAAGTGGGTGCTCGTTGGAAAGAGAATTAAATGTTTGTTTTAATGGTGTAATTAGTTTTTTCCTAAAACCTAGTTATACTCTAGATATGTCAATTTAAAGTTAATTGTTAATTTAAAGTGGATTTTAAATTAGTGGTTAAAAAGTGGTTACTATGGCTCCTAAATATTTTCGTGGGTAACCGACACCCAACCGACAGAAGCGACGGTTAAGAGTTGGCACATGTCTTACATAATTTTTCGAATTTCAAATACTAAAATGCACAAGTTTAAACAAATCATTGGAATTTGAATACAACAAGGTTTTTAGTTGTCCGTCAAATTTGACGGGTTAAATTTTCATTTAGATAGACATTTAATTTTATAACTAAATATTTGTTTTGATTTTGTGTTAACGTCTTTTTTCAAGCAGGCTAATTTGATAAGAATGTAATAACACAATTTATGTTATATCCAAAGAGTTGGTTCCATTTAAATCTCATACTTAAAATTAAAAATATTAAACAATAATTTTAAAATGTCTCTCAATATTTCAAATGCCGTCATTAAATATTTTAAGAAAAATTATACATCTATCTAACTAGCAAACCTAAAAGTTGGCCTAAACTTATTTTAGACTCATGTATAATATCTCAAAAGACAATCTTAAAATTCTCTATAACTTTTTAATAATTTGAATAGGATACACATAAATAACATACATTATTATAATAATAAGAATAAAACATGAAATATACAATAGTAATAATAATCATAAATAAAAAATATAATAGTAACAATAAGAAAATATAATATAGATAGTATATAATCTCTAGTCTTTAATATATAATAAAAAATGGGTCTTAAATGCCACATGACGAAATAAGGTCCATTGGATATGTTTACTTCTTTGATGTCAACCGTTAGATCAAATTGATGATATCATCAAATATTATTTTTATTTTACACTCTTTTACAATAAATAATTACATTCTCTCTTTTCATTCTATCTCCACTAAAATAAAAAACATAATTCTAATATACTTATAGAATCGCTCAATTTAGACTGAGATTTACGTTATTATTATTCTAAAATCTCCTAATACAAAACATCAAAACATGAAGTGTATATGTTATTATAACTATAAATATCAGTATAACATTATTTTCTCATAATAGCTTAAAATCTACATAAACATAAAATTTACGATTAAGGTTTTGTTTTTTTCCATGTTATTAATTGACAATAATCTAGTAATAATAAATAGTGAAAGATAGATAATATTACTATTGAGTGAGACTTCAATTTGTAAATTGATATATTATGTCAATGTCAATATCAATGTGAAAAAACCTTGTTAATAGCGAATCCATATTATAGAATACAAAATTTTAATAAAACTAAAAATGACACATAATTACAACTAAATTTAAACATATTCACCAAAATATAAAATAGTCATCAAAATATAAAATATTAAATTCAATTCTTGTTAATAACAATTTACCGACTCAAAGAATTATTATCAGAAAAAATATTATTGTTCACTGTCATCAACGCCTATTCCTTCACTATCATTAGTTGTTGTGTATGACGATCATCCCATACTCATACTCGTTATCTTCTCCGATAGCATATCGTAGTATGTTTTCTATTATATAGGCCACTTTTTAATATTTAGTATAAAATATGTTTATAGAAAAAAGTGTGTATGAAATTGAAAAATTATTTAAATGATTTGGTTTGATTTTTATTGATAAACCAAAAGCAAAGAGAATATAAACTGTTGTGAAACAATACGGATGACAATAAGAAAACAATAATAATAGAGAAAAGAGAATGAAGAATTGTATTATTCATCTCATATAGAGGTATGTATTTATAGTTACAATATAGGATAAACTCCAACAAAGATATCTACTAATAAATAAACAAATATATTCTAAAGATATAGACATCCATAATAATTATCCATAACACTCCCCCTTGGATGTCCATTTAAAAAGATTATGCCTCGTTAAAACCTTACTAGATCAAGCCCAGTGGGATAAAAATCTAGTGAGGAAAAAGAGTACATAACTGTTCAATACGCTTGAGGATGTTGCCTCATTAAAAACCTTGCCAGGAAAACCCAATGGGACAAAACCACGGTCAAGGGAAAAAAGAGTGCAACGCGTATTTCTCCCCCTGATGATCACATCACTTAAGCTCTTTGAGTTGACACAATCAAATGTCATCTCTTCACAAAACATTCATGGTTTGTGAGTGACTAATATGATGATCACCTAAATTTCCCCATAATGAGGAGATATCAACCGTATATCGGAGATAACATTTCGTAAGTAATAACATCTCATATAAGCAACTCAATGCTTCAATATCAATCAAATATGGTACTTCAGGACCATTAATATCATAATCATTTTGGTTGTCAAAAGGGGTTATATCAATATAAAGTTACCTCTTAACCATTTAAGTGCTCAATGTATATTGATGTTAGTATGTAAGGATTTCATCCTTCACATGGTAAATATCTAACTCAAGATAAAACTTATTTTTTTAAAAGGTATTTCCTTTCACACTACTTATATGACTATTCAATCGCCTTTAGAATCTCATCAAGAATTCCAGATGTAGTCATACATCATAATTATAACATATATAGATCCGGATCTTTTTGTAAACTGTGTGCACAAACATTATAATTCATAGCTATATCAATATATATTATCATGGAGACTGTATCACATATATCATCATTACTTCAGTCGATATAAGGACTTTTTCATTTAATAAATAGTGTTCTCGAGAACTTTTCTTATATGCTTCATGCATTTAAATCGTGAGATATGCTTCATGTATTTCATATACTTCAAGGAATCTCAATATCAAGTGAGCTCTTACAATATTCATTAGACGCGAATCAAATATCTTTTATATTGTCAGACTTATCGATACAAATAGTTGCATCCACCACTTAATAATAATCAAACGCGAGTCTTTGCACAAACCATTATATATACACCGTGCCTTATATTAGATAATCTTAATTAAATCAAAGACCGCTTTATAATACATATTCAATTGTATGGACTCGAGGTCCCAATATATCTCCTACTCCAAGAGACTTCTATTGTATTTAATACTTGCGTCTTTCCCTTTTGGCCAATCATTTCTATCTCTGCACTTCTACGCAGGTATGCTAACATGATCCTCATTAATATAAATAATATCCAGCGCTATATTAAAATCATCGTCGACGTCAATTTCATTTTATTTCGATTCCATATTTTCCCAGACATGATATAACATATCGAGATCTCTGAATATTCTGGTACCTTAGGTTCTTCAAGAACAATCATGTCTATACTTTTCAACATTATCTTTTTGGGGTATTTATTACCTCTATTTAACCATCTTAAATCATTTGCTCATTTATTTATTTCGAGGATTTTTATTTGGAATCAATTACTCTACCACGCTTCAGGCGTGCCGTAGATTTATTACCTATCACATGATGTCTTTTAAAGACACATTTTAGTCGGAGCATTAGCAGCTAATATGTGTGTGACATGGTCACTCTCGTTGGTCAGTAAATGTATCTGGCATTTGAAGCAAATGAATTATCCCATGAACTTCTGGTTCATATTGTTTAATATGAGGATCGGTAATTCATTGCAATCTTTCTCAGCTTTAGCTGCACATTCTCTCCCCCTAATGTTGGGATAATTAATGTATTACAATCATTTAATCATGTCATAAACCAATCTCCCCTTGATGGCATATTACATTGTAATAATATGTGGATTCATACCAAACATATATTCCCAACATTTTACACGTCCCATATTTATGCGTTGTGGTGGAACTAGTTAAACATATAAGCATAATCAAAATATTTTATTGGAATTACTTATGACCAAAAATCAATCATAATGGGGGTAATCATTACAAATATTGGTTTGATGCGAAATAGTGTTTTTTCATGTAAATACATGGCCCCAAACAAAATCTTTGTGTTTTACTCTCATGATTATTGGCTTTGCAATCAACTGAAGACGCTTGATAATCGTTTCAACAAAAGCAATTTGCGTAAGACATACCAATGTCAACACTTATTCTAATAATCATTTATAAAAAAATAAATTGTGAAGTATATTCACCACTATTGCCAAAAAGAATATGATAATCTTTAATAATGTGCTCGCTGTCTCATTAGCTGAGTCACTAATCATGCAAACTTCAGGTTGCGACTTGATGAACATTTAGACGATGCATCGATTTTAAAACTCTAAATGCTCCATGATATGGGTGTATAACATATTCATACCCCTTTTGTAATTTACAGAATTATGGGATTAAGTCCCTAATTAGTTGGCAATTAGTTAACTTCTCTTGAGAGTAAACAATACATAAAAATCATGAAGAATTTTCTAGTTCTTCTATATATTTCACATCTTTGACCCGAGATGGTAACCGGTCAAGCGAATCAATTAAATAATCAAGGTTTATAAACTTCTGGTTTATAACTATATAATCATGGTCCATAAACTTTAGGTTTATGGCCAAATAATCACGGTGCATAAACTTCTGATATATAACCACATGTGTGCAATCTCACTTGTGAAAGTCGATACCCACAACGTTCACATTAATCATGACAAATATATGTTGTCACATTCACTCTAGGGAATGGAGCAAGGACAGTTGTCCGTGTTCATATTTGTCTATTACAAACTCGTCATTATAGACATAAGCAAATATCACTACAAAATTTTGCTTAATAAGATTTTCTCAGTATTGCTACATAAGAAGCATAACTCAATATTTCTACATAATGAGCATATCTCAATATTTCTACATAATGAGCATATCTCATATATTTTGAAGAATCTTCTAGTTCTTTAACACATTTCGCATTATCGTTGACTCGGGATGGTCTAACCGGTCAGCCAATCCATAAAATAATCAAAGTCCATAAAAATACATGTTTATGACCACAAAATCAATATCCATATTATGACTAAATAACCACGATCCATAAACTTCTGGTTTATGATCATATATAACCACGGTTCATAAACTTCAGGTTTATGACCAAATAAACCGTCCATAAACTTATGATTTATGACTATATTTCTTGAAATTGCACATGAGCTTTTATGCCATATAATACAAGAGAATTATCATTTTTAATCCTTTTCTCATAACAAATTTATATTTACTCTTCACGAGCTATCAATAAATTCCATAATATTCGATATAATACCCACATTAGCATATAACACTATTGAGCAAGAAACATCACTCATACGAGTGATATAATCTCAAAGACATATTTAGAATCAGTTATTCACCAAACAAGATTTTTCATCTACTCCGAAACATTTATATTCATTAACATGCATACTAAAAAAAAATAGATCATGCATATATAACTATTTTTACGATGATGCAAGTACCTCAGATAATGCATCTTAATCTCGTTCATTTTGCCCTTTTTTCCCATTTTACGTGAGTATGAAGATTAGATTATCGCAAGATGCATAATGTAATATAGCAAACAACTAATAATTTTAATGATAAATTAAGTTTCATATGGCATCTTTGTCTCTTTCTTTTAATTAATCATCTCTCATATTTTCATTTCTAGTTGCCGATATACTGTCACATTCATATGGAAACTAAAATGGTTACGTAAACCTCGTCTATTACTACAAATAATTTTCACATTTACCTCAGGAATAGCACAAAATCAGTTCGACGGGTTAATAGCTTTCATTACAAGCACATCATTTTTCTTAGCCACAAGCAAATAATATTCAGAACTAACATAAATAGTTTTTTTTTTCCCAATGTTTAATTATTTATTAGACATAAATCAGCTAATAAGACATAATATATCTAACAGTGTAAACGACCCAAAATCATATTATCCAAGATCATGATATTGCCAAAGATTGTCATAAGGGTCCGATATTACGAGACATGATATATAGTTTGACATTATATGAGTATCAAAATAGTGATTAAATACATAGTATTATCTCACTGATAACCAAACTCATAAGTGAATATAGTAGGCATATTGAGAATCATAACAAAACTTTATAAACATAATATACCAGGAACTAGTCACAAAGTGTCTCAAATCTTAAATAGTCTCAAGAACAACACCTACTACTTTGCAACTTTTTTCAACAATGGCTGCCTTCAATCGTTATTGACGATTTGATATATATATATATATATATATATATATATATATATATATATATATATATTATTTAATATATCAAAAGATTTTAATGTCACTAAAACCACTAAGAAAATCTATGATCGACCATATTTTCATAAACAACTTTTAGCATCCAAAAGACATGACATACGTATTTAACGTAGTTTATAATATTCAAATATTAAACGTGAACTATCTAAAAGAATCATATAAGACATGTGTAAAGCAAATCACATCATCGATATGCATAAAAATAAGATTAAACGTTAAATATTACCCGGCCATTATTTAAGTTCCTAATGAATAAATGTGACATATTGATAATCATAACAATACTCTAGAGTATATCCTATTTAATATAACAAATTCATACACCTTAGACAATAATCATTATCAATTAAACTAGGGCATGTTGACGGTGAAGGCAAATCCAAGTGAGCTAAGTTTAGAAGTCTGATACTTCAACCGAATATAATAATTAACTAGAGAATCTCTCGTGCTTCGCACGAGTTCGATTACATCGAAGCGAGAAGAGGAGAGGATGTCGTTTATCCTACTCCGGATAAAACGACTCGACTTTTTGTTTTCTTACATTTTTATCGAAATATAAATGTAGCTATTTGCTAAAACGATGCCGTTATTTATTATTAATCTGAGTAGATGTTCGTATTAGTTGAATACAAAAAAAATTCTGAGGGGTAGAAAGCGTAAAAGTATTATTTAAAGCTGAGGGGGGGAAACGCAAAAGCGTATAAAGTGCAGACAGGAAAAGCTAAAAGTCGTTTAAAGTTTAGGGTGAAAAATGTTAAAATTTTTAAAGTTCAGGGTGAAAAAACGTTAAAGTTTTTAAAGTTGAGGGTGAAAAAGCGTTAAATTTCTTAAAGTTGAGGGGGGAAACCGCTAAGTCTTTAAAGTCGAGGGACTAAAATGAAAAATGCCAAAACATTAAAAAATATTATTTTGATTAAAAAAATGTATATTGGCACAAAACCATAGGACTTTTTCTATTTTAATTAGGAGGTTAATATCACATGACAGATAATCTTACATTAAAAAGTTACATCTTAAATAAAAAGACAAATTGTCGTTTCTTGCTTAGAAGAAAAACTGTTAGTTTGCAATGAAGAACAAGTACAACGGCTAAAAAAGTCAATTATTCTCGTGCAAATTATGACGCATGGTCTAAAAAAGCCCACAAATTGGCAGGAAAAACTAAGCTAATATCATATTCTTGTTTCTTGAAATCATACCAAAATTTACAAAAGGTTTTTTCAGGGAGGTAATTCAAGAAACACGAAAAACATAACCGAAAACATAATTCAGTAGATTAAAACACACCCATCAATCAAATCCATAAATTTTATTATTATTATCTCTTTTTAATTGAAAACAATGTCACAAAATAAGACCTAGAATATAAAATAACAAATAATGATTATCTGTATGTTACAAAATAGTTTATATCTTCCTTGATTGCGAAAAATCTCTTCCGTTTAACAATTTTCATGGAACAATAATATATGCATAGACAAGTAACATATAATAAATAGTATATACTTACTTCTGTCCACATAATAATATAATATATAGACTTTTAAGTAGTACAAACAATCAATCAATATAGATATATTCAATATAATAAGAAAAAACCAATATGATAGAATTACCTTAATTTGCTAATTTGCAAAGTGATAAAATGTGCCGTACCTTCTTTGTCGTTGTTTGCAAATTAAGTGGCGGCCAAAACTTTAATCACCAAGTTGACTATTGAACAAAATTCGAAGCCCAAAGTTCAGATCAAGAGCGTGCTGATAACGTGTTGTGAAACAATTCGGATGACAATAAGAAAACAATAATAATAGAGAAAAGAGAATGAAGAATTGTATTATTCATCTCATATAGAGGTATGTATTTATAGTTACAATATAGGATAAACTCCAACAAAGATATCTACTAATAAATAAACAAATATATTCTAAAGATATAGACATCATAATAATTATCCATAACATAAACCATATTTTTCAAATAGAAAGTTTTTGGCCTTATTTTGACGAATGCGTTTAACGTTTAAAAGAAAAAAACAATGTCCACAATGAACAGCTATCCACCCTATTAAACAATGATTACCAACAACCCCTCCTTCACAATGCTACTGCTACTGCTACTTAACAGAAATCAATTCATAGCGGTGTTAGCATGGCGGTGGAGGTGAGAGCACGTGCTCCTGGAAAAATCATTCTCGCCGGAGAACATGCCGTCGTACATGGATCCGCCGCTGTCGCCGCCTCCATCGGCTTATATACTTCCGTCTCCCTTCGCCTCCATTCACCTTCCGGTAAATCCTTTTTTACTTCACCTCACCTCACCTCACCTCACTTAGTAAGTAATCACTCTGCTAATAAATGTCACTTTTAGTATTTAGATTCCGATTCGAGACGGACAATCTCCCAATATAACTCATAACTAAATAATAGAAATCTGCAAGCGAATAATAATCTTAAGGGCTAAGTGCATTTAAATGTAATAAACTTACTCATTTTGCTTGTGTGTATCCAACTTTCAAAATCTTTATTGTGTATATCCAACTCTTATTTTTCCACCAATGATTTATTAACTGTGTTATTATTTGCAAATTTTTTAATAATTAAAACGGTTATACGTCAGCAAAAATCCGGTTCATTACATTATTTGTGAAAATATACGAGTTAATACACACAGTAAAAGGTTTATGAGTTGGATACACACAATAGCAAAATAGATAAAGTTTGTTACATTTTCATGCACTTGACCCTAATTTTAATAACACTAACCTATAAATTTATCTTACAAGATATTGGCAATCCGCTTTGCCCAAAAACAGATATTGGCTATCCGGCCATAACCATTGTGTCCCCATATATATATATATATATAACATTCATGTACTTGTTAATTCAGTCATACTAGTTTTCTTATATTTGTGTGCATAGGATTTTCATTTATATTTGTGTTGTTAGCTGCTACGAACGAATATAAACTAGTTTTTTAAGTATATGACAAAGAGCGCTTGAGAATCTTTGTTAATAACATTGTTTTACATTACATGATTCAACTTTTGTTGACGTTTATCTTCGTTGTTTTGTTTGAAATAGATAATGACGATACCCTCACACTTCATCTAATGGATGTCGGTCTAGATTTTTCATGGCCGATTGGGAGAATTAAAGAGTTATTACCTAATTCAGTCACTAATTTTGCATCCTCACCCACAACATGTTCCCCGGAGACAATCAAACTCATTTCAACTCTTGTTGAAGACCATAAAATTCCAGACGCCAAAATTGGAATTGCTTCTGGAGTTGTTGCTTTTCTCTGGTTATACACCTCTATCCAAGGGTATAATTTCTAGTTATAGACATTCCTTTTAACTAGACGTGGAAAATATGTCGTTACTTGGTAATTAATTTTGTTTCTCCTGCTGCATCAGGAATAAACCTGCAACGGTGACTGTCTCTTCTGAGCTTCCGTTGGGTTCAGGATTAGGGTCATCTGCAGCTTTCTGTGTCGCACTCTCCGGTGCCTTTCTGGCTTTGTCAGATTCCGTTAAATTTGACTTTAACACTCAGGGTTGGGTTGCATTTGGAGAAAACGAGCAGCAGCAGTTGGCGAACAAATGGGCCTTTGAAGGTGAAAAGATTATTCATGGGAAACCGTCTGGGATAGACAATACAGTTAGCACATTCGGTACATTCTTCTTTTGTTTATTAAGTCCAACCTAGTTACTTCCAATGACTGCACCATGACTATCAATCAATTGCCTAAAATGTCACTTAACTAGGATAAACAAAACAAACTTGTGTACCAAAACCAAAGTTAATATCGTATTTGCCTTGTTTAAAAATTATACGCTTGTTTTGGAAATTAAAACGGATTGGATAACGGATGTCAGTCAAAGAGGGTCCTTTTTAGTTTTTAGTATAGGTCTAAATGAGTCTGTTTGGACTGACATATGATATAACACAGATTCATCTTTTTTTCTTTCTTTCTTAAATAGGTATTTTTTTTCCATCTCGTTTTAAATCTTCTTTTAAAATTGTTATGTATTTATTATCATTACACCGAACTCTATTAATACATTAATAGTTTGTTTTCTAAATAGATTTATTTAGGAGGTTTTAAGCATTTTGAATACACAGTGTGCGTCTATCTATCTAAATGTATGTTCAGGTTTATGTATCTATGTACAATATTGCTAGGAACTGTGGCATAGTGGAATAGTTTTCATGTTACTAAATTTGCAGGAAATTTGATAAAGTTCAAGTCAGGTGCTTTGACATGCATCAGATCCAATATGATTCTTAAGATGCTAATTACTAACACGAAAGTTGGGAGAAACACAAAATCACTGGTCGCGGGTGTTTCAGAACGTATGAAAAGGCATCCTGATGCTATGACATCTGTATTTTCTGCTATTGATTCTATCAGCAATGAGTTAGCTTCAATAATTCTGTCATCTACGTGTGATGATGACGATCTAGAGAAGGAACGGAGAGTAGAAGAGTTAATGGAAATGAATCAAGGTTTACTCCAATGCATGGGGGTCAGCCATGCTTCCATTGACACGGTGCTACGGACAACATTGAAGTATAAATTAACATCAAAATTGACAGGAGCTGGTGGAGGTGGATGTGTTTTAACTTTGTTACCAGCACGTATCCATTTTACAACTGCTTTTCATCGTACTTGCATATTTTAGATGTGGCAAAATGGTGTGGGTCGGTTGGGTAACCAGTGTTCCAGTCAAAACAAATATTTCTTTGGTACGGTGTGGTTCATGGTCAGTTTTTTTACTGAAATTCTTTTAGCACTCATGTTCCAAATATTATACTATATTATTTCCATATTAAACTAGCTTTTTGAATAAAATAAAAAAAATTTCAAGACCTCATTGATCCGTTTCTTTAAATCATCGGAATGACCTCTTTTTTCTGCTGTATTCATTTTAAGTTGAGATGTTTCCTTGACCATTGGTATCAGTATTGTCAACAACAGTTATGGACAAAGTAATTAAGGAGCTTGAGGAATGCGGGTTCCAATGTTTGATTGCTGAAATTGGGGGACACGGACTTGAGGTCTGCTTTGACGGACAGTCATGATTCTTCAATATTGACCATCTTCTAATCTGTAAGAATTATACAGAGATGGTGATTTGTATGATGGAACAAACTTTACATCAGATTGTTGTAAACTAGTTAATGTTGTGTGATTTAGGCTGTACTTTATCATGTTATTTCAAATAATATTTCAAAGTATTTATGATTGATTGATTGATTTTTAGAGTAAATTGCATTTTTTGTTTCCGAAGTGTTTGGAATTCGCTGATTACGCCTTAAACCATTTTTCTGCATAGATCATCAACTTGTTGATTTTTCTCTCCCTTTTCTTTCTTTCCTTCCGTTAGGTTTGAGTTGACTTCTCAGTTAATGCTAAAAGGACTAATTGAAATTACCACTATACCTTTTATTTATGTTTTTAGGGCTAAAATAATTGAAGACCATCAAAATTTTTGAAATTAAAGCATCAATCACAACTCTTTATTTTAAAAATCTATTTTAATTTATTTTTGTTTAAAATTTAATTATCGCTGATGATGGGATTGGATATTTTAGTTCTAAAAATATTAGTGGTCTTCCATATGTTTAATACCACGTGCTTCACTGGTGTTATGGGTGCCACGTCAGCATAACACCACCCATAACATAATACCAGAAAAACCAAAATCTGGGACCCATTAGTTTTATTATTTTTCATTTTACTCATATTATTTTTAATACATTCAATAATATTAAAAATACATTAATAATAAAAATAAACTTAGATTAATATTAAAAATAAATTTAACAATACATAAAAAACTAAAAAAAAAACTCAATACATAAATATTTAAACGATAAAAGCACAATACTTAAAAAACGATACAATATATTTATAATATAAATAATACATTAATATAAATAAGAAATACATTAATTATAAAAATGACTTAATTTTTATGTCATAAATAATATAAATAATATATCATAAATAACTTTTATTATCAAATCAATAACATTTATTACAAAAAAAAATTGTTTTTTTGTGTCTTTCTCTCTCTCTCTGTTTCTTCTTCTTTAAAAACCTGCAACTTCGAAGATCTGTTGGACAATTCAAAAACCTGCAACTTTCAAAAACCTGCAACTTCCAAGATAGATATTTATATATGTATATGTATGTGTAAAGGAGAGATTAGGAAGAAAGAAAGAAAGAAGAAAAAAAAAAACGATAACGCGACGTTGCAGCGGCAACACCACGCCGAAACGCCATCCAAAACGCCACCCCAGCCATAACGGCGTTGAGGGGGGGGGGGGGGGAACGCCGGTGAAAACGCTCCCCATTGAGAGAGCTCTAAATCTCCACTCTAAAAAACAAATAAAACGTATTTAAACAATTAAAATCAACCAAATAATTTCTTTATATCCCTTTATTATTCTATTTTCAAACTTTATATTACATATTTGTTGGAATATTAAAGAATACTCTTAAGTATTTAGGTGGGAGGAATATTAAAGAATACTCTTAAAGCTGGTTGGTTGTAGTGTATTTTTTCAATGTTCAAGTGTTTGTTTGTAGTGGTGGCATGTAATGTACTTGTTGGTCGGATGTAGGTTGCTTCCGAATAGATTTTGGTTCAGGTCTTCTTTGTTTAGAATTCAAGATGTGATATCCGGAGGTACTTCCAACAGAGAGGAGATTCACGTGTCGGGCCTTCTTCGTTTGCTTCTCCATAAGTAAAGTCTATGCCGATTCCTTTTCGTCTTTCTCCTTGAACATAGGTGTCACAAGGGTGCGCAAGTGCACACCCTCTGCAGTTATGATGAACGTATTCCGGAGTAATTTCTTCGACCCTCGGTTTGTAGGTGTGAATATCATGTTAGAAATCGGCTCTATGGAGTTTGCTGATGGCCGAATAGAGGATAATACCGAGGATACCCTCGTCTCGAGAGTATTCTTCATTGTATAAATTTGTTCAAAATGTCGCCAATAGAGGTACCACAGATGAAGTCAAATATTAAAGTAAAAATACTATGATGTGTCTAACCTCATATGGTCCTTTTATTCTTCTCAGGTTCAATATATATGTTATAAAAAGAATAAACTTGTTAGCCTCGTTGGAATGAACTGTGTTCATGTTCGTAGGATGAGAGTGTAGAAATAAATGATATGTGGGTAGTCCTCGTGCAAGCCGACTTAGCATTTAATGTTGAGTCGAAGCGTAGCTAAACTATTAATTATCACTGACTAAAGTAACCATGAAAAGAGATCATTTAAGACCTCATTATTGACTAAGACAAAAAGACCTATTCTGGACCATTGGATCAAGATGATCAATGGTCCAGATTTCACCACTTAAAATTAATGAAAATAAACCCGGGAGGGGTATTTTGGTCATTTTACATTTTTCTTTCCCCCTCCCTCCGTGTTGTCTCATTCTGTTCATTCTCTCGTTCAATTTCATAACCCTAATCTCTCAATCTTTTACAAACACACTCGATTTTCAAAACCCTAATGTCTGATTCTTCGAAGGTGGGAGTTCAGACGACTGATTCTTCTTTTAATTCTTTTATGTTTATCATATATCTTTTGCTAATTTGTGTTAGGCTCACTGAAATTAACTTATATTAATCAATTTTAAACCGAATTATTTGATGTATCATTTTGAACACTTTTCCCAGTATCATTTTTTTTTTTGTCTTTTTTTCTCATGTTTAGATAAGTTTTGCTACAATTGTATCCTTCAATGGTCGAAAGTTGTTGCGAGTAAGCGTCAATCCTTTGTACATTGTCCCCTTTGTAAGGTTTGTCATACTACATATCACTTATTCGATTTGACATCTTACCATAGTTTTAAAATGTGTGAATGTAGTTTCTGGTTTTACTAACTTTTGGATTTTCGGGTTATCTTGCAGACAAAAAATTCGTCTATTATATACGAGTATGATGGAATTTCATTCAAAAAACATCTTATCTATCAGAATGCAGAAACTAGGTATTATATTATTTTCTGTTAAACTTTATGCTTCAATTTTGTAAGCTAATAATCCCTGTCTGCTGTATTTTCAGTATTTTCTTTACCAAAGCCCACCAGTACAGACTACGCTGCTACTACGTTGAACCAGGTTTGCATATCACTACACATGCTTTTTGATGTGTCATAACGGGCTTGGTTGCGTGGAGCTGCCCACAAATTTTGTTATCTTTATCATGAATATATCCAAATTAATCTGTTTTCACGTTATCGGGTTGTGGTTTCTATCTCTACTTCATATGCTTATTTTCTGATGTATGCTTATGAATTTTTTGTAACAGGTGACATACTTGGTAATATAAATATATCACGCTATTGGAAATACTTCAAATATCTTCAGCCAAACCAGTGGCTATATAGTTGGGTCAGCAGGGAAATTCAAGCTTTGATTCAGGTTCATTTCAATATTTTTCTTCTAGTATATTTCTTGGCTCAACTCTTATATTTGCTACTCATTTGATTTGCTAGCAACATCAATTGTACGTCAAATGAAGAAGATTCTACTATTCCTGTACCAGGCGTTTATAGTGATCCATCTCTTCAACAATATCGAGAACACTTTAAGAGTGATTGGCATAAGCACAACTTGAAGAGGAAAACAAGACAATTGCCTCAACTTTCTGCACAAGAATGCATGGCTGATGTCGAGATGGGTGACGGCAAGGGAAACCTGAACGAATACAATTTTTAAGGTTTTGATTTCTTTTTACATTTGCACCGCAGCCTTTGTGAATGTCTACTTGTATTACCGAATCAAGACTATCAAATGTAATTGCATTGTGGGTATCTGTGTTCCAATTGGGTCAGTGTGTTCATTTTTCATTTACGTTATCAAATGAAGTTTTGCATCGTATGTTTTGCCAAACGGTCTATTTGTTGTTTATTTGATGAAAGTGATGTTTTTTGTTTATTACATGTAATAGGAATATCATATGATTAGTAATTTTTTTTGTATAACTAGTTGAATAAAAGTAATTATTCTATGTAGTTTTTTTTATAATTGTTTTCTTTTAAATTATTTGCATCGTATGTTTTGCCAATCTCGTTCAATGTCTGATTCTTCGATTTTGGGAGTTCAGACGACTGATTCTCCGGATTTTGGGAGTTCAAAACCCTAGAAATCAAAACCCCAAATCTCCGATTCAACCAACATCCATTCTTGAAAATCAATGGCTTCCAAGCGATCTGATTTCGGTAACGGCGCCAGTCCAGGGTTCGTTTTCTTCCCTTAATTAGTACCCTAATTTTTAATAATTAGTGATAAAAATCAAATCTTGATTTGTTAATTTGTTACAGGAAGATATTCATTGGTGGATTAGCTAAAGAGACTACTGTACGAGTTTGGTATATTCAGTACATATTTATCAGATGACCGACAAGTTCCAGACTGGTGTCTGGTGCACTTATAAAACCAATGGGTCCTCGATATCCTTTATCGTGCCTTCGTTTCCCAGTAATAATAGGATTCGAGGCTTTAACGTGTGCTTTGTGCAGACAGTTTCAGACCTTATCATAACTCCTAGTGCCTCATTAACTAAAATCAGCAACGTGACCAAGAATCTGACCTAGATATATATAACATAACACGAGAATGGAACTACGTAACGGAGATAGAGTTTTGGTGAGTCATTGGATATTTGGAAATAATGAGTTGGGGGTGGGTGGTGCTATTTCTGTTTCTACAGGAGACTCGGAAATATATTCCATAATTGTAAAGGAGTGTGGGATTAGCCTTGTGGACGATGAGAACAAGAATTAAACAAAAAACGATCCTTTGGATTACTATAAGTCATGGAAGCACACAATTGATCTTTTCTCTATTTTTCAGTGCATCGAAGGATCTTACCTTATAAGGACTGAGCGTCTGGAGCCTCACTCTGATGATAAAGTCTTGAATATTGTTTTAGGCTTACTTGGCAACAGACCTTAGTTTAAAGGTATTCTAACTAGTAGCAAGTATTCAAAGACTTTTTAGATATTGTTTTGTGAAGGGCTCCCGAATATCACAAACATTTTGGTAAGACTTTTCAGTTTATAAATTGTGAGCGCTTTCAAAGCATCTGACATGAAAAATGGACTAAACTGAAGTATGAACTCAAAATTGATGTAAAATTTTGTTATTTACTAATTCTATTGACAACCTTGCATAGGAATGAAACTGAAACGAAATTGGGTATGCTTGAGCTGATATCATACATATCATATATGAGTATAATATGTTAAAGGATTCATATTTTAGTAATGTGTATTTATTTCATGGTTGGACAAAGATAATCGGGTTTAGAAATCGCAGGATATGTGTATTTATTCCATTTAGTAATGAAATAATATGTTAAAGGATTCATATTTTGTTCTGTTTTATTTTTTTCGTTTGTAAAACTGTTGTCTTTGTATATTAATGTCTTTTAGGTAATTTTTGACATGTTTAGAACGGAAATTCAATCGTGTTTAAATAGTTGGTGTAATGTGTCTAAAAAACTACCAATTTTCCATTCAATAATGTGACAAGTTATCATTGTACTGAGTTAATGAGCCGGATTGAGATATTGCAAGTTGTGGTGGTACAATTAAATAACCGGTTTGTTCTGAGGTCGACACAACAATTTAAGAGTAACCAATTGCCTACCAAATTTTTAGAAGACGTCCCAAGGGTCATTTGCCACACACATCTACAGTAAGTCGTACCTAACGGGAGCTATCATATGATATGTCATATATGATAAACGTATCATATATGATATACCTATTACATATAGGTATATCATATATGATAAGCGTATCATATATGATATACCTATTACATGTAATAGGTATATCATATATGATATACCTATTACATGTAATAGATATATCATATATGATATGCGTATCACATATGATATACCTATTACATTTAATAGATATATCATATATGATATGCATATCTAATGTAATAGATGTATCACATTTACTATATTATCATATGTTTTAACAATTCTGGCGCAAGTACGTGATCCCAGGCTTATGTTATTTCAAGTAATAGTTCTATCATTTATGATATGCTTATGATATCTGTTACATATCATATATGATATACCTATTACTTTGAAATAGTTATATCATATATGATATGTTTATGAAATTTGTTACATATCATATATGATATACCTGTTTTCAAGTAATAAGTATATCATATATGATATATTATTTCAAGTAATAGGTATATCATATATGATATGGTTATGTTATTTGATACATATCATATATGATATAACTATCATATATTACATAACTATCATATTACTTTGAAATAGGTATATATCATATATTCTTATAATATCATATATGATATACCTGTTTTCAAGTAATAGGTATATCATATATGATACACCTGTTTTCAAGTAATAGGTATATCATATATGATATACCTGTTTTCAAGTAATAGGTATATCATATATGATATACCTATTTCAAGTAATAGGTATATCATATATGATATAACTGTTTTCAAGTAATAGGTATATCATATATGATATGCATATCTAATGTAATAGATGTATCACATTTACTATATTATCATATGTTTTAACAATTCTGGCGCAAGTACGTGATCCCAGGCTTATGTTGATTCAAGTAATAGTTCTATCATTTATGATATGCTTATGATATCTGTTACATATCATATATGATATACATATATATGATATGTAACAGATATCACATATAACTATTACCTAAAATAGGTATATCATATATGATATGTAACAGATATCATAAGCATATCATATATGATATACCTATTACTTTGAAATAGTTATATCATATATGATATGTTTATGAAATTTGTTACATATCATATATGATATACCTGTTTTCAAGTAATAAGTATATCATATATGATATACTATTTCAAGTAATAGGTATATCATATATGATATGGTTATGTTATTTGATACATATCATATATGATATAACTATCATATATTACATAACTATCATATTACTTTGAAATAGGTATATATCATATATTCTTATAATATCATATATGATATACCTGTTTTCAAGTAATAGGTATATCATATATGATATACCTGTTTTCAAGTAATAGGTATATCATATATGATATACCTATTTCAAGTAATAGGTATATCATATATGATATACCTGTTTTCAAGTAATAGGTATATCATATATGATATACCTGTTTTCAAGTAATAGGTATATCATATATGATATACCTGTTTTCAAATAATAGGTATATCATATATGATATAACTGTTTTCAAGTAATAGGTATATCATATATGATATACCTATTTCAAGTAATAGGTATATCATATATGATATACCTGTTTTCAAGTAATATGTATATCATATATGTTTGTCCTATCATATATGATATCCGTATCACATATATTGTGTACTTATCATATATGATATCCGTATCACATATATTGTGTACTTATCATATATGATATCCGTATCACATATATTGTGTACTTATCATATATGATATACCCACTATTCTTAATGCAAAATGTGCCTATCACATATGATATTCCTATCATATATGATATGCTTATGTATCACATATGTGGTGTACTTATCATATATAATATACCCACTATATTCTGAATGCAAAATGAAATTAAACAAAATAAACTTCAAAGTTTACTAAACAAAACATGAAAACAAAGTACTAAATAAAAAGAATATTCAAGTATCAAATTCTTAATTACAAACATGTATAGCATAAAATTGAATTCTACTATTGAAGCATGTTGTTATCAGCATATTGTGTGTCGTTTGGATCCATGTTTTTTAGAAGCTCAAGAGTCATAACTTTTTCCTCATCTGGTGTAAGCTCTTTTAGCGGTACAACGTTCATTCCCATCTTATCATGCTTCCCCACCTACACCATATTAGTCGATCACAAAAGTCAAAACGTACATTACTCATAGAGGTGGTAAAATGGACGGTTTACGTAACGGGTAAAAAAAGGGTCATACTCTTTAAATGGGCCAAAAAGGGTAATTTTTGGATACAACGAAAAACGACCCATTTGATCTGTTTTATTATTGACCCGTTAAAGATTAAATATAACCAAAATGTACCTGTTCCCAGTCATAGACTATGAGCTCAAGAGCTTGTGATTGCGGGTCCTTGACAATCAAATTAAAATCCTGGTTCCATTCAGGATTCAGGTTTTTATATTTGACAGCTGTTTTCTTAGACGGGAGTTTGTCTTCAGTAAGTTTTAATTTTAGGTAAGGATCCGAAGCACCCAAAAGATCCTTCTTTTTAAGTTCCGTTGCCCTCACAACCGTCACATTTAGCATTCCAACGGGCCTTTTCATTGCTCTACAAATTTCAAATATAAACTAATTAGAGTTTTGAATTGACCGCTAAGGCGTCTATTAAAGATTAACTAATTACTAATACTTACTTTGCAGGGTCGAGTACGGGTACCACAAGTGTTTTAGGCCACAAATACATATTTGCAACCTGAGTTTTGATAAGTTCCTGAACGACAAATATGTGTAAGAACATACAAGTTTGATATCCCCTAGAATGTTTTAGTAGCTTTAAATCAAATGTATAGATACCTGAACGAATCTGTACAAGCCAGGGATAGACATGAGATCGGCCCCGAGCAATTTTAAGTCCAAAATCAATGTGAGGCTGAAAATTTACAGATATTTAGTCTGGAAACACTAGATAGGCACACGCAAAACGAACTGGTCTACATATATCCTGGAAAAGAGTATACTTTTGACTTTAGAGATCAGATGAATCAATTTCTACCGATACATTTGATTATAATCTGGACTTTTACCTTCTCCATGAGAGACACGAGAATTTGACAGAAGCAAGGGAAGCTTGGAACCAATGGCTTTAGGGTGATACGAGGCGAAGCAAATACTTGCAAGTCAACTACCTGAAAGAAAAAACATATACTTTCAGCCCAATGGTATCAACAGATTTTTACAATCTTTAACAAGTTCGTGTCATTCTAAAGACATCAATGTATCATTAACCATATCAATAAACATTTAAGCATAGTAAGTAGTGGTGGGCATTCGACCCCTTTACTTATGATGTCGAGTTTATGCCCAACTTAAAAGAAAAAATAACTAAAAGGAAAATGGTTTGAAAATTATCCGAGCTCGTGTTGATCCATTACGGAACCCCCGACCATTTTGCTACCTTCCAAGACAAGCAAACATGGCCACATGGTAACAAGCACGTACCTGAACAGTGGGTCTCATCCCAAACGCTTTAACAACTACGTGTATGTTAGGGTTTCCAGCCCATTTGAACGATGGTTCCATAATCAACTCCTTTTCGTCTGTTGTATAAACTTTCATTCCTACATCAATGCAAAACATAGAAGTTATAACCATTAACGTATTAAACTAGTAAAATGTTGCATTAGCTTCCATTCAAAAGGTCCTACA
Organism: Senecio squalidus; assembly: GCA_910822075.1. Classification (NCBI taxonomy): domain Eukaryota; kingdom Viridiplantae; phylum Streptophyta; class Magnoliopsida; order Asterales; family Asteraceae; genus Senecio; species Senecio squalidus. Next base: position 14,641,763 of record CAJVGC010000592.1, read on the forward strand.
ACCTTGAAATGTAGGTGGTAGGTTTCCTAAGGAAAGTGTAATGGATAAGAATGAGAGTAAATGAGTTGAAAGTGTCGCCTATATTGTTACCATAATTTCGTTTCTCACTACCTTGTCTAGATATGGCCACATTAACTCAATAAACCTGTTAAGCCAATCAACCTGCACACAATAACTTTGAATGTTAAATAACCGCGTAACAAGCTATTAGTATACGTTTGACTTTTGCTAGTCAAATGCGTATTTTTGAATAGATAAAGAAATAATAATCCAAAACAAGTCCAATTGAAACCCCAATTCCAAATCCAAAACCTCCTGTAATTGTACTCACAATTCCCATTTTCACTTTTTATTTCAAACCCACTTCACAATTTCATAATATTTCAAAAGGTATTAAGAGGTAATAATAAGCTTCCAAATTCTCAATTGAGAGTGATTCCATAACATTCGGCTTCGTAATTTCTTGCGATGTACCTTGAGCTACCTCTTATACCACACCAACAATATTTTTCAAATTTTAAAACAACCATATTTGTATTTACTAGCATCAAAAAAATTTGTTTTATTTATATATCCAAGCAGAAAAATGAAGTTTCACTTGAGCATTTCATCAAACACCTTATCTTCAATTAAGTTTTACACTCAAAATCTAGAAAGAAACACTAGAAATCAGTTTGAGTTCATTAACCATAGAACCTTAAATTACTTATAAAGATAATCGTGAATATAAGAAGTAACTTCATTGATTCGTATGGAGGTTTACGAAGCCATTGATTCGCCATTGATAGAGGTTGGGAGGTTTTTAGAGTGAATAACGAGATCTGGATTTTTTTGTTATTTTGTTAAAGGACGAAAATGCCCCTCCAATACAAAATTTTGTTTTAATCTTAGCCCTTAGATCGTTTTCTTGGATGGCTGAGATCAAGTCTTTAGGTCTCAAATATTTACTATGTCTTTCTTGAACCCACCCCAAGTAACCATATGGTTCATACTAACTAAAAATGTTGGTGGGTAATTATTTAACGACAAAACTGATATAAAATCCTATACAATAATGTGCCCGAAACTTTTTCGAATAAAATTAGTCATTTTGAACTATAATTCAAATATGACTAGATTGTGATTCATCATTTAAAAAGCATATATTTAAGTTAAAGAAACAAAAAGAAAAACAAGTAGGTGATCGCACCATGAACAAGCTATGATATAAATAAAATTAGCTTACATTGTCGACACCCTCCCTCTCTTTCTGTGCGTGTGAAATTAAGATCTGATCGGTGTAGGAGTAATGGCTGTTGTTTCACCTCTCGCGAAATACAAACTTGTATTTTTAGGCGATCAATCCGTCGGTAAAACTAGCATCATTACCAGATTCATGTATGACAAATTCGATACCACCTATCAGGTCTCATCATCATCATTTCAAACCCCAATTTATATCATTATTATGATCATTGTCATTGTCCATTTATCCTTGTAGATTGTTTATTTTTCGATGCAGGCTACTATTGGCATTGATTTTTTGTCAAAAACAATGTATCTTGAAGATAGAACAGTTCGTTTACAGCTTTGGTCCGTTTTTATTTCCTTCACTAATTAAGTATAGCTTAATGTGTAATTAAGATTTACGTTCCGTTCTATTTCAGGGATACTGCTGGCCAGGAAAGATTTAGGAGTCTTATTCCTAGTTATATAAGAGATTCATCAGTTGCTGTCATTGTCTATGATGTCGCTAGTCCGTACAATCTCACTTACACAGTTTTTCCTTTTATTTCTAACATATTTACAGTATCTTTTTAATATTTAGGAAGTTAAATATAAATAGATGGGTCTAGATTTCGGTGTATGGTTTGGAAGTATTTTTGGTGTTATGTTATGGGTAGGGTTATGGTGACGTGGCCATAACACCGAGTGTTTTGGTGTTATGACTGTGAGTACTCTAATATTGTTTCGCTAATCATATATGACTGCGAGTGCTCTAAATGGTGCGGAAATATCAATGACCTCGCTTAAAGTACATATAACCCATTTTTACTCAATCTCGTTTGAAACTAACCATTTTTCACCTCTACTGGTAGCCTATGTGGCACATTCTTCCTATATGAGCACCCTCTACAGGCTGTAGTATATTGTTTTAATTCATGCATTTTTAAGTTTTGTTACAATATGATTTAGTACACAGACTTGGGAAAAGGAGCTACAACCACGCGTGAACAAGAATCTGTTCACCATTTCCTAAATGGGATTTGTTCTTTTGCAGATCGACAGTCATTCTTGAACACTGCTAGGTGGATAGAGGAAGTACGTTCCGAGCGAGGCACTGATGTCATTATAGTCCTTGTTGGAAACAAAACCGATCTTGTTGACAAAAGGTGTGAGATTAACAGTTTTATTGCCCCTTATATCTTAAGCTGCAAGTTTTCAAGAAACTAGTTATACATCAACTTTTTACCTGACAGTCTTGTTTTAATTGTCGAGATTTATGTTCACATCACCTTTGGCGGACAAAATCCTTGGTGACAAGGAATGTTCGACCTCTCACACTTTGGTCAAAGTGCTCAAGCTGTTCACCAATGGTTGTTTGTTAATAAGTGACTTAAGAGGTTTTAGGCATGAAGTAAATTCTCGGCAACCTTCAAATCATTCAACCCATTTGAGCCCTTAAACATAAAAATATAACCCAGATTGACATCTTCATATATGTAAATGCGTCAAATTAGCCACATTTAGGTTTAGTATGTTTTAGCTTCCATTAACATATTTAATTTTGCTTGTCGTCCATATAATATCATGTGATAAGCAACGAAGATGCAAGTACATGTCCTATGTGCCATTCACTTTTACTTCATGATGCTGATTGTCTGATGATTTAACAGGCAAGTCTCGATTGAAGAAGGAGATGGTAAAGCTCGTGAATTCTCGGTTCTGTTTATCGAAACCAGTGCAAAAGCTGGATTCAATATAAAGGTGATAATCCTTAACCCTTTAGTTACCTTTCCATGTCTGCTAATATTCATTATCAAGCTTTTTACGAAATATAAATTAATTAGTTGCAGTTCAGTAATTGAAATTTTATTTGTTTACTCATGGTGAAACAATATCTTACCAAAACATTTATCTTTCCTATAGCCTTTATTCAGAAAGATTGCAGCTGCGTTACCGGGTATGGAGACCCTTTCCTCTACAAAACAAGAAGACATGGTTGACGTGAATTTGAAATCATCCGGTAATGCTTCACAGTCAGATAAGCAAGGCGGAGGTTGCATGTGCTAGATATATTTAGCGTTGCTTTACAGAGAAAGACAATAGAAAGAGGATGCATTTTGTAGTGATTGGATGGTTGGTAAGTTAATTTGTCGATAATTTTTATTTGTAAGTGACATGAAACGAAAGAAGATATGTTGTGCTACTTTTATGCTTTTCTACTTCTCATTCATAATGGTTTTAAGATAGAGTTTTGTGCTACTTTGTGACTTTTTTTTGTCGTTAAGAACTTGATCATACGTGTAGTACACTATAATATAGTGTCGAGTCCCTGATTTAATTTGTCAGGATATGTAAATTCAGTAAACAATCTGGGGATACACATGTGCTTTTCCTTGAACACATCTAGGTTAACCGTTGCTTTTTTTATTCGAGAGTGACATGAAACGAAGAAGATATTGATTTCTAACGGTTGTGGCATACATTTGGGCAACATTTCACTTGAGGAGAAGTATCAGCGCGGTTCTTCATGTGATATCTGCAAGAAATAGGGCTGAAACTAGGACTTTTGAAGTGTTGTGTTACTAGATTATACTAGAATAAAAGTAAACTACTACAAATAGATATGAAGTAAAACTAAAAAAAATTAAACCCAGGTGATGTCGTAAATGTAATTGAGAATCGATCTGTGTTTGTTAAAAGAATTGTACACTTGTGACATCATTAGTTGTCTGTATATCCAATGTAAGTTTGATCAGACGATCCTCAAGTCCAACAACTCACATATCTCATCTTTAGTTGTAGTTACCATACTCACTGGCTTCGTGATCATGGGACTCGTAAAAAATTGATACAATTTTCTTTTTCTGTATATGGATTATTTCTCTAGCCCAAAACCCCACCACCAGAAGAAAAACAAATAAATGTGAAGCAAAGCTCTTGATAGACCTAGCACGGCACTTTGAATTTCTTTAATTGGTGCGTGCATTTGTATAAGGTGGTATTGTGTTTCACAGCAGAGAAACAAACTAATATTAGAGTGAGCAAGATGTACGGGTCAAGCGGGTACTAGTATCTACAGGCAGCAGAGGGGAAGAAGTTGTGTTGTAAGTCTTATATTATTCTTACGCGGTGTATTTGCGCTATGCGTGAGTAATAAAAAGAAGTGGTGGTGGTTCAACTCGACATCTAGTAACGAAAAATGATATAGTAAAAATAGTGGGTTTCTTGTTTTTTACTTAAAGAGTTGCATAAAGAGTCGAATAGCATAATACAAAAATATAATATAATATAGTTATTCCTATTTATGAAATAATGATTATGTGAAAGTTCAGGATCGACATAGAACGTATATCAATATAATTTCTTTAAACTTCTATTGAAAAAACGTTTTTTGTGAACAAATAGAGGCAATTTCTACATTACAGTTATATTCAACTTGTATCGAATTACACGTTTTAATAATATTTGGTATTTACAACCATGTCGATAGCACTAAAATATACATAAGCTACAAACTAGAATATAGATGGAGTAGATGAACACAAAAAGAAAATAGATGGTGAAGATTGCATTTACTTAAACATCAAAACCTCAGAAAAGAAAAGATAGACTAAATGTTTTATAAAGTAGTAAGATGATATTACTATTTTTGTAGTCATCGTAGACGGCTTAATTACATATACAATTTTGTTTCTAAAATTTGACATAAGTGTTTGCACGTAGACTCGAGCTTGTCCCAATCCACTAAAATAATGACTAGTTTCAACCTGAATTTCACCCAGAGTTTTTGTGTTGTTGACTCCTGAGTGTAGCGCAGGGTAGGAGGTTGTATGCATTAAGAATCGGCGATGGGTGACGGCCAGACTGCTTGAGTCGTACGATACATGTCATAAGTAAATGGGTTGAAATTGCTACCTAATATCACTGATAGTATGTTGGAGAACTTAGCGAACTCGATTCTTCTTTTTGCTCTTCTTTAGTATGGTTGAGATATCGTTAATCGCCTTTTGTGATGATTGGGTTTCACCAGTTAACCACTGAAGAGCCTCAGAAGCTGCACTCTTTTCTGCAAGTTTTTTACTACCACATGGCTGGCCAACAAAATCCAAACCATTAAAGAGCACAGTTGACCGGAACTTATTGTTTTTTAACTGTGATGTCTTGTAGGAAGGCGGTTGATGACCCGCTCTAAGCAGTAATGTTTGCAAGTGATTCTTGGAATTTTCATTCTCAGCTATACCGCCATTCACTGAAGACGTGCTTTGTTTATCAACCTCTTTTCCAGGACTTTTTGAAACAGGTGATGCCTTACGACCAAAAACAAATCTACCCTCACATCGGTCCCCTGATACCAATAGTCTTAGCGACTCCAGGAGCTCATTATCGTTTCCTATGTCTATTTTGGGATTCAGAAGCTGCAGTTGGCATTATGAAGAAAGAAGAAAACATGTAACTTCTGGTAATTAAATTTCAATATGTAAATATATACAATGCAGGATTTGGATGTGCGTTTTAAAAATGACTATCTGATACTGAAGAAAAAAAATGGGGTAAAGGACTCATTCTTTGAAAATGTCCTCAGCAGGAAAGCAGTGTGTATCGGACCTTAGACCCCTCACCTTTTTCGTGAAAGTTTATCCATTTTCAAATTCGCCACCAGGCCAATCCTTAGAATAAAAACTTATTTTTTTGGGGGACTTTAGAAACTGACTTAAAACTTCGTATGGAAGAGATGTTGACATATCCCACACGCATATAGGGTAATATATGATAAATAATGGAACCAGATCGTGATAATTACTAGTTAGCAATCAACAAAAAAGTAAATAATATCCACTACATCATTTGTACCTTCATCTGGATGAGTTCATCGAGCTCTCTTTTCAAGGCAAGATAAGTGCCGGCCAAGCCAGGCTTCATGAAGAACTCTAAGTAACCACCTAGCATTTCCAAGTGTCCGTCCTATATATAAATAAAAACAACTAGCCGTTCAAAAATTTATGTGAAGTTTATAAAATGAAAATTGCAAATGAACAGGAAACTTATTTACCACGCTGCTTCTGGAAACAGTTCCTCCAAATAAGAGAACCACAGAATCCGACACAGCTGTTGAATCCCGTAGAAAGACAGAATTCACTTTCACCTTTTCATTGAATACCAGCCATGGATATGGGATTGTTGGTTCTTGAGAATTAACTGAATTCTATGTACGGAAGAAGGTGAAAGTACACATAAATTAATTGGAGGTTGTATATTCTGAAATCATCTGAAGGAAATGCTCCATAAACATTAAAGAAGCAAAATTAACTTACTGAATAGAGCAATACAGGACCATCTTCCATTGTTTTCAATGATACGGACAACTTTTTGTTCTGCCAAAAAGTAACATACATGTTTACATCATAGTATATATTCCTCCCATGAGTTAGGAAGCAGGGTGAAACTAATGTACGTAAACTGAGAGATGGATATTTTGACCCATTTATTTATAATTGGGTCAATTTGGGTTGTGATTTATCTCAAACGGGTCAAATAACCTTTTTTGGGCGAAAAGTGGAACTGGACAAACAGGTTGAAAGTCGTATAAAGGCTAATTTAAAAGACACACAAAGCGTTTGGAAAGCAACTCGTCCTGGCCCATTTTGACCTGTATAAAACAATGACTAGTTTCAACCCAAACTCTTTTCGACCCGTTACCCTACTCAGTCCACCCGTCCATCTTGCCACTCTAGAATTTGTATGCACGGCCATAAACATCCAAAGTAGCATTATTACATCAAATTGTGTAGTGTTCTTACAATTTTCAGTAAAACAGCTATAACTTTTAGTACACCCGGATTGATGATACACCAATTTTTGTACCACATAAACCTTTAATTTGACAAACTCAATTTTTCATAATCTTACAGTTTTTGGCAAGTGTAAATAACTGGATCAAGGGCGTAACAAACTAATGCGGACAAATGTATTTATTAATTTCCAGTAGGATAAATAGACCAACGATAGACATAATATCATATGAACAAAAGCATCGTCACTTTAAATAAATGAGCTGATCTTATATGCGGAAAAGTGTTCAGAGCCCCTATATACAAGGTATTGAGTATTGACGTGTGTATGCATCATTGTATGATAAATCACACGACAATTTTGAGACCTAAATGGACATGTGTAGATAATAGTTACACCAACTGCGAGCAGAAAATAGACTTTTATTATGTTTAAGACATAAGAATAATGGTTAACATTAGAATATTATTAGCTTTATAACTGTAAGCTTTAACATTATTATATCCAGATATCTAATTCCTTAATCAAAGCAGGTTCAATTTCTAAAAGTTCACTGTAAGCCCGTTTTCTAATCATCCTCATTCACCTATTACCCTACTTCTCATCTCACTTATGTTTCCTTTCTGGTTATTGTTCTCATATTTAATTTAGACTTAAGTTAGGGAACAAGCTGGTAACAGTTAGAAGAGCATTAATCCAAACTTGACTCTTGATTTGAAATTATAAGAGATGATTAAAAGGATTCCGTGAGTCTATTTATCAAACTCACCACAACAGAGCAAATTCCTGGGAACAGCCCAGAGCAGATGATGGCTCGGATGAGATGTTGGTCATGGCTCCATGTGTTGCAGTTCTCCATATTGTCAACCAAACCACTGTCCCTAAGCAAATAATAGAATTGCTTCTTAAGAGAATCAATAGCTCTCAGAGTTTGTGAAGAAAGGAAATTTCTCCAACAATACTCGTGACCAGATTGCTGTCTTTCAGCCGCTTTCCAACCATCATAAGCACGGAGAAGAGCAAGGTGGTCACTGTTATCTCGTCCGGAAAACTGTGCTTTTGCAGACTCAGCAAGCTACAAAATTCAGGGGATCAAAAGACAGTTAAATGTAGAACTTTCATAACTGGAAACTAGCTATATGGCGTTAGAGAAAACAAGTTACACCCTCAAATCTGAAAATGAACAGCGGACCACTGAGAGTTTTGAGGATAATAAAAAAACTTTAAAAAAAAAATTTACACCGATTACTTGAAAACGTAATACTAACACATCGACTTTGAGAGAAAGGGTAGAAATATTCTATTGCTAAATTATATGAGTTGGGTTGATTATTTTGCAGATAATCCAACTTTTCACTGGTTAGAGGTGGTAGTTTCAACTCGGACCTGTTTTTACGTGTTATTCAACCACAAGACGTGCTCTTCTGCCACATCTAATAAAGGGTGAACGTATACTTATTTCTTTGAAAGGAAGAAGCAACACATTTCTGATTTAATAAAAGGCATGTGCATCAATAACTTTAATAGTTGTCAAAGAACTAGACATGTAAGTTAGGAATTAAGAAATAATAAAAGAACATGTTAGTTTCCAAATATTACATATATGTAGCAATTGGAGGGCAGCAACAATATTGTACTTACACTCTTCTTGTCAAAAGGCATCAAAAATGGATCCCGGGCACTTAAACCAGCAACAATAGTCAGAATTGGATCAAGGCAATTGAAAATGGCCCCTAATATCAACATCTTACCAAGTTTGGGCTCAACTGGAAGTACTGACAGTTTACGTCCTGCAAAAAAGGTTGGCTTAGTCTAATATTTCTAAGTAAAAAGCGAACAAAGCCAGTTAGAGTATAAAGTTTCAGATAAATAAAAGTATGCAACACAACAGAAAATCAAATGCATCCAAGGTACCTAACACTGTAAGATTTTCATTGTCATCTAAAGCCCCTATTATTTTCAAGTATTCAATAGCATTCTGAACCTGTAATGTGACAAAATTAGGGGATCATATTCAAGATTCAATCAGAATATTCGATTAACTTGTGGATTAAGAAAGTAAGATTATGTTAAACATACTGATAAAGGTTCAGGTGGCTGCAAGGCCTTTGATAAGAACTCTGAAATACTACCAAGTTGCAAGCTTTTAATTTGGAGGCATAAAGATTGTAAGGGCGTCCGCAACAGTTCTGGCAGTTGATATTCAGCAAAAGAATCATATACAAATTTGGGATACAAGTGGTAGCATTCCCCTGGTTGCACACGCCCTGCTCTTCCTCTCCTCTATGACAATGACGAAAAGTTAATTAACTCACATACAAGTAAAAAGACAAAGTGGCAAAATGGATGAGTTAGGTTACTTGTCAACCCAAGTAATGTCTGACAAGATTTGTGTTGGTTTGATCCGGAATACATTTTGTTGAAAAAATTAAATTGTTTCATAAAACTATTCAGGACTTTGTGCGTCAAATACGATTTATACTATCCAATAAAAATCTAATCTTTTGAATAAAACGATCTAGGAGGTTTTATGCATTAAAAATACACTTTCGACTAGTTTAAACCCATTTGACCTGTTTTCATTTTAAATAGCCTTTTACTTTACCCATTGGGAATAAAACCTAATCCGAATTACTCATTAGTAAGTATATGGGTCAGAAATGCCACCTCCAAACGAAAAGTTCAGATGTATGGAACTACTTAAAACAGTGAATCCTACTACTCACTTCACCTTTTACAAAGTAACTTTGACCAGGAACTTCAGAACTTGTATTTGCAAAATTCAAAAAAAATAAAGAAATTTTATATTTTTCAATGTACTAGAGAAAAGAGGAGGTGATTAAGTTTTAAAAAGTTTCTTAACGATGTATATTAATCGCAGTAGTCTTACTTGATGAGCAGAAGCCTTTGAGATCCAGGATGGAAGTAAACAGGGAGTGTTGTTGAGTGCATCATAGGACGTCTCTTTAGCTTTTCCACAGTCAACAACAAATACTACGTCATTGATGGTAATGCTTGTCTCGGCCATGTTGGTGGCTAGAACTATTTTCCTGATACCATCGTCGGGTTTATTGAATATCAATTTCTATTAAAACAAACACACATCAAATGAACGAAATTAGAGAAGCATTAGAGAACTATAACCATTCTGATCTGATAACACTATCTAAAATTTAGAATTTATTGGAGCCAGTATTATTGTTTAGAGAAATATCAAATCCACAAGTAAGAAACGTCAATCATCCAGTTTAATTATAAAATATTATCTATGGTTATCTTTTCTCCTCAAGTTCATCTCCTAATTTTGGGTTAATCGCTCACTATTTACCCTATAGTTTATAACAACAAATCTTGATTAAGTATATCATCCCAAATTCCTAAATATCTACAAACAACAGTTATAGTTGAGGTAAGTTGATTTGACGTTCTCAATGTACTTTAAATTTCACAGTAAAGAAAAGATAGAAAATCAATATCCTGTAAACCAGTTAAGAAAGAAGGCTCTTATAACAGAAACATTGATTGGAAAGAAATTACATGGCACGAGTCTGCAAATGCGGAATGTGAACATTACAAATGCTAATAATTCTGACTGCTAAATTTTGACATAAAGTTCCCTAAAAAAAGAAATGAAGTTCATATTTATTTTTTGGTAACCGTGGTGTGGTGTCCGACCTTTGGCCAACTAAATCCATTGGGTCCAAGTCCACCGCCACACAAACTCGAACAAGTTCTACCTATATGGAAAGTGGCATGATCACTAGGATTGCTCACACCAAGAGAGTTTTAAGCTTGAGACCTCTCACTCTTAAATGAAAGTACCAAGCTGTAAGCCAACTTGGTAAGTTATGTAGCACTTGGTAAGAGACACTAAATTTAAAAGAAAAAGAATTCATCAGCAATATTACCTGTTCTGCGCTGTCCATAGAACCATGGCATGCAAGCAGCAAAACTTTGGCTGAGTCTCCCAATAATGGATTAGACTGGAGTTGATCCTTGAGAGAATTTATATCATCCCAACCTGTCATAAACACCAAAACAGCGCCTGGCCTTTCTTTTTTACATATATGACAAAGAACATTCTCAATAAGATTGAACCCAATTGAATCAGGGTTCCAACATGATAACGAATCCCTAGTCCGCGGATTAAAATCCCTTAAATTAGCAGATTCGAATGCATCCTGTTCCAATGCAAAGAATCAAAAAAGTCAAAAAAAAAAAAGAAAAAAAAATCAGTGACAAAAAAGTAGACTCCTTGAATCATATACCTCTGCAGTTGAAGCAATTTGGGTCTTTTTTTTACGTTGAGTTTGTTGCTGCATTTTCCAACTTTTCTCTTGGCCATAATTATCAATTTGATTATATGCTGACAACCTATATCCAGTCATGTCCAGAATATTCTCCAAAAAATAGCTCTGAACTGGATAGGTAAAACCCTGCCAACAAGTGAGGATGTGATGTTGTTTAATAATCAGATCAGATCATCAGAATATAAGCTGTAACAAAAACAGAATGTAGGATAATGCACTTTTGTCATCTGAAGTTAAAAATACAATTACCACACAATCAGGTATCTGAGTTTTGGGAAAGTTCTGGTTACTAAGAAACTAATAATTAAGTACGAGGAAAGAGGACATTCTTATGAAAAAAGGATATTCGACTTGTGAGATGGGAGTAATCAGGTATCTCAAATTAGGTTAGAAGGTGTAATTAAGTAAATTTATGTTAGACTTGGGTAATCAGTTTTAGTAGCGCCATTATGAAACTGATCATCCATAAGGGATCATGTGACCACGTAATTCAAAGCAAACACGAATCCAAACACCCTGTTGAGTCTTGACTGAACATCATAAACTTACAGGAATATGCATCATTGGAGCACCACCAAAGTAGGAAGAGAAAAGGTCCGCATTAAGGGTTGCACTCATCAAAACTAACTTGAGTTCCGGTCGGCGAGGAAGGAGCTCCTTTAGAACAATAAGTAGAAAATCTGCCACGAAATGTATATTTATCAAACAAAAACATACGAATTAGGATATTAAACCCTTATAACATTTCTTCCAGTTACCTTCATTCATCCCTCGCTCGTGAATCTCATCAACAATAACATGAGTTACCCCTCGCAAGCTCCTGTCGAGTAGTAATCTCCGTAGTAAAATGCCGGTAGTGCAAAATAGCAGACGCGTATCCCTTCCCTTAATTCCCTCGAGACGAACTTTATACCCAACCTTTAAAAAAAGATAAAAGGATTAAATAAAAGCTGCTAATTCCTACAGGTCCCAAATTTCAACCCATATACTTGTGAATTGGTTGATCTATGTTATGATCAAACTTAACAGATCGGATGGGCCATACAGATTTCACGAATCTGCTCTTAGTAGCTAATGCAAAAGAAAATTGTAGTTATGTAGTGTGTGTAGTCATATTTAAGTAATGTAGTGTGTGTAGTCATATTTAAATAACTAACACACTGGTCATCTATAAAAAAATGGATAATAAGTGTTTTGGGTCAACAGAATTTGACGCTCACACAAAATTACCTTTTTTAATACCCACCCCGCACAGCTTATTATCCACCTCGATAACTGTCTTACATTATTGAAGCTACAAATTTCCAAAAATAAACAATAAGAAGTTTGAGACAGAAATTACGGAATCTCCAAGCTTCTCCCCTCGTTCTGCAGCAACCCTCTCAGCAACTGACATAGCAGATATTCGTCTGGGCTGGGTACATATAATACTGCATAGAGCTCCACGAGCAGCTTCGGTTTCTGATTCTAAGATGTATTGTGGTAGTTGTGTGGTTTTACCACACCCCGTTTCACCAGACACGACAATCACCTGCCCAAAAATAATTCAGTCATAACTGCTTTCGGGATATGAATGCTTTCAGGATATAAATAGACATAATTTCCAAAATATGTGACCAACACATGTTTATCATCTAACAATTTAATATTTCACAATAGTTATACCTTAAGAAGGCTCATCTATGTTTAATTTTCATACAAAGCTGTCAGGCTGCTTAAAGACTTTAGATGTTCAACATACGTATACGTCATATGATGCACAAAAACTTGCCACCTAGGCATGTCACGTCATATGATGCACTACTATTATGCATAACACTATGATGCGATGACGGGCATGGTGCACAACTATGATGCACAAATGTGTTATTGTGCACCATGTCATGTGTCATCACCACAAGCATTCCTAAACTTTCTACAAATTTGTGACTTTTTACATGAACCCTCTCATATCAAAACTAAATTTTGATAACAAAACACACCTGATTTCTGGAAATAGCATTTAGCAAGGCTTCTTTCTCTTTATAAGCAGGTAAACTCCTCCGTAACTCTTGCATTTTTTGGCCTTCAGTGGATTCCTAGAGAAAGACACAAAGACATGAGTATGAAATACTATTGTCTAATGTCGCATATATCATTAGCTTGTATACTAAGAGCACATTCGTGAAATTTATAAATCGTGTGGAACTGACAAAAGATTGACTTTAAGATGACGTAAAGATGGAAAATCCGAGCCATTTACTTATAAATTACAGTTTTCATTTGGCCGGCTCTAAGCTTTTGAATTGACATATAAACTACAGTTTAAGTTTGCATAAAGGTAAAAATAAAGTAAAAGCAGGTAGCAGACCTGCCAATCTTGTTGGATATTGCGAAGGTGAATACTCTTACGCCGCAGAATTCCGTCTGCAATAGGAGTTGGTGTGAAGGGTTCATCTTGTTGAGGAAGAGTTGTCGATGTGGTTGAGGGATATGCATCTCTGGTACGAGACTTAGTTGAAAGGTATGATTTGAGATGATAATCAACCCGATTGTGTAATTCGGAAGGAATAAGCAGCTCTCTTTGGGGGCGTTTATCATCTAAATCTGGTCTGTAATTTGGCAAGGGGAGTTTACTAACAACAACTACTTTTGAATACTGGCGGCTATATAAACCCATTCTGGTAGCAAGTTGGGAGAGTTGGTCAAAATCTCTTCTGTCTTTCTTTTGTCGTGAAACAAGCTCTTGTTCATTTTTGGTGCGGATTAATGTAGTAAGCTTCCATTGCCACTCTTGAATGTTATCAAGAGTAGAAGAACCCTGTGTAGGACATAAGCTCATAAGCCTAAGCGTATAAGAATATGAAAACAACTAAAATGACTAACCAAAGAAGAAGGAGAAAGTTGTTCATCAGGGTCTGAAGGAGGATCATCATATTCGTCGTAAGCGTATCGTCCGTAAGGCAAACTTTGCTGCTGGTAAAAATAAGGTAATGAATAAGAATCATTATTATTTCTTTTCTTCTTATTCAGGATTATGTGTTGTTGTTGTTGTTTCGAAACCAAAACTAATGTCCGCCTGGATGATGATAATGAACATGAAGATGAAGATGTACGGATGATTAAATGGCGAAGCTGAAATGAAGGAAATGGATTTATAAATAATCTCTTCAACACCGTAACTGCCATCTTCAATTCAAAATTTGGAATTTGGGGGATGAGGGTTTAAGACGGGGTTAACCTCTGTCTTTCCTTTGTGGAAGAGGAACAACTACCGAATAACCCTTCACAACTTTTTTTATTTATACTTCTTCATTTTAATTCACACATTTTATTTTTCTAAAATTCCATATTTATATTTATATATATATATTATACTATATTATTGTCCCGCGATAACGAGGAAAAAAATAAAGTTTGACTCGAAAATTTTTTGTTTATTACATTTTAAGTTATTATGAGAAGATAATGTCATACGTATATAAACATATATATGTTTACGTCTATATCTATGTTGCTTATAGTTAAAATAATATATACTTTTACGTTTATATACATGTTTTGATTTTTTATGAGGAGATTTTATAATAAAAATATGGTAAAACATAGTCTAAATTGAACGATTTATAAGTAAACTAAACTTATGTTTTTTTATTTCAGTGGAGATGTAAATAAAAGAGAAACTGTAAATATGTATTGTAAAAGGGTGTAAAGTAGAAATAGTCTTTGATGACATCATCAATCTGATCTAACGGCTGAAATCAAAGAAGATAACCCATCCAAGGGACCTTACTTCGCCATGTGGCATTTAAGGCCCCTCTTTTATTATATATTAAAGATTAAAGATAGGTGTGGGTTCTTGTAAAAAATATGACATATGACAACTTTTGAAAAAAAAAGTTACTTTTTTATTTTTTAATAAAAAAATATATTAGGAATTTTTTTTTTGCTCGAAAAAAGTTATGTACGAAAAAAATATGGTGCACATTTATGATGAACATTTATGTGTGCATCATAGTTGAATATCATAGCTTTTTTGTGTGTATCATTAATGTTAATCATATTTTTTGTGCATCATTAATGTCCATCATATTTTTTTTGTGCATCATATGACGTGGCAGACAACGTTATCAAAAAAAAATTCAAATTTTTTTCTCAAAAGTTTTTTTTTTTCGATTTTTTTTTTTAATAAAAAAATATTATAATTTTTTATTGAAAAAATAAATTTTTCGACCTAATTATCCACATGTCATCCCATCTATATAGGGGACGGTTAACGTAAAAAGTGTTATCATTGTAAAAAGAATTTGGCCATTAGATGAAATCGTGTAAGAGCACCCGGAGTGATAATGAGCCACAATGTGGGTTGTGGAGGTTGGGGGAAAAAGGTGATGACGTGGCAGTGGGAATGTGGGTTGTGAGATTGTTGGGTTGGTATGATAGGGAGGGTTGTGGAGGTTGTGGGATTATTTTAATATTATTAATTTTTTTCTTAAAACATTAAAAATAAAAGATAAATAAATAATTAAAAGAATATAAAATATTAAAACTTAATAATTAAAACATTAAATGAGATAAATAAAAAAATACAAATAATTAAAACAATACAAATAAAAACTAAACTAATAATCCCGTATTTTTCTCGGATTTTATTTTTCTCCGCTTCGACCCAAGCCGCTTGTGCCGGCGGCATCCCCTCCGTGCTTTGTTGAAGAAACATCATATCGTCTCTTCTTGCACTAGAGTAAGCCGCTTCTTCTTGTCGGATAGCCGCTTGTGGGTATTGTGGTTGTAGAGGTTGTTGCTTTAAATACGTGTTTAGAATTTGTTGCGATTGTTGTGCCCAAAAGTTTGGTATTTGGTTTGGATATAGGGCGTTTGTTGTGCCGAAATAGTTGGCGAAACCGGATGATGTTTGTGATTGTGGCGTCGAGGGATTGTTTGTGTTTGTTTGGGGAGCGTTTGATGAAGATGAAGACATTTTGTGATTTTTTTGGGTTTGGTATGAGATTGAATTGGATTAAGAATAAGATTGTTGAAAGAAGTTGTGATTTTTTTGGTTAAAATGGGGTTGTATTTATAGGTAAAATGGGATTGGTAAAAAAAATATATATATATATATATATATATATATATATATATATATATATATATATATATATATATATATATATAGGGTGAGGTTCAATAGGGATCCCTTTTTTTCTAGAGATCCAGGGATCACCTTTAGAGCCACACAATTTCATTAATAGATCAAACCCACAGAGGGGTATTTTAGTCATATTGAAAAAATATTAAAGTTACACGCGCCCCTATGTGTAATTGTTTCCACCAACAAACCTCACATCACTCACTCACTTTTGAGTCTTCCCCCAATTTCTCATAAATTATTAGGTGAAAATCACCGGCGATGACGACGGAGGAACCACCACTCTCCGCCTCATCACCACTCGACAAACCTCTTCACCTACTCACCGAAGACGACATTTCTCAAATCACTCGGTAAATGGATTTAGATGAATTACGATCGATTTTATTAAATTCAAGGGCTGATGTTTGGGAAATCATTGATGCTGCCATATCCTTAACTCGGTAAAATTCTTAAAATTAAACAACTACTTGAAGATCCACATCAGGTATAATATCTCATTTTATTATGATGTTACTGACTTTTTTATACTAATCGATTGAATGAAAAAATAGACAGATGATGCCGCTGTTGTAAATGGACCACTACCAAATCTAACTCAAAATCAATTTTAGTCAAAGAAACCTTATTTTAAAAAAAAGATTCATGCACCTTTCCAATATCAATCCCAATTAAATAAAAAATAAATACACCTTAAATTCACATGTTTCTTTTTTCTTTCCTTCATGCTTCATTGCAACTCTTCAACTGATTTCATTTTCAACTAAGAGGTATGTCACAGTTTTATTTTATTTTTATTGTTTTTTTGTTCAGATCTTAGTTTTTATTAATTTTTGGTTTCTGGGTGTTTTGTAATTTGGGGATTTAAGTTGTAAAAATCATTACTTGGACTTTTTATTTAGTAATCACCTGTGATTTTATTAATTTAGTGCCTTAATATGTTGATGTAAAATGTCGTCAAAATGTTTAGTAATCACCTGTGATTCTATAGTTTTTACATTAAGAACTGTTTATAATTTAGTGTCTTAGTACCTTGATGTAAATTGTCACAAAATCTATAGTAATCACCTGTGATTGTATTAATTTAGTGCCTTAAATGTCATAAAAAATGTTTAGTAATCACTTGTGATTCTAAAGTTTTTACATTAAGAACTGTTTATAATTTAGTGGCTTAGTACCTTGATGTAAAATGTCACAAAAATGTTTAGTAATCAACTAGTAATCACCTGTGATTTTATTAATAATGTGCCTTAGTATGTTGATGTAAAATGTCACAAAAATGTTTAGTAATCACCTGTGATTTTAAATTAAAGGAAATGGGGGCTTGTGATAATAGTTGTTGGATTTGGCCTTCTATTACTCAATTAAAGTAAATTAAAAATTAAAGTAGCTTTCAAATTAAAGTAAATTAAAAAATTGACCATGTGCAGCCTATAAGGAGCTGGCTGACTATCTGTGGTGACATTCATGGACAATTTCATGATCTTGCTGAACTTTTTCGTATCGGAGGAAAGGTATTTGTTTAGATATCTATAGTAATCACCTGTGATTGTATTAATTTAGTGCCTTAAATGTTATAAAAAATGTTTAGTAATCACTTGTGATTCTAAAGTTTTTACATTAAGAACTGTTTATAATTTAGTGGCTTAGTACCTTGATGTAAAATGTTACCAAAATGTTTAGTAATCACCTAGTAATCACCTGTGATTTTATTAATAATGTGCCTTAGTATGTTGATGTAAAATGTCACAAAAATGTTTAGTAATCACCTGTGATTTTATTAATAATGTTCCTTAGTATGTTGATGTAAAATGTCACAAAAAGTTTAGTAATCACTTGTGATTTTATTAAATTAAGTCACTAAATATCTTAAATGTAATTTTGTAGTCAACAAATTGTAAAGGAAAATCACCTGTGATTTAGTGCCTTAATACCTTAATACATTTAAGGTTCTTAATTTAGTGCCTTAGTACCTTGATGTAAATGTCTAGTAATCACCTGTGATTGTATTAATTTAGTGCCTTATATGTTGATGTAAAATGTCATCAAAATGTTTAGTAATCACCTGTGATTTTATTAATAATTTTCTTTAGTATGTTGATGTAAAATGTCACAAAATGCTTATTTAATCACCTGTGATTATGTAGTTTTTACATTAAGAAACTGTTTATTATTTAATGTCTTAGTTCTTTGATGTAAAATGTCACAAAACGTTTAGTAATCACTTGTGATTTTATTAATAATGTGTCTTAGTATGTTGATGTAAAATGTCACAAAAATGTTTAGTAATCACATGTGATTCTATAGTTTTTAAATATAATTTTGTTTAATGCATTATGTATGTGAAAGAATATAATTTTGTTTAATGATTATGTATTTTGGCTTTATTGCAAGTGGTTGGAATAAATTATTATTTAATGCATTTATGTGAAAGAATATTTACTTGGTAAATGTGAAAGAATATATTATTGTTTTGGTAAATGGGACACAAAAGTAGAAAGACAAAAAAGACAAAAGACAAAAGCCTTTCTCAGCCACAAAAGCGCGTGTGAGTAAAAAAAAAAAAAAAAGGTAAAAAGACCATATTACCCCTCCGTGTCTTTTCCTTATAAATTCATTAAAGTCAACTTTTAATCTCAGCCACACAATTTAGGTGATCTTGTGGCTGAGAAGGTGATCCCTGGATCTCTAGCAAAAAAGGGATCTCTATTGAACCCCAATCTATATATATATATATATATATATATATATATATATATATATATATATATTAATTATATTATAACGGATTTATTACCGTTAGGTGAAAAAAAAGAAGAAAAAAAAAAACAAAATCTCGATAACGGCTCGTTGAGAAGACAACGGTCTCCTCACAACGAGCCCACAACGACGATGACTCGGAGTCATAACGAGCACAACGCTCGTTGTGAGTTGACAACGAGCCAAGAAACCCCCACTCCGGATGCTCTAATCAAGATCTATAACTTAAAAAGTTTATGGCAACTTTGTAAATGTATTGTTGCCACCTTTAGTATTTTCGTAATATAATTCCTGTTAATGGGTAAAATGGTAAATCTAATAACCATTATTTGTAAGTCCATCATGAATCATTAGAAACATCATAAACACAATTGCATCACTTTATATTTTAATGGTATACGATCAACTTATGTAGCATAATTTTAAAGAAAAATTATTTTTGAAAAAATTCATATATATAAATACGTTATATTAATCAATGGAATCAAAATCTTGATATTAATAAACAAATTTTGCTGATTACTATTATTATTATTATTATTATATCTTTTAATAAAATTTGTACATTGATACATCAGTAAATCTTAATACACCATACCGATAGATTGATACATCACTTTGTTAATACTCACCTATTCATAAACTAGAGATGAAGGATCTTAACATTTTATTTTTCTAAGAAAGGTCGAGTGTAAAGCCACGACACACTACCTTGGCAACAAGAGACGAAGGTAATAGGTGGTGACTGACTTCTTCTATCGACGAAAAACATATGATATCATTTTTCGAGTCCCAACCGATTCCGATGATAATGGAAACATAGAGAAACAACATGTTTTTGTCAACAAAAGATAGTGGTGCAATATCACCCTTTTATATTAGCCAAATAAAGTAACCGACGTCGATGTTTTTCTCTGTCAGAAAAAGAGACAAAATGGTAAAGACTATCAAGTTTTATTGAGAGAGAGAGATAGAGAGCATTAGTTGTTTTTTTTTTAATACAGAAGAATAAGAATGCCAGAATAGTAAAATACCTTAAATGCCCTTAATTCAACAAACTTGTTAGAATACACGTGTCAAGAAAGAATTGTTTCCTATCCTTTTTATTATAAATGACTTTCTACATGAACCATAATATATATATATATGGTTAGGTTCTTGTAAAAACACCAACAAAAATAAAAACGGTAAAAACAAGCTAAATTTTTCAAAACTAAACCTATAAGGTTATAAAACATAAAAAAGTGACGCGATGGCAACTTTTGTAAATAAAAAGAATCCATGGGCCTTTCCGTCAAAAACAGATGTAAATCATTTTGAGATCTCATTGGTTACAACTTTTTTTTTTCTCAAATCATCAATGGCGAAACTACCAAAATCAGAGAATCCGATTGAAAAACTACATCGTCTACAAGTAAATTGCATCTACATCTATTAAATTAGGGTTTTAGTTTTTTTTTTTTTTTACTAATTTATTGATTTTTTTCGTATATAGTAAACCGAGATAAAGTCGTTGATGAAGTTACAGAAGAAGATGATGATTCAGAGAACACTGTTATTGTTGTTAATGGAACTTATTCAACTAACGAAGAAAAAACAAGTAAATGGTTTCGTAAATCGTGTGTTAAAGGTGATATTGGTTAGAGTAGATGCAGTTTGATATCATATTAGATTCATATTGGTTAGAGTAGATGCAGTTTGATATCATATTAGATTCAGTTTGATTTTGTTCTTTGACTAAAAATGTAAGATACATGTTTGATAGATAGTAATTGTTGATTGACCTATGTTCATCATGTGATTATTGTTATAGTAGATTCACATTTTTGTTTTTTACAGATAGTATATATTAAAATTATTTTATTTTATACAGGTACTAGGAAGAGTCATAGAATTGTTAAGTACTCCTCATTTTCTAGATTCACAAATAAGAAAGATAATCCTATTGATCTTGATAATGATGAAATTGATGGAGATGATATAGTAGAAGAAGATAATGAAATGCCTAAAGGTGCAGAAGATCATGTTAATGAAAATGAATCATGTAATGAAGTTGACAAATAAAAGTGTGGAGAAGATTCAAAATCCTATGATATTGGAAAGGTGTTGGTTCAATATTCTGACATTGACCAAGATGGTGAAAGTAGATGCATTTTCATCATGATTCATGATACATGTAATGTTAGTAAAGTAGATAAAGTTTTAAACTTTAAAAAGTACTTGTTTATTGACAATATTCTTTGTTGACAGTATTGTTAATAGAGTATATGCATTTTATGACAGTTGATAAAATTTCATTTTGATTTAGGATACATGTAATGTTAATAAAGTAGATACAGTTTTAAACTTTAAAAAGTACTTGTGTTGTTGATGCAGTTTGTTACATGATTCATATATAACATACATGAATAAAACTAGATGTGTTATGATATAGCGGTAGATGCAGTTTAAGATAAATTTGTGATATATAGTAATCTTTGGAAATTGTAGATGTATTTTTGTAAATAATAGTAGATGCATATTGGTTAGAGTAGATGCAGTTTCATATCATATTAGATTCAGTTTGATTTTCTAAATAAACAACTACTAAAAAAAATAAGAAACACGCAAAGGCAGAGGGTGGAGGTATGTGTGTGTATGTCGTACCATTTCATACATTTTGACTTAGTTTGACAATATAAATAAATGTGTCACTAATTATATGCTTATGTAGACATAATAGTCTGATATAAACTCTAGACTCTCTACATGTTAATGACTTAACTAGCATGTGACAAGGAATTAGGTTGTTTATGAATAAGTAGCTAATTGACCTAACTAATATCACTATCATATCTTACCTCAAACATTAACCAGTTTTAATAATCAAGTTATTGTTAGTTAAGTTGACACTATTTAAACAAGTTAATTTGATACCCTTTTCGAGACGGTATCTAGACAATGTATCATTCGAATGGTAGTTCTACCTGTTTATCTGCATGACCATTTTTAGTTTAAGCTCAAATTAACTCTAATCTATGTTATGAAACTCTTCCTTATCCCTATCTAGGTCATGTGAAGTGATTACCACAATGTGATATGAATAGCTCGAGAATACTACTTTTTATAGATTCATCAAATCTAATAGTACTGAGCCACAAATCCCATGTTTAATGGTGTATATATAATAGTTTCGTGAACAATAATAACTTATTTAAACATCAACTAAACCTCATATATATGTTTTGAAAATCGTGTTATGTTAACCTAATTTCTATATGTAATTAATAGTATGAGACAGACACGCATAGAGAACTTATCCTAATATCATGGCAACTAGTAAATTTATAACAATCATAACAACCACAAACATCAAACAAGAATATTATGGATATTATGTGATGAAATAGAAGGGATAGAAGCCACCAAAATATAAAGAAATAGCAAGATAACATCTGGAATGAATATCCGTATAACAAGACCCTATGAATAGAAAATTCGTACAACAAGACTCCTTCATAAGTTTCCCTCTCTATGCTATCCTCCACTTTGTGATAAACTAAGCTACCATACCTAGAAGAGAGAAAAAGTTCGCTCTCTCTAGTTTTACAAAATATAATGTAATACTCCTTCCCGTCCCATTATGTTTGTCCACATGCAAAAATGTTCCAATTTAAAATGTAAGCAATTGATAAAGTAAATATATGAATTGAGAATTTGTAATAATGATAATTAAATAAGGGTATAAAAGGAAAATAAGTAAATAACAAATTTTTTTAAGAAAGTGGACAAATATTTTGGGACAAACAAATATAGTAATGTGGACAATTAAAATGGGACTGAGGGAGTACAAAACTAATCTATGAAACCTACTAAATCTTAAAAGGAAGAGAGAAAACAAATATAACTAATGTTAAGATGTATCTTGGTGTGTCCAAAATGAAGAAATGAGCATGCTATTTGTAGGCAATGAAAACAACCAAACCAACCACCACCACCAACCGTCGACGACAAGGGGCTCCCATCGACGGCTAGAGGCGCCGGTCGATAGCTTCCCAGACACGCTACCCTTCCTAAATTTTCCTTCTACATTGAATTTTAAACAATGAAAAATCTATCAAAATGACACATATGATTATGACGTCATCATTTTAGAAACTTTCGTATGTGCACAATCTAAGAATGTGTCACATTAGCTTTACTACATTATCGTAAACTCTCATTTATTAGATTAAGTAGATGATATATGAATTTGATTTTTTTGAGAAATTTTCGATAATTATACCGGGATGGTATATTACATCATTTGTGAAAATAAAAGTTGAATATACATAATATAGGTTTTGAGACTTAAATACGCACAATAAAAAAAAGATAAAAGTTTGTTATACTTTCATTTACTTAACTCTAAGTTAAACATATAATTTTTAACAACCTTTATGTATATATAATATATTTTATACAATTGAATGAACTAGGTTTTTTTGTAAGATGACATCAAATATGAATGGGTTTTAAGTTGAAAGATAAATTTTGATTTGATGTGTAAATGGACAACCAATCATATTCCAAATATTATTATGGTTCCCCGTGATTTTCTACTTGAATTTCAAAACAAATGCTTTGAAAAAGAATTTCCCTAAAATTTTCTACTTTTCTTTTGGGGTTTTCTTGTAAATAAAGAAAACAAAAAATAATAAATTCTTCTGGTAAATCCATTTCATCAGCCAAACATTTTGTATGTTATTGTTGTCTTGGTCCATTTTTTCCCTAATCTTATTAATTTTGTATATTCTTCATAAATATTGATTGAATGGTTTGTTGTTTATCCTATGCAAGTATTCATAATTACTTGTATGATCCTTTATGTTACCTTTGATTCTTTGTAGTTTAATTTTGTGAGAATGTTTATAATTTATATGCGCGCCAAACAAATATTTTGAATGTCTCGATAAATATAAAAGTATACGAAAGAAAAGTAGTTATTGACACAAGTTTAAAACCACGAAACTCCGTTGCATTATTCTTAAGGTTGGTTTTGATTTTGATTTTGCAAGGACGAAAATAAGAGTCAGAAATGATCTTACCGGCTTTACTGACTTCGGCGGGTTTCAATATAGTCATTTGTGTGGGATTTTTTTCGTTATATTCCATTTTGAGAAAGCAGCCAATCAATTTAAAAGTTTACTTTGGGCAGAGGCTTGCTCAACAAAACCCTGCCCAAAAGAACCTATACTTCTTTGATAGGCTTATACCGACTGCCGGTTGGTTAGTCAAGGCATGGGAAGCATCAGATGATGACATTTACGCTTGCGGGGGAATAGATGGACTCGTGTTTATTAGACTCGTTGTTTTCTGGTAATATAGAATAATATGTTAATCTCTAGAGCTATCTAATTACGGATACTAGAGAGAATTGATAGTTGTTGTTATCTGGTTATGCAGCATACGGATTTTTTCAGTTGCAGCTGTTCTATGCATATTCATTGTGCTTCCTGTGAACTTATTTGGTCAAGGAATAGACCAGAGGACTCCCGAATCACAAATGGATATATTTACTATTAGGAATGTGCAAGAAGGTTCAACAGGGTATGTATGACATTATATAACATGTTTTGCATTTCTCTACATTACTTCTTACCTACAACTGCTCTTCTCAGGCTTTGGGCTCACTTTTTCGCTCTTTATGTCATATCTATAACTGCTTACGTTCTTTTATACATTGTAAGAATTCCAATTCCTTTTCGTATGTTATTCATTTCCTTATACACATACTATACTCCACTTTAGTAATACGATTTGTAAGAAAATTTGTCATGAGTCTTTTCAGGAAATTCAAGACATGCGTTCATATTATTTTAGTAATTATAAATTTTGGTGTAATATATTTTAGGAGTTCAAGCATGTTGCACGGATGCGGTTAGAGCAAGTAATTAGATTTCCAACAAAACCAAGTCATTTCACAGTTCTTGTTCGGGGTATCCCATGGTATCCAGGTGAATCATATAGTGAAGGTGTGAGAAAACACTTCAGCAGTTATTATAACTCAAGTTACCTCGCACACCAAATAGTTTATCGATCTGGTACAATTCAGAAGTTGATGGTATGTTTCTTTTCAAACATTTTCATGGATATGTTACACCAAATAGTTTAACCATTTATGAAACAAAAGCACAACAAGTTTTGACCCGTGACCCATCTCGTATAACCAGTCCAAGTGATCACGCGTATTCTTAGCTTTGATATTTGTCATTTCTCATGTAGATGGAAACAGAAAAAATGTATAAGGTGCTGACAGAGAGTTCTATAAACCAATATGTTCAACCAGTTACTCAACCAATAACTCTCACAGGAGCAAACCCTTTTAAAATGGTTACTTGTGAATCAGAGGGTTCTTTCAAAAAAGATGACGATAAAATAGATAAGAGCGATCAGGTCACATGTTCTTCATAATAGTATAGTTTTATTTTAAGCCATTGTTGTCTTATATATTAAAATTTAATGATGTTTCATTTCTTATTACAGGAGTGTGCAGCTGCATTCGTATTTTTCAAGACCCGATATTCTGCTATGGTGGCTTCACACCTTATTCAATCAAAAGACCCTATGTTATGGGTCATGGACTTTGCTCCAGAACCACATGATGTTTATTGGGCAAACCTTTGCATACCGTTTAGGTATCTTTGGATCCGTAAAACCTTGGTCTTTATTGGATCTATTCTATTCAGTGTGTGGTTTTTGTTGCCTACCACACTAGTTCAAGGTCTTGTCAATATAGCTCAACTAGAGACCACGTTCCCGATCCTCAGAGGGATATCACAAAGGTTATTTTACTTCCTCTATCTATAATATGACTATCGGTTTGAACATGAGTGAGTTATTGCAATGTGAAATTGGATAAAATTCTAACCATAGGTGAGAGGTACTAGGTTCGATTTTGGTTGGGGACATTTACCCGCTAAAAGAGTCATTACCAAAAAAAAAACATTATGACTTTTCTTAAGTGAAATGACAATCAGCTTCTATATGCTTGGTTGTTTCACGGGGCACCATTTTGTTTGAGATATGAATCGTTGGCTCGTTATCTCACTCCTAACTGCTAGTTGTATTGAGCATATATCTCAACAATTATATTATGTAACCATATAAGCTCTCAAGTTTCTTGTCCCATAGTCCTATATTGGGACTTTACACTCAAACCAGATACTAAATTTTCCTTCTTACTCTTTCGATATTTAAGATTAGCTCTAATAACGACACAATAACACATAGCTATACTATTTATTTGTATGATATCCATTGTATTCGGCATCTATAAACTTCCCAAATATATAACGACAGTAATCTTGATACACGTTTGCATGACCTAGGCATCCTATAGATACTTTAAAATATATACCAAAGTTGATTCAATATGTTTTAATTGGAGATAACATAAACTGACTTACAACACTTCTTAATCCGAATCTGATGCTTACAAACAGGCCCTTACCTTGAAAGGAAAATGATGACGGGAATTGGTAAGACAATTCTAACTCCACATTTGGAATCACAGATTCCTTGCGAGCCTTTTTTTAAATCAAACCTACATTGATTAGTACTTCCAAACAATAATTAGTTTGAGATAAACAAAATCCCTGCAAGAGACCTAAATTCCCATAATAATACTTTAGAGAACACCAAAATACCTACGTACGTGATCTCATGCAGACTACACTCAGAAATTAAATAAAACTAAATCAAAACTGTTAAAAATCAATAATCCATCAAATCCCTCCAAACAAAATCATATAACACTGCCAAAGATATGTCTGAACCAAATCAACAAGATCTCACGGAGACCAAACGGAACCACACAAGTAAGAAGAAATCAAAATACAAAACAATACATAATCAAAATCGGACTAAGAAGTGGTACACAAATAAAAAGTTAATCCAAAATAATTCAACCAACAAATATTCCGAAATTAGACCAAAACATATTGCTAATTCGAATATATACCACTTGAAAATGAAAACTAGTTGATCTATAAGCCCTGATGAAAGAAATGAAATACATGTGATGGAAGGGTAAAGCGATGATCGTAGATAAAACACGATACATTATGTTTTTTACACGCCCTTCCAAGGGCAGACGCCTGAGAAGAAATGGACAGTTCGTTGATGGTTGGTCAATGATTGTACACAGTTGATACGATAGCTGTTAAACTTGAACGTTACTTTACGAGGTGTTGCTACTTATTTGATAAAAAAATTCTATTTGGAAATACGAATTTCACAAACCCATTATATTAGTTATCCAAGACAAGTATGAAATAGAATGACACACTGAAATGCAAAAGTTACAACATATAAAAAAAGTAACTCTTGGTTGTACAACTAGTTTATAACTTTCCCTAAGTTTAGTTTATTGAATATTCCAGGAGGTATGCGAACATTATTTCGGGGTATCTACCAAGTCTAGTTCTGACATGTTTTGTTTTACTCGTTCCACCGGTAATGCTGATGTTTGCTACAATGGAAGGAGCCGTTTCGCGTAGTAGCAGGAAAAAGAGTGCATGTTGCAAAGCTATAATTTTCTTTTTTTGGAACATCTGGTTCTACAACCTTTTCACTGGTACTTGGTGGGATCGTATGGGAAAACTTACTGTAACCGGATTAAAAGACATGGCTACCCTTCTTGGCAATTTGATTCCAGGACAGGTAAAGTTTCTTTACATTCTTCATTTCTCTATTGATCAATTGGCCTTTTAGTATATTTCTAGCATGACTAATTTTTGTTTATAAACCGAGATCGTGGTTCCAATGTGACTACCCTATTTCACGGTTGCTCAATAAAAAGAGGTAATGGTGATAGGCGGATAACATTGATTTTTTAACCGGTGTCCTTTCCTCAAAGTGTGTGTTTTGTAGTAGTATTAAAGATAAATCCTAGCTAATTTTATAAAATAATGGTGGCATATATATTATTGCAGGCGCCCTTCTTTATGACCTACATTATGACAACAGGTTGGGCAAGCCTCGCATATGAGTTGATGCAACCATTTGTCCTTTTAGTTAACTGGATCTATCAGTTCGTTCTTATGAGGAAAGAGGGTTATGGTGACCATTACACTTTCCCGTATCACACAGAAGTACCGAGGGTCCTTTTATTTTCACTCCTTGGATTCACATTCTGCATTTTGGCACCCTTGATATTACCTTTCCTCCTTGTCTACTACTTCTTCGCATATTTTGTATACAGAAATCAGGTACCTCATTTTTGTTATATTTTTTTTTACATAGGATGATATGAAGCTGAAGTTTTGATGCTTGCAGATTTTAAACGTTTATATTACTAGATATAATACCAATGGAAGTTATTGGCCTGTTGCGCATAATGCCGCAATCTTTTCTTTGATAGTGATGCAATTAGTAGCTGCGATAATCTTTGGAATGAAAAAATTGTACACCGCGTCTGCTTTGGCATTCGTACTGATTATCTTCAGTTCCCTTTTCAACTTGTATTGCCGTCATAAGTTTTTACCACTTTTTACAAACAAAGCAGTACAGGTATTGGCTCAAAACTCTCTGTCTCTCTCTGTCTCTCTCTCTCTCTCTCTCTCTCTCTCTCTCTCTCTCTGTCTCTCTCTGTCTCTCTCTCTCTCTCTCTCTCTCTCTGTCTTGATATGTGAGTTGTGTGTAGGAGCTTATTGAGATGGATCGGCATGATGAGCATTCTGGACAAACTGAAGAGATTCTTTCTCGATTATTATCATCATATAATAAGGTTGGATCACATTCCGGTAATCATCCCAATGATCTACTTTCAGCTGAGTACAAAAGAACTGGGGATGAGCCGGTGGCAATCACAAGATCTAAAGAAACCGAGACCAGGTTTCAAACTTTTGTTATATGTTAATTCTAATAAAAGATGGTAAATTGGTGGGTTGGTATGGGTCAAAATGGGTAACTTTTTGTATCTTTAACACATTATGCAACTTATAGATTGTCAAATATAATTTAAAAATATTTCACTAGTTTAAATCGAATAAAGTAAGGTTTTAACCATTAATAATATCGTTCGGGCATTTACCCTTTTAACTGGTTTTTTCTGAAGGTTCTTTTTTTTCCTCCGATATGTTTGAACTATTAAAGATAAAATAAACTCCGTATTGACCCTTACATAAGTAAATGGGTGTAAATTACAATTATTAATTGACCTAATAGCATACAATGACTTAACAACATAAAGTATCATCAAGTAACATTGTTTTTTATCTCTACATTTTATTTTTCAGTCAAGATCGGTGAGCAGGCTCATCAATTCTCAGGATTGTGATTTAGGGTAGTTTTTGAACCAATGTATAAGGTTAAGTTGTACACATCTTAAGGGACAATCAATTTTAACAACGTTACTCGAAAGCCTACTTTTATAAGGAAGCAAAACAAAACAATTTTCTTATGGAAAAGCCATGTACACAGATGGCGCTCGTGGAACTTTTAGATGTTCGCTATTAAGTACAACAAGAATTTCCGATTCTTGAACATCTAAGGTGTAAACTAGAATTAGAGAGAGTTGTCTTCGTAATTCTTTATGATTGAATCAAGTTATATTCTATATCATACTTATTGAAGGAGTTTTATGATTACATAGTGAAATTTTGTATACTCTTAGTGCTTGTATTGTACGCTATTTAGTGACACGTGTTTTTTGCATAATCTTTTATGTTGATTGGAATTATTGTATTAACGTTGGAGCTTATTGGAACATCGTGTGTTTGATTATATCTTGGATAATTAACTTTGTGTAAAGCGTCGTGTAATAAAGATGTATTTAGATCGAGTTGTAAACATATTTTTAACTTTGGATCAGTGTGAGTGTCGTTACGACACTAAGGCTTCCCAACGAAACTAGTTGTTTCATAGGAAAGGTTAGTGTCGCAGTGTCGTTGCAACACTGCTAGTTGTCTGAGGGTTTGCCTATAAATAGCAAACCTCAGGATTAGTTTCGTTAGTGTCATTGTATTTGCGTTTTCCAAAGAGTTTCAAGGATAGAAATCGAATGTATTAGGGTGTTTAGATAAGATTTGAAGTGTTTGGATAAATGGGGTTTTTTTTGAAGATTATTGATTATTTCAGATCTCAGCATGAACTAACCTTAGATTTAGGTTAATTTCAGTGTTAAATGTTATTACTTACAACTTAAAATCAGTTTTAATCAAGTTTTGAGGTTATGGATTAGTTTCAGATTCAGCTTTTCATCAAATCTCACATATCTAGTTCTTGGACCTTCTTCCCCAGATGTTTTTCTGGAAATTATCATCGATTCATCGGGTTTAGTTTAGTATGATTGGTGGATGAATAATGGAAAGTTTGGTGATCTAATTTCTACCGTAGCCTAGTTTTTCGATTCAAAAAGTTCAAGTATCTAGTGGTCGTAACAACACTGTGTGTTTTGTTTCAGTGAAAATCCTCAGTTATGTAAGTTAGTGTCGCAACGACACTGTTTCTCTGGTGCTTCAGTTTGTTTGTTGTTCTTTTCTCGTTTTTCTGGTTTTCGGGTTTTCTTGAAGACTTGTGAAGTTTTGTGAAATGGTTGTTCCCACAATGATGAAATTTGATATGGATACGGGTTCTCCTCTTTGACCTCCAAATTTTAATAGAAAAGGAGATCTTGAACATTGAAAATCTTGTTTTGAGTCGTTTGTTTCTTTTACCGATTCATATATGTGGCCACTGATCATTAATAGATTTGAGTATCCAACAACAAGAAAAGGGACTACTGAAGATGAGAGAATTCCAAAGACATTGAATCAAATGACCGAAATTGAAATAAAGGATCATGCTAAAGATATAAAGGCACACGCCCCAGTTAAAATGTGTCTTTCTCATGACCTTCTCTCGGTTGACAAACATTCTGTTACGACTTATGATCTTTGGAATGCTACCAAGAAACGATTTGGTGATAATGCTCAGATGAAGAAGATCATGAGTAACAAGGCGTTACAAAAGCGACAATGCAATATGTTTTCTTATCTACCAAATGAATCTCTCGATATGATGATTTCTAGATTCTCGTAACTTATTTGAATTACGTGATTTGGGAGTTGCAGATGATTTCCTTGATGTGAATGAGATGTTTTTAGACTCATTACCTCCTCAGTGGAATTTTCAAGTGATGTTACTTAAAAAAAGGTTGTATTGAAAGATTAGGAATTCGAAGATATGATTGGTAAACTTCAAACCTATGAATTGGATATGCAGAAGAAACGACTGGAAAGCCACCTGTTCAAGATCAGAGTCTTTACAATGATGCTTCATTTAATGACCATAATGGCGTTACTTTTCTCTCCAGCCAATATTCTCCTTCGGAAACTCATGTATCAAGTTCTTTACCTACGCCGTGTTGGAGCTGTCGAACTTGTTCTCCTCATGCTAGTGTGACTTCAAAGTATCTGCCACCCTCTTCTTCTAAAGCATGTAATGAACATTTAGATTTACTTTCTTATTATTTAACTCCATATGAAGGTTTGGTTGCAGGAAATATTTCAAATATCGAGTTCACAGACAAGACTATGATCAAATACATGATGATGATTTTGAAGAGATGGATATCCAATGGAGCATGGCGATACTTACAAGACGAGTAAACAATTTCCTGAAAAGAACTGGAAGACCGCACATTGGTGGAAATAGCCGCACTGGGATGGGCTTTGATAAGAGTAAAGTGAAGTGCTACATATGCCACAACTTTGGGCATGTTGCTAGAGAATGTGTGCAACCAACTCAAGGAAGTCAAGGAACTTAACAGAATCTTGGTTACACAAAACCGATTCTGTCAAGACGTTTCAACCAACACTACTTATTCAAGACAAAGAGAAGAACAAAGCAAAATCCTCTGCAACTCTTGCAATAACTCAAGATAGTTATTTTGATTGGTACTCGCACGGTGAATCAATGTCTCAAGCTGAAAATCAAGCGTTGCTTTTGAGTCCACGTGGTATTACTGTATTGAACTTGAGAAAAAGTTTAAGTTATGGTTAGAACATTATAAACGCTTAATAACTTATCTAGACAGTTTGAATATTGAAAATGAAAGACTAATTGAGGAACAACGTAAAGAAATTTCTGTTGAAATTAATGATTTAAAAAATAAGCTTGCAGATACTATACCTTGTTACGTTAAAGCCCTTGAAGAGTAAAAGAAAAAAGTTTGTGATAAAGAAAGCGATTGTAGAAGGTGTCGACGAAAGACCCAATACCATTAAGGCTTGGGTTTCCCTCTAAAAATTATTTTTTCTTCATTGTGCAGTAACAGTTAAAATGAGCTATAGATAATATTTGATATGTGGACGTGGCTGTTCAAGGCACATGACGAGCAACATTTCACTACTTGCAGACTTTAAGTCTATAAATGGTGGAAACGTTGCTTTCACTAGATATAAAGGAGGTAAAATTATGGGAGAATGTACGATGTGTAACGGAACAATCAGTTTTGAAAAAGTGAATTATTGTGAGTAGTTGTAACATGATCTTCTTAGTGTTTCACAAGTTTGTGATAAGAAGCATACTACCATGTTTAATGATGATGAGTGTATGATTCTCGAGAAAGGGTTTGTTATTCCTGAAAAATGGATTCTAATTCATGCACCTTGAAAAAATGATATCTACAACATTGACTTGACCAAACAAGAAGTCAACGAACAATATTCTGGTTTATTGTCTAAATCTTCCGAGAAAGATTCGTTCATGTGGCACAGGATAATGAGACACATTCACTTTAGGAAGATTAACTACCTAGTAAAGCCTAATCCTATTGAAGGGGTTCCAAATCTCACATTCTCGATGCATGATGACTGTGTTTCATGTAAGAAAGGAAAACAACACAAGAAAAGTCATCCTTCGAAGGTTGTGAATTAAATCTCTGGTAGATTTACTTAACATGGATCTCTTCAGTTCGGTAAGTAAACAAAGCATTGGAGGAAAGTTGTACTGTTTGGTGGTTACCGATGATTATTCAAGATCGTGGGTTTATTTTCTAGCAAGAAAAGATGAAGATACTAAACGTTTAAAGTTTCTCTTTACAAACCTTGAAAACATAAGTGAGTTAATTATTAAGTTGACAAAGTTGATCTCTCTGATTAAGAATATAACTTTCTTTAAGAATATAGCTTTCTTTAACTGCTTTTCTTCTTTCATTGTATACTCTAAAAGCTTTAGACACACTTGAGTATCCAACAAATAGACCCTCATCATCCTTAGGAGACATTTTACACAGTTGATCTATCTGATTAAGAATATAGCATCTACTTCCAAAGATGTGAAAATAATGAATGGAGGGAACTTTAGTGTGATACATCTCATAAGCACTTTTCCCATGCTTTTTTTGGATCTGTTTTGAGAAAAAACAAGCAGTGTTGAACAGCCTCAACCCATAATATTATTTTCATGTTTCCATAGCATAACATTGTTCTTACAGCTTCAATTAGAGTCTGTTCCTTCTCTCAGCCACTCCAATTTGTTGAGGAGTTCTAACAGATGCAAATTTTTGAACAATTCCTCTTTTGTCACAGAAGTTTATCAATGCATAATTCTTGAACTTAGTTCCATGATCACTCCTCATCTGTCTGACCAAGGTGTTCTTTTGCCTCTGCTCCCTCTTGACCAGACTTCTTGACCAGACTGATTATTTCTTCAGCTGCATCACTTTTGGCTTGTAGAAAAGCCACCCAGGTGTATTATGTAAACTCATTTACAATTACTAGAGTGTAATTCTTTCCTCCTTGGCTTTCTTTACTTATGGGTCCAAATAGATCCATATGAAGCATATACAAAGGTTCTGCAACTGAGTGAAGCATGTTGGAAGGAAATTGCACCTTTGTTTGCTTCCCAAGAACACATGCTGAGCAAACCTTGTCCTTCATCATTTGTTCTTGGATAAGATGTTAATGTTTTTGAAGTTCAAATGAGATAACCTTCTATGCCACAACCAATTGAGTTCTTTCTTTGTCTTAGTAAAGAGACAGGTCTCAGCTTCATCATTAGCTGAACTCAGATCTAGACATAACACATCTCTCTCTTGGCTAACAACAAAGGTTTTCCTTTGGCATTGTATATTATCCCTCCTTGTTTTCTGAATCTGACTTCATGATCTTCGTCTAATCTGACTCACATTAAGTAGGTTATGTTGTAAACCTTCCACATATGCAACCCTTTTGAATTTGACAGATCCAACATGAATCTTTCCATAACCTCTTGTCATAGAGACACCATTATCACCATATCTAACTTGTGGCCCAGCTTCCTCCTTGTACTCAGATAGAAAGGACTTCATACCTATCATGTGCCTTGAGGTTCCACTGTCTAAAAACCATTTTGTGGAATCCTGCACATAGAAAC
Source organism: Senecio squalidus (assembly GCA_910822075.1). NCBI lineage: Eukaryota > Viridiplantae > Streptophyta > Magnoliopsida > Asterales > Asteraceae > Senecio > Senecio squalidus. The sequence continues at coordinate 14,676,317 of CAJVGC010000592.1, forward strand.
ACAAACAAAATTAGTTCTTTTTGGGAACCCACTTTTAAGTGGGTTCATTCACATGTTTTTGTTCTTTTCCCAGTTCAGCATGTGAGATTCTTTTCCACTCAGATTCAGAGTTATCATAATTCCATTATTTATTTCTTTCATACATTTCATGGAATAATGCCCTATGACTCCAAAATATTTGCATGGTTGATTTTTTAGATTAGTCTTTTGTGGATCTGAGTTGTTGGCATCTCTTTAAATGACTCTTGCTTTTGGAAGGAAATTGACTTTTTTTAGAGGGTTGAGCTGACCTCTCCTTTTGAGGTGAAACTGACTATTGTTTTAAAGGTTGAGCTGACATTTGTTTTTTAGGTGAAACTGACTTTGGTTTTGAAGATTGAGATACTTTTGGTCCATTGTATCTAGGTCTAGTTTGATGTAATTGTTTACAGAACACAACCTCATGAACCTTTTCACCACAATTATAACAAGTTCTTTTAGGAGGAGTCCTTGGTTCTTTTGAAATTGGTGATTTATTCCTAACCATGTTTGCACAATGTTAGTTAGTTGCAAAAGTTTATTACCTAATTGATCAATACGATTTACTTTTTGAACTGAATCCTTTTCAAAAGTGTTTGAATTGACTTGTTTGTGACTGACTTGTGGTTTAGTCAAAACCCTGGGTTTAACAAAATTCTTAGGTAAATATGGTTTAGTGTTGTGACTCACTTGTTGGTCAGTTTCAGGTTTTAAATGAGTGTCAGACTGACTTGTGGTTGAAGATTCACACTTGTTTGACTCTTGAGATATGACAGGTTTGACAAATGCATTTGAAATTTTTGTTTTGTTTCCTTTTATGTATTTAAATGTGTTTGGTAAAATATCATGTTTAAACACAATTTTCTCCCTCTCAGCCTCTTCTTCTTCTTCTTCTTCTTCTTCAATCATATGTTTCTTGAGACTGAAATCTTCTCCCAACATAGTCTGAACTTGTCTAGGGACTTGTCTATTCAAACAATCTTCATTTTTTAATGATGAGATACACCAATATTTACATAATTTTCTTTTGCAAGATCATTATAAGCTTCAGTCTGAGCAGTCAGTGTGACTCTGCAGTTTTCTATCTCATAATTCTCTTTATTTTTGCTTTGTAAAACATTTTCTAGATCTTTTAATTTGATTTTGAGAGAAGAAATATCTTCTAATGATCTTTTAATATCCAGAAGAAGAAACTCAAACATTTGAAGTTTTTGATCTTCAGTGTATAGATTGAAATTGTGTACCTTATAAATTTTGACTTGTCCCGGTCTGACTTGCACCTTAGTCTCTCAGCTTCCTTTTAAATCTTTTTCAAACTGAAAGGTAGATGACTCAGTTTCATCTATGATAGCCATCAGACATTTATCCACCAATTTATTATCTTCATTTGAAGATAATTCTTCAGCAAAGAAGGCTTTCTGCTCTACTTGAGGCTTATGATTTCTTGAGGTGTTTCCATTCTTGTATTTAAGATACTTTTTCCTGTAGCCTGTCTTTTGTTCAAGCTTCATGGTGAGTATGGCTAGTTGATCTTTCAATTTCTATACCTCAGATTCATCATCAGAGTCTGAGTCAGTTTCAGCCTTTGAGTAGATTTTTTAATTCCTTCTGCTTGTTGCAACTAATGCAGCTTTAGGATCTCTAGAAATCCTCCTTTGATTTAATTTCTTCCTCTCTTGGGTTTCTTCAAAGTTTACTAAAAGTCCAAATAACCTAGGAAGCTTGTAAGTGGACAATTTTTCACTTACTACTAGAGAGGTGATGACTGATTCATATCTGTTTGGAAGAATATCAACAAACTTATTGCACACCTAATCATCTTTCTTCACCCTACCAAGAGAAGATAAATAATTTAACAAGATTTGAAACCTGGTGCGTACATCATCAAGTCATTCCTTTTCTTTCACATAGAAATTCTCATAGTTTCTGATCAAATATTCAACCTCTGTTCTTTCACCACTTGCACCCCTTCATAGGATACAATGAGAGTATCCTAGATTTCTTTTGATGATCTACATCTAGCAATTTTAGAGAATATTTGTTCAGACACAACATTTTCTAATAATCTTGTAGCCTTTGGATGTAGATTAAATAGTTTCCTATCTAACTTAGTCCATTGAGATTTTGGAGTCGGAACCCATCTGGCACGTTGGATGACTATGTCTCCTTCTTTCACTTCTGGAATTTCTTTTCCAAGAATAATTGGTCCTTTAGTGATTGTTGTCATCATTTCATCATGAATTCCAGACAAATGTCACTCAGCTTTGAGTTTCCAATGGGCAAAGTTATGTCCATTGAAAATTGGAATTCCTTTTACAGCCATAGCAGGTGTTTGTGATGATGAAAACATATTTATTAATTGAGATATTACTGACTGATCGTTTAAGATTTGTAAATATTAAAATTTAAATCTTATTTGCTCTGATACCAGTTGTTGGGTCTTAGTAAGATCCCAATTACTAGATATACATATTGTTGGGAAAATCAACGATTTAACCCAATTTAATAAATCTGTTTATTAAAGTCTTAATCTGAGTGAGTTGAGTCTGAGTGACTCTGAGTCTGAGTGACTACAAGCAACTAAGGCATTATGGAGCTGACTACTCAGCTTCAAAAAGAAACGTAATGCTTTAATTTAGGTATGTCAGTTAGATAAAATCTTCTATCCTTTTAGAAGATTTTCTAAGATTCATACTTATCAAGCTCACTATTACTGTGTATAAATAGTGAGCTTGAACTTTGTAATCGATGTACCTTTTCAAGAAATATAACTGTGTGTTATTTTCACTGTTTCGTTATTATATTTCCGCTATAATAAACTAAGAAACTGATAACTTGATCAATTCATAACAATTAACGTCTAAATACTTATTTTTAATTGATCAGCTAGTGTTTGAGATCTTATTGAGACCTAACAACTGGTATCAGATCAAATAAGATTTAAATTTTAATAAATTTACCAATCTTAAACGATCAATACTTAAAATCTCAAATACAATGTCATCATCTTCATCCAACACACCTGCTATGGCTGGAAAAGGTATTCCCATTTTCAGTGGTCACAACTTTGCTCACTTGAAACTTAAAGCTGAGTGGCATCTGTCCGGAATTCATGAAGAAATGATGAGGACTGTAACGGAAGGACCAACAATTCCAGGAAAGCACATTGATGAGGTCAAGGACGGAGACAAAGTTGTCCAACGTGCAAGGTGGGTTCAAACTCCCAAATCACAGTGGACATATATTGATAAACTACTGTTTAATCTGGATCCAAGAGCAAGAAGCATTCTAGGTAATGCTGTATCTGAACAAATATTCTCCAAAATTGCTGGATGCAGAACTGCTAAAGAAATATGGGATACTTTAATAGTATCTTATGAAGGAGTCCCGATAGTAAGAGAACAAAGGCTAAACAGTCTGATTAGGAATTATGAAAATTTCTATGTAAAAGACAAAGAAACCTTAGCTGACGTACATACGAGGTTTCAAGTACTGCTGAATGACCTATCTGCACTAGGAATGATGAAAGAAGATGATGAAATCTGCAAAAAGTTTGTTGACATCTTGCCCAACAAATTTGAATCTGTTATAACATCTCTTGTGGTTAGTGAAAAACTGTCCACCTATAAGCTGCCTGGTCTCTTCGGATTGTTGCTTAACTTTGAAGAAGCTCAAGAAAGGAAAAAGATAAACACAAGAAGAACCACAAGAGATCCAGAAGCTGCATTAGTTGCTACCAGCAAAAGGAATAAAGAAATTTATTCTCAGAGTCTGAGTCACACTCAGACTCAGAATCAGATGATGAATCTGAGGTCAAGAAACTGAAAAGTCAGCTTGCTCTATTAACTATGAAGCTTGAACAGAAGACATGCTACAAAGGAAAGAAACCTTTCGATCTAAAGAAGGTAAAATGCTTTAAATGAAATGAATATGGTCACATGGCTGCTGACTGTAAAGTGAAGAATGCTCAGACTGAACACATGGACGAGGTTGCTGAGAGGGCCCAAAGATATCGAAAGAAGTATCTTAAATACAAGAAAGGCAACAGTGCAAATGCACAAAAGCCTCAAACTGAGCAAAAGGCATTCTTTGCTGAAGAATGGCTAGATGAGGAACTGTCTTCTGATGAGGATGAGGAGGTGGTTTATAAATGCTTAATGGCATTTACAGAAGAAGTGACTGAAGCTGAGAAGTCTGCCTCTCAGTTCGAAAAGGATCTGAAGGAAGCTGAGAGACTGAGTTGTAACTCAGACTGGAACAAATCAACTTTATA